>CM042570.1:5637500-6837500 GCA_023630585.1 Cranoglanis bouderius
AACCTCCCCCAACCCCTCCCCCCAACACCAACAAAGTATGCTTTCCCACAGAGTGCCATGGAGTGTGAGGTAGCACAAGCTGGGCATCGTCACGCCAGGGCCTGGGTACTTGGCATCCAGTCCTTCCACAGTGCAGCCATGACTGCAAAGTTCTTCGAAAGACTTTGGGGATTCTTAGTTCTTTTCTGAGTCAAGTAAACATTTCCAGTGCTCTATTTTTAAACATGGAACACTAAAAATTATTTATCCAACATGTAATAAGTTTGGAAAAAAAAAAAATTTGGCTCCAGTGAACATGAAAACATATTATTAATTCAAGACATGCACCAGTCCCTCAACACTCACACCTTTTGGGGGCATTTAAGATAATTAAAATGAATGTGTAATGTGTGTAATGTTGCCGCTTCACAGCTCCAGGGTTTCCAGGTTGATCCTGAGCTTGAGTTACTGTTTGTGTGCAGTTTTTCATATTCTCCTCCTGTTTGTGTGCTACCTCCGGGTTCTCCGGTTTCATCACACACCCCCCAAAAACATGCCTAAATTGCCCTTAGGTGTGAGTGTTTGTGCCTGGTGCTCTGCAATGTACTGGCATCCCATTTAGGGTGTGTCCCCACTTTGGATCCACCACAACCCTGACAAGAATGACGTGGTTACGGAAGGTGAAAGAATTCCTGTATATTTTTTCCCTATCTGAATTTGCAGCTGTATTGCTGTAAAACCAAAAACATGGCCAATCTCAATAGGATATCTATCGCTGCACATCACATGAGGGCTAACACACTCTTGCACACTTGTTCTATGGCATCAGGACATGTGCAAGGTAGTAGCGAGAGGACTGGGCTGGCTTTTTGTGAAACGGTTTGTTTTTGCGAGTTTTACAGTTTGTTTTTGAGTGATGACATAGCACTGGAGTTGCGTCGCTATTTCCAGTGGCCTAGCTGGTATGCCACTTATAGCCTGCTAGCATGAATGCTGCTTTGTCAGGATTTTTCCAAGCACTGAAGCTCTTGGCCCATTCTGTGAGGTCCCTAATGCTGAGCTAATACACACAGTCTAGCATACAAATTAAGTGGAGCAATGACATTTAAAAAAAAATGGATGCAGTCAACACTACGAGGCAACATTTTGTTTATACTGCGCACATAATAGCAGGTTTAGTTATGACTGGTCTGAAACTGCATATGTTGCCATATAAATAGCCGCCTTGCAGCTAATTAACACTCGGTGGTTTGTGAAAACAACTAAATATCAGGGGTGCCGTTAGAAGTTGGAACTTTTATTCTTCTCATTACTATGACATCCAAGTAATTCCTCTTGCTATAATTCCTTTTTTGAGAGTAGATTCATGGTTACCACTCTTTAAAGTCATATGAACTAGGAATTTTCTTTCATCTATAAATATGTTTGATATTTATCAATAGAGATTCCAATACTGATACCGAAATGAGTAATCTAGTTAGTATTAAGGTATCAGGGGCGTCATGGAACATGTGGAACACGTTGGTTGCCACTGTGTTGCTAGCAATGAATTCCTCATGCTGAGTGTTATTTTTTAAGATGTTATGGATGTTAAATCTTTAATCGAGTGCAGCAAGGCGGACGACCTGAGGCAGTATCAGGTCAGTAAAACTGAACCCAAAGTGCCATGAATTGCACCTTGGCTTGCGAGCAAAGTGTAGACCCTGGCCTGCAAGGGTAAAAGAAGTATCGCAGTGCTCAGTGCTCAGTGCTCAGTGCTTGCAGAATTGAACTGCTCTCACATGCGACAACACTCTTTCACTTGTGAAAACCTTTGTGTGAGCGCAATTCACAAGACTTGACACACATTTTAAATGCCCACCCTCTCTGACATTGCTCTGTGTGCTCAGGTTGTCTATTAAACATACAGTTTAAACAATTTTAGATGTTTAATCCGGTTTCTTGTATTTTCGGAAGATGCTGTAGTAGCTCCTCTTGATATTTTCACAGAACGGTTTGGATTCTGCTTGCTTAGCATCATTATTTGTGAAATAGATCTAGATGGCTGTCCTTTCATTACCGAGGCAACTTACACATTTGTTCATTACCGAGGCTTATGTCACAGTATTACGTGATATTGGATGTTAGTACTGAAGTGTGTTTTCCCCACCGGTATGAGTAAATGAGCATGTTATCAAACCGATACCAATTCCAGTACTGGTATCAATGAATCCCTAACATGAAAACTAAGTCTGAGTTTTAAGTTTTAAGCACAGCTATCTATAGTTCTGGCCACCTTCCCAATTGAGATTAAAATTTTATATAAAACTGGCACTCATTCTACAAGCTTACAATATTGGTTCCCAACTAAAGCCTAACGATTTAAGTGCAGGAAGGATTGTGTGTCCTTCAGAATCCATGGACGAGGATTGAGAAGTAATGGAGGTCATGGAGGCAGCTGATTAGCTTCCCAGCCACAAATGAAGCATTCAAGTGCCCTAAGGGGTTGGAGCCAGGGAAAAGGCAGGGGGAAAAAAAAGGGGGGAAATAGTAAAGACAACGCCTTGCTAATAAGCCCTCCACCATTAATGTGGCCTGACAGCGAGGGAATCTGACGAGGGAGGCTGGCTCCAGTATGCTCAGTCAAGCGGAAAGCTCCCAAACGGCAAGGCTAACGCAGGTCAAGTGATTTGGCGCCTCGTGTGTATTAAAGCTATTTACAAGGGGCCGAAGGATTTACAGTGCTTTGACGCTGGCCTGCTCATTTATACGATCTGGCGCTAGGTGGTCATGTTGTCTGACCCTCTCAATCATTATTTCAGGCCAATAAAAAATGTTTCCTTTCATATATGTTTGGGTTGTGGGTGATGGGGGTGACAAAGTGAGGAAGATTTAGTGCAGCTTCAGGATCTCCATCTGGACAGTGTTTTATATATTTGTAATAATTACCTTTATTTTTTTTAAAATTTCATTTATAGATAGATAGATAGATAGATAGATAGATAGATAGATAGATAGATAGATAGATAATTATGTATGTCTTGATTTATATTACGTGTTATTATTATTATTATTTTTAATTAACACACAAAATAATTTGGATTTTTAAAGGAATCTTGTGCCCACATCCTTGTTTGTACTGCCCCCTCATGGATGTAGTTGGCAAACAATGACAATCCAGAGTCCCAGGCAGCTGTACACACGTAGGAGAAAGAAAGAAAGAAAATTGAAGCCTATGCATGTTATTTATGTTATTTATGACTGCCCGTGACATAAAAATAGAATTGACATAAACCAGAATTTACTTGTATACAAGTAGAAAAGGAAAAAATATAAAGTAGAATATAAATAAATATAATAAATAAAGATTTCCAATCTATAAAGACGAGTTGCTATCAAGGCACATATTAGGAGTACCATTATTAGCTTCTGGGCATGCTGTTATAGGAAAATAATAACAGTAACGCCACATTGTTTCAGGCTGCATCACACCACCCCGTCACTGTTTTTTCCCCCCTTATAATAGCATGTATGAACCTTGTCATATTTTATACCTGACTTCCTTTACAGGTATTTACTATGCTACTGAATCCTAGTCACTGACATATCACAACGAACAATTTCTCCATTAAGACTTATATGTAATAATACTTACAGTATGTGACAGTTGGGGAAGAGGGTATTTTAGTGCAACTTAGTGATTAATTAAGGACACTGTCAGAAAAAAAGCATAAAACCTATGCAAATTTGGGGAGACCAAAAATATAGCTACCATGAATGTCTGAAAACGGTGGAAAAGGGCATATGATCAATTATAAGCACACTATTGGTTTCCTTTACTTCCTCCCTTTTACAAAGGGCATTCTTAATTGGTGTCTTTTTTGAGTTCATGTTATGCTGAGGTATGTTACCCTGACACAACACCATGCAATAGAGGGTTAACAGTTATGACAAAAATAATTTTTTCTAACAGTGTATATAGGATGACTGTGAGATATGTCCTCACATTATTATTATTATTATTATTATTATTATTATTATTATTATTATTATTATTATTATTATTATTATTATTATTATTATTATTATTATGAGGGCGGCTGTGGCTCAGGTGCTAGAGCGGGTTGTCCATTAATCCTAGGGATGGCTGTTCGATTCCCGGCCCACATGACTCCATGTGCCGAAGTGTCCTTGGGCAAGACATTGAACCCCAAGTTGCTCCCTATGGCAGGCAAGTACCTTGCATGGTAGCTCTGCTGCCATTGGTGTGTGAGTGTGTGTGTGAATGGGTGAATGAGACACAGTGTAAAGCACTATATAAGTGCAGACCATTTACCATTTATTATTATTATATTTCCTGTAAGGATGATGTGGTGCTTCAGCTGGCATTGCCAGTAGGTGGTGCAATCTACTAACACTAACACAGATAACGTTTCAAACAGAAAACACATCTACTAGCAGAATATCACCCTGCATTACTTTGCATTGCCCCTTGTGAGATTATAGTTTTTAATACATCGTAAAATCTTTATACAACATTTGAGCTTTCTTGATACTCTACTGTACATCAATACTTTGTGTATTTGTAGAACGACTTGATTATTTACACTTAATCTAAACTGGGTACTCTACGTCTACTTTGATGAACAGATGTATTTAAGCAAACATATTTAGGATCATGGTGGTGCAGCATTTAGCGTTGTGAGTCCAGGGCACTCGGTTCGACGCTAAGCTCAGGTTACAGTCGATGTGAAGTTGAAGTTTTCGCTGTGCTCATATGGGTTGCCTCAGAGTTCTCCAGTTTCCTCCCACGTCCTAAAAACATGCCAGTAAGTGTGTACACGGTGCCTGCGATGGATTGATGTGTATTGACAGGGTGTATTCCAGCCTCATGCCCAGTATTGCCGGAATAGACTCCAGATCCACTGTAAACCTGACCAGGATAAAGCACTGAAGCTGAATGAATATGTATACAGTATATTATTAATAATTTTTGGACAGGATAAAGTAATTAACACTAAAAAAGTTAGCTCTAACGAAGACTTAGTTTTCCTATTGTCTTTAAGCTGATGTGTTTTCTATGGGTATGAAGAATGTCTTGATGAAGTGACACCGTGCATTGTGTTTATGACGTGGCATCATCACGTTGTGTCACTGCAGAGCAAACAACAACAGCTGTTTCCTTCACAAGATGGCAGTACCAACCCAAAACACAATACAGTGCCACTTCAACGTGTCATCGCCTCAACATTTCTGTCTCAGAAAGACAAAAATCTACAGATTTGTTTTTGTCTTCAGTAAATCATGTTCTGCTTGTGTAAAAACATGACTATAAGATTTTAAAAAGTGTTTTCATAGACTGAAATAGCCATTTTGGTTCTATTCAAGGGGTTGTTCACCAAATTGATTATTTTTCCAAGAACAGCATGTCCCAAAGTATTTTATTCTTCTTATACCACACCAATTTGCCAATGCTAATAATTTATTCATGAAAGAATGACACGCAGTTCTCTTAATCAGTTTGTAGTTATATTTAATGTTGTGGAAAGTCTGGGAAACAAGTTAGTTCTAGTTATCTTTTACTTTATAACAGCTGTAAGCAGTCATTCCCTCATCTGTTTCCTTTTGTCTCTCTTGAAGTTAATTAACTAAAAGAAAAACAGTAATAGCTTGCCTTGTTACTAAGAAACCACAAAGCCCTCCATACTGAAGAAATTAATCAATGCCTTCTGTGGTGTAATATAGTCTATGGTGGATATAAAAAGTCTACACACCCCGGTTAAAATGGTAGGTTTTTGTGATGTAAAGAAATGAACCCAAGATAAATCATGTCAGAACTTTTTCCACCCTCAATTTTGAAATTACAACGTATACAAATTAAGTGAAAAACAATCAGAAACATTTCAGGGAAAAATAGGAAAAATAAAAAAACTTACAATAACCTGGTTGCATAAGTTTGCACACCCCTAAACTAATACATTGCTGAAGCACCTTTTGATTACTGTATATTACACACTGTATCTTTTTGTGTAAGAGTCTATCAGCGTGGCACATATTCTCTTGACAATATTTTCCCAATCTTTCTTGCAAAAACATTCTAGATCCATCAAATTGTGAGGGCATCTCCTGTACACAGCCTGCGTCAGGTCACCCCACAGATTTTTTGTTGGATTCAGGTCTGGACTCTGGCTAGACCCTTCAAAAACATTGATCTTCTTTTGGATAAGCCATTCCTTTGTTGATTTGGATGCATGCTTTGGGGCATTGTGGTGCTGAAAGGTGAAATTCCTTTTCATCTTCAGCTTACTAGCAGACACCTGAAAGTTTTCCATCCTGAAGACTTTCCCAAGTCCTAAAACTTAAAGGAACAGCTTCACCTCTGATACTGGTGACTCCTTGCAAAAATGCTAAATAAACGTCTCTTGAGGGAAAACTTCACCATATCAATGACTACATAATTTCTAAAATCTGTTTATGTGGACTATCCGCCATACAAGTCCCTCTGTAAGCTGGACAGAATATGACATACACTCACCGGCCACTTTAGTAGGAATGCCTGAACTCTTGCTTATTCAGACAATTATCCAATCAGCCAATCATGTTGCAGCAATGTAATGCATAAAATCATGCAGCCAAAAACAGGAATTCCATCAGATTCCTGTTCTTGGCTGATAGTAGTGAAATCCGATGTGGTCTTCTGCAGTTGTATCCCATCCACCTCAAGGTTCAACATGTTGTGTTTTGTACATTCTGAGATGCTTTTCTGCTCACCACAGTTGTAAAGAGTAGTTATTTGAGTTACTGTTGCCTTCCTGTCAGTTTGCACCAGTCTTGCCATTCTCAGTTGAGAACTCATTTGAGAACTGCCTCTCACTGCATGTCTTTTGGTTTTCACACTATTCTGTATAAACTCTAGAGACTGCTGTGTGTGAAAATCCAAGGAGATCAGCAGTTTCTGAAAGACTCAAACCAACCCTTCTGGCACCAAAATCATAATCATTGAGATCACATTTTTTCTGCATTCTGATTTTTGCTGTAAACATTAACTGCTCTTGAAGTTCTTGTATCTGCATGCTATTATGCATTGCGCTACTGCCACATGATTGGCTGATAGGACAATTGCATGATTGAGCAGGTACACAGATTAAATAAAGCCTTGCAATTTAACTAATCAATTAATCAATCAAATTAATCAATGCCTTCTGTGGTATAATATAAGCTATATCACGGTGAGCCTTCATATATTGTTAATGACTTTTATTTACTCTTAATGGAAACGAACAATTTTGTTCTTCTCTGTGTAAATTCTGTACCCTTGGAATAAACCAAGTTTGCTTCTTGTTTTTATTTTTTATTTCAGTCAAGACAATCTGCTCTTCCATTTGTGGAGGTGTTGGCTAATTCTGTTACCTTCAGATCATGCAAACAGCCAATATGCTCTTTAATAAAGCAGATTTAGTGTAGGTGGCACATTTCTGCTGTACTGCTGTCTCAGTTGGCTAATTGAAAATATGAGCTGTATCTGCTTTATGATAGATTACCCTAACTTTAATTATGATGCTGTTTACTTCAAATAAGATGGATGCACTTGAAAGGCAACGATACCGTTAGGTCCACTTCTTTTTAGGAGAAATCCAAGTGGCAGAAATATGATGAAAAACTTTGGCATGATAACTTTACAGGCCAAAATCATGCTTTTGTTTTTGGTGTATCACAATATCTGCTTACAACTTCAAAAATGGTGACATAAAATGACATAAAACTGCATCATTACAAATATAAAATTATTTGGTTAGTGAAACTGCTAGAATAAAATGACTTCGGAGCAAAATTACTAGTCTTTTATCCCTTGAAGGAATTTATACAGTTATTAAAAAAATCCCTGTACATTGAAAATAATTATTTACACATTTCCACTGAGAACTAACTTGCCATAATGCATTTCTTCCATGTGACACAAACTGGGCTACTGTCCATCTCCTTCTGGCAAAAAAAAATAAAGAAATAAAGAAAATAATAAAAAGTTAATTACATTTAGCTCACTGGGTGAAGGCAATTTAGTTTCACACTGTTTTACTGACATCCTTTGGTTGAATGTTGTATTTTTATCCTTTTACTTGCTTGGATTTATAAATGACAAAACCCCATATAGGGTTAATATGTGAAACTTTTGTACAGAGGACAGTAAGAGGCCGTAGACTCATGGCTCCTCCTTCAGCGTTTAGGAAAACATTCCAGCCAGAGTAGAGAGCCAGAAAATTCGAAACCCCAGCAGTCGTTCCTGTTCATGGTCGCTTCTTTGATCACTTCTGCAAAGACACATCTCCGGGGTTGTGCCCAAGGCAGACTGCAAACCTTTTCAGAGTCCTGTGGCTGCTTGAAGAAGAGTTCAAAGTGTCCCACATCTGAACTCGCCATGAAAGCAGGCTTCTTCTTCTTTTCTATCCTCCTCAGCATGCTTGCTCAGCTCTCTCAGGCCCAGTACCACTACCAGAACCTGATGAACTACCTGGAAAGCCGAATGGCTGCTCTGGAGGTAAGAATATATTTGCCAGATATATTTGCCCACCACACTTAGCGCAAAATACCAGAAGTAAGCTTTCATATCTGCCGTCTGCAGTGATGCCATTTTTTCCCCCAGCCAAGTTCACGTTTCTAAAATCCATTTGGACTGAAGGATTTGAATTTATTTTCCATTCTTTCACAATTTATCGGTGAGGCAGTAAGCAAAATTACTACAGAGAGTCATTCAAAAAGAGTAACCAAGAATAATCAGAATGACCATGCTGAAATTTGGCAATGCATATCAATAGAATGGAAATTTCCTGCCTTTAGCATTTCTTTAATAAATGATCACACAAGCTCTACATGTTCAGACTGAAGTAATAAAAAAAAGCAATCCATCCCAGACTCATCATTTGAACCAAAAACTTTCTTTTTGTCCTTCTTGCACTTTTAGCATACTACATTTGTATTCGACACTGATTCCAAGCACAAGACTTAGTGTTTAATGCATGGAGATTATGTTTAGAAGACTGATTAAGAGACTATAACCGTTTAGAAAACCAACTAATCAGGGACTGTAAAGAATAGCGGTTTATCCAAGTTGTCAATTCCATGGGGAACCCTCAGCTGATCTTTGTGAGAAATTTTTTATGTTTTTTGCTGATAAAGTGACAGCCATCTGTTCTTCCTTTACTTTACAGTTCTCAGATTTGTCCCTAAATTCGTTGGTTACCCCAGTTTCCTTTTATTGTTTTCAACATGTTTCTTTAAACGATCTGTGTGATTTGGTTAACCAGATGAAAATAACTTCCACCTCACTTGATGTTGTTCCCTCAGAGATTATTAAAGCGACTTTCTCCGAAATTGGCCCCAGTATCCAAGTGCTGATAAATTCTTTGGATGCTGGGGTAGTCCCGAATTGCTTTAAACATGCTGTTGTTATACCTTTGTTAAAGAAACAGGGTTTTGATGAGGATTGTTTTAATAATTATCGACCTGTCTCTAAGTTATCGTTCTTGTCAAAGCTGTTAGAGAAAGTTGTGCAGTCACAATTGATCTTGTTCTTAAATTCAGCTAAGTTACTGGAACCTTTTCAATCTGGTTTCACTGCTTATCATAGCACAGAGTCTGCTTTGTTAAAAGTGTCTAATGATATTTTACTTGCAGTTGATGCTGGTAAAAATGCTGTTTTGATGTTACTAGATTTTACAGCCGCCTTTGATACTGTAGATCATGATGTACTTCTTTGGCGTTTAGAGCATTTGATTGGTATCAAGGGTACCGATTTACAGTGGTTCAGTTCATATCTTAGAGACAGGTCATTTTCTGTATCATTGAGCAAGTTTTCCTCTTCTTCAGCTCCTATTATTTCTGGTGTACCTCAGGGCTCCATTTTGGGCCCGCTCCTCATTAATTTATATATCTGTCCGCTGGGAAATATTATTAGAGGGCACAATGTCTTGTTTCATTTATACACTGATGATACACAGTTGTACATACCGTTGAAAGCGGGCGATTCCATTCAACCGTTGTTGGACTGTCTTGATGATGTCAAGAAATGGTTAACAAATAACCTTCTCTAACTAAATGCGGACAAAATGGAAATGATTGTTTTTGGTCCCCCGAGATTGAGAGATGGGCTCATAAATGAACTTGCCAATCATTTCCCCTCAATTTCTTCCCAGGTTAGGAATCTTGGCATCATCCTGGACTCAGAATTGTGCTTAACCAAGCAAATAAATTCAGTTGTTAAGAATAGTTTTTTATCAATTACGGATTATTTCTAAACTTAAAACATTTTTGACTTTTCAAAAAAAAGGTTATTCATGCTTTTATCACATCGTGTTTAGATTACTGTAACTCATTGTACTTGGGTCTTCCTCAGTCATCTCTTGCTCGCCTCCAGATGGTTCAAAATGCAGCTGCAAGGATGTTGACCAGAGCAAAGAAATTTGACCATGTCACCCCAATTTTAGCAGCACTCCAGTGGCTCCCAGTCCATTCAAGGATCCAGTTTAAAATTCTGTTGTTTGTTTTTAAAGCTCTTAATGATCAAGCTCCCTCTTATCTTAAAGATCTTCTTATTCCACATTCATCCAGCAGATCCTTAAGATCTTCTGATAGGTATCTCTTGTATGTCCCTCAATCTCGTTTAAAAACCAAGGGTGATAGAGATTTTTCTGTTGCTGCCCCTCGCTTATGTAATCAGTTGTCATTGGCTATCTGCCTTGCACCTTCTATTATCATTTTTAAGAAGAGGCTGAAAACGTATCTTTTCTCCCTGGCGTTTTAATTTAAATCTAGTATTGTTTTTTGTCTGTCTTCTATGTTGTTTATTCTGATTTTATTTATATTTTCTCGACTCTGTTCAGCACTTTGGTCAGCTGTGCTGTGTTTAAATGTGCTATGTAAATAAAATTTACTTACTTACTTACTTAACAATATGTCACCGACTAACAGTGTGCTGTGCAGTGCTGCATCGACACACAAAACCCAATCCACACCACACACATCTGCTAACCTCAGCATATTTGTTATCAGTGAAATGGAGCATAATCACCTTCCTTATGCATTATTTATATCCCAACCTTGCAAATTATAGCATGCACATCACAAGTTGCATACTATAAACAGTCCTGACTCTTGGGTATCAATTTCTGTTTATACATGCCAACAAAAATCTGATGTTATTTGCTGTACTGTTATACCATCTTCATCCGGCACTTTATCTTCGAATGTGCCAATATTAAGGACTATAATTACTGGACTGAATAGATTAAGCATCCTGTGGTTTTTGCTCAGTTGATATATTTTCCACTCTCTCTGCCTCAATGGATGTGCTATTACCTGATAATCATACAGGTTTATTTCAGTCAAACGATGAGTTAATTCATCTTTGAGCTGTTGATAAAGATTTGGCAAAGATAGTGTGCATCAAATAATTTAACAGTGGTTAGACACGTATACACTGTATATATTCCACAAAACAACCTTTTGGTTTGCATTCATAAATTCTCTGAACTATTGCATTGCACATTAGCATTAAATCCATCGGCACCATGGAGTGAATGGAATCATTTGGAAAATAGCCAAGGAATTAAGGAAATAATCACATTCAACAATGGATGGTCGTGCTATTAGATGGGAGGGTTAAAATCCAATCTCGATCAATAGCTTGATACTGAAGCTATTAGAGCTGAGCAATGCATTGTATGTAACGGTCTCATCAATGGCATAATAAGAGGTGGGGCAAAATATTACACACACATACACACATGTCCTTGTAGATGAATGTGTTTTGTGTCATGCAGCAGAATTGGTTGCAGGTGCAGGTTGAAAGGCTTTAATTTTAACCCTGGCAGACAAATCCAAAATGCAAGGCAAAGCTGTAGTCGTTATACCAGGCAAGGGTCGGGTGATCAACAAATAGACTATGGCAGACAAGGTCTATAATCAGGAATCAGGAAACGAGACACAGATCAAAACCAGAAAAGTAATCACAATAACAAGGCTATGTTCAGGGGAACAAGCTATGCTGAGCGATACTTCGCATCAAGTGAACGTTTACAGTCTGAATATATACTGTGTGTGTGTGTGTGCATGTGTGTGTGTGTGTGTGTGTTTGAGATTGAGTCAAGGTATGAGTGATCAGTAATCAGGCAGCTTGAGCATGACAATGAGCGCGTGAGTTGGGTACTGTGGTGGCCACAATTGGTGGCCATTTCTGTAGGCCACAAAGCAGTGTGGAAACTGTGGCTCTTGGCAGCCATGTTTGTAGTCCTTGATGCCTCTAGGGAGTTGTAGTGTGACACCAATTCCGGCATTGATATGACGGAAAAGGAAGAGGAAGATTTCCCTTCTTTAGATTTAAACTGTAGGCCAGAATGCCTTTTTTTCAGCACATTTTGTTCAAATGAACAGTTTGATTCCATATCACTTGCCACAGGCATATAACTAAAGTGCTTAAAAGTATGTGGATGAAGCTTTGGGGACTTTCGGGGACGTTGTAGACTAACCAACAGTTAATTGGTAAAACATACTACACCTAATAATCATCGAGAAAAGCAAATCATTGGGTTGCTTAAAATGAGTCGTACTCTATGTCAACACTTACTCAAATTAAAGTGTAGTTACTCATGTAAATAAATACTGCGGTAAAAGTTTAAGTACTTCTTTGAATTCTTCATTCAAAGTAGAAAAGTGTAAACTCTTAAAAAGTATGAAAGGAAAAGTAGGAGAAAGAGTCACAAATAAAAAGACATTCGCCTCAAATCACACATTGATGTTAGTTAGTGATGTTAAATTAATGAACCTTTCACCAAGGAACCGATGTGAGAAAACATTAGCTAAGCTAACTAACACCAGCTTTATTCCTAGTCTCTCAAATGTTAGCTAGCATGATAGTAATTCTGATGATACAAACTATCCAAATGCTAATAGCTTGCTGACACAGTATAAACTGCCTTGTTAAATGCAAACTGTACATAGATAGACACAGACAGATAGATTACAGTGATGGGTATTAACTCTCATTTTTGCTAACAAATTTGTTATGATGATGCTAAAAAGTTGCTTTATGACTTTACAAATGTATGATCATAGAGAAGTGTAGTGTTTGAAAATGTAGTAAGAAAAAGTTTTAAGTAAAAGAAAAACTGCAGTACAACACAGATACATGAAAAGAAAAAAAGACTTTAATAGAGTAACAAAGTAATTGTACTTTTACTTCCCACCTCTGATCAACACTTTTCCAAAAACAAGAAGTGAATCTGCTTCATTTCTTTTCAATTGCATATTGACTTCAGTGAGAGCCTTATTTTCTTAGCCTCTGATCACATTTTTGATCAAACTCCAACACTTTAATCCTGACTAAACTTGCACCTACGTTTTTAAATAAAAGTGTAGACATAACATGTCCTGAAAACAAGCCATATGTTGTAACTAATATGTCTTTTATAGTCATAGCATCTCATTGACGTTTTTGTTTGTTTTCATTCAGGAACGTATTTCCTTATGGCATGAGCAGAACAACCGTTACAGCACCGACCTGAAAAAGTTCAGGCATCAGGCTGTAGATTTGCTGGAGAAACTGGGGAAGGAGCATGAGAAGCTGCGGGAGGACCTGGAGGGAGCCGGGGTGCGGGTGGACCGGGTGGAGCGAGAGATGGACTACATTGAAACCAAACACCCACCCAAACCTTGTGTTAAAGCAGCAGACAAAATGGTGGAACAAGAGCCTGTGGTGACGGAGAGGAAGAAGAAGGATGAGTTTTTTGAGGTTTCAGGTGAGCCACTGAAAGTGTGGGGGAGTTGAAGAGTTCTTTTGATCATGTACCTTCGGTTTCAGTCCTTATGGCATCTTGGCACATGGACCTTGACTATATTTAGCCACTCATTAAATGCTGTACTGGTGTTGGCTGTATTCTCTGCACAAAAATCAGTAGATTCAGAAATTGGGGGGGGGGGGGGGGATACTTGCTACATTAGAAGACAGGAATTTCTTTATTGGATTTGAAGCCATATGCTGAATTAAGGTTTTTATTATTGTATGATACATTTTTATTTGCTTATTTGTGTTACATACTAATAAATCCATGTTCAGAGAGTTATATTATGGATCATCAGGTTGTCAAGTGGGTTGCAAACAATGTATAATCATAAAAGTAAAAAAGAACTATTTTACCTTTAGGGTAGCTGTATTCATGTATTCATGTTCGTTCCTTACAAAGATCCAGTTTTAATGCTGAACAATTAGTGATTAGTTCACGGATATTATTATGAAGCCTCTACTTGTAGTGGTTATGTTTTGTTTCATACTGGCACTTCATGGTACCACTTTTGACTAGAGCCACGGAGTCTGATCAGATGAGAAGTCTTAAAGCTTCTTTGTCCAATGGACTTTTTTTTTTAATCACTTCACTGATCAGACCAGAATGGATAAATGAACAACAACAACAACAATGGGCTGCCTAAGGTAAATAATTCACGAAAATGGCTGCAGCAAACAGCAACAGTGGATCTATTACAGAAACCATAATGGTTCGTTGATCAGATGTGGTACAGTACAATGTTTGGTTTGATCTGCTGAAACACTTTGCTGAGTCTGGATCCAGGCCAGGGTCCACCAGCTGACGACCCCTGATTTAGGGGAACCCAAAGTCCAAAACATCTTTTAAGTAAGAAATGTTCACATGGTTTCCTCATTTTGCCATAAATCCTGTATACAAAACTTAGGATGATCCCATTTGGATCCCTAAACCAGACCATTGTTTTATATCAAGAGATAAATCACATTTTCCACTTTGCAGTATTGTTCTCATAGCTATAACAAATCCAGACTTACTAAGGCCAGGCTGATGGTTTTTTACATAGGGGAATATTGTTCTCCATATTTTTGTGTTCTAGATATTTCGACATCAACAGCTTTCCAACAGCTTTCTCATTCAACATTCTGAAATACAGAATAAAACAAAAAATCCAGGCTCACTCTGTTGTTTCCTGCACAAATCATTATTCATTGCTCAATTTCGTAAAGCCTGGAAAGTGTCCATTAGTATCTCTGTGTTAGTTTGTTCTGGCATGTTGGTTATTTTGAGGAAGAGGATCATGGCTTGTAGCACCGCTGGCCAGTGCACAGGTCAGATAAGGTTCCATTCAGCTTATATTATAAAAGTAATTTATCATGTACTGAGAGCTGGATCATTCCAGCTGGTGATGGGTGTTATGTTCCTCTAGGCTGCAATGTCTTATTGATCAAGGACAAAACAAAGAGGACAGCTGTGGTTAAGCCAAACTATTTCCTTAAGATGTAGGCTCACTTTTTCCCTCGTAACTGTCACAAATCACCTTAAATATGACACCTTTGCAACAGCTGAAGCCTTTAGCAGTCCTCTACAATTTCTGGAAGTGTCTAAGCTGTGCTCTGAAGTAGCCTGAAAAAAAAAAGCCTTTTCATAACTTGCAAGCAAATCCTTGCTTTTAGGACTGTGAACGAAGTAGAGAAGTACAGAAATATTGCTATAGAATGGTTGATAATGCCCTTTTATGATCATTTCAGGACTTCATGTATGCTACTTTCATCTTGGCCTCATTTCCATTAGGTTAACATCTTTTTCTTTCTCAGTAATTCTGAGTAAAATAGTCTCAGGAAGCGAAGTTTAAAAATTTTTTTTTATTGATTCTGGTTGCAAAATTCACTGCCTCAGGCTGCCACTGGTACTTAAAATGAGAAAAATATTAAAATATGAAATAAGTTTTCCTCCAGGTAGACTCTGGCCTGGAATGTTCTGAATAAGGTCTCTAAGTAAATGCAAGTAAAATACATTTATACTTATGATTCATCTTGTGGAAAGTCAATGAAGTAAGTTAGCTCCTGTTATCACATTGATTATAACATTAATAAGCAGGTGTTCCTTCACCACACTCTTTTTTTCACCTGCTTATGAACGTTATAATCTAAGTGATAACGGGAGCTAACTTGCTTCATAGACATTCCACAACATTAAACATATGTATAAATACATTTTAAAAACACATCATACTTTTTTAAAATGCATTTATACATATGCTTGATGTTGTGGAATGTCTATGAAGTAAGTTAGCGTCTGTTATCACTTAGATTATAACATTGATTAGCAGGTGTTCCCTCACCACACTCTTTTTTTTTCCTCTCGTGAAGTTAATTTGCAAAAATGCAGCTTGTCATATTACTGAGAAACCGCAAAGTAGAAACTTCACCCTGAAGACTGACTGTTACAAAGTACTGACACTGGAGACTTCCTCCATAAATGTTAGATAAATGTCTTCACTATATCAATGATGATAAATTTTTAACAGCATTTTAAAAAATCAGTTTATTATTAGGCTTAGGTTATATACGTTTTAGAACAAACATGTTAATATAAACCTAGCACTAATGTTACAGTCAGAACTTGTTTCAGATTTGAGAATTCAGCAGCATTGTGGTATAACAGCAACTGCAATGCTTTTATAATGACTCCAAGATTTATATATATGATCTTCTCAGCTTTTCACGATTCAACAGGTCGTTAGTAAAAGTTTGCCACTAAACACTGACAGTGATTAATTTATTTCCTCACAGTTTGTGTCGACATTGTGTCAAGTATCCGTGCCATGAAGATCCTGAAAAGGCTGGGCAGCACCAAGGGGGTCTGGACTAAGGATGCCAGGACTGCAAAGGTCTACATCTTCAATGGAACTTCTGCGGATACTCTGTATGAGTTCAACTCGGTAAAAGAGCTCTCTTCATCATCTGGCTTGTCCAAAGGCAAGCAGATAACCCTCCCCTCTGCATGGAATGGTACTGGCCATGCTGTCTATGACGGCTTTCTTTACTACGTGACTGAGAGGTCAGAGTTGCAGGTGATCAAGTTTCATCTGGAGAATAGCTCGTTGGTGGACAGTGCCGTTCTTCCAGTACAGGACCAGGTGTCAGTTTACAGCTTCAATCCTGAGACCGTGGTGGACCTGATTGCAGATGAGGAAGGACTTTGGGCATTGTATGCTGTTGGAGACACCATTAACCTGGCCAAGATGGACTCTGACACGCTGGACATCGAGCAGATGTGGGACACGGCATGCTCCAGAAACAATGCTGAAGCTGCATTTTTTGTTTGTGGCACCCTCTATGTGGTCTACAACACTAGACCCCCCAGCCGCTCTAGAGTCCAGTGTGTATTTGATGTTAATGACATGGTAACACCTGGAGAATCCCCACTTCTCTATTTCCCTAGGCGCTTCGGAGCTCACTCCAGCCTGAAGTACAATCCTGTAGAGAAGCAGGTGTATGCTTGGGATGACGGTTACCAGATTCTTTATAGGATGTCCCTGAAGAAGAAGCTGTGGGCCATAGTGCCTCCTCCGGAGGATTAACTGCTGATGCAAAGAGACTACAGGAAAAAACCTGACCAAAAAGATTGTACACTTACTGTATTAACACACCTTCAGAAATATAGAACTTTTGAATAACTCACATATTTTATAAAGTTAAATATAAAAATATGGCATTATTATGAGGCAAAACTTCATTGATCAATGCTCAGTATAGTGTTACAGTTGAGGACTACAGTTATTTGTAGCATATCTTATACGTTATATGAAATCAAGCAAAAACATTATTTCTTAAAAGAAACTTCTAGAAAGTATTCATGAGATTAGATAACTGTAAAACAGTAAATAAAATAAAATTCACAGACTCAGTGCATATTCATTTTACAAACAAGCTATTAGATAATTAGGTACATGATTTAAATGTATACAATCATATTTTGGCTATTTATTGGCACTAGAGAAGTTTAGAAATTCTGAACTTTCCACCCATAGAACCCATTTTTATTAAAATTATCATTGGATTTCAGTTGACATTATTTATAGGCATAATAACTTTGACAATGGTGCGTTTTAGTTTGTAAAAAAAAAAACACTAACAAAATTAGAAAATGCTTCATGTTAATGCTTCATTGACCCCACCATGATTCTAGGGTAACATAAGGTTAGGGAAGCTAAACCAAAAGCCTCATACAGATTTTACTTCATGGATGCTACTTTGAGAACCATGGTTCTAGGGTAATGTTAGGTTAGGTGAGGTATCTAAACCAAAAACCTCATAGAGACATTACTTATTGAATGACATGCATCCAACCTGTTTAACATCAGATCTTTCACTTATGTCAGTTGAGAAAAATGACATTTGAAAATTTCCTCTTATTGATTTCTAAGTCTTGGTACCACTTTATCACAATGTCATTTATGATTTGTTCTCATCTTTGAGCAAGTCTCATTACTCACATCAATCTGTGATGAAGTACAATGAAGCAGAAGAAATTAAACGACTCATCCGACAACTTTATTTCTGCTTGTTTGAAATACAAGAACAGTTGTTCAACAGTTTTCTTACAAGTACAAATTAGCAATATAAAATTGGAAAGTTGTTAAACTCACAAAGGAGAGAAAAAGAGGCTCATAAACTGCACAGACCATAAAGTAATTTGTACCCATTTCACATATTCCACCTACAACAGGAACAGACTGTGTCTATAGTGCCGGGGCCTGAGGACATCATAAACATGGTTGGTACAGGTAGGAATCAAAACAGTACATCAAGTTGTCAAGTCATCAAACAGTTACCTGCAGTTATTCACCAAAATATTAGATCTAGTTCTTTACATAGAAACATGTAAACCTCAACAGCTGTAATGTATGATGGCTGATGGAGTTTTTTTCTTCTATTTAGTATCTACTTTCAAACAGTGACAGCTAGTTTTCAGGGATTGCAATGAAACGTCTGGGAACTACAGTAATGTTCATTACTTTTTAGGGAGTTCAGTCCATGTAGATTAATCACTTGTAGCTCTTTAGCAGATGTTAAGTCCACTGTAATCCTCCTTGAGTGAGTTCTGATTTAAAACACACAGCAGCACTGGGATGTCTGAAGGATGACATCCAAAAGGAAGTGTTTAATCTAATCTAATGCTGTTCCCATGTGTTCTCCACTCTAATGTCAAAGTTGCTTTAGATTGTAAAGCAAATAAGAACAGACTTCAGAACAGAAAGACTTGTGTCCACAAAGAGAGCACTGAACTCAATGTGACTCTACATAATGGTGTAGAACATAAACATGTGGTGGCCTGGGAAAACCCTTTTGCATGGTGAAACTGACATTTTCTAATATATACTCTTCTCAAAAGTGGCATATTCTGTATATGCAGATTTTGTCCCAACCAAAAAAACCAAAAACTTTTCATCTTTTTTACACACCCGCCAACCCTGAAGAGCAATAAGTTGTTTGTGGGAGTTGGGGACGAGAATGGGAGGGTAAAACGCATGACATCTTCAAAATAGTTTTTCACAAATCAGTTGTCTAAGGTACAAACTTTACTGCGTATGTACTGTATATACAGGGTTTTACGGTAACCACTAGGCACATGGGGTTGAACCCGCTGATGAGGGTTTTTAATTCACTTTCTAATTATCATTACATTTAAATTATTTGTAAAGTACTAGATTTGGCACTTCATTATATTTTTATGTAGTCTTTTCCTGAAAAATGTCGCTTTCGTCCAAAAACGTGTCATTTTTGTGAAATATTTTCTGAAAATAATAAATACACTTGTCTAATGCTAAGTCAAAGTTACAATTGATATATTTTATTTCACATTAATGAACTCAAAAAATTCTCCATTTACCTGACCATTGTCAGAAAGTGAGGGCGCATCTTTGAAGCAAGAAAAATAACAATACTAATATGAGAAGAATGGAAGCGGGTGGGGCTTCCAGAAGGTCAGTTAATAGTGGAAGGTTCAAGAGACATATACAACTGTCAGTCATTCGTCAAACGAAGACTATCCTTTTGGCGTATTTTTGAGTGATAACTCACAGCAGTGTATTCTGATGTTAAAATGTTAAAAGGTGCTAGAGCAAAATGTGTGAAGGTCGGCAGGTCTGTTTTTGGCTGTTCACCAGAATTCAGCTGCAGCAAGATCTGACAGCTTTTCCCAGACTGCCACACAAATAGGATCTAGGAACATATTATATTACAGTCAAAACAAGAATGTCAGTTATGGCATTAAAATATGAAAACATCAAATTACAAGGACAAATATAAGTTCGTTTAGGTTTTTAGGTAGAACAAGTTTGAAAAATGACTTGATGGGACAATGTACAAAATGCTAAATTGTCATTTTTTTTCCACCTTTAGAGCAGTCTAGTATAGGATTTCGTGGATTGTTGCGGCCAAAAATGCATAATTTTGCGTTTCTTTTTTCTTTCTTTTTTCTTTTCCTTCAAAATTTGCGATGCAACTTGTGGAGTTTTTTGTGCTTTTTTTTGCAGAAAACTACTTGAATTGGCGGAATTGCAATTGCACGAAATAGTTTTGTACGGTCTTTCGCAGTGATGTTTGTTGGTAAATGAGACCTTTTAGTTGTACTCCTGTTGCACGCACGTGAATTGAAGAGGGATTTGGCTGAATGTGCATTGTGATGAGGTCACATGACAAATCTTGGCCCAAATCTGTGGAAAATCTTTTGAAAAATTTCAAGCTCCTCTGAATATTGCAGAGTTTGCTTAATTTTGTGTTAATTTCTGCGATCACAAAATCGCTGTATCCTGGAGGGACTGTTAGATGGTTCTGTATTGTATGTTTTAAGGACCTATTTTTATTTTTAATTTATTTATCGGGTATGATATTTGTCACAATTTAACATGAAATGCCATCAGACATCTATTCCATGGTTTTAATCACACCTGGAGCATGATATAACAGCTTTAAAATTAATTAGCCGTATTAAGTGTAGTGTACTACAGTAGGTAGAGTGTGTGCTAAAGAAGAAATGCAGCTCATCTTCATAGCAAAAGTTAAAAGTATTTCAATTTGCCTTTGCCTGCATGCATCTTTTTCATTGTGAGCTCCTTTTTCTTCTCCATTGGCAGAGCGCTTAGAAACTGCTGTGTTCTGCATTTTTACCAAGGAAGGAATCATAAAAAGGACTCAGCAGTACAAAAAAATGTGTTTGTTAAGCATGGCAAATACAGTCGACAGCCAAGTTATTATAGCAATAATGAATAAATCCCTCATATCTAGAGCACTTGTTGGTAAACTGCTGGAGTGCACAGTGCTTTCTGAGGACCTGGAATGGCCTCTAAAATTTGATCATAACTGTTATGTGTGTAATTCATAACACTCAGGCTTCAAATATCCTAATTCATACTTGCTTCATAATTAAGTACCGCATTGAGATTTAATAGTTTAATAGTCATCTAGAGATCTTCCTCAGATGAATGATTTGTATTTAGATAGTTTTGTTGCTCCATGCTTTAATTATATTTCTGTACAGCAATTTTGGTTCTTCATTTTGTGCTCCTAATGGGTCAAGCTCAAGAAAAGTTTCATTGTATGCCCTTAATATTTCTGTATAAAATCTGTTTCCAGTGCTGTATATCAAACAAACTGATGACAGAATTGCTGAACACAGCTGTTGATTAACTGACAGCAAAAACAGATTAGTTCAAATTGAGTTCAAAAGCTACAGAGAGACTATTGAGAACATGAGTACTAACGTACTGACTAACATTTGTTAACTAAATGTGTGTTAATTTAACAGAGATAAATGTATAGTTTTCTATTCTATCATTAACCAAACACACAAGCCAATCTTCAAATATCTCTATTTGGAGGTCTTTAGACATTAAGGAAAGCACTTGAGATCATTGTGCTCTGCTGAAATTGGCAAACGCCTCTTTTGGAAATGACATAACTAACACAGTTCTTTTTACGACATCAATAAAGCTCAGGACGACTATTGTAAAAGTCTCAACAACATCAGCGTTAAGTCTGATTTTCCTTCCCAAAAGAATCTGGAGAGGCTTATTCCTATATAACAGCTGACAATTCATTTTCCTCCTTTACTGTTATCAGTTCTCACTGCCTTAGATTGAATCCTTTTTTCGTTTTGGTTTGAATCATCCTTCCTTTAACTGCTCAGACACTCGCCTCTCGGAGATAAGCTCATCCTTTTTTTCCGAGCAATGAGTGCTGAGTAATGTGATCATCTTGCAAGGAAAACTTCAACCTCTTGAAGTGATTCTTCCGATAATGCCATGGTCAGATTTCATCCACCTTTTGAAGGTAGGAAAAGAATTCTTCTGCTGTACCCAAAAGGTGTTGTGTTTCACGAACAATTTGTGCACAAGGCCTCCAAGAACTGACTGCAAAACAGGGTTCGGACTCCAGAGACTTTAGACAAATACTGCAGGAGCTTAGAAGCCCTGGAGAAACCGAGGAGACCTGGAGATGGCAGGGATTTTTATGTTCTGGTTTTGTTTTTTGTTGCTTTTTTTTTTCCTCGGGCACACAGACAGACAGCAGGAAAGGGAGCCAGGCCTTCTGGGTCACATGTGGTTCTATTCAAGGGCTGGCGGGTGCTTTGGGGGAAGGGCACGAGCCCTGACTGTCAAAACTAGCCGTCCTGGTTTTCCACTGGAAAAGAGAACATGTGAAAAGCAAGCAATGAGAACACTGGAAAGGAAGCAATCATCACCCCATACTCTCTGAAAAGCAAGAGTGATCCATTAAATATTAAAGCCGTTATCTTTTTACAACCTTTTTTTTTACAGGATAGATTGTGTTTACATATAAGTATATTCTATAATATTAGACACATTCACTGAATTATTCATATCAAGTGTGGAAAAGGATCTTCAAAGAGCCCAGGCATGGACTGAATCATAATCATGATGCGAAGGTTTTTTCTGTTTTGTTTTGTTTTTGGAATACATTATTCCCACTCATTACGAGTAACTGCACTTCCACCTTTCCAAGGCTCCACTAGTTTTAAATAAACTAACAGTATTTTCCATGAAGAAAATAGAAAAGGAGCCAAACCTCTTTTTCTGATTTCTTGGGCTCCAGCAAGGGGTGCCAGTGTGCAATGGGTTTGCGCGGGTATGCCAGCATCTCATTCCAGTGGTCTCTGCCGAGGCCCTCAGCTCCGCACCCGACACGGTTCACGCCAATGATCTCGTTATGACCCACCCTGGAAAAGGATAAGCATGAACACACCATGTATAATATGTATACCAGTTAATTAGCTTTTATTACTGAGAACATCAATCATGTGTATAAATATAAATATAACTTAGCTAGCAAATATTATTTAATGAACGTCGAATCCCTGTCGAATGCTCTGATTGGTCACAAGGTGGTGATTCATTTTCTATAACAGCAGCTCTGGCAATAGTCCCAGTGGCAAGGTTTATGTTAATGAACCCATTATAATACATATAATTTCTATAGTAACAGGGACTTCTATGGTGGATGCTCCACATACTTGGATTTAAAATAATTTTTAAAAAAAATTAAAACGTGTATAATCATTGATATGGTCTTTGTCAGTATGGAGCCTTCAATGTCAGTGCTTTTTAACAGACAGAGGTAAAGCTGTGAGTTTAAGTTTTCCAACACAGGAAAATCTTCAGGGTGGAGGGTTTTTAGTTTTGTTTACAGAATAAAAAGAGGCTGGTCAGGCTGGTCAGGTAAAGACTGTTTACAGTCTATACTATAATGTAAGTGGTAACAAGACAAGCTTCACAGACATTCCACAACATTAAATGAAATTATTATTAACAAATAAAGAAATCTTTAATTAATAAAAATAATTGGCAAATTTCTGTGTTCTAAGAGGAATAACACACCTTGGGACATGTTGTTATAAGAAAATCTTCAACTTTGAAGTGATAATAGTAACTCAGTTTCATGTCAGGTCATACCACACCACTTCCTTGTTGATTACATTCTGTAACATGTTTTATTCCTCACTTAATATTAATAATATATACAGTGTATACATACATGTGGCATATGAATATGAATCAGTTAGTGTGTGTTTCCTATATACCCATATAAATATGAATATAATCTCATTAAAAGTTATGAACACAGCATATAAATGTGAACATTGTGTTGCTGTATAAAGCAGACACCATATGCATATGTTCAGTCATCTCTTGTGTTAATGGGTGAAACTGCAATTAGCAGTAAAACTATATGTAATGTGCTTATGCCATATGGTAAACTTACTTGAGTCCAAATATCATGCAAACTGCAATAATGTTTCAATGTCTGTATAAACAGGGGCTTCCTGTGACTACCACTACCTTCTCCTGACCTTTTCCTCAGAGCTTCAATGTGAATATGTGTCATTCTCTATTTTTCTCTCTCGCACGCAATCTCTTCCCTCGTTCTCTCTGAGAATCTGGGACTAGAGACAAAAGCTCTTCTGAGCAAAACAAAATGAAAGGTCAGAGCGCATTATGTCCATGTTTGCGTTCTCTAAACTGAAATTGTACAATTTATACACCATTAAGTCATTATTAAGCTTTCAGCATAAAAAATAAAGGATCTTATGCTAAGGGACACATAGGTAATCTCGCCTTTCTGGATCAAGGACCATAAATTTGACTTGGTCTAGGAAATTTCACAAATGTCTCAATGTTATGTGATGCGATCTATCATCTATCATTCGCCATTGTTTCAATAACTTATAAAGGGCTAACATGATCTGCAAGACATTTGTTCATTCTCTGCAAACCTCTTAATTTTTAGAACAGTGGTTCTCAAAGTGGGTTTCAGGGGGCATAGCCAGGGGGTCTGTGATTTAAAAAAAAAAAAAAAAAAGAAAAAGTTAGTTACAGCCCAACATTATCAAAGTTACAACATTTATTATTGAGAGCTCATAGTACTTAGACTGTTTGATGGGGCACTTGAATTGAATGGGTTTAATCCAAACATCAGTAACTGGTAAACCACATAACTTATATAACTGGTAACTTATAATTAATGTCAATTTGGATTTAATGTTTTCTGTTGGTGGAAGGTTCACAAATAGGAAGCTCTATGGCTCTAATAAATATTATTGAGAAAATATTATCGTACGCATTTAAATAATGTTCATGAAATAAAATCCGAGGGTGTCTGTGAAATTTATTTTACAGTTAATGGGTCTGTGGTTGCAAAAAAAATGTGAGAAACCCTGTTCTAGAGGGCTAAATTCTAATTGTTCCAGCAAAATATCCATAAACATACGTAATATTCTGTTGACAGGTTCTCGCCTATCTCTTACCGCACAAGTACTGAATAAAACATGACTGAGGTGTGCTGTTAGAGGAAGATAATCCATGACATGGTGATGTGATGTGGCCCAACACAAAGCAGAGTCACTGTTACAAACATGAAGTGGATTACTGTACCAATAACAGCAGATCCTGAAGTGTTTTATTCCCCTTACACCAGAGTAATTTGCCAGTGGTTACAATGTATTATTTATTAATGAATGACATGTTGTGCTTTTTTTTTTAAACCACATATAGTTATATTTAATGTTGTGGAACATCCATGAGACAAGTTAGCTCTTGTTATCACTTAAATTATAACAGCACGAAACAATCATTTCTTCATCAGGCTCTTTTTCCCCCTCTCTCTTGAAGTTAATATATGAATTAAAATTTGTGTAAAAAGTATAGAGACAAAAACTGCCCCTCTTTTTTCACTATAAGACAAAAAAATGCATCCTGTCATATTACTGAGAAACCAGAAAGTGCAAACTCATCTGTTCTGAAGACCATTGCAGAAAACCTACTGACCTTTATAAAGCACTGACACTGGAGACTCCTTCCATAAATGTTAAATAAATATCTCCTTACAGAAAATGTATTAATGATTTTTCTTTGTTTGTTATTCTTCTGACTTATAGGTACCCGTGAACAAGCCTTTACTATTGAAACAATAACTTACTAGAATGAGCACATTATAAAACAAAGTTTTATTAATCAACATCTTCTGATTTGAAAAATCAATGTATGCATTTATACTGTACTATGTGAAATATATACAGTATATTTATTAACCATTGTTGAATGCCAACTATTTAACATTAGATAACAATCTTGTAGATGTTTATTTATTCATATGTCTCTGTAAAATGTGATGCTTTCATGTAAATTAATGTGTGAATTAAGTCATTGATTACAAAGCACCTCCCCTAATAATTAACCATGGTATTGGGTTATTAGGTCCATACCTTTACAACTCAGAATGACATTTTGAATAAGTTCATACACACAAAACACTAAACCCTGAAGTTTGCATGAGTTTTACATACAGGTCGTAGTCCATGACGGAGATGTGCAAGCTGACTTGGTCCATGTTCTCTGGGGGGATGTCGAAAATGATGGCTTCATTGTAGGTGGGGTTGAGTGTATTCTTTTTGATGGTGGTCTTCTTCTTTTTCAACCGCTTCCCATCACAAATGAGAGACACTTTTACGTAGGGATCTGTGCAACCACAGGGATATGTTACTCTGATTTGTACCATTAGGCTAAAAATTAGCAAATCACATGCTGTGCTATCCTCTTTGCGAATGCCTGGTATTATTATTATTTATTTATTTATTTATACATAAAAATGAAAAGAAAATGAAAAACGTTGGTTATTGCTGATGTAAAGAATCTACAGCTGAACAGCTTGGCACCCCAATCAATGATATTAAATCAGCCCAACACATCTGCTTTTTTCGTTCATATGATGCAAATGTCTTTTGCTAATATGTTTAAAATGTCTGAAAATAAGCATTTGTTAATGAATTAGTCCCAACCTCTGAACTTCTGATGTTTTTCCCACTACAGGATTCTGAGTAGAAACACTTCCATGCTTTCCATGTTTCCATTTGGAAAACAAACCTGACCAAGATAGCTCAATCAAAAGCTTAATATTTAACTGATCAGATGGATCAAGTGTGTCAGCATTAGGGGAAAGCTTGAACTGCGTATGGCAGGAGGTCCCAAGGACTGGATTTAAGACGGCTTGCTCTGTAAGTGTGATTTGTTAGACTACTGATGAATCAACTGAGTATTCAGAGCAAGCCACTGAGATTAGGTGCTTTATTCGACCAAGCCATACAATACAGTGCACTATCATTACTGCATACTGATTTCCAACTTTACCGATCAGTGGGAGATATGTATGATTTATTATTTTTGTACATTATTCAGGCACAAAACTACTCCCAGCTCAAGCGGAACAAATTGGATGGGGACGTTTGACTCAGACACCAAATGTGCTCTGGGCACATTTTAATAGCCTGGGTTTACTGCGTGTGAATTAAATTTGCTGATGACATGAAACAGTTTTTTTTTCAGTGGAGTTGCGCACTGTCAAATATTGCTGTCATTTTAAATCATTATATAATGAGACGTTTAGTTTTTATATTCATTGCTTTAAGCGCATGTTGAATGCCACGCTATATTTGCTTGTGAGACATGGTGTGTTGGAATACCAGAATAGAATTTGCCCTATTTCAATTGAGTTAATGGGGCTAGGAAATATTTTAAAAATACATTTCGAAAGTACATCATGGGGCAGTTGCATTTCTGAGTGCTACAGGGAGATTATTTGAGTCAAAGTGAGGTTTAATAGATGTGAAACTATTTATTAAATAAAGCACAATTATATTACTCTTTTAAGAAAACTCTACCTGAATATCCTGTGATGTCCATGGCCTTGAGGTTCCTGCACTTGATAACAGTGAGTGTAAGTCTTCCAGCTGTAGGCAGGTAGCATAGCGAGAACATGATCTCCCCAAGGTCCACGCTCTCCTGTCTCATACACAAACACTGTGTCAGTGTACTAAAAATCAACCTATGGAAACACTGAATGAGCAGGAAAAGTGAGAGCAAGCTGACTCAGTGAGCTAGCTGCATGACGAAAACTGAATTTTATACCTTCACCAACATATTCCTTCAAAAAAAAAAAATAAATAAATAAATAAAAAAGTAAAAAAAAACAACTCATGGCAAAAATAATTTCTATAAATTAAAAATCACCTTAAATGTCAGAGAAATAAATATAATGCACATGATGACTTTAAGAAACTTCTCTCTTCTTATAAGCAAGAATATGCTATTCTGGGAATGTAGAAGGATTATTATTAGAAATGTAGAGCTCAACAAACAAACATTGTTTATTGCATTAGTTAATATTAAGAATGTATGTATGTCCATGACTAACACATGTCCATTTAACACTAACACTATGTCCATTTCACACACACACACACACACACACACACATATATATATATATATACTGTAGTTCTGCTGAGATGATACATTTTTTCTAATCTGACTGTGACTCTGAAGCATCACAGACGTTTTAACAGTCGGTATCTGATTACAAACTGAACTGACTAGGCTTATGTTCATTTCACCCGAGGTCCAGTTGCAGGGGGTGGCAGGGAGAAGTCCCTGCCACTGCTCCACCACCAGGAGACTTTCCGGGGTTAAAGAAGCGAAACGTTGTTGAGTGGTGGTACCCGGCTGACGACCCTACAGCTGATCTATGAAATATGGAACCTGAGCACACTGAACACTGAGCATGCACCAATTGTGGCAGTGGGGCTTGCTACAACCTTAGTCACTGGAGAGGCCTGTATGTGTGTTTTTTTTGTGTGTGTGTGTTTGTTTGTTTTTTTTTTTTTTGCATTAGGCATGGTGGCAAGGCTGAAGGAAGAGCGGTAATCCTATGGACACTGGAGGAGGTGCAACAGTCAGTAATGCCATAGCAGGTCAACATCTACCTGAGTAATGAATACTACAGTACATAGTAGGGGTATAAACCTCAGGCTTCCACACAATACTGCACGATTTCTATTCTTAAATTAACAATATTTGACAATACTACTGAATCTGCTACAATATGAGACAATTTTGTTTCATAAGGAAACGATTCAATATTTGATGATACCACTGATTCACTCTACGGTAAGATACGATTTGGATTCATAAGGCAAATATTGGATATTTGATATTACCACTGAATCTGCTATGATATGATATGATACGATTCAACTTAGTAGTCTCAATTGACATGTGAGCAGTGTTGTTCAGAGTCTGCCCTAGTCTGGCGTTCATTCGCAATTGATGATGTCATAGAGATGGATTTTAAGTTATGGCAAATGACCTTGCTAGCCTATTGACATGTCAGTTTTAAAATATTCATTATTTTTCACACACCAGTTGTCCTTTTTTGAGAATAATCGATTTATAATCAATTATAATCAATAATAAGTGATTTCTCACTTCAGTCACTGCCTTTTAAATCGATGCATCAATCCAAATAATCTGATTGTTATACCCCTATAAAACTCGATGAAAGCATGACATTCATTGTTATGAAATCACAATCAGCTAGAAAGGTTTTAGGCATGTTTAGGCCGGCTGCTTGTTTCCACCATCACATTTGCAAAATCCTTAGCCAATGTGATCTCTGCTGGAAGATAGCCTAGGCATGATTAAAATGTTTTTGGTGAAGACGTATTCATACCTTCTTAAACCTGATTTTTCAGCCACTTCTGATGGGCTTTTCCAGACTGCCATACAAATAAGTTGACGTAAATTAGCAAAAATACAATTTCAGCATTTTCCTAATTGGTGCTAATTTATTGAGCTCTGGTTTCCAAGTGTAAATATTAGAACATGCTTGTCAGCCTTAATTCTGAATTTTGCGAGTTAACAATCACATATATGTTCATTAAAGTGTTGGTTCAAATTCATCATTGTGGGCTTCATTTTTTTTTGTCTGAAAAGTAGTAATTAATGCAGGTGTTGATTAATTGACTTATTTGGTGTACTATTTAAAAACATTTCAATTAATAGAGGGGTTAGTTAGTAATGCTAAAGTTCAATGCTTTTAATAAAGGGATTTAGAAGAAACATTAATGTAAATTGTTAGCGTATTTTTAAATGATGTATTATGGTGTGCTAGTACTTAATTAAGAAATCAACCCAGTGATTTATTATCTGTGCAAAATAGCGCAAAATAGTAGATGTCTTTGTCTATGTTAACCTCAAAGAAATCTGTTTAATTGAACCTTTTCCACAACTCACCCCACTTTGAATGCAGGAAGATTTAGCTAAAGCTTGTTGTTTTAAAAATACATCAAGTAATACAAGTGTTAGGTTTTTTTGTGGTAAATTAATGCTGAAGTTCATCAACTTTTTCTTCAACTCACCCCTTTTTGAATACAGAAATATCGAGCTAAAGCGTTACTAATGTTTTTTTTTCCCCCATGACTCACACTTGTTAATGGACAAGATCTTTGTCTCATCTGCATCATTAAAGCAGCAGTAGCTCTACTTTTCTGTAGCATACTCTGTTTGTTTCTTTGTCAGACTCACTTTCAAACTGGGAATAATTTGGCAATCAGACATAAGTATAACAATTCTGTGGTTTACACGTATGTGATTAGGCTCTGGGAAACATTTTAAGTGTGTATTTGACTGTGACTGCCGGGTTGACTTTAATAGGCCTGTGACTCACTGCTGAGGTCTGAGTGGTGGGCTGTTTGGACAGATACCGCCAACCTGGCCAATTAGCTCTTATACCTCTCTAAGAAAAGACGCCACCCCAACTGGGTGCTAATTATCCATCAATACTGCTGAATATCTCTTGCCTTTTTGTCACTACACAGCCTTGGCAGGTCAGCTATCACTTCCTCAAAGCTATTCCCAGGTTCAAGTGAGTGGTAGCTCAGTGGGGTGGTGGTAGCTCAGTGGTTAAGAAGTTGGGCTGATCAGAAGGTCGTGAGTTCAAATCGCAGCTGCCACTGTTGGGCACTTGAGCAAGGCCCTTAACCCTCAATTGCTCCCCAATTGCTCCCCAGGGTGCTGCAAAAATGGCTGCCCACTGCTCCGGGTGTGTTCAAGGTTTGTAGTGTGTTTGTTCAGTACTCACAACTCTTAGTGTGTGTGTAACTTGGATGAGTTAAATGCAATGTATGGGTTACCATACATTGGCCTTCACATGTCACTTTCACAATTAAGGTCAAAAAAGAGACCAAAAACAAAACCAACCCGTCAGTGACAGCTTTAGCTAAGCGTGTAAGATGAAGAGGAAGGGCTGTTATTTAGCCAAAGTGCCTGAGTCAGTCTCATCCTGTTCACAGCATTAAGACTGGCGGAAACTCTAATCACTTTAAATGAGCCGGCTAAGCCACTCAGGAATGGACAGGGGCCCTGACTCTTCTCCTGCTGTGGCTTAACGTCTGTCTGCACACGAAGATGATTTGCGGAGCACTAATGTGTGCACAAGGATGCTGTTAAAAGCTGCTTGAAGGAAGCACCAACAGTCAAAGTTTAGAATGAATCAGTGCTAAAGAAAAAAGTATCTAGAAAGTAAAACCAAGTGCACCAAGTTCACATTATTTAGAATGTGAGTTACTGAATATTACAGTTGATTATTAATGCTGATTTATCACAAGAGACTATGGTAAAAAGACATGTGTTCATGTGTGCTGTAACAACCTGCATTGAAGAACGTAACTTTGTAAAGGCTGCTGGGATTTTACATGGAGCCAGTTCCATATTTTGCTAATTAATGAGATCAAATAAAAACTGTGAACTGCAAAAGCCTTTCTATCCATGTCCAGAGTTAAACATGGCACCACACCTAATATATAGACTAACAGTTGAAAATCTAAAATTAGCTCTTTTCTAATGCAACACTAGTGCAGAAAATATATATTTTAAAAATGGTGTGCTTAAAGACTTATCACAGTGCTTTTTATTTTAATATCGTAATTGTAAGACCAAGAAAAATTCTAAATCATGGTTTTAGTGCACTATCCTTTGTTAAAGGTGCAAGTGTTGATTTTTAAAATTTTCTTTTACAAATATAAATAATGGTTTAAGCACCTAAGGACAATATTTTATGTAGCTGAGAAGAGCCATTTGAAAAACTGACATCTGGTCCGGAATACTTATTTGCATTTGGGTGGGCCTCGCATTAGTCATTTTATAGACACTCTACTCTACGGGCCACTGTTGATCCTGTGAACATGGTTAGGAATGGGGGGTGGATTTAAAGGAGATTAAAAAAATCATTCAAATGTCTAACCCACCTACTTAACCATTAGAGAGCTAATATGGGAAAAAAATGGACTAATCTTACCTAATGCACCTTTCAATGGAAAACCAAATGCAGGAATAAAGAAGAGAATTTGGGGGACATCCCACAACCCCTAACACATGATTGGCCCAAGGATTTGCATTAAAAAAAATAAACATTTACATTCAAATGTCGCTTGCCAAGTTGGCATCATGTTTCACCATCAGCAATGGCATCATTTTGCCACCCACATTAAAACTATGGCTCTGTGTTGCACATTTACATAGAAACTATATTGTCATCTGGCACTTTGGTCATCAAATATTTGTGCTGTGCAATATATTTTATTCTTTTAGGAGACCCCAAAGTGGAACAGTGCAGACAGATTTTTAAGGACTTCCCAGTTTGCTGCTGCTTACACACATAATGGAAAGTGACAACTGTTTTTTTTCTATTGTTGTGTGGTTTGTGAGTGTTGACAGAAAATGCCCTGAATGCAGTGCCATAAGAGAATTGTCCTTTGAGCCTTTGCAAGGGTCTAAAATGCCAAACACATTATGCTTTCCAGCTTGTCAATGAGCTAATTCGTGATGAAACAGTCACTGTAATGATCATGGAGCCATATCAAAGCTGTCTAATCCCAGGCTTCTGCTGGACTGCATGTCTCGTTAAATCTCTTGCATCACCGCTTCTTCTATAATTGAGTGCAGTATTTTTTTCCTTCTCTGCTAGCATCAATTACTAAGCATGAAAAAACACCAGAACAATTAGTGCCACCACAATGGCAACACGTTCATTTCACATGTCTTTTAGTTATTTTGTTGCAGGAAATCAGCCTAAAAGACACAAAAAGACATTTGTTCCTTGTCCAGTCTTGTTGAGCTTTTCCTCAATCCATGCATCACTGAGGAATTCATGATGACTGTGACTTTCCTTCATTTGTCCTTGAGTTCTTATCATTAAGCAACTAATTGAGTGTAAAACAGCCTGTTGTCTTCAAAGTCCACCAAAGAAATCCCCAAGATAAATGTTAGCATACACTGTTTGCTGTCTGTGCATCACTACCAAGCAAACCAAGCAAAGTGTTTTATTAATTAAATATGGGACTCTTCTCAAGGATTTTTCTCTGTCTGACAGTTTTAATATAACCTCAGTATGTCATTTACAATATATTTAAATTTATGTCTGAAACAAATATGGCATGACATTTGAGGCCAATATTAAATACGACATTGTTCATTAATTAATTAATGAATATTTCACGATTAAATAATTAATTAATTAATCGTATTGTCCCTTTAAAGTCCGCAAAAAGAGGAGACAGCATTTTAATCTGAGATACAGCTTATTTCACAGATGGAAGTGTTCATGGATACTAAACACTTACTTAAAGTGAGCTGTAAGTGTGTGTGTGCACAGTCAGCTTATCCTTCAACTTCCTTTGCACAATGAATTAACAAAAACAGTGGGGTTACTTTATTAATCTGACAACTCAAAATAGAAAATTAAATAGCCTATGTCCTATGCAATTTTTATGACATTACAATGTCATGACCTTCATTTAGTGTCTTGTGGCTTCATTAAGTTTTGTTCATGAGTGAAATCCAAATAATGAGCTGGAACAAGTGCTATTCTATATTCTATAAGCTGCTGATTAATGAGGGTGGAAGCCATATTTAAATTAAACCAAATTTGCAGTGAATAATTTGATGGTTACAACAAGGACTATATCTGCAGTGATATACTGGCAACATACTATAATTCTGGCAACATACTATAATAATCTATTAATTCTATAGTCATGTGAAAAAATAAGTAAAAAATAAACCGCAAGGAAACTGTTGGTTTTTTTGCCATATTTGGACAAACAAACATTTGACCCTCTTTGAAACAGTGCCTATTAATAAAGGTGATACACTCTATCAAATGACACATAAAATTGACATTTTGTAGTAATTTTCACAATTTAAATTAACAAAAAAAAAAAACAGATCAGTCACATGGAAAAAGTAAGTACACCCCTACATTTATCACACCTTCAGATCAATAAAACTAGAATCAGATTGGGTGACAGTGATTAGAATCTACTTAGGGAGTGCAGGTAGAACCTGTCTTATTTATGCCCCTCTCATATCTAGTGTCTGGTGTTCACTTTGCTTTTGAGATGTGTGGTGTCATCATGCCAAGATCTAAAGAGTTCTGTAAGGCCTTCAGGAAAAAGGTTGCGCATGCCTATGGGTCTGTCAAGGGATTTAAAAATATCTCAAAATTATTTGAAATACATCATTCTACTGTAAGGAAAATAATCTACAAATGCCGCAGATTTCAAACGAGTGCCAATTTGTCCAGGACTGGCTGTTCAGCCCAAGAGCACAAAGATACACTCTAAGAAGTCTCCAAGAACCACAAAATTTCATCACAGGATCTGCTAATAAATCTTGCAACTGTTGGTATAAAAGTGCATGCTTCTACAATCAGAAAGAGATTGCACAAATTTGACCTGCATGGGAGGCGAGCCAGGAAAAAGCCTTTGCAAGACTACAGTTTGCCAATGACCATATAGGCAAAGACTAGGCCTTTTGGAATAATGTGCTCTGGACAGACAAATCAAAGATAGAGTTTTTTGGCCACAGTAAAAGCAGATATGTTTGGCACAAACCAAAGACAGCTTTTCAGGAGAAGCACCTCATACCAACTCTTATGAACGGTGGTGGAAATGTTATGGTTTGGGGTTGCTTCGCTGCTTCAGGGACTGGACAGCTTGCATTCACTGATTCAACTATGAATTCTGCATCATATAAAAGAGTGCTTGAAGATAATGTGAGGCCATCTGTCCGAAAGTTGAAGTTAAACCGAAAGTGGATCTTTCAATAGGATAATGATCCTAAGCACACTAGCAAATACACCAAGCAATGGCACAAAAAGAAGAAATGGAGGGTTATGGAATGGCCTAGTCAAAGCCCAGATTTGAATCCCATTGAAATGTTGTGGGGGGATTTGAAACGGGTAGTACATGCAAGAAAACCCTCAAACATCTTGCAACTGAAAGAATATTGCATGGAAGAGTGGTCAAGCCTGGTGCACAATTATGCAAAACGCCTACAAGCAGTTATTTCTGCTAAAGGGGGAAATACTAGTTTCTGAGGCCAAGGGTGTACTTACATTTTCCACAGAAGAATATCACATCTATTGATATTTCTGTTGAATAAATTATTGAAAAAGCTAATATTCCTTGTGGTTTTGTTCAAGTATATCAACTTCATTAATAGGCACTGTTTCAAAGATGATTGAATGTTTGCTTGTCCTAATATGTCAAAAAAAAAACAGCAATTTCCATGGAGTGTACTTATTTTTTCACATGACTGCATATACAGTATTATCTCTGCTTTTATGTTACACCATTACATTACATTTGACAGAAAAATTAAAAAATGATATTTCCTTCTTCTTTCCTTCTTCAGTTTGCAACCCCCCCATCCCCCCACCCCCCCCCGGTTTAAAGGAAAATGCTTGTTTTTAAAGGTGCTGGTCTAGATGGTACTGGGAATCCCAGTCTCTGATGCTTTAATTTGAGAAAAATCCACCAGTAACAATGTAACATTGGACTTCCAACTCTAAATAGTGTGTATGAATTATCTGTAAATTTGTATATAGTATACACCTCCACACATAAGTCTCTCCTTATCTTTGGTCATATTAAATGGACATCATAATTTCCAAGTGAATTTGTTCAGTGGTAATTAACTTCACTGATGACCTTCATTGATATGTATTTTACTCCATGTGCTATGAACTAGACTAGTGTATTTAGGTGTGTGTTGAAAGCACTAATTTGGTTCTTTTTCCATAAAAAATGTTAATATAATATTGTTAACCCTAATCAACTAATTATGAAAATGATTATTGAAATGGTATGAAAATGTATGTGCACTGGAACTGAATGGAAGAAAAAAAATTGTCTTACAGTGGTGGAGTACTGGATGTCCTTCCAGATGGAAGTCTCTCGGGAGAGATCAGACACCTCAAACAGGTTGTCCACTTCGACTTCACCAATCATGTCGTGCCGGGAGAAGCGGTCAAAGTCAAACACGCTGAGGTGGAGCTTCCTGGCTTGCAGCTCATCATAGGGCACTGGGAACTGGAAGATTTCATCAAAGGTAGGGTTGAGCGTCTTGCGGTGGACGCGCGTCTGGAACTTCTTACGGTCAGGCAGCAGGTAGACCTTGACATAGGGATCTGAACTGCCACAGATGTCTTTAGCCGGCAGGTCGAAGGCTTTGAGGATGTGGACCAGCAGTGTCTCATTTTCGTAGTCATAGCGCAGTGAGAAGTTGATTTTACCACAGGTCTTGGCACTACCTTTCTTGGCAGACTCTTCGCTCTCAAGCATACTCTGCTTGTAGAGCTCTGGATTGATGCGGCCGATGCTTGTGGGCTGCTCGTCCATGTCCACATAGTCGTCTCCCAGATCCAGACTTCCCACCTGCATCTGACGGGGCAGGTGACGTTTGAAGGAGCTGTGCCTGAGAATGAGAGAGAGAGAGAGAGAGAGAGAGAGAGAGAGAGAGAGAGAGAGAGAGAGAGCTCATTTCAGTCTTAGATCCAGGATTTCCTAGACAAGGGTCTTGGATGTGAGGCTGAAATTGTGTTCTGTAGCTCACAGTATGAGGAAACAATTGCTCTGAATCCTAGGGTTTTATTTAACTATATTAATATTAATGCATGATATGCAATCCTTTATTGAAAATGCGACAGTTGTTCTTAAGTGTTTTTTTAAGTTAAGGAATGTGAGGAAAAGGCAAAAAAGTACAGAAAAGTGTTCTGACCCAGCCTTTAACTTCCATATATATTTTCTTTAATCAAGACTTGAAGTGATCTGAAGTGTCAGACTGGGGTTAAATGCAAGTGCAGGGTTTTATCAAGTGAAGAAGACAAATCCAAAAGGGCAAACCAAAATCAAAGCTAATAGACAGACAAAGTATCAGGCAATCAGCAGACAGATTTAACCCTAGGCTTAGGGAAAACTTGCTAAACAAACAAACTGGGTCAATGCCAGAAACGCTTGCTCACTAACCTCAGTACCAGAATGCTAGGTATGAGTCTGCAATGATTCAATCAAAGTCTGGGTTATTTATGGAGAGTGTGCTAACTGGTAACAGGTGGCTGTGAGTAGAAGTCTGGGGAACTAGATCGTGGTGGTTTGAGTGATTGTACTTGTATTTTGTTCTTTGACTGAGGATTTTGGAAAATGGAGTTCATGTTAGTCAGAGTCATAGGTTAACACAACAAACATACTGCACAGCTAATTATCTGTATAATTAGCTGTGCTATATGTTTGTTATGTTAACCGCCCAAATAAACATACGGAACAGTCAGAATACTCAAGTCAAGTCATGTTGTTTTGGTCATTTTCAATGGAAATGTCATAAGCGTATTATATTTCTTGTGCCTAATAATGTCATTAATATGGCAGGACTGGTTGAGGGTAGATAAATAATTACATGACAAAATTTGAATACCACCACTTCTACTACTGCATAAACGCATCACACTTATCACTTTAACTGTACAGATTGCACTGCCATTTTATTAAGCATATTTCCCCATCCTCTTCTGAAATTAATTTGTGGCTATGACACTGGAATTCATGCATGGATCAGTGACATAAAGACACCAATCTAAAGATCTCATCCCTATGCTGCTTCATAGCATTGTCAACATTTAACTTTACCAGCACACAAATTGAAGTCTTCAACAAGCAGATTATTAAATTCTCTCGATGGGTTTGTGTATTGAAAGGCCTGCTCTCGGAAGCATGTAGAACTAATCAGATTTCAGATGGTTGATTGCTTCAGAGATGTTGCCACTGTGGTGCATGCTATCCTTGGTAAAGTAAACAGTAACTTGATGTAGACATGCTGATCTGACTCTAAATGAATTGTGTGCAGGCGTGTGTATGTGTTTCAGCCACTCTCTGCATGCACTTACGGAGAATGTTCTACCGATTTTCTAAATGTTTCCACGTGCTTTGTTTCTTGAGAAGGTAAACAAGGTTGTGTGGTGTGTTTAGAAGAAAATAAATTTTTAGACTCTGGTTTCATTACCATGTTCATGAGTACCAATGAAGCTGTATATCTCTTCAGAGTTTTTATTTAAACTTCTGCTTGGAAATTTCTGCACATGTGGCTCAATGTCTGCTGCTATGGATGCTCCCACATTAGATTTGCACTACCCAAAAAAAAAAACAGTTTCCAAATCCAAATCTCAAGGTTGTTTAACTAAATAATCTCACTGGGATTATAACGACTTTCCTGTGCTCATTCCAGGACTCTTACTTCTCTTTACTCTTACAATCTGCTCATACTAAACATCCTTTCAGCACGCTTAGTTCTGTCTATCTTTAATTATCTATACTCGTATACTGTAATTTTTAATTTTCAATACCAGAAGTTTCCTGTTGAGTCGAAGTTCTCTCAAGGTTTCTTCCTCATGTCTTCTCAGGAAGTTTTTACCTCTCCGCTGTTGCCTCTGGCTTGCTCATTAGGGATCTAAATCTACACCTTGATTTCTGTAAAGCTGCTTTGTTACAATGTTTATGCAAGTAAAATTGAAAAATTAAAAAATCAGCTTATTTATGGGGGTTTTCTTTTATTTCATTCAATACTCTGCATCTATTTCCTCTTGCAAAGACAGGCAGGTTAACAAATTAGCATGAGAATGAACCGGTCTTTATTAGAGGACATGCAGAAAATCAATGATGGCAACACAGACAATCTTGGTTGGCATGGGAGGACATTCGCTACATGACACGACCGATTTCCATCTGCCCTGAGTTGTTCTCTCTCTCTCTCTCTCTCTCTCTCTCTCTCTCTCTCTCTCTCTCTCTCTCTCTCTCTCTCTCTCTCTCACACACACACACACACACCTCCCTCCTTCTCTCACCTCCCTGACATCTCTGCACTCTGCTAGTTTCCATAGTAAGTACTGTAGGCTAACTAAACGGAAATTGTAAATGAAAGACTACATAACTGTTTGTGTTGTCTTTTTTTTCTGGCACTAGGGTGCGGAATAAACTTGTTGTGTTAGGGCGAAGGTGGTTTATTCTTGCACACAGCATATAAGAATCACAGTGAGAACAAAACACACAAGTCACCAAGGAATACTACTGTCGCATCTAATAATCTCAATATTCATCATTGCTCAGTTACTGTGGTTACCTGTCTAAAAATTACATTTACATTCACATTTATTCATTTGGCAGACGCTTTTATCCACAACGACTTGCGAATGAGGTAATACAAGCAAAGCGATATATCAAGCAGAGAACAATGAAAGTAGTGCTACCATACAAGGTTTTTAGTTGAGTGCTAGAGGAGCAAAATGCATAGAGTAGAGGTATAAGTGAGGTTTTTTTTTTTTTTTTTTTTTTTTTGAGTGGGGACAAGTTAGGGGATAAGTTAAGTGAAAATTATAGAAGTACATTTGTAGGATCCACTAAATGGTGCACACCACTGCAAAACAAATGATATATCAAATGAAAATGCCATGATTATATATAGGGAAATATTAGCAAATTCATTTTAGAGTCCTGTGAAATAGTTTTGTTCTACTGGCAGATTTACTGTAATCTCATATTTAAGGAATAATACACAATGGGGCATGCTGTTATTGGGAATAATCAATGACATAGTGGTTTTATAAACTGTGTGATCTGACACAAAGCAGAGTTAATGTGAACATAGTAGTAGTTCATTATTTTTCAATACCAGGGCGTCCTGAAGAGTTTAATTCATCTTATACCACAGATATTTGCCAATGCTGACAATTTTTTTTTTAATTAAAGAATGACACGTTGTACATTTTATCTCTTTAGTTATGTTTAATGTTGTGGAATTTCTGTGAAACAAGTTTTATTAAATATACTATAGCATCATTTCCTCACCAGCCTATGTTTATTTCTTTCTCTTAAAAAAAACTTTCAGCTTTACCTCTGAATGTTACAAAGCTCTGACACTGGGGTCTACTTCCATAAATGCTAAATAAATATCTCGCAGAAAGTTTCACCATATAAGTAATTATACACATTTTAAAAATCTGTTCTGTAAGATTAAAGTCCTTCTGTAAATTGTTACTATAGAAAAGACGTAATATTCAAACAAGCACATTAATATAAACCTTGCAGGTGGTACTACTCTCAGAGCTGTTGTTGTAGAAAATGCATCAAGACTATAGTATAATAACCTGTGGTATAATGAGAAATATTCGATGAATCAACCTATTTTAACTTTTTTTTGGTACTGTTTTGTAGTGGATATCCTCTCCTTTCTGTGGTCCAAAAAAACATAAGTGCGAAAGTCAAAGTCTCCAAAAGAACTGTGGCTGGTTCTGGAGACTACTATTTTTATTTTTATTTTTTTTGTCACACCAAATATTGACTTTGTTTCATGTACTACTTCTGTTATCGAAATGTTTACAATACGTAAGACCAACACAGGACCAATTACATATTTAGTTGAAGGTCATACGTATGTCATTATTTTGAAAACATGATCTGTCTGTGACATTCAGGACGGGAAACGTCCTTAGCATTACAGGAACTTTCCTTGTTAGCAGGAGTGCTGTAACCATGGTTACCTGGATGTTATAGTCATCTGTCTGAAATTTGCACTTATTACCACTAGGCATGTTGACCCTGTTAATACTCAGTCTGCTATTGCTACCTTCTCTGGGTGTTATTATAATACTAGCCTGTCTCTTGTATATACAGTACTGTGCAAAAGTTTTAGGCACCATATTTTTTTTTAGTACAAACTTTGGTATAGATTTTTTCTTTTATGACTTCTACATTATCAAGTCAGTACAAAAAACATTTTAGATTCCCAAACATTAGTTTTCTAGCACAAAATTTAATGTTACAAAAAAATGTTTGTATGTCATTAAAGAAAGCAGCATATTACGTAAGAGACCACTTTTCAGACAAAAAACACAATGAAGGCTGCTGGGTTTTGCTGCAAAAATTAGAAGCGAGTGCGAAAATCAAAGTCTCCAAAAGAACTGTGGCTGGTTCTGGAGACTACTATTTTTATTTTTATTTTTTTTGTCATACCAAATATTGACTTTGTTTCATGTACTACTGTTTACTGCTCTTTACAGGGGTTTTTTTTAATGTAGAAACATTTAATTTCATTATTTTGAAGGCATCTTTATGCTCTACAGCATTTATTTGCATGTGCCTAAAACTTTTGCACAGTACTGTATGTATATATATATATATATATATATATATATATATATATATATATATATATATATATATATATATATGAATATGTTCATGCGTTGTGTGTGCTACCTGGTGGATGAGGCTGGTTCTGTAGTCTGTCTCTGCATGCGCTGTGTGCGCCGCAGAATGTGCTCCTTCATGGAGAGCTGCACGTCTGCTGGAATGTCAGGTGACGTGTGGCTGATCTTCATGGCTGCCTCCAGGAAGCCCATGGGTGTCAGCGACTCCTTCACTTTCTCCATGGCCATGCCAACCAGGGGCTGCTGGGGACTGGGTACACGCGACAGCGGCTGAAGGGACGGGTAGCTGTCCGTGGTTAGGGCGACGGAACTGGAGGACGTCACGGCCTTGTTGCGCCAAGGTATCCAGCACAGTTTCCAGGAAGCTAACGCCACCAGTAGCAGCAATGCCAAACTACACGCCACTAGCACGCCAACGGGGATGCCAACAGTGACGTCTGTAGCCAGGAGGAGGGAAGCCAAGAAAAGGTAGTGCCACAATATGGGAAAACAGATGGCATGGACAGTGAGACAGACAGAAACATACATGTTTAGGCTCAAGCATATATTTTCCCCTGCTATAGACACATTGTACATGCACATATCATCACTGACATTGAGTTCACTGACAGTGGCTTTACAGACAGCAAAGGAAATCTGTAATCCACAGTTGGCAAAACAAAGGCTATTGAAAAGTGATGATCATAACACTCCCACACGAATACACTGCAATGTAATTAATCACTCATACAGCATCGCTATAGGCCTGTAATCTGCTTTCAAAGAAACAATTCCAGTGGAAGATGTTGCAATGCTGCCATCTGTGAAATGCCCGTGAGTGGGTGTGGGAGGAAACAAATGCACATTTTCTCCTATATAGAATACACTTGGAAACGAGCTAGAACATCATAAAGCTGGAGACACTCCAAGAATGCTGACAAGCACTATGCAAACATCGATTTAAAATGAAAAGACGGAAGAGAAGTGGCGACAGAACTGTCATTCAGCATGCCGCTGGGAGCTCTAGCGTTGTTTTCTGTTTTTTTAAAAAAATAATCTCAAGACAGGATGATTATTATTTTTTCTCTCCACAAGATGCTCAGGCTGAGCAAGAAAGATTGACTTTGTTTCTTTTTATTGAAGCCGAGGTCGTCTATTGCCCACTGGCTTTGATTAGTTTGATTTATCCGCAGTAATGCACATGGAGGGATCCCAGAGCTTGTTGGGTAGGCAAATGAAACACAAATCTCTTTACACGCATGGATGTCCGCAGCCAAGTCTAATTTGAGGTTTTTCAAACTTTATTCATTTTTGTCTTGGGAACTTCATTCGTTTTTCACAAAGCCTTTTGTTGAGCAACGACATAGGTTAGATTTTAATGAGTAAAATGATTTTTAACAACTCAAACAATGAAGACAATGAGCTTTGTGTAGGGCTAATTCACATGGGAACAGCAGACTGAATATAACTTCATATCTAGATTTCCTCTGTGCATCTGAAATGTAATTAACCTAGACCGATATTTCTATGATATTTAAATATATAAATGAGAAACATACCGGAAGTCTGTTAAACAAGCTCAGAGAAAAGTCTTGGATGATAAAATGTGATGTTCCATGCTGTTCCCATATCCAGAACTCAGTGTTGTTTAATTTCCTTTATTCTTGTAAGAAAAAATCCCAGTTAGTTTTAGTAACATTTTACAATAACCAGTACATGAATAATCATGCATTAATACCTGAATTAATACTTACTTAAATCTGAACTTAGGTTGAGTTAAGGCATGTACTAATCACAAACTAATGAAGTGCTAACCTTAACTACGACATGAGTCTTATGAATTCATGTGTGAATAACAACCACCATAAGTACATTAGTACATGTATGTTAGTTAATGTATTAATTAACAGGTAGGGTTAAACTAAATCAAACATGCTCTATAAGAAAGAATATGAATTAAATGTGCATAATGTGATGTACACAAACATCACTGGATGGTGCTGGATTACTTTCATAATTTATATTGATCCTCCTTATTTGAACGCAGAAAGACGCACTAATAATAAACACCAATAATTTCATCTCAACCCATTTTGCATCATTCTCCATCCATTTCTCTTCAAATCCCCAGAGCACGTACTAGTACTACAGTGGTATTTGAAGAGAAATGGATGGAGATGGTGAATGGATGGAGAAATTACCCCTACATGTTAATTAATATGTTAACAAACAAATATGTACTAACATACTTAAGGTGGTCGTTATTCACGCATTCATAAGACACATGTCATAGTTAAGGTTAGCTCTTCATTAGTTCATGATTAGTACAACCCCAATTCCAATAAAGTTGGGACGCTGTGTAAAATGTAAATAAGAACAGAATGCAATGATTTGCAAATCTCATAAACGCATATGTTATTCACAATAGAACATAGAAAACATATCAAATGTTTAAACTCAGTAAATGCACCATTTTAAGAAAAAATTAAGGTAATTTTGAATTTGATGGCCGTACTCAATCATGTTACTGACCTGTTGCCTATTAACCTAATTAGTTGCAAAATGTTCCTCCAGCTGTTTCTTTTTAGTAACACTTACATTTCCAGCCTTTTGTTGCCCCTGTCCCAACTTTTTTGAGACGTGTTGCTGCCATCAAATACAAAATTGCCTTATTTTTTCCTTAAAATGGTCCATTTCCTCAGTTTAAACATTTGATGTGTTCTATTGTGAATAAAATATGGGTTTATGAGATTTGCAAATCATTGCATTCATCATTGGGGTTGTACATGCCTTAACTCATCATTAGTTCATATATAAGTAAGTATTCAGATATTAGTGCATGATTATTCATTTACTGTTAGTGTAAAGTGTTACCGAGATATTTCTTAACTGAATGTCCACTCTGCAGGGTTCACGGATAAGTCTGGATGAAGAACGGATTTCTAGAACCAGTGATTTATTCTTCCAGTAGATTTACACCATCATCCCATCCAGGGCCTCCCCTTGTAATCTGAAATTGCGATACAAAGTCTGCCTGTCTGCCTGTCTACTTTCCATCCCCCCTTGCTGACAGCACAGCTGGGGCCTTTTGACCAGCTTAGCAATCAATGCTTACTGTGAGTGCTTATTTAACACTGCGCTTTATAGAGTGAAAGGATCATTCCTCCCACCAAAAAAATAAATAAAAATCAGTTTCATGTTATTTTTAGATTCTAAACCATGTAGTTACCATAGGTGTAGTCAGTCTGTCTTTTCATCTAACACAAAAACAGAAATTAGCAAATTGTGTTAAATTTTATACCACAGAGGTCCTAAGTCAAGCTATGACCTACTGGACATGTATTTTAAAGGTGTGCATTAGTATTTCTGGAAGGAGTCTCCAGTGTCAGCACTTTGTAACAGTCAGAGGTAAAGTGTAAGGACGTTTTCCAACACAGAAAGCCATCACTATGCAGGGCTTTGTGGTTTCTTGGTAACATTTCAAGCTGCATTTTTTTGAGAAAGAAAAAAAATGGCTGGAGATGGAATGATTATTTATAGCTGCTATAACATAAGTGATAACAAGAACTAACCAATTTCATGGATGTTCCACAACATAAAAATGTAACTAGAAATGGTTAAAAAAAAAGTATGATGTGTCATTCTTTAATAAATAAAAATGGTAATATTTGGCATTTGTTGTGTTAGAAGAGGAATAAAACACTTTGTGACATGTTGTTATTGGAAAATAATAATCTTCGTTGTAAAATAATCAACTGTGTGATGGGCCTCATCACAGCACCCCATCACTGATGGCTTTCATTGCCATTAACAACAGAACAAATTCCACAGTTAGTGTACAATAACCAGCTTTTTAATATTTAATTCAAACTCACCACCCATATTTAACTCAAACTCCTTGAGTTTACTGTAGAGATTTACACTGGCAGACCACAGGGGGTAATATAGAACAGTGAAGCTTGACATTGAGTGTCCTTGTCTTAACAGCCAATCTGTCATAATTAAACTAATCAGTTTTCATGCTCCGTTATTACCACAAAGAGTGTTAGTATCCTGGAATAATAATAATAATAATAATAATGTCTGTATTCATTTCACTTCATAATGTTCATATTAGGATGGCACGGCAGCAGGTAGTATTTCCACTCCAGGGTTCCTGGTTCGATCCTGAGCTTAGGTGATTATTTGGAGTTCTCCCTGTGTCCATGTGAGTCTCCTTCAGGTTATTGGGTTTGCCTCTGATAGATAGGGCTAAATTGCCCCCAGGTGTGAATGTATTTGTGTGTATTGTTCATGGCGATGGACTGGCATCCCATCCACCAATTTTCACACACCACAATGACCCTGACCGGTATAAAGTGCTTACTGGAGATGATTTCCCAGTTTGTAACCAACATATGGTTTCACAGGTACAAATACCAAAATGATTTTACACAAGGTTTTTAGAAATTCTAACATACATGAGCAATTTTATTGTACTCTTTACAAATGAAGTAACAGCCACTACAACCGCTAATAATGGGGAAAAAAAGAAATTAAAGAATGTGAATAAATGTGTTTGCTTCAAAAAAAGGAACAACTACGGCGCTCATGCACTTTTTCTGACCCAATTTTAAATAAGTAATAAACCATGACAGGGCTGCTGTTATAGGAAAATGATAAAAGGATGGGGTGGTGTGACATGTTTAATTCCTCTTATACCACCACAGATGTATTAATCATGTATTAAAGAATGACAGAACTGTCAAAGCTGTTGTTATAATTTGAGAATGATTGAGAATATATTTCAGAATTATAACAGCACTGTGGTATAAATGAACATAGCTCCTTTAAAATCTGGTATTTGTTTCAGAGCTGCCACTTGGAAGTGTCTAATAGTCAAACCACATCCTCGTGGAATAAACATAAAACATGCTATTTCTGTATCTGATAGACTTAAACAGCTTTATATCTGGTCTGAGGAAGTCTGGCTGTTCCCCTTTCTCAATAGATGGCAAGATGTGCATAACAGCATCAAGGAAGGACAGCTTTTCTGCAATGAAAAATAGCACACACTGTTTATAGCAGCCATAATGGAAATGGTTGCTGCCAATTTTGCATGTTTAATTGCTTGCTTTTCTCGGGCCATAAAAAATAAAACTTTACAATTGCCTTTTTCTTTGCAATTGATAGAAAACACAATGAAGAGAAAGACAGGTTAACAGCTAGTTATTAAAACCATACTAAGCTCAACTGTTTGGCCTATAGCTCATAAGGACTGTGCTTGAAGGTAACTAACTGCAAACCAGAAAATGAAGTTCAGACATCAGCAAATTAAAATCTAACATTTAGGAAAATGTTGTTTTGATTCAGCACATTAAAAGCGATACAATGTTTGTGCAATTAATACAGTAATTGCAACTCAATTCGTGTGCCTTTACAAGTTAATTTCACAACCTAGCAATAACGATTCTAATATTAATGGAAAAAGAAATATCGAGCTTTTTCAAGGCTATTTAATTTCTAATAATGTGATTATAGAGATTATATTAGGTGGGTGTAATCATTTTGTCATGTTGGTAAATCTTTTCTCCAGAATCTAAGCACTTTATCCAACTACACATTATAAGTGAATGGATAATAAGGTGCTTAGCATTTGATGTGGTAACACAATGTAATAGTCACACTATACTCTCTGGTGGCCAGTATTTTGCATCATTGCATCATATTTCATTATTTATTAACATGTTAAATGGAAATAATGAAAGGAATTAAGCATAATTGGATTTGCAATGATAGGAAATTAATCAACAAGGGAGTGGTGTGATGCACCCTGACATGTAGCAGAGTTACTGTTACCACCATGAAGTTGATTATTTTCATATAAAAGCATGTCTCAACATGTTCTATTCCTTATATACCACAGCAAATTTGCCACCAATTGCAATCTTTTATTAATTAAAGAACTTTTTCTATTTTTTTCCTCTTTATAGTTGTAATGTTGTAGAATGTCCACGAAACAAGTGAAATTCCTGACTTATTTTGACTTATGCTATAGCAGCTATAAACAGTTGTTCTTTCACGAGGCTGTCTTTTATTCTCTTTCTCCAAGACGAAAAACCCACCTTAATATGTTAGTGAGAAACTGGGAAGTATGAAAAGTCCTCTGTCCTGTAGAAGAGCTTTACCTCTGACTGTTACAAAACACTGACCCAGGAGACTCCTTCCATGAATGATAAATGAATATCTTCTTACAGAAAACGGTCATATCAAGAATTCCTCACGTTACACAAGTCACTGTATAACTTGTTATTGAAAATTAGAACATATTAGATATAGCGCATTAATATTAACCATGACACTGGAACTACTGTCTAAGCTGCTGATATAAGAAAAAAATGAATCAACACCTTAGAATTGAGAATTTAGCAGCACTGTGGAACAAACTTCTTTTAAAAAGTCCAAGGTTATTGCTATTAGTTTTAGCAATACCCTGACACAGAATATGAGTCTTGTGAGGTAAATAGATAGTATTCACAAGTAAACTATTGTTCTAATAAGGATAGGCAAAGTGGACATGTACAATACTCAAAGCCAGCACAGTATTCTCATCATAATGGCCTTTTAGGTATGAAACAGACAGATTGTCTTGCATTAATTGAGTTTCTTGTCATTTATTGCTGAAGTGTAAGATCCATCAAAAGGCACAGAGTCACAGTGGATGATAGTGAAGTCTGGTTTAATCTTCCACCCCAGGAGACATGGCTAATGAACCATAAAGGTGTGGGAGTGTGGACCCAGCGGGTCTGATCATCCCATCCCAACTATTAGCACTCCATTAATGAGCCATTTCTCCGTAGATTGCAGGTTTGCAATCAACCACTTGTCCTACATACAAACATCAGTATGTAACAAATTTGTATACATTATTCAGAATGAACAAATATTTCAGAAGTTACAAATACAGGAGTGAATAGGAGGTGCACTATTATTTATTTATTTATTTATCTATTTATTTATTTATTTATTTATTTATTTATTATTTTTTAAAGCTTGCATGTGGTTGAGACAACTTGATCATTGTTACTAGGATCTGGTAGGACACAATAAAAAAACTCATGCGGGTGGTAGGGTTGTCACGATACCATAAACATATCTTACGATACTATGCCAGCTGAAGTAAAACAATATCAAGTAGTATCACGATACTGCACAATATTGTGTTAATTCATAATTCAAATCTACAAAATGAACTAAATTTACAGAAATACATGGATATAAATGAAAACAGAGAAACCAAATTTTCCACTGAATACTTCTGAATACTTTATTAATGAGAATGAATAACTGGCTATTGGAAAACTCAAGAACAATCATACAATTGGCAAGCAACTAGTTCAATGTGCCACATATTTTATCTATTGTTTCTTAGAGCAATGAAATCATGCAAATGGAAATTGGACTCAGAGAACTAAGAATGAACACAACATTAGTAATATATAAACTTATGAAACTCAAAAAAAAAAATCATAAAATTGGGAACATTAGGTCACTTACTAGCAAACATGGCTAATTTTATATATACACACAATGGTTAGCATAACATTAGCTTGCTTTTGCTAATTTTAGAATTTACCACAGCAGTTAGCATAGCGTTAGCTCGCTTACTAGCAAATAGGAAATGTTTAAATTCTTTACCTTAATCTTTAAAAGATTAAGGTAAAGAATTTAGGTTAAATGAAGTATCACTAACCTTTGTGTATTAGCGAAAATTGTATTAACTGCCGCACATACAACATTACTTATGGTTCTACCGTATTGATGATACTAGCGTTTAAAAAATACAGTAGGATCGGCGGAATTTTGAAGCTTTAGTATTGCGATTCTACCGTAGTAATGGTTTGCAGTGCAACCCTAACGAGTGGTCACTGCGAGATGCATTTAGCATTTATTCACTCATCCTTAGTACCTGCCTGGTCAGGGTTGCGGTGGTTTAAATTAGACTACTTGTTTGTTTATATTTTGGGAACTAGAACCAAATTAATTTATTACAAAACATTGTGCGCAGTTACAAAAATAATAACAGGAATGAAAAACAGTGATGTAGTTGAGGTTGAAGAACAGTCAGAGCCAAAATTCATACACCATGCTGATAGCATTTCTACCATTGTTTATGGGGACATAGTGGTAGGGTTCATATAAAAAAAGATTCTGGTTTACAGCACACCCTTTTTGTGTATAAATACGAATACAGATTCAGATAAGTTCAAATTGTCCATGTTATTTTAGGCCACTTGTGTGTGATATATCTCATTTCAAAGCATATGCTTCTTTACTGGGCACTGATCATGTATCAAAAGGGAACATGACATCACTGTAGCACCTAATATAGGCTAGCTAAGACACTGCTCTGTTTAAATAATTAAATAAACCAAGACCTCATTAAGTCACTCTAAGATAATAATATGTATAAATCACTCTTAGTCCTGTGGCAGACTGCAGTAGGAATTCAAAAACATTACAAGACACGTCTCAGCCTGCTGCTTTGTAGTCTTCCTACATTCATCCATAGGGTGCATGATTTTGAAGAAAAATGTGATATGTGATAACTTGTTAAATAATGCGATATGCAATATGATAATGTTGTAAGGGTGTATATATATATATATATATATATATATATATATATATATATATATATATATATATATATATATATATATATATATATATATATATATATATACAGTCCTCCAGTAATATTGGCATTCTTGGTAAATATTAGCAAAGAAGGCTGTGAAAAATTGTCTTTATTGTTTATTCTGCTCTCATGGATATCAGCAAATGTATTTGCAATACAAATACATGGATATCTCATGGATATCAGCAAATGTATGTACAAGCACTATAAACTCAGGTTTATAAAAAAAAAACTTTGTTAAATATAGGTGTGCAACAATTATTAGCACCCCTATCAATTCATATGAGAAAAATATATTTGAAGTATATACCCATTCATATTTTACTTTTTTTTAGTACACCTGGGTGACTAGGAACAGGAAATTGTTCAATCATGACTTCCTGTTTCACAGGGGTATAAATATGAGGTAACGCACAGGTCAAATTCCGTTAGTTATTCACCACAGTGGGCAAGACCAAGGAATATAGCTGTGATGTCCGGCAAAAGGTTGTTGAGCTTCACAAAATGGGAAGTGGCTATAAGAAAATAGCACAAGCATTGAAAATGCCCATTTCCACCATCAGGGCAATACTTAAGAAGTTCCAGTCAACTGGAAATGTTATGAATCAACCTGGAATTGTATGTGTGTCTATATTGTCTCAACGCACTGTGAAGAGGATGGTTCTAGTTCTAAAATTAGAATCAGGTTCAAGATTGGGTGCCAGTGATTAGAACCTGCTTAGGGAGTGCAGGTGGAACCAGTCTTATTTATACCCCTCTCATATCTAGTGTCTGGTGTTCCCTTTGCTATTGAGGTGTGTGGTGTCATCATGCCAAGATCTAAAGTAAGGCCTTCCGAAAAAAAGGTTGTGTATGCCTGTGAGTCTGGCAAGGGATTTAAAAAGATCTCCAAATTATTTGAAATACATCATTCCACTGTAAGGAAAATCATCTACAAATGGCGCAGATTTCAAATGACTGTCAGTTTGTCCAGGACTGGCCGTCCCAGGAAATTCAGCCCATGAGCAGACCGTCTGATGCACAAAGAAGTCTCCAAGACCCCCAAAATTTCATCACAGGATCTACTAGTAAGTCTTGCAACTGTTGATGTCAAAGTGCATGCTTCTCGAATCAGAAAGAGATTGCACAAATTTGACCTGCATGGGAGACGTGCCAGAAAAAAAAGCATTTGCAAGACTACAGTTTGCCAATGAGCATATAGGCAAAGGTGCTCTGGACAGACGAATCAAAGATATACAGGTGCATCTCAATAAATTAGAATGTCGTGGAAAAGTTCATTTATTTCAGTAATTCAACTTAAATTGTGAAACTCGTGTATTAAATAAATTCAATGCACACAGACTGAAGTAGTTTAAGTCTTTGGTTCTTTTAATTGTGATGATTTTAGCTCACATTTAACAAAAACCCACCAATTCACTATCTCAACAAATTAGAATATGGTGACATGCCAATCAGCTAATCAACTCAAAACACCTGCAAAGGTTTCCTGAGCCTTCAAAAATGGTCTCTCAGTTTGGTTCACTAGGTAAGCCAAAAACATTCATTGCCAAAGAAGCTGGCTGTTCACAGATTGCTGTATCCAAGCATGTTAACAGAAAGTTGAGTGGAAGGAAAAAGTGTGGAAGAAAAAGATGCACAACCAACCGAGAGAACCGCAGCCTTATGAGGATTGTCAAGCAAAATCGATTCAAGAATTTGAGTGAGCTTCACAAGGAATGGACTGAGGCTGGGGTCAAGGCATCAAGAGCCACCACACACAGACGTGTCAAGGAATTTGGCTACAGTTGTCGTATTCCTCTTGTTAAGCCACTCCTGAACCACAGACAACATCAGAGGCATCTTACCTGGGCTAAGGAGAGGAAGAACTGGACTGTTGCCCAGTGGTCCAAAGTCCTCTTTTCAGATGAGAGCAAGTTTTGTATTTTATTTGGAAACCAAGGTCCTAGAGTCTGGAGGAAGGGTGGAGAAGCTCATAGCCCAAGTTGCTTGAAGTCCAGTGTTCAGTTTCCACAGTCTGTGATGATTTGGGGTGCAATGTCATCTGCTGGTGTTGGTCCATTGTGTTTTTTGAAAACCAAAGTCACTGCACCCGTTTACCAAGAAATTTTGGAGCACTTCATGCTTCCTTCTGCTGACCAGCTTTTTGAAGATGCTAATTTCATTTTCCAGCAGGATTTGGCACCTGCCCACATTGCCAAAAGCACCAAAAGTTGGTTAAATGACCATGGTGTTGGTGTGCTTGACTGGCCAGCAAACTCACCACACCTGAACCCCATAGAGAATCTATGGGGTATTGTAAAGAGGAAAATGAGAAACAAGAGACCAAAAAATGCAGATGAGCTGAAGGCCACTGTCAAAAAAACCTGGGCTTCCATACCACCTCAGCAGTGCCACAAACTGATCACCTCCATGCCATGCCGAATTGAGGTAGTAATTAAAGCAAAAGGAGCCCCTACCAAGTATTGAGTGCATGTACAGTAAATGAACATACTTTCCAGAAGGCCAACAATTCACTAAAAATGTTTTTTTTTTTTATTGGTCTTATGAAGTATTCTAATTTGTTGAGATAGTGAATTGGTGGGTTTTTGTTAAATGTGAGCCAAAATCATCACAATTAAAAGAACCAAAGACTTAAACTACTTCAGTCTGTGTGCATTGAATTTATTTAATACACGAATTTCACAATTTGAGTTGAATTACTGAAATAAATGAACTTTTCCACAACATTCTAATTTATTGAGATGCACCTGTAGTTGTTTGGCAACATTAACAGCAGACATGTTTGGCACAGACCAAAGACAGCTTTTCAAGAGAAGCACCTCATACCAACTGTGAAGCATGGTGGAAATCTTATGGTTTTGAAATGTTGTGGGGGGATTTGAAACGGACAGTACATGCAAGAAAACCCTCAAACATCTTGCAACTGAAAGAATATTGCATGGAAGAACGGTCAAAAATTCCAGCAAGCCTGGTGGACAATTATGCAAAACGCCTACAAGAAGTTATTTCTGCTAAAGGGGGCAATATTAGCTTTTTGTTGTTTTGTTGAAGTATATCAACTTCATTAATAGGCGCTGTTTCAAAGATGATCAAATGTTTGCTTGTCCAAATATGTCAAAAAACCCAACAATTTACATGGGGTGTACTTATTTTTTCACATGAATGTATATACAGTATTATCTCTGCTTTTATGTTACACAATTACCATTACATTTGACAGCAAATGGGAAAAATGCTATTTCCTTTTTCTTTCCTTCTTCAGTTTGCATTTCCTCCCAAAAAAATTCTGGTTTAAAGGAAAATTCTTGTTTTTAAAGGTGCTGGTCTAGATGGTACTGGAAATCCCAGTCTCTGATGCTTTAATTTGAGAACAATCCACCAATAACAATGTATCATTGGACTTCCAACTCTAAATAGTGTGTATGTATTACCTGTAAATTTGTATATAGTATACACCCAAAGATAAATGCTAATTAAGATCAAACTACGTACCTTCTTTAAATCATTCTTAAAGGTGTACTATATTCATATTTCCAGGTGAACATACAGTACCTGTCCAGGAGCAACGTTGCTAATTCCACACACAGCTTCATTCCCTTCACAATAATTAAGAAAAAAAAAAAGTTTAGTAACTAAATAGTCCAAATTAGTTTGTATAAGTGCTACCAATGTTTAGCAGGCTTTGATAATTATTTTTGGTTTCTTAACATTATGTTTTTTTGAAGCACAGCATGGTTTTTGCTCACTGTAAAAATTTGGCTGCACTGGCCGCTTACCAGTTTTTTCTAGTCTTATCAGTCTTTTTGAACAAACACAAACAAGCAAGCTATCATGACCCACAGTTTTCCAAACGGATTTTTTCAGCCACATAATACATTTGTGCTGAGGCTATGGCTTAAATGATTATTTTTTATCATGTCCTATATATTTTCCTGGTTATTTGCACTACTATGAAATAAGAACAAAAAAAATCAATTATTGCACCTTTAAGTAAACAAAATTACATAAGTAGTACTACAGAAACATTTTTGTCACAGTGATCGACAGCAAGTGATTTACACCAGCTAAATAGCTTGGACATAATGAATGTTTTTTTTTTTTGCTCCACCTAGTCAACAGTGTTGAGATGCCTTGCTTGTATTTGGACAAATCTCGAGCTCCAATTAATATTTTGTGCCTAAGAGCTTGAGACAGCTGAGGAAAAGTGAGAGCAGTTAATTTCCTCCCCTTTCCTCCGGAGGCACAGAGTTCACCCAGGTTGTGCATGGATGTGGAGCGTAGGAACCATTTTTGAGGGCCCACCGATTCAATTAAGCTTTGTTTGAAAGACAAGTCAGAGAGCACACCACGGCCCAGGGGCGGGGGGGGTGGGGAGGGGGGGTCATTTTGTTTTAAGTGTCTTCAAATGTAACTTGGTTTCCATGGAAACAGGGCCATTAGACACCAAGTGCACCCTGGTCACCTGCTTGCTCGTAAATTGGCTCATCTCTGGTAAGCAAAGAAAGACTCACAAGGGGAGCACATAGTGGAGTAACAAACTTACACATATGACTAGCCCAACTAAACACTAATAAAGTGGCTTAGTATGAGGTGTAATTACAGAACTGTGCAAAAGTGTGGGATGAAATTCTGTAAAGCAAAGATGCCTTGAAAAATAATGAGATAAAAGTATATTTTTATTTTTAAAAAAAATAAATAAATAAAAAAATACAAAACCCCCCACAAAATTAATATTTTCCATCAGCTCTCTTAGGTACACAATTGTGTGCTTTTATAAGAAAAGTGCCTGGTCCCCCCGCCCCCAATATCTCTGCAGGTATTGCAAAACAGCCTGCATTATGTTTTTATTTGAAAAGAGGTCATTTTAGTTTTTGGACAAATAAGTGTTGTTAACCCCAAATTTGCTCTTTTTCTACTGGCATAGTTATTGCATTGAAATACAGTAGTGTAAATGCATGCATCGGACTGGGGAGGCAAGCTATAAATCTTGTCAGTAAGATTGAGAGGTCAGATATGAAGCTTGTGGGACAAAGAAAGACCACATTCATTAATGTGAATGTGCATTATGCATTTAGCGCTCATTAATTCATCCTTAGTGATGGTCTGGTCTGGGTCAAGATGATTTAACTTAGTTTTAACTACTAGGTTATTTATATTTTAGGAAATTTAAAAATCTATTATTTTTTATAGACTAGCAGGCACAAACAACAACAACAACAACAACAACAATAATAATAATAATAATAATAATAATAATAATAATAATAATAATAATAATAATAATAATAATAACTCAATATCTCTATATGCACTTGAGTGATACAGGTTTATATATAGGCTATAGGCTAGGTCTATAGATATAGGCTTAGATTGAAGAAATTGAGGTTGCTGTCAGAGCCAGAATTCACACACTATGCTGACTGATATACTCACTACATTTTTTTTTTGCCTCATGTTCCTCTTCTGTCATGCTGGGTGTCCATCCATGACAGCTGATATTTACCCAGAACAGGATCTACCGTGATGGACTGTGGCAGTACAGACAGTGACTAGTGTTAAAGAAAAAGTCCATTGTTTCTGCAGGTCCTGCAGTTCTTTCATTCAATATTAATGCTTTTTCTGCGAAATTATGGTAGCCAGCATGAAATAGGAAAATAATGTGTTAGGCAGTCAACTGCCAGATGTGAATACGGCTGAACATAGTTGGCACGCTGCCTATTTGTGACAAGACTTCCAAAATAAAAAGCTTGGGCATCTTTTTCTTTTTCTCTTTCTCTGATCTAAAACCACTTTGTATGCATAAACAGTTTTTCTGAAGTTGCACATACTATAAGTTGCTTCAAGCCTTATGCTATCATTGAGCATTAACTTCTAGATTCCTTCATAAGTGCAGTCTGAAAAAGAATAACTTAGACATTTACAGCCAAAAAGAACAAATCTCAGTGGATTTAAGAGCAAAGAGCTGAGGGAAGTGGACAAGTGAAGGATTTGGGACAGAGCTTTAGTGTTATCCTTGCTTTGATTGGTGGTGAGGCAGCACATTTTGCTGCAAGAAACCCCAGGCAACACAGAAGGACTATTTACTACAGCTCTCCACAGAGGCCCATATCAGCACTGGCAGGAAATCTCCATGCCACACCTGGACCATTTTTAGATTGCAGTATTTCATGGCTGTGTTTTCACTTCGGTCACAAATCCCCTAATCCCCCAGATCTCAGAATGCTGGAGGCCCACAGCATGCTCACACTGATTGATTGAAAATACATACCCCTGAATGTATGTAACCTTCGCTATTATAAAAAAGAAATGCATAGCACTTTATACCTTTTATAAATACAAAGCTAATATGTATGTATGCTATAAAGAGCTACACAGAACCAATATTTTACATTGCATTTTGTTATGCATTTGCATTTCTTATGGATTTGAGATCTGAACTGCAGTGTTTTAAGTGATTTAGGGGAATAAGCGAGACTTTTAAAAATGGCTGCCATGTCATTCAAGCATATAGCAACCTGTGGTGGTGTAAAACCTTAGTAGTATATATATAGTGGTATAAAATCACAGTAAGCCATATAAGATATAAATTATATTGTATATATTATTTATACCACAATGCCATTGAATTCTTGATTCTGATTGGTCAAAATCTGCAAGACAATCTTTAGGTTTATAATAATGTGCTTGTTCTAAAACATTGTCGTTTCAATAGTAACAGCTAACACAGGGACTTGTGTGACAGGCATTCAAATAAATGGATTAAGAAACGTGGAGTTGTTGATATGGTGAAGTTTTCTGTAAGCTTGCACACAACATGGCACAAACTGTTTCCAGTAAGGATACCTCATTATCATTTTCTGTAAAATACATCAAGTATAAGAGGCACTTTAAATTCTGTCTGCCTGAAGAACAATCAATATATGGACAATGGAGTAAGATGAACCATTTTTAAAATTTTTTCACTACCTTGTCAAGTCAAGTAGATATTTCTGTTGATACCAATCGATACTTTAGGGTTAATCCTCTTCAGCAACTAGCAATCAGCAACTTGTATTTAGATCATTTTTATGTATTTATTTATTTTTATCTGAAGCCTGAAAAAGTCTAAAAGAATTTCAGCTCAGCTTAAACCAGGTGAGGGATAAGATGAGGTAACGATCCAGTCTGGAATGAAAACAAAGACAGCCATTGATTTTCTTTTAAACACCCATTCTCTCTTTTATTTCACACTTTGAGATGTTTATATCTGCAAATGGCAATTTAGGGAGAAAACACTGCTCAAATTTGCATTCTTTAAATGAGCAAGAAAGCAGAATTTTGTCTCATATAATAATTCCCGAATACACTACTATCATCTCCTCTTTTAACATTAAAAATAATTTCAGCACATTCATTTATAGAGCTGTATGCAGTTAATACTGACTATACAGTACATTTAATTTACAATAACTACACATGCCATAAATATGTGTGGCCAAAGTAACCTTGGGTATGGTGACTCATCTTAAACCACCACATCATTTCAGCAAAATTGATTTACAAACCGGATGCATTGCTTTGCTTAAGATAATTAAGGCTAGTATGTCTCTACATTGGAACAGAATTTAAATTCTGTTTTTGGACATAAATGACCACATTCTGCTCTTCCACATTCCTCATACTGTAGATTACATAAAAGGGTTGTCTCTCCTTGATTGTACTTTCACATGATTTGTTTTTCCATAAGATTTCCTGAATACTTTCAATACTCCGCTATGGTTTCATTTGTACAAGATGTAGACTAATGAAACCTTGTAATTCACTAAATGCATTAGTTTTGTTCAGTTGATCACTGCCCCTCTGATAATGCTAATTTCAGCTAGTGTGGCTATAGCTCTTAAATGTTATGTTAGTTTCAAGCTAATAGTAATATACTTGCCATTAACCATCCAGGGACTGCTGGACTAGCACATTTACTGTAAAAACACTTAAATATGTCATACACATATAGTGTTACATAAAGTGTGACACAATGCCATTATCTGTATCTGTTTAGTGCTCAAGCTATTTGTATCTGAATCTGTATGACCCTTTCTGACGAGCTTAAAAAAATTATCTACATTTGTACCTCTTTAGAACACAATATCTGTTCAATTCGAATTGTTTATTCGTTTTCAGTTACATTCCTAATATACTGGTGTATTTAAGTACAGTACTCTTGCACAATTGAGCTTTGTTTTAAAACCAGTTCACTAGTTAAAATTTTGTGATTATTTATTATTTTAATCACTCAAAGCATTCTTGAGAAATAAAATTGTAATTTTAGCACCCTGCAATGGCCTGGCATCCCATCCAGGGTGTAGTCCCATTGTTAAAGTTGTTACTGAAGATAACTGATGTACTTTCAAATCCATATGTAGTTTACTTTTACATACTGTCGATTATACTGTCGATTATATGGGTAGTTATTTTTCAATACAGAACGCCCTGAAGTGTTTCATTCCTCTTATGCCACAGCAAATTGACAGCGCTAAGATTTTTTTATTTATTAAATAATGACATGATATACAGTGCTGTGAAAAAGTATTTGCCCCCATCCTGGAAAAAGATTTCCAAAACCTATTACCCATGTGAAAAACTAACTGCCCCATAAACTTCAAATCTCGTTGTGCCACCTTTAGCAGCAATAACTGCAACCAAACGCTTTTGATAACTGGAGATTAGTCTTTCACTTACTTCTAGGACTAGGACTTACTCCTGTGCTTTGGATCATTGTCTTGCTGCATAATGCAGTTGCACTTGAATTTCAGCTTACGGACTGAAGACCAGACATTCTCCTTTAGGATTTTTGGGTAGACAGCAGAATTCATGTTTCCCTCAATTATTGCAAGTTGCCCAGGCCCTGAAGCAGCAAAGCATCCCCACACCATCACACTGCCACAACCATGCTTGGCTGTAGGTATGATGTTCCTTTTGTGGAATTTGGTGTTTGGTTTACACCAGATGTAAAGGGACCCCTGTCTTCCAAACAGTTCCACTTTCGACTCATCAATCCACAGAACATTCTCCCAAAAGGTTTGAGGATCATCAAGGTGTGTTTTGGCAAAATTCAGACGAGCCTTAATGTTCTTCTGGGTTAGCAGTGGTTTTCGCCTTGCCATTCTTCCATGGATGCCATTTTTGCAGAGTGTCTTTCTGATAGTGGAGTCATGAACAGTGACCTTTATTGATGCAAGAGAGGCCTGTAGTTCCTTTTATGCTGTCCTTGGCTCTTTTGTGACTTGCTGGATGAGTCGCTGCTGTGCTTTTGGAGGAATTTTGGAAGGTCGGCCACTTCTGGGAAGGTTCACTACTGTGCCAAGTTTTTCCATTTGGAGATAATGGCCCTGACTGTGGTCCTTTGGAGTCCCAGAGCCTTTGAAATAGCTTTGTCACCCTTCCCAGATTGATGTATTTCAGTCACCTTCTTCCTCATCATTTCTGGAATTTCTTTCAATTTTGGCATAGTGCATTACTGGGTAAGACCTTTTAACCAACTTCATGCTGTTAAAAGAAGGTCTATTTAAGTGTTGATTTGATTGAACAGGGTTTGCAGTAATTAGGCCTGGTTGTGTCTAGTCCAGCTGAACCTCATTATGAATGCAGTTTCATAGATTTGGGGAATTAGTAACTACGAGGGCAAATACATTTTCACACAGGCCCAGTTGGTATTGGATAACCTTTTTGCTTCAATAAATAACATTATCATTTAAAAACTGCATTTTGTGTTTACTCAGGTTGCCTTTGTTTCATCTGAGATTTTGTTTTAATTTCTCAAACAATTTAGTATGAGATATACACAAAAACAGAAGAAATCAATACTTTTTCACAGTACTGTATTTTATTCATTTATAGTTACATTTAAGGTTGTGAAATATCCATGAAACCTATAATCACTTATGTTATCACAGCTAAAATGGTTATTTCCTCATCAGCCTCTCTTTTTTCTCCCTCTTGAAGTTAATAAGACAAATGGTGCATCTCAATCAGCTCCCTAAATCCTTAGGTCGTGAATAATTATATGGTGTACAGTAGAGTTCAGGCACTGGTAAGGACCCTGGCTCACTACATATTGGAACACTGATGACTCATTTTCCGGCAACACGACTGTTGTGAATGAATGTTGTAAAATGTCACCAAAATGTAACATGTGCCATATGCAACATGAAAAATATTTAAGTTTTATATGTCATATAAATTTGTTAGCTTAATCACATGCATTTCTATAGAACATCAAATAAAGTTAAAACTCGCTAACGTAAGTAATTATTTGAGACCTTCAGCAACGATACCAAGCTACTTACATTTGTAGATGAAGTTGGCTGAGAGTTCGTCCTCCTTTTTCTTTTTTCGAGCTGAGAGGCTTCAGAAAATATGACGTCATTTCCAGTAAGGGAAAATAGCGAGCATTGATGCTCCCTGGTTATTGCGGAGAATTGTTGGATTTTTTAGGGAGCAAACATCCCAGTGCACTGGAAGGATTTTGTGATTGAGGCAGCCCTTAAAATGCCAGAATCCCTGATCAGTGCCCTGACTACTGAACTAGGGAGCTGGCTGAGACGCTCTCATAAACTGCAAAGCCCTCCGTCCTGAAGACTTTCCTGTGTTTGAAAACTTAAAGTTACAGATTTACACCTGACTGTTACAAATCACTGAAACTGGAGAGTCATTCAAAAATGTTCAATAAATGCCTCCACACAGAAAACTATACCATATCAACAATTGCACACATTTTTAAACTAATTGCAAATTGCAAAAAAAAAAAAATTAAACAGCCGCAATTAGTGCCAGTTCTAGATGTTTTAAAAAATTAATCAACAGACTAGAGAATTGCACTTTTTGGTATATATGCAGTTAATGCACTTATACTACATTATTAGTAATGTTATTATATTGCTAACAGTATAATAGTGTACTAAAGGTGTTATAGCTTTGATGGCTATATAATGTCTGTGCTACTTTTACAAGATGAAAAAAAGATGTTCTCTAATCTTGTCATTACTACAAAAATAAATTATGTTAAGCTTCAGCTGACACCATTTTCAGCATGTTGAATGAAATTATCAGACTCTTCAGTTTCTACACTGCTGAAAACCAGAAGCAAGACTGACTCTACTCCCTGGAGCTTTATTTTGGTACTGTAGTAGCTTAGCGTTTAAGGTTCTGCTCTAATGTTCAGAAGGCTATAAGTTGAAATGTCAGGGTGGTCAGAGAGCACTTGAATGAGGCCTTTAACCTTCAGTACTGTGCTTGGGTTGTACTCTGTTTCACTCGTAAAGTGGATTTAAAGTGTCTGACAAATGAATAAATCTAACTCTCCAAGTTTAGATTTTTCTTTTTCTTTTGCATTGTTCTATTTTGGTACAATCATGAACCATTTTCATTGGTTGAAATTTTTTTCACACCTTGACATATCCTTAAACAAACAAACAAACAAGCAAACAAAAATAATGTCCTGTCACGATAATAACTGCTAGAAATCATAAGTTTCAAATCTAAAACTACAAAATGTCACTTAATTACCAACCCAGAGTAAGGTTATGTTTAACAGTAGCCCAAAGACAGGGAGATGGCTAAGTGTTAATGAGCCATCTGACGCCCAAATATCCCCGTTGGGGTCAGTAAGAGCAGCTAATTAGAGCTACAGTGTTATTCACACTGGGAGATATTGATGTTTCTTTCTCAGGACATGGAGACGAAAACATTTACTGGGAGACATTAGTGATAATGTAGAAAATCCATGAATAATATGTAATCAAGCTTTTAATAAGTGCAAATACTGATTATTACTTTGCTCAGCTAAAGGTTTCCCTGGGCTCCGGTGTCAATATTCATGTCATGTGGAAATACCATGGTGCTCTGTCTTAACAGGTCATTAAATCCAGTGAGATGAGTCAACCTAATTTTCCCTGTCACTTTTCCTTGTCTTGCCGTATTATTGACCTCATCGAATGAGATATATTACAGTTCAGTTTCCAAATGGGATGGTAGTCCATCGATTGCAGATTGGAGCCCCAGATGTCCTCCATTTTTCATGGAGGCAGCAAGCATTAGCATGTCTGTACAGAATCCAAGATCTGTTGCAAAATTTGTAAAGTCTTGTTGAAATGCATGTGAACAATGAAGCAGGCACAGTACGTAGCAAACTAAACGCAACCAAAATTATTGTGAACAGCTAGTATGGATTTGTGCATTGACACAGATAAGAAAATAGCAGCAAAGCAACCTCAGAAAAAGCTAGAAATTATTTAGAGACACTGAGGTGACAGTATGGTTATTTTTTAATAAACGTTTGCCCAAAAATTAATATTTTGAAACCTTGGGTTAAGCTTGGTGTGATCTGTTTTGTGGCCACAAAATACTTAACTCATGGAAATTAACTGAATTAGACCATTTTGGTAACAGAAACCTAAGCATCAATATTGGAATGATGCACAAAGCCTGGAGTCACTGGTGTTGCGACATGGATATACCTGGATATGGATAGTCCTGTTTGTTATGTAATTTTTCAAAGCTAATACACTTTTTCAAACAACTACTGTACTTGAAGGCTTTGTGTTGTATGATGTTCGATAACATAATAAGCCCTCGGTTACAGTTACACAATTCATGGCCTCAAAATATAACGCCCTGGCCTGTATATTAATTTGCGTTGACACCTAATTAAAAAAATTACCACCATGTCAACCCAACGGCGCCTTAGAATTATAACTTAGACTAGATTGTCAAAATCAAACACACCCTGCATTTCAGCACTGTTTCATCAACTGTCCCTCATGTCTCTGAATTATACATCACATGAGTGCCCCGTTTATAGCACAACTGGTGGAGTGGGCCTGAATGGCTTGCCTTGACACCGGGAACAATGTAGATGAAGAGGTTTACTAGACAGTTAGCATGGTAATTTTGTAAACAAGCACACTAGCTTGTCAGCTAGGTAGAAGAAGAAATAATAAAGTAATGTCAGCTGGCATGTGTAGGCTGAGTAGTTCACCAGATAAATTTGAATGTAAAAAAAAAAACAAAAAAAACACACACTTAAAGACCGAGAGTCTTTACAGTCAGGGATAGAATGAAATCAGCCCCAGCCTCGCTTCTTTGTACCACAATGTTTGGTTCCAAAAAAAGTCCAAAAGTATCCACTGTAAGCCATTTGTTAACAGCAAATCCACATCTGATGTGGATTCTAAAAACTAAACCTTACAATGATTTTTTTTTTCTTTGAAAGATAGCAGTTTTATATGAGCCACCCTGATTAAGTATATTAAAGCTCCTGCTTACTTTCATAAATCTCATCTGCCATTTCTGTTGCTTTGAAAAGGAAACTTAATCATATTTTAATTACTTCTGGACAAATTCTGCTCTGGATGCCTGCATTCAAATCAAGTCCCAATCCAAGTTTGTCACTTAAATATAATATAATGTGGAGGCTGGGATTCCTACAAGAGGGATTAGGGAGGGAACTTGATGAAGAAAACAGCACAGGAACATTGCAATAATATACACACACTCCAAGGAAGATGTCTAGTAAACAATACAGGTTTGATTAAGCAATAAAACCCTGGGTAACTCATTGGCACTTTTACTAAGTTAACATTTACTGTAATAAATGCACTACAGGGATGTGATTCTGTCTGAAATGTAGACTTGCTGTTCAAGTGCATTGTGGCTTGTTACACATTCACAATGTAGAAAGGTCATGCTTGTTATGTATAAGCTGTCAGAAACACAGTCACCCCTAACCTATTACACTGTCCTTTAATAATAAGCCCATTTAAGTAACTGTAGGTAACTGAGCAGAGTTAGAATGTATTATTAGAGTAATAGTAATTTGTTAAAATGGTTTAATCTTTAAAACGTTTTAGACATTTCAACCAACATATTGTTATCATCCAATTTGTTATCATCTAATTATGATATTACAAATCCACACTTTCCATTTTCCATGTTTCACATGGCAAGATTAGCAGTAAAAAGGTGCATTCTTCTTCTGCTTGCTCTTATCCTAAATTTGTCTTGACTGTCATTATGTCCTAATGAGAGACCTATACAAGAACTTCTACAGGTTTTCATTTCCTGCTGTGCTTTTGTGGGTTTGATAGAACCCTGTGGTGTTTATTGATCTGTGTCCATCACTGTGTGTAAACTCCATCACCAGGCTTTCTTGCTACACAAGGTGTTACAAATTATGGATAACACAAGCGTGATTTCTCACATCCGCCTCTCATGTGTCCAAATGTGCCAATTTCAGGCGTGAGGCACAAAAGACATGTTGAGACAACAGACATGGTGTAGCAACGATCTTTCTGTGATCAGATCACTGGAGCACAGAAAGCACTAGAGAAAAATATTTTCTCATCATCAGTGATTGATGACTAGACTCAGTCATGTTGATTAGATGTAGGCTTGATGGTAGAAAGTGAATTAGGCTTGGTTTGTTCACCAGGGGACTTCATGGAGTCCATTCCGTAACTGAAGCCAATCTACAGAATAAACAATATGGTGCATGGCTGACCAGCCCTGTTCCTGCAGAGTTTTTGGCTCCTGCCTTATCAAGGTCTCAACTGGCATGTAAACATTAGAAATGGGGGTTGTTGGATCCAAACTCTGTGAGTGGTAAATCTCCAGGAATTCTGTTGTATACCTCTGATATGGCTCATTGTATTCAATTCAGAAGGCAGACATTTAATTTCTTAAACTTCCTGGACCTGGTTATTTTATTAGTTTTTATAGTATTACCGTTTTGTTACTATTGTTACTATCATATTTATTGTATTACTGTTAGTTGCTTTGACTAATATCATTTAATATTGATAACAGAATAATAGGCTGAATAAAAGGCCTTAAATATTCAAAACCTTTGACATGCAAGCTAAACAGTAAATTTTAGGTCCCTCTGTATAGCTACTTTTTTATATTACCATATCATTAATGGATCCTCTCATAACATAATAATAATAATAATAATAATAATAATAATAATAATAATAATAATAATAAAAATAATAATAATAATTGTATTGTAAGTTATATTACCATGAAAAATGCTTAAATATGATCATTGTGTTCATGCGCTAATATATTTTTACCCGTCCCCTAGGGAAGAGTCTTCTCCACCACCACAAATGATCAGTTGTTATAAGTGTTTATATATAATGTGCTTTAAATTTCTAAGGAAGAATTCTCAGGAATGACTCAGAGTATATTGAGTGATATTCACTGTATTTATCAATCACATATACACGCTTTAAAAATAAAGGTTCCAATTACAACCAAAAAGGCTGATGCCATAGGAGAACCCTTTTAAGTTGCACAAAGAACATTTTACTCTCAAGTTCTTTAGAGAACCTTCTATTTACTGGTGCCTTAAAGAACCCAGAAATGGTTATTCACAGCAGTGCCACAAAGAACCATGTTATCATACGTTCTCTAAAAAAAACCCTTAGTTAGTGCTTTAAGGAACCAAAATAAGGTTCTTAAGAGTGATGCCAGACTTAACCTGTTAAGGGATGATAACTTGAGGAACCAATACATTGCTCTGAAAAATCTGATAATGAAACAAAGAACTTCTTTAATCTCCAAAGAACCATATAGCTCAACTCAAGAACCCTATACAATGAAAAATGGTTCTTGACAAGAAGACGGTTCTTTGCAGGACCTATGGTGCTGTAAAGAACCATTGAAGACCCTTTATTTTTAAGAGTATAGCTTAACGTGTCATCTTCAGTATTGCAATGTGTTATGGTGTGTTCAGAATGAACAGTTTTCTTTCGTTCATACTTAATTCAAAGGTAGTTTGTACTACAAAGGTAGTTGGGAAAAGGAGACTAGGTTTAGGAGTAACTGGTAACAGGCTTTTCAAATGGAGTTTACAGATGAAATTTACAACAATAGTCTTATTTGTTTCGGTTGACAGTTGTACATGCTATCTGTAAAACATGAAACGGTGAACTATTGCTCTTAAATAAAAATATTTAGTGTCCCCTATAGACTTGAGTTTTGCAATTGAGTTTGCTTACTGTAGCTGCAAAAATCAGAAAATATAATGCAGAATAATATATGAACACAAAACACAGCAATACAGGACTTCCAGCCTGTCCTGCTTATGGCCCCAATATGACCAGCACACTTTGGTTGAAAAAAACGGTGGCAAAAAATCTGGCACACTCAGCCAGGTTGTCATTGTCTCAACTAGTGTAACCAAGAGAGGGCTGTGATCTTGTAGTCTAGGAAGCACTTTTGAATGCAAGAGCCCGTAGCACATGTGCCTTGTATGCCCTTAAGTGAGAGTTGTTCTGCAAATAGAGTTCACCTCATCAGCTGGACCTGGTTTGTTGACTTTTCTCCAGGGAGTGCTAAATAACCACAAGTCCCCATCTACCCCATAAAGGTGTATGTGGCAGCACCCCAAAGTACCATGGATGGCACCTCTCTAGGGTCCCATAGGTGTATTAGTGTCTTTCTAAAGGGGATGAGATGCCTCCACCCATCACAGTTCCCTAGGAGTCTGGTATGGGACCCCTGTGGTGGAGTTCCTTAAAGACCTTCCTTTTCATTTTTCTTTTCTCTTGAAACTTTTCGGTTGAAACTCTATTGACCTGGCAGCCTTCAATGAGTACAGCCATTACATTCCATACAGTGAATGGCAGATGTCTTCAGACCAGCTGGGCAGGCTGCCAAACTAGGTGGTGGATATCATATTGGCCTATAACCAGGCTGGACACCCAGCTCCTACACATCATGGAACTTATATAGAGATGTGCCACTCAAGGAAGTCTGTGCCACTGCTAATTGGGCATCAGCAATGCTCTTTCTCTCTGATTCTACAAGGTTAGTCGTTAGTCCCAGTGGAGTGTGTTACAGTATTCATTGCAAGTACTGTGTCACTTGTCACTTTTTGACCTTGTTGGAAGATCTTGTCATGTATGCACACACACACACGCACACACTCTGGCTGTTAACCTGGGTTCAGAGAACTTTTTGAATGATGTGGACCCAGGATAATGAACTGAATCTAAGAAGGAACTAAAGTATGAAGGAAAACTAACGGATGGGGAAAAGTGTGCCAATATCAATTAAAAGTCAGAGGGGGAATAACTAATCTCCTGTATGTAAAAAAAAAAAAAAAAAAAAAAAAAAAAAAAAAAAAAAAAAATCCCTGCCTCTCCTTACCCCTCATTCAGAACTCGTAACAATGTTCTAAAATTTTCAGTTCTGAGGTTTGGCTTGTCCATACTGATTTGTTTTGGTAATATTCACCAAGAAAATTGTAAAATTGGTTGAAAATTGGTTGGGGGTATGATTCCCGTCTTCGCCCTGTGCGCGGGGGTTTGCATGTTCGCCCCATGCTTCGGGAGTTTCCTCCAGGTACTCCAGTTTCCTCCCCCAGTCCAAAGACATGCATCTTAGCCTGATTGGCATCTCTAAATTGTCAGTAGTGTGTACATGTGTGCGATTGTGCCCTGCAATGGGTTGCCACCCCATCCAGGGTGTCCCCCGCCTTGTTCCACCAAGTTCCCCGGGATAGGCTTCAGGCTCCCCACGACTCTGTGTAGGATAAGTGGTATAGAAAACGGATGGATGGTGTTCCGTGTTCCGCTCGTGCTGCATTTGCAGCCTCCTAAATCATGTTTTGTGTATTTCTCTCAACAGTTAAAGCAGTGAAACTCTGAATTAATGAAATATTCTCATGTCAGTCAGTCTAATAGCTTGTTAAACGTCGTTGAGTCTGTCTAAAAAGGCTCCGATATGGCAATTCAGCCAGAGGTAGTAGAACAAGAGCTTAACTATATTCTATCTTCCCACCACAGCACCTGGAGCTACTGAAAAGAGAAACCGTCATGACTGAAACTCCCACCCAGTAGTCTCAGCAATAATGCCAAGTCTATTTATACATATCTCATTAACCGAAGAAGCAGGTGACTTGCAGAGCACTGGGGAAGGCCGATTGGCAGATCTTATTAGCTGGACTTCAGAAACGCATAGGCTGTGTGGAAGAATGTATTTATGAACAGGAAAGGTGGACATTTATTGTTTTTCTGCTCACGCGCCCTTTGCCAGATTATGGGTGTCTTAATTTTGAAAGGCATCGCAATAAATTTGTACATGAAAGCACATTAATTCAGTTTAATGTTTCACTTGCATTTATTGCCAGATTAAATGGCTATAGTCTTATCATCTGTGCAAATATGGGCTGAATTATAGCAAGTTACCTCCTGCGGGTGATAATATATCCAGCTTGAATACTTCTTTATTTTGTGACAATGAGAGGCTACATCCAAAAATGCTTATTCCCATACTAAATAGTATGTTATGTTTTAGTTATTCATTTATTTTTTTTGCTTTACATGTGGAGAAAGGGTAGAAGATTTTACATAATTTCTGATTGCTTCTAGAAGAGCATGTGCACCTAATTGAAAATTAAGCTTTTGTGACGGCAACCATTAGTGTATTAATAACATATCCTATTTATTAGATGCCTCACAGCAATAATTAAGACGTCCAGTGTACTTTTAAGAATGGGGAAACTGTAGTTGTTGCAGGGTTTGGATCAATAGATCTTGAATGTGTTTGCAAGGTTTAGATCAATAAATATTTAATAAAATGTAATCAGAAATCTACGAGATAAGAGAGTGCAACCAGATTGTTGCATTCAGTTGTGAGTTTTAATTCTGGTCAAAGTAGACAGTGAACAGATTTAGCTCTATGCTGAGTTATTTAAGTGCTCTGTACTATACATTCTGATTAATACTAATTTATGCATACCTGTAGTTTTCATTAATGAAACAGCAAGCATCTCTGTCTACATTTATTAAATTATTCCTGGGCAAGCTTAAGGAGCATGCATATCTATAGCCCTCAAATACCTAGAAGAAATTGATTGTTTTGCGCTCTAATTTTAATATCTGAAGTAATTAAGAGAAATAATTTAACTAGTAGCAGAGTAAAGAATAACAGACTGAATAGCTTATTCATTCTTGTCTTTCTTTTCTTCTTCGCGCTTTGGCCAATAATGGTTCTGTGGACGATATTTCAGGGAAATATAGGTAATGCATTTTTCATTACTGCCGTTCTAAGAGAACTCGGCAAAGTGGGTATGGCACTGAAACCCAAAAACTTTAAATGACAACTAAAAATAGGTCGATGACTGAAAGATGAACTCTGAAATAGGCTGGCTTTTCAAGCCATGGCCATCACTGATGTCCACAGACCCCTGACAAATTTTAAATTGCAAATCCTGCTGCTTTTGAGGTCTTTGATTGTTTCTTGATCATGCTGGCTTTTCTTATGCATAAATTACAGAGGGCACATTTGACCATGCAAATAGTTATAATTCTGCAATTTTAGTGCAGCTGTAATGAAACTGCAGGTCAGAGCGCAAAGAAGTTAAAAAATATCAAATATTCTTATTATAGTCTGTAGATCAATATACAATTCCCTGACTGGGAAGTTATGCAATGCAGACTGCAGTGAAAAAAGAAAACTGCAATATACAGTATTATACCTGGATTATTAAGACACAGCTACAGCTGCAAGTATGGTGGTCTTTAAGTGCAAATCATACACCTAACATGTAGTGTAAAGTTAACAGCATATTAAAGATTGTAAAAATAAATAAATAAATACAAAATACACACAAATAAAAGCATCATTAAATTCATTTAGACTCATATTTCCTAATACTCCAGCTCTCTCTTTTCCACGGACCTACCCTTTCTGTTTTGAGTTCATATTGATGTGTTTGTGATTCTGCTGTTGCGTTTTCACATTTGGTTTAGTTCTTGCGTTTTCTGATTTGCCAATGCAATTTTGGTTTGTTAATGTGTTTTACACTTATGGGGCAATGCAAGCTTACTGCAAGACTTCTATAGGATTCAATTAGAATTCCCCCCCCCTTTTAAAATGTACATTGTATAAACCCAAGGGGGAAAAAAGCAAAAATGGCCAATTAAATGTCACCACCCTTAAGGCTCTATACAGAAGAGTTCGTCAGGATGGAAATGAAGCCAGGACTTCAGGTCACACCTTCCTCTGTCTAAGGAAAGTCATTCAAAAATGTATTAAAAACATGTCCTTCTGATTCTTGCATAGCAATTTAAATATAGAGTTAATATTCACTACTGAAATACTGAAATTTCGAAAGCATCCATCCAGTCTTGCTCAGCAAAACAGCTTCACAAACTTTATGTTAAATCACTGTGACCTAAATGTCATTTTGACTTTGTACCTTTTATCACATTTAGTTTCATTTTGTTATTATGTGGAATTTCCTCCTGTCATCCATCGCTCCTGTTGTCAGTTCTGTGAATTCTTGTGTGTCAGTTCTGCCACAGATAGCTAGATATTTTATTGAACCCATAAGGAAATTTGCATAATTGCATTGTCATTCAGAAGCAACTGAAAAATTGAAAAAGGTTTCAGGAGCTGAACGTACTGTACATCTGAACATGGAAATGTGGAGTATGAAAATCCCTTTAATCTCCTTAGCTGGTCACTTAATCAAATTTAGTGCTGACTTGACTTGATTTTCTCCTTTTCTGACCGTTGACCTGCTCTGTGGCATGAACATCACGTCAGCCTAAAGCTTACGATGCATAATGCAATTACTGTTGCTTACTTTAACACTTTCTGCATTGAGGAACACATCATATAAACAGGTGGAGATCACACAGTATTGACTAGGGATCACACATTATCAAACTTGTATCTTGTTCCTGGGCCAAAAAAAAAAACCACACACACACACTACTGAGAGACGGCGACAGCTAAATAAACATGGAGGTGTCTCATTTTGCAGCTGTTGTTGTTTATGTTATTTTGTGTGCTGACATAGACATAAAGGAAAGAGCAAATGGCACGTGAAGTCATGAGTACGTAGAGTACCTTTGCGCACATTCTGGAGCCAAAGCCTAATTCTGGTTGGTCAGAAAGTGTTCATTCATTTTCTATAACAGCAGCTCTGAAAGTAGTGCCAGTGGCAAGGCATTAAGTATATTAATACACTTGTAATACTATGTTTTTATTTCTATAGTTTCTAAAAACCTGTGTAATTGTTGATTATAGCTTTCTGTGAGATGTTTATTTAGCATTTTAGCAAGGAGTCTCCAGTGTCAGAGCTCTGTAACAGTCAGAGGTAAAGCTGTTTTTCCGTTAAGTTTTCTGACACAAGGGCTTTGCACTTTCTCAGTAAAATGACAGGATTTTTTTTTGTTTTATTAACTTCAGAAAAAAGAGGCTGGTGAAGGAATGACTGTTTATAGCTGCTATAACGTAAGAGATAACAGGAGCTAACCTCTTTCATGGACATTCCACAACATTAAACATAACTATAAATAAATTAAAAAAGTAGGATGTATCATTCTTTAATTCATGAAATATATAATGGTATAAAAGGGGGTAAAACATGCTGTTATTGAACAACTTTGGGGTGGTAAATGTAACTCCGCTTCATGTCTGGCTGTATCACACCACCCCATCATTGATAATAACACTCCCTGAAGTGTTTTGTTCCTCATTGCTTACTTCCTATCTATGCAGTCCAGTACCAGGTTCTGTACAAAAAAAATTCTTCTCTGATGCAACCTTCACGCTGAACTGGACTCTGTAAGCAGCTCGCTTTGCCACAGCCTATTAAAGATTGATCAATCAGCATCGATCAGGGATGCAGGAGAATTTGGAGCAGCCCTGTGGTACACTGTACACATGATTATTTGTGTGTTCAGTTTAGTACAGGGCTACTGTACATGCTGCAGTAATGTAAAATGTTAACTCTGCCTGAATAAATTATTGACTGCCACTTTAAATATTGATTTATGTAGTACTGTCCAGATCAATTCTGACAATCTGCATCACACCAGCAGTGTTGGCTATGTAAAACTCATCCAGTCCAGGATAATCCTGTGTCCGTTTGTCTACAACTTTCATACTGGCGTATGTTCACTTGGTGGAATCCTGTGCCAGAGCAAGTTAAGACTAATTCCCTACTATGTACTAGATTGAATTAGCTACATATTGAATAGCGTTGAAATGGACTGTGCTTTTAACAGGACACCAGGGAGCATGCAGACGTCTTATACGTATCTCTAACAGACTATGAGCTGGCAGCCGAGGCTTTACAAGTGCTGCACAAGTCCACTGTGCTTTGGTGTGTTTGCGCATCGTGCTGGCTGCCGCATGGGATCCCTACGAAGCTCGATCTGCTCGGATCGCATTTTAACGAGAGCCCAGAAAACTCACTGCAGGGCTGGAGCGCCCTGTGAGAACTGCTCACTTTGCGCCCATTTCACTGCCTGTCCAATCTCAAAATCGTACCACATGGAGTGAGAAAAAGATTGAAAGAGAGGGACCAAAGAAGGAATCCAGAAAAGAGACAGAGAAGGAGCAGAATATAAACCAAGAGAAGTACAGAGAAATTAAAACAGAGAGAAAAATAGAAATAAGAGCATAAGTATAGTACCTACCAAAATATGTACAGAGAAAAATATATGAAACCGTAAATGGAGACAAGAAAAAAGAGAAAGGAAGTAAGAGGATGAAGGAATCAAATGACCGAGATCCAGAAATACAATATGCGTACAGTGTAATAAAAGCAGAGAGCGATACAGAAACATGAATAAAGGTAAGAGATACATAACTAAAGATTGGAAAAAATTGAGAAAATTAATACAGCGAGAGAGAGAGAATGAGAGAAAGAGAGAGAGAAAGAGTAGTGACCTCTTGGTCAGTCTGCCCAACCTCATCATGTCAGCCATGATGGCATTCTGCCCCTTGTGCCCAGCAGACCATGAGCATGGCACCGTGCCACATGAGGCCAAGCTGATGGAGGCTGATTACATTTAGGATGTGTTTTCATGCAGCAGGTGAAAATCACTTACACACTCGGGCTCGATGTCACTCAGTGCTTTACAGACCTGCAATACACAGAGCTGCAGTGTATCATCCAGCATGGAGCACCGACTACCATACATTATTCAACACAATCAATTCTCCGGGTCATATTAGGACACGGAGAAATAAGTGATGGAAAAATGTCCTATTTGTAGGCTTCTTAGGGTTTCATGAGTGCAAATTTGTGAAAATCGGCACAAGCCAATTCATATGAAAAGTTATGAATTGTTAAGTCTAAGGCTTGTTGTAGTGTGGGACTTTGGGGCTCAAAATTCAACAATGTTCATTTTTGCACTTGAAAAGTGTCCCCATGTAAGGAAAATGACTTTACAGGCAGCAAAATTTAACTCTCCAGCAGGATAAAGGGTAGAGAGCTTTCTGTGCGGATAAGTGGTGTGTGTGACACTCTTTGAGGCACAAGAGCTGTGAAGCAACTCTCAATACACAGCAGGTAAAACCTTATGCCAAAGAGGTAGAGTACACACCCTGAGGACATGACTGCTCCCTCCAGGCACACACATACACACACACACACACACACACACACACACACACACACACACACACACACACACACACACACACACATGCATCAGGTCCATCATATGTCTAGAGGCATATTTGGCACGCAAAGGTCCAAGATCAATTGGTGTACATTCACCAGCTGAGTGGAATCAGTGAGCATAATGGAAGATTGTACAGGAAAGAGAAGTGTGTGTGTGAGAGTGTGTACACACACACACGCACGCGTACACAAAGCCAAAAGCAAAGAGCAAATGACACAAACTGTGAAGTATCATCTCCTTTTGATTAAATATTGACAAAGCCACTTTAAAGGGCAGAGGAAGAAAACATTATGGCTGTAAATGATTCATATAATCCTCATCAGTCAGTTGTAAAGTGCCTGAGATGGAGCCGTTGATAAAATACAAGCAGAAAGAGACACAACACAGATGAGCACTGGCACTGGTCACACTCTTTGATGTTCTTCACACGCACACACGCGCACACACACACACACACACACACACACACACACACACACACACACACACACACACAAACACGTACATAAAAGTAATTGAGCACAGAAACAAAGTACTTCAATTAGTTAAAAAATGTAAGCATCAAGTGCATGTTTTGTCTTTCAGGGCACTAACAAAGCACCAGGTCTTACTTTCTTTCGCTGTTTCTGATCAAACCAGACAAAACAGAGAAGAAGAAAAAAACACACACACACACACACACACACACACACACACACACACACACACACACACACACACACACACACACACACACACACACACACACACACACACACACACTGCAACAAATGCCATCCAAACACCTGGGCATCTCTTCAGTTTGAATAAGGTGTGACAGATGATCTGTACTCACCGGTGCTTGCCTTTCCTCTGTTCACACTTTTCACACTTCCTCTGTCTCTCTTTCTCTCTTTCTGACTCTTTCCCTTTGTCTGTCTCTTTCTATCCTGAGTTCCTCGCGATGCTCACCCTCGTCAGTGCCTAGACTGAATGAGCCTGCGCTCCTGAATGCCGTTTCTATGGCAGTGTGAGGCAGCCAGTCAGCATGATCCTGGGGGGCAGATCGTCCACACACGCGCACACACACACCACCAATAACTGCCTCATAATCCCCAGGGTGCTAGTGCATATACACACACACACACACACACACACACACACACACACACACACACACACACACACACACCCCAACATGGACCTGTTACACATGAGACAGACAATGAAGCAACAGCTCCAAAGCAAGACTGTTGTTACAAGAAAAGATAAAAAACACATGCATATTCAAGAGAAACATCCTCATGAATAACTAGAACGTGTATGAATAGGAACAGACACCAAAGGGACCAAATACTGTTGTGTTTATTTAAAGAGTGAACGAGATTAAGCAAGTGTGTAAGCACATGAAAGGACAGAGAAAAGGAGCCACGTGCACTCCCCAGGCTTTGTGCTCATGCTGACTGTTTAAGGATGCGGCGCTGCATGCGACAGAGGGACCGGACGAGCGTGTGAGAGGAGGTTTAGAGGGCTGCGTAGATTCAATATTCCAGCCTGAGCGTTCTGGCTCGGTCTACAGCCTCAGAGTGAGTCAGAACATACTGCAGTGCCTTCCGTTTCCCTTCCACACCACAGCCTCCTTCCTCCTTGATTGCCATCTCTCCATCTACTGCATTCATTTGAGCATACGACAAGAGAAGCCTAAAGATCATTCTCCTCCCCCTTTTCTCTCCCTCTCTCCGTCTCTCCCTCTGTTATCAGCTGCACCAGCATTATACTGTATCTCCTGCACTCTGCTCTGGAGTTACACTGCGGAACGCAAGCTGTAATGATGTAAATGAAATGCACAATGATGCGCATGAGTGCCAAATGATTTCTACAAAGTGTAAGAGTAAATTGCTTTTCCTTTACTAGTATGGGTAAAGCAATGCCCGAACTCTTATTGGAAATCCATTGCATTAGTTTTTTTTTAAAAATCTAAACCCTAAAAATCTGTGATCTCAAACCAATAGTCGATAGTTTCTTCTTGCTATGTATCCTTGCTATCTGCACTGGCTGGACATTGCACCACTTTTGTATTATGTATTCCTGAATTACAACAGGGGCTGCCAGAGAAATTCCTTGTCAAATTAACACTTGCAGTTTATAATATCAGTACAAGTAGGATGTTTGCCCACATACACTATTTACCATTTGACCAAAAGGAACACAAGGAAAAAAGGTGATCCTACAAATTCATTCATTCATTCAGCTTCATCATTTATTCACCTACATTAACCAGTTTGTTGTGGTCAGGGTTATGGTGGAACCAAAGTGTATGATGGTTAAGAAAAGTATTTCATCAATTTGAATGGAAATGAAACACCTGTCATCAACTAAACCAATCTGGTTACCACATCACTGTTGAATTCTCAAATTGACTGGTTAGACGGGGTTTCATTTTCTATTACAGCAACTCTGATAGTAGTTCCGGTTGCAAGACAAATTACAGGTTTATATTATGCGGTCGTATTGATGCAATACGGTTTTTACAGCATCAACTTCCACTAGGACTGCTGGACATGCCAAATAGAAGGATTAAAAAATGTGTTATTCTTGATATGGTGACAATTTCTGTGAGATGTTTATTTCACATTTTTGGAAGGAGTCTCCAGTACCAATGCTTGGTAACAGCCAGGAGTGAAAACTGTAACTTTTAGGTTTCCGACTCGGGAAAGTCCTCAGGATGGAGAGCTGTGTGATTTCTCAGTAACATGAAAAGCTATGTTTTTTGTCTTATAAAATACAAGAGAAAGCAAAAAGTGAGGGAATGACCATTTGTAGCTGTTATAACATACAGTAAGTGATCACAGGAACTGTTTCTGTAGACGTCCCATAACATTAAACTGTAAACAGTATAAAACACATTGGGATGTGATGTTAGGAAAATATTTGACTAAATAGGAACAAATAGGAAAATGTTGAACTTCAGGGTATTAATTGTTTCATGCCACATCACTCCAGCAAGTATGTCTCTAACATAATCTCCATTTTTTTTGTTTGTTTTTTTTACTCTTGTGTGTATAAAGAATATTGTCATCATTCAAATACAATAATTTATTCATGATCATAGGGATAAGGGAAAGGAGCTCATAGTTTACACCAGAAAATATAACAAATAATAAAGAGAACAAAGCTTGTGAAAATAAACTAGATTAAAGAGCTCATTTATCAGTAAGATCATCGCAGTCCTTATACATTGTAGTGTAGTATGTACTGTATGGCAATAAAGAGACAGAGTGCAGCATTGAAATGTATAGGAAATATGTACTGTATTGTAAGCGTAGGTGAGACAGTCATTAGTCAGTTTCCACGGCCTGTGGGTACAAGCTATTTTTGAGATGGGTGGTGTGGGACATGATGATTTAAAAACATTTGCCAAAGGGGAGAAGGGAAAACAGAGTGTGAGCTGGATGAGATGCATGAAGGATGATGGACTGGGCCTTTATCCGACTTCTAGTTGCAAAAATGCATCGGCCTATCGACTGAGTACAAGTTTATATTTGTTTTTAATGACCAGACTGTTTACTACTGCAGCATACAGGTCGGTTCATGGTTTATGTATGAAAGTAAAAATTAAAATGGTATATGTTGTGTGAGGTTAATCTTAGGAGATGGGAATTTTTACATTTTTCATTCTTAATATTTCTTTTAATAATTTAGATCCAGCATTTCAGAGTTCTCCTGAGACCAGACCTTATGCCACAGAAGAGCTATGATGTGCCTAGAAGTTATCTACGACTAAGCACAAGTGACCACATATTTAAGTGAAGCCTTCCTGAACAGTGAAACAAGATTTATTTGATAAATGGAGAGAAAAAAACAAGTAAAATTAAGATTTGTATGAAAAATGCATAAAGGTTATGCACTGTGCTGCCCACAAAGGAAAAACGTTGCTAAGTCAAAGAGAACTCATCTACTTTCAACATATTGACCGCAAAATCCTGTGTGCGAATTTCTCTTAAAGCCTCTCTTAAGGAAGTCCAATATGTTGACAACGTGTGAACTAAGAGGAAGTGGTGATCTGAATAAATATGAGGTGTACCAACTAATTTCAATGTAAGGCATCGCGTCATACATGCCTGAGCATCTTCTGTTCCTCTTCTTAATGAATCATGTATCAACACCCCTGTCACCTTGGGCTCTAAGCACTGAAGCAGCTCTTTCTGCAGCTGAAGAATCTTAAAGAGGTTCAAAGAGAGTTTGTAAGGGTTTTTGTTCTACGGGGATTGGGCTGGAGAGAATCTCAATCGAATTCAACACAGTTATTCAAATGGGCCTTTGTGGAGGCTTAGGGCCTGTTGAAATCCATCATAACAGTGGTGGAAAGTAACGAAACCACATGTACTCTCATTACAGCACTTGAGTACATGGTTCACTGTAAATGTGGGGTTTATATATATATATATATATATATATATATATATATATATATATATATATATATATATATATATATATATATATATATATACAGTGTTTTATAAACACTGTTACAAAGTAAAAGTCAAAATATCAATCAGAATAAAGCAATTACCTGCCATGCACCAAATGCTTAGTCAGCAATGCTTCAAATACTTCAAAATGCTTGAAACAGCATGATAATGATCTGCAAAATGAAGTAAGCCAAAACCTGTGGAGATATCAGTATTTCACAGCTCAATATTTAATCTGCGGCAACACGTACTGGTAAACAATTAGCTAGCTAAATGAGTTAGACTAGCTAGCCAGATCTTTTGATGTTTTACTTCTATGAAAGCTCTGTATTAAACTTAAGATGTTCCGGCACGATTGCCTGCTAGGTAACACTCTTCGCTAGATAGCTAACTACAGTATGTAGCTAGAAACAGCTAGCTATCTACTGAAACCCCAACAGCATTTAGCTAACTAGCCAGCTAACATTACCTTTGTTCAAATAATAATGGAGTTGGTGCATAGCTCATTTGGTTAGTTCATATAACTGTTTAAAAAATACATTCCTCAGATATAGAACATTTTCGCATTAGTTGTGTCAATTGTAGATGCAATTTTAAAAAGTAATTTGTAAAGTAATTGTTCAATAAGATTTTCACAAGATAACGTATTCACTCTTACTCGGATAATTTTCTTGATTTACTCAAGTGAATTATTACTACAGTAGCAGTACTTTTACTCATGTCAGTGTGTTTTGTACTCTCTCCAAAGCTGGTCATAACAGTCAATCCAGACCTGCACTGTCTCAAGAGTGAGGACACACTGAAGAGCATTAGTGGGAAGATTACAGAAAAGAGGTTCATATAGCACCCACTGGAGTGGACTGCACCAAGCTCATTCTCCATCACAGCATCCTGGAATGTTTAGCTCCTTTCAGACAAATAATAATCCCAGGTCCTTCACCATTAACACACAAGATAGCACTCATAATCACTTCTGCTTGCCTTCTACCCATTTCACTTGATATGATATAACTAGTAGCCATTTACTGTCCTTGTTCCTCTTGATCAAATAATGCAAAGCTCCTTCGTTGTAAAAGATTATATTATAGACGACACAAGAAAATTCTGCTAATCCCCGGTGACACAAAAACTGTGATGCTGTAATTCTCTTTGCAATTTTATTCTCCTTTCCACAGAGTACCTTTTTATGTCATCTTAAATTATTATATCTGTTGTACAGGCCTCTGTATTTATTTATTTTTTTTAACAAGCATAATGTAAGTCACAAACAAGCACTGAAATAATAAAATAATGATGCTTTGTCCCAGCTGGCACAGATGAATAATTAATGATAGCACATTGATCTAATGTTTATCTAAGCCCTTTGGCTCATTCATGCTCTACACAAATTTTCACACATTTCAGCTTCTAATAAAGACCCGGGTTGGATCTAAAAAGTACTATTTTGAATTTACACCAGTTTGCCAGTGTATTTTCACCTAGCACTGCTGTGAACCTTAATATTTCATGGCTTTTTTGTTTTGTTTTGTTTTGTTTTTTGTTTTGCCAACGCAGCTGATTCTATCCTCAGCCAATTTACAGTGATTTTTTTTCCAATAAAGAGAGAGAGTGATAGTCAGCATAGAGCCACTATTTTTAACCATATTTGCTTAAAATAGACCTAGCACACCAATATTTGGATATACAGTGCATCCGGAAAGTATTCACAGCGCTTCACTTTTTCCACATTTTGTTATGTTACAGCCTTATTCCAAAATGGATTAAATTCATTATTTTCCTCAAAATTCTACAAACAATACCCCATAATGACAGTGTGAAAGAAGTTTCTTTGAAATCTTTGTAAATTTATTAAAAATAAAAAAAACGAAAAAATCACATGTACATAAGTATTCACAGCATTTGCTCAATACTTTGTTGAAGCACCTTTGGCACCAATTACAGCCTCAAGTCTTTTTGAGTATGATGCTAAAAGCTTTGCACACCTATTTTTGGGCAGTTTCTCCCATTCTTCTTTGCAGGACCTCTAAAGCTCCATCAGGTTGGATGGGGAGCGTCGGTGCACAGCCATTTTCAGATCTCTCCCGAGATGTTCAATCGGGTTCAGGTCTGGGCTCTGGCTGGGCCACTCAAGGACATTCACAGAGTTGTCCCATAGCCACTCCCTTGTTATCTTGGCTGTGTGCTTAGGGTCGTTGTCCTGTTGGAAGATGAACCTTCGCCCCAGTCTGAGGTCCAGAGCGCTCTGGAGCAGGTTTTCATCAAGGATGTCTCTGTACATTGCTGCATTCATCTTTCCCTCGATCCTGACTAGTCTCCCAGTTCCTGCCGCTGAAAAACATCCCCACAGCATGATGCTGCCACCACCATGCTTCACTGTAGGGATGGTATTGGCCAGGTGATGAGCGGTGCCTGGTTTCCTCCAGATATGACACTTGCTATTCAGGCCAAAGAGTTCAATTTTTGTTTCTCATGGTCTGAGAGTCCTTCAGGTGTCTTTTGGCAAAATCCAGTGGGCTGTCATGTGCCTTTTACTGAGGAGTGGCTTCCGTCTGGCCACTCTATCATACAGGCCTGATTGGTGGAGTGCTGCAGAGATGGTTGTTCTTCTGGAAGGTTCTCCTCTCTCCACAGAGAAATGCTAGAGCTCTGTCAGAGTGACCATCGGGTTCTGGTCACCTCCCTGGCTAAGGCCCTTCTCCCCCGATCGCTCAGTTTGGCCGGGCGGCCTGCTCTAGGAAGAGTCCTGGTGGTTCCAAACTTCTTCCATTTACAGATGATGGAGGCCACTGTGCTCATTGGGACCCTCAATGCTGCAGAAATTTTTCTGTACCCTTCCCCAGATCTGTGCCTCGATACAATCCTGTCTCTGGGGTCTAAAGACAATTCCTTAGACTTCATGGCTCTGACATGCACTGTTAACTGTGGGACCTTATATAGACAGGTGTGTGCCTTTCCAAATCATCTCCAATCAACTGAATTTTCCACAGGTGGACTCCAATCAAGTTGTAGAAACATCTCAAGGATGATCAGTGGAAACAGGATGCACCTGCGCTCAATTTTGAGTGTTATGGCAAATGCTGTGAATACTTATGTACATGTGATTTTTTTCGTTTTTTATTTTTAATAAATTTGCAAAGATTTCAAACAAACTTATTTTACATTGTCATTATGGGGTATTGTTTGTAGACTTTTGAGAAAAAAAATGAATTTAATCCATTTTGGAATAAGGCTGTAACATAACAAAATGTGGAAAAAGTGAATCGCTGTGAATACTTTCCGGATGCACTGTATCCTGTAGCCGTAGACCATGCGAATTTCTAGTTTTATCTGCTTTACACTATATAGGAAAAACAAAAGAGTACTATTTCTTTAAAGTACAGTTAATTCAATGCTTTATATAATTAATTTGGTAATTATCTGCTATACTAAATGACAATCTAATCTAATTTCTTTTAATCCCATTTAAAAAGTATTTTTTTGACATGAACCCCATAGCCTTCTCAATGTTTAATATGTTTAGTGAAGCATCCATCCATTCATCCAACCATTTTCTATACTGCTTGTCCTTCCTAGGTCACAGGGAACTTGGAGCCTATCCCAGGGAGCGGGGGTTCCGGTCCATCGCAGGGCACAATCACACACGCATTCACACACTACGGACACTTTTGAACATGCCAATCAGCCTACAATGCATGTCTTTGGACTGGAGGAGGAAACCGGAGTGCCCAGAGGAAACCCCTGAAGCATGGGGAGAACATGCAAACTCTGCACACACATGGCTAGTAGTAGTAGTTGTAGTAGTAGTACAAAATTAGTATTATAAAAACAATGTTTTTATACAGTGCTGTGAAAAAATATTTTTGTTTTTGTGTATATCTCATACTAAATTGTTTCAGAAATTAAAACAAAATCTAAGATAAAACAAAGGCAACCTGAGTAAACACAAAATACAGTTTTTAAATGATAATGTTATCTATTGAAGCAAAAAAGTTATCCAGTACCAACTGGGCCTGTGTGAAAATGTATTTGCCCCTATAGTTACTAATTCCTCAAATCTATGAAACTGCATTCATAATGAGGTTCAGCTGGACTAGACACAACCAGGCCTGATTACTGCAAACCCTGTTCAATCAAATCAACACTTAAATTGAACTTTTTTAGGTCTTATCCAGTAACACACTATGCTAAAATTGAAAGAAATTCCAGAAATGATGAGGAAGAAGGTGACTGAAATACATCAGTCTGGGAAGGGTTACAAAGGTTCTTTCAAAGGCTATTTCAAAGGTTCTAGGACTCCAAAGGACCATAGTTAGAGCCATTATCTCCAAATGGAAAAACTCTGAACAGTAGTGAACCTTCCCAGAAGTGTCCGACCTTCCAAAATCTTTCCAAGAGCACAGCAACTATTCATCCGGGAAGTCACAAAAGACCCAAGGACAACATCAAAGGGCCTACAGGCCTCTCTTGCATCACTGTTCAGGCCTCTACAGGCCTCTCTTGAGGTCACTGTTCACGACTCCACTATCAGAAAGACACTGGGCAAAAATGGCATCCATGGAAGAATGGCAAGGCGAAAACCACTGCTAACCCAGAAGAACATTAAGGCTCATCTGAATTTTGCCAAAACACACCTTCATGATATTCAAACCTTTTGGGAGAATGTTCTGTGGATTGATGAGTAGAAAGTGGAGCTGTTTGGAAGACAGGGGTCCCGTTACATCTAGCATAAACCAAACACCAAATTCCACAAAAAGAACATCATACCTACGGTCAAGCATGGTGGTGGAAGTGTAATGGTGTGGGAATGTTTTGCTGCTTCAGGGCCTGGGCAACTTGCAATAATTGAGGGAAACATGAATTCTGCTCTCTATCACAAAATTCTAAAGGAGAATGTCCAGTCTTCAGTCCATAAATTGAAACTCAGGGGAAACTGGATTATGCAGCAAGACAATGATCCAAAGCATAGGAGTAAGTCCTAGTCCTAGAAGTAAGTGATCTCCAGTTATCGAAAGTGTTTGGTTGTAGTCATTGCTGCTAAAGGCGGCACAACCAGATTTTAAGTTTAAGTGGCAATTACTTTTTCACATTGGTGATAGGGGTTGGATAACTTTTTTTGATTCAATAAAAATAAGTAAATAAATAAAAACTGTATTGTGTGTTCACTCAGGTTGCCTTTGTTTTATGTTGTATTTCATTTGAAGATCTAAAACTATTTAGTATGAGATAAACACAAAAACAGAAGAAATCAGGATACAGCAAATACTTCTTCACAGTGTGTTTGGTCACTGAACACAAAAAGTCAAATAGAATAGTTTTAGGGAGGCAATTACAGGACAGGATTTTCTGCTTGTTTTGCCATGGAAAACATTCATACCAGACAGACAACAGGAGCAAATCATTCCCTTTGCTCACCGCTCAAACCTGCTTAATATTCAACACATAACCCATACTCATTCGCTTTAGCACAGAGGTTTTAATGGACTGAGCATTCACTCTGTAATTTCCTCGCTGAACATTAAACATTTTCTAATGATGGGTTTTTGCATGTTGATCTTAGATGGGTAGGCGCAAAGAGGTGAACTGTGCTTTTTATCTGTAGTAATCTCAATTCAATCCACACCACAGTGTGATTATATGCAAGTAGGCGCAGGGAGAACAAAAAAAAACAACATTATTTTGCTAAGCAAAAAAAAAATTTTTTAAGCATTCAGGCATGTAAACAAATATGAAAGAAGCTCCATCCTCGCTTTATTTCAATTAATGTGTTATGCTTCTGCTCACACATTTAGCCTTTGTCAGGCCATGATAAGATACAGTAATGAAAACTGTTATTATCTTGTATTTAATTACAACTTATTTTGTACAGAAAAGCAATCATAAAGCCTCTGATAAGTCTCTGATTCTGTGAATCCTGCATTTATTATTTCAGTGACTCAAGCCCATAGTTAGATAAAGTCTTGATAAAGTTTGTACATAGTATTGGCCTTCGCAGGTTTTGCTTTTTGGAGTATTGTAATTTATTTAAGTTTTTCAGCAACTCTCATAAGTTCCTGGTACTCCACTTTATCCATGTATACCTGGCTACAGAACCAAATTTTAAACCATCTGGCCAATAATTAAAGCATTTTTGGCTATGTATCAAAACTAGCGGAAGTGGAAGATCATAGTGTATACGAATTTAGAGTAGCTAATCCACCTACTGGCATAATTTTGGTAGGAAACCGGAGAACCTCCAGGAAATCCACATGAACATGGGGAAAACATGTTTCAGCGCCACACACACAGTAACCCCAGTTCAGGACTGATGTAGCAATGGTACCCATGATGATACTATGGATCCTGCATTTATTTTCAGTGACCCAAGGCCACAGTCAGATAAAAACAGATTTTGAAGTGGTCCAGTACTCACCAGTACCTTGCATAATCTCCCGGTACTTCACTTTACCCTTGTCTCACTACAGAATCAAATTTAAAACCATCTAGCTAATAATAGTATTTTTGACAACACACCCAAACTAATGGAAGTAGCAATTCACAGCAAATAGAAAACAAATCACTAGATTTATATACAAGCCAAAAGTATGGATATTTTAATATTTGGATAGTTACTTTATTTTATTTATTTATTTATTCAAGATTAATATTAATATTTAGCTAAAACCAGTAACAAATACACACAAACATGCCACAAAAGGAGTACCAGCACTTTTTTTCCCACTTCAAGCAACCAAAATGAAAGGTTAGAGCCTGGAAACATTACAGCTGAATTGAGGGTCAAACCTCTCGAGATGATTGCATACATCTTATCAAGTAATTTAGCACCATTAGTTTGCATTGTGAATTTTGCATCATGAGTGCGTGGTCTGTCTGATTAGGAGTAGGATTGTAGACCTTATCATCTCTAAAACAATATGAAGTGCTTCCTGTAAACCAATGAGAGTAAATTCACAGAGCTTGACGTGAGTTTAGTCGCTGTCACAAAATGAGTACTAGCTGCACTAAAGTGTTTTTGTCACTTTCGACAACAGAAATGCAATACAGGCCTAGAAATATGTTTAACAGTGTATATTATACAGTGAAATATTTAAACATATTCAGTTTGATATTTTCTCACAATATTATGGAAGCCCTGCACTGCAAGTTGTAAAAGAAAGTTGAAGTGCTATGTCATTACTTCGACTTACTCACTCATTATTCCAATTTAATAAAATTATTTCAGGTAATTATCTCAGTATTTAGACTTTATAACTCACTACTGCTCATTACTCTCATTACACTGTTTCCCAGGTAGTAAGATACCAGCCGTTGCTTTATACAGTGCCCTCCACTAATATTGGCATCTTTGGTAAATATGAGCAAAGAAGGCTGTGAAAAATTGTCTTTATTGTTTAACTTTGATCTTTTGTTCAAAAAATATCAAACAATTGCAAACAAAACACAGGTTCATATATATATATATATATATATATATATATATATATATATATATATATATATATATATATATATATATATATATATATATATATATATTTTTTTTTTTCTTTCTTTCTTTCTTTCTTTCTTTCTTTGTTAAAAGACAACTCTAAGTGCAGTTATTTTCTAAATATTGTACATTTGCTTTATATGGAGGCTCCAAAAAGGTTACACAGATAAAGTGCAGTTTAATTACCCAGTATAAAAGAATATGTTATAAATCATTATATTTTCTGCTGATATAGCAATGCATTCGTTTCACATTAACAAACTGCTGACCTATACCGAATTACAACGAACAATGCAAACAATACAGTACAAACAATATAAACAATGAAGTTTTTAAAGATCTGACTTAATATTTCCATCTGGTACAGAACAATCATTATCTACTACTATCTATACATCTGCTGTTACTGTACTCTACTTATTCACTCTACATTTTAACATTGCATATGCCACCTGTTTACATACTACATACAACACGTAAAAGATAAAACACCTGGGGTCATGTTGTTATAGGAAAATAACCAACTAGCTTGTTTCATGGAATGCCCGTGAAACAATCTAGCTCCTGTTATAGCAGCTATAAGCAGTTGTTCCTTCACCAGCCTCTCCTTTTTTCTTACTCTTGAAGTTAATAAGGCAAAAACAGAGAAACCGAAAAGTCCTACATCCTGAAGATTTTCCCGTGTCGGAAAAACGTAAAGTTCCAGCCTTACTTCTGACTGTTACAAAGCTCTGAGACTGGAGACATTCTATTAATGGTAAATAAATATCTACCCACAGAAAACTTCACCATATCAATGTTTACACTGGCTTTTTTTAAAAATCCATTTATATGGACCATCCACCATACAAGTATGAATGAGATGGTACTAAAGAAATGATAACGTATTAGAACAAGCACGTCAATATAAACTGTGATTTGAGCCGCTGTTATAGCAAAACAATCAACACCTTCTGACCAATCAGATGCGATTATTCAACAGTGCTGCATAAATAGGCTTTGTCACCTTATTGGTATGAATGAATGCTGCCATCTTTGAAATTTGTATGCTGAATAGGTTTTGTATTTCATATTTATTGGTTTTGAGGTAATTACATGCAAGGAAGAATTTCATTGTACTTTTGTGCACTAAAGCAATAAAGAGCTTTGACATTGACAAGTCAGAATTATGATGCTTCTGAATTCAGAATAAACTAGTTTTAATATCAAATGAGCTAGCTAGCTTGAGTCTTAATGGGCAAAAATTTGTGAGTCTAATGTTCCCTGTGATAACAAGGAAAGAAAAAAAAAACATACATATATATTTATTTTGGTGGTAATCTGCAGTGTGTAATTTCAGGCTCATTTGAAATGGCCTAACATTAGACCATCTCTCATGTGAAGCATTTATTAGCAATAGAGCTCCTATCAGGTCACCTTATCCAATCAAAATTAAATCAAGCCTTACATTTGTGTACATGGTTCTTGAAGAACAAGATGGATGTGAGTACTGTAGCAGTTGTGAGGGCTCTAACCGTGAACTAGCAGTCAGTTATCTATAAACACTTAGACTTGATGAAGAGTCTCTTCTTCTGACTCTATAGATCTAGAACAACTAATTGAATTTAATTGAACCAAGACTTGCTCAATTCTCTGACAAAGTCCATAGAATCTTGTTTCATATGTGAACACTTGTAAAAGAAAAAAAGCCTAATCCTTTAGGCTTCTGTAACCTCTAAAGTTAAAATTAGGAAACTGCGTAGCAACCAAAGTACAACAGAAGCAAATTAACCCTTTAACCTTCTTCTCAACCGTTTGGTAGAGCACATTTTGAGACACTACATCTTATTGAAAAATGTGTTGAACTTAACTCAGCCTGATTGTGCCATCTCTACCCCTCAGTTTAGGTATGTTATGTTAAAAATACTCACTAAATGTTGCTGTGTCTTGAAATAGTGTGCCTTTTCAATTTGCCTCCTTACAGGATGTTAGCAAAAAGCAAGTGACTCCAGACATCCGCCTCTGGGTTTTATTTGACTTTTTCTAAATGTTATTGGTATTTGGTAAATGTATTTATACTTTTATCATGACGTGAATTATGGCCTATACTAAAACGGCCAAAGTTACCTATACTAGGTCTATAGTAAAAAAAAAAAAAAGAAAAAAAAAAGTGGGGTCTGTTAAAATAAACATTGATTGTTGTTGTTATTGCCCCAAGGAAATAAAAATGCAAAGAAAACAATTTTCCATTGCTTTTTTTCTTAGTGAGGATGTTAAAGGGCTACATACAATAGAAAACACCATAAATGTACAGTGTTGCTATTCATGATTGTCCTAATGTATGATAATTACGTGGAAAATCACAGGAAGATGTTAATTTGGTGGAGTATCATTTTAATTGAATTGAATTTGATTGCTCTCTGAAAATAAACAGTTTGCTATGTATGTAATTAAATTAAATTGCCTTTTTCTAGTCTAGTGGTTAATATTTGTTGAAGTGAACTCTGATCGTTTCATCATTTCCAATTACTGTCAGGTACCCTCAGTCTCTGAAGGGCCTTTACAGAATTTCACTGAATCAGATTTTTTTTTAAATAAATAAATAAATAAATAAATAAATAGATAAATAAATAAATAAATAAATAAATAAATAGATAACAGCTTCCCAACCACACCCCGCTCTCAGACCTATGAATTTCCTTTACCTTACTGCAATGAGCCTACAGAATTATTCTAAAGCCAGTCCTGTCTGCTGCAGCCCTGATACATCCTGACGTAGCTTCCATTTGTTCTCATCTCGTGTGAGCTGCTGTCTCGGCTGTGCTCGTTTGAAAGACATATCCCCTAAGGGGACTCCAAATGGCACTTTCATAGAAAACACAGCTTCCTGAACACAACAGATTCCAGGAAATTGGAGTGATAACGTCTCTAACAATGTTAAATTGCCACTGGGGCAGATGCATTCTCAGTGCTGTAAAACACTACGGTTTAACCTCACATAAGCCAGGATGGAGTAGAAGGAATTTATTACAAAATTTCTCACCTGCATTATGGTGATACTGAACATGTTATATTAAACATACTAAATCTATAAGCATTAGACACATTTTTGATTGTGATTCAAAGTGACAGTCTGCTTGGATAAACGTAAAAGTGTTGGCTGATATTGGGGATAGATTATTGTAGGGGTTTTTAAAGCTCAGACTGGCCTAATGATTGGCAGTTTCAAGGTTTTTTTGTTTGTTTGTTTTTACACATAATTGACCTAATTGGGCTAATTATTATACAGTTTATGAACTGGAACAGGTGTGTTGGGAGCAGGAAAAACTTGAGGGTTGGTGGATCTTCATGACTGGAGATGAACCTCAGTGCATACAGGTTCCTTTTGGTGAACAGTGAGCCATCAAGTGGTTTTCATTGAAGAGATAGTTGTCATTCTTGCAGCTTCTACCATTTCCATACAAGACCTCTGGAGTTCCATCCGAACCACTGGGTTCTTGGTCACCTCCCTGAATAAAGCCCTTATAACTTGTTTGCTCAGTTTGGATGGATGGCCTGCTAAAGGAAGAGTCTCTGTGGTTCTGAACTTCTTCAGTTTAAAAATGATTGAAGCAACTTTCCAGTTCTTTTCCTCAAATCTGTGTCTTGACACCTCCTCGCAGGTTTAAGGACAATCTCTTTGCCCTCATGGCTTGTTTTTTGCTCAATCAGTTGTAGCGTATGATCTATGCTCAAACTGATTTCTAAATTAACCCAAACTAAACATAGAGTAACCCAGAGAGGCCTCCTTTGACCAGATGCACCTTTAGGATGCAAAAAGTCTCTCTGGGACCCACACAGGACTTACCCCTGCAATAAAAGAAGCCTTTGATGACTGAACGTCTGGGAAACTTCATGATTAGTTCGTCAGCAGGGGTCCACCAAAACTCCCCGACCAAGGGGCCCTTAAATCTCTAATCTAATCTCGGTTTACGACACACACACACACACACACACACACACACACACACACTTACCTTACACACACACACACACACACACACACACCCACCCATGCTTACCTTACACACACAATGGAGAAATCCCTCTCTCTTCAATGTAACGTGTAATTATATGTAATTATTCCATGTCTAAATAGTGTGATGTTATTTTGTTTACATTTATTGTGTGTTTATGTAACTAACCGTAATGACTTTAGATAGTTTAATCTAGCATATCATTTTAAATGTCTGTAACCAGGTTTTATTTGTAATATTCTTTACAAATCCATCGAATTTGGTATGTAGTTAATCGTCTCGAGATACCCGGATTGATTATGCATATCACATTGCAATGGGATACATCATTTCATGTTTTTCCTTTAATTTCATTTATAACACGGTATAGACCGGCTCCTCCCTCGACATTTAAATTAGGGTCCGAGACCAGACAAAGAGAGTCATCCGGACATGCAAACCCAACTTCCTGATTGGCCCATAGCCCAAAGAGGCGTGTGCGTTGGTGTTGTTTTTAAAACAACACCACGCTCACTTCACTTCGTATTTGAGAGTTAGACTTCAGAGTTTGACTTCACTTCTCAACTTCTTCCGGTTTCTCTCCCCCGGGGCCACGTGCCCCGGGAAGAGGAAGCCAGGATCTCTCTCTCTCCGGACACAAGATGCAACTACCTCCGGGCTCACGCCTTTTCAAACAACAACGAACCAGCGAACTCTACCCGACCTCGCACAAACTCTCAACCTTGAGGCTATGCAAGTATAGTTAATGACCTATATCTGCGTTAAGATCGTACCCCTGTGTTACAGGAGAATTAAGTTCGTGCTGGTTCTGAAAAAGGCTAAATAGTTGTGTTTTTGTCTGCTTCCCTTTCTTTCATTACTTTCTCTCTATCCCTTTTCTCTCCCTGTATATAGATGTGTATATATGTATGTTCTGCTTAGAGTTAGTCGTGTGTATCCATAGTCACATATAGCTATTAAAATCTATTATCCCACGCTTGATTGTCTCTGTTTTGTTGACGGGATGAGTCAATTAAATACTGCATAAGATCCGATTACGCGCTCTATCTTTAATAATAAACTTTGTGAGTTAATTCATCCTGGCCAGAAGGATAAACTCACTCTTTAGAGTTCATAAAGCTGATCTAGGCCACATACATAGTCATAATTAATTATAATCCGTTGTAGTTAATTATCTATATGTATATGTGCACCTATATAAATTCCCTTTCATGGCTGATGTATATTTATAACTGGTCACAACACGCGTTGATTAGATATATAGATATATTTCACACCAGTCGAGCTAATTCCTTAGATAAATTGGAGAATATATTTAAACGTGTTAAACATCTTTTAATTTGTTACGTAAATCGTAACTGGTGGAGAATATTATTTTAAACGTTGCAGATTCATCTGAGTTACCACATATTCCTGTAGATAACGCGGGCACGCTTTAAAACTCGTCTCCTTTAAAAGTGTGCGTTGAATCCAAGCGTGCGCTTCTGTTTCGTTTCATGTTTAAAGTTGATCCATTACATTATTCTAGTGGAAAAGAATAATGCATAATAATGCCCCCTTTTTGTAAATTTCGCTACTCAGTGTCACAAATTCCAGGTGCAAGAACAATCTTTACTAACAAACCCAAATCATAAGGCACAATCATAATCAAGCAGACAATGACCAAAACAAAAACCTAAAGAATTGGGGAAAGGTCAAACCCAGGAAATCATCAAAGAAAACACTCAGAACTGGATTTAAAAACAAAGACAAAACCTTACAAAGAACATGTGAAAGTTACCTGCTTAAATACACTGAGATAATGACTAGAAAAAGGAAACAGGTGTGTTAGAGCTTTTGTGAATTTGATAAATGTGATGTTTGTGCTGGATCCAGAGCATATTGCAGAGAGCTGGCTCCTGAATCAGCAATGGACCTGGATGTGACAGGGAGCTGTGGAGGCTTATGTGGAGCATATTTCTTTCCAAATCATGTCCAGTTAACTGAATGTAACACAGGTGAATTTTAATCAAGTTGAAGAAACATTTCAAGGACATTCTAGAAATGGGATACACTTGAGATCAATTGCAAGTGTCATACAGAGGCTCTGAGTATTTATGTAAATGTGAGATTTCTAGTTTGCATTCTTAATACATTTACAAAACTTTGTGAAATGCTTTTTTGTTTTTCCATGATGAAATGTAAATGAATACTTTCGAAATGCAGTGTAATTAAATTAATATAATAGCTATTACATCTCCATAACAGAATACAGATCTTAAAAGGTTTTTGCACAAGCCCTACCAAGGAGCTTAACTGCTGATTGTTGTATAAATGTCTGCCGCCAGCATGGCCTGTATTTGCAACTAATTTGATTGCAATGCTCTTAGCCAATCAGTGCAGAAGGTGTTGCTAATGCCATCGACTCCTTCATTGCCCCTGTCAAGCAATTACCCTCAAGTATTTGTAGATCTCTAGGCTGTGCAATAGGGAGCACTGAATCGACACAGACAGCATAATGTGTTTTTCTATTGTATTGTACAGCCCTTTCCTAGAAGTAACCCATGGCATGTTTGGGTTCTGAACTCTTAATGGTATTCTGGGGAAATAATAGGCCATTTTTAATGTCTGACATGAGAGAGGTTTTGTTGTTTATGCAACCTCTCTCCGTCTTAAGCCCTCCAAGATTTAAACATTGCATAAGTTTGTCTCATTATGGGTTAAATTCTCTGAAGACAGATACAATTGCAGCAAAACCAGCAAGCTGGACCTCTGGGACCTGAGAATTGTCTTTACAAAGAAAGCGATGTTATTCCCTTGGTTCAGCATAGCCTGGGGAAAATGACTAAGGTGTTATGGACTAGCAAGCCAAGGGACAATTTAGGCAGTAAACAGCCTGGTTCTGCTGACAAAGCTGACAAGATTATCACAGGCAAGCTAGTCAAGCCTGAGCAAGTGATTGTGTAACTTCTAATTCTACACAAGCTCATGCAAAGCCGATTAAATGAAGCTTTTGTCCTTTGAGAGAACCTTCTCTGGCTGGCCACCAACTCTGCTTTCACTCAGTCTAATCCATGACACACTAAAAGAATCTATCAATCCACAGCTTACCTAACATGATGATCTGCATGTGGCATAGCTCCACAGCTAAATTATTTATACTGCCTAAATGTTATTTCCAGGGCTGGCTGGTGTAAATGCGATAGAACGGCTAAGCTCTCTCTGTCTTTCCAAAATAAAAAGGCATCAATATAAGGTTTCATTTTTGGCATCCACATCAGATTATTGGTCTTAATTGAATATTACTTAGAATGTTTGTGGAACCACCAGTGGTGGTCAGAAAACTAAACAGAATGTGAGACTGGGGATGATTGCTTTTTAGCACAGACTGTAGATTCATGCAGCCTATAAGTGACAGTTGTGTCAAGTGATTATACAGTCAAAAACTATTTCCCACTTAGTGGTTTCAGTTTTAAGGAAACAAATGGGTGTGCACCTGCAAAAGACGACATGCATAATAGATAAGACCTTTTACCAGACTAAATTAGATATCTGCACTGAGATCTGCATTCAGTGTCAGTCAAGATAATCAAGTTAGGAAATTGAACTACAAATGCCTCTAATTCTGCAACTGATCGTGTGAATAAACAAGTCAGTAGAATGTTTCTTAATTACAAAATGGAGCATTATAGTGAGCTTTTGGTTGCCTAAAAAATGTCAACAGGATCTCATGATCCAACTTGTATGAAACACTACAAATTATTAAAGTTTGTAGCTTTTTTACAAAAAGAAAAAAAAAGGTTACCATTTATTAACATTCCCATGAATTTTGTGTCAGATAAGGTTCAGAAATATACTATAAAAAAGGTTTCATCTAACACAAGGGTTTTTTTTTTTTTGGTTTGGTGCTCTGAGTAGCCATTAAATATGTGAAAATGATGTGTGTAGAATGCATTGTTGGAGCACTCGGTATAGATGCTAGTGCTGACACTAGGTTTACATAGTCAGACAGTTATTATCTATTCAAGTAACCATATTAACATTCATTACAGCACCAATCTAGCATGAAATGACCTTGTAATATTCAACAGGAAAGTTGGAGGTACTGATGAATCAATGAGAACCAGTAGAGATGGCCTCGAGTTTGAAGTGCTCTGATCATCAAAATTAGACTGCAAAAAAGTTCTTAGACTGCAAAAACCTTTTGACCATGTACAATCACATACAATAAGGCTTTGTGTGCTTATGCCACCAAGTTCACTCTACTTCTCCTCCTGTTATTCTGTTTACTTAACAATTACTGTCTAATAACTACCCATACTGTTGAATATTTATTACATTGTGTTGCCATTGTCATTCTGCTGGAACTGTAGCTTTGTAAACTCATCTACTCTTACACTTGTCACACTTCATTTACCAGACACTTTATTTTGAACACTGGGTAGGACAGCCTGAATTCTTTGTGGAATGAATTCCACAAGGTGTTGGAAATATTATTTTGAGATTCTGGTCCATGTTTACATGAATCTCCCGTTCTACCACATCCCAAAGGAGTTCTATTGGATTCAGATCTGGTGACTGGGGATGCCACTGAAATACACTGAAGTCATTGTCATGGTACCATTTTGGAACGACTTGTGGTTTGTGGCATGGTGCATTATCATGCTGGAAGTAGCCATTATAAGATATAAAGGAATGCATATGGCCAGATAGGCTGTGGCACTCAAATGATTATTGATTGGAATTAAGGAACTCGATGTGTTCCAAGAAATCATTCCCCATACTGTTGCACCACCAGCACCAACCTGAACATTTGAAATAAGGCAGGTTGGGTCTACAGATTCATGCCGTTGACACCAAATTGTGATCCTACCATCTGCAAGACCCTACCATCAGAAATCAAGATTCCTCTGACAGGAGTAGAATCTGATGAGGTCTGCTGCTGTTGTAGCCCATCTGCCTCAACGTTCAGTGTGTTGTGCTTTCTGAGATGCTTTTCTGCTCACCATGGTTGTAAAGAGTGGTTATTTGAGTTACCGTAGCCTTCCTGTCAGTTCAAACCAGTCTGGCGATTCTAATTTAACCTCTCTCAACATGATGTTTCAACATGATGTTTCTGTGTAAACTCTAAAGACTGATGTGCATGAAAAAGAGATCATCATTTCTCAAAAATACCCCAGGACCAGTCTGGCACCAACAGCCATGCCAGGGTCAAAGTCACTGAGATGACATTTTTTTCCATTCTGATGTTTGATGTGAAGATTAACTGAAGCTCTGCATTGCATTGCTGCCACATGATTGGCTGATTAGATAATTGCAAGAACAAGCAGGCATACAATAAAGTGTACATAAAGTGGCGGGTGAGCTGCATGTTCTGTAGTCCTGTTTTCGGAGCCTACATGGTATTATGGCTTGATATTTTGCCCCACTGCTAGGTCAAAAAAACATTATTATTCCTGTTTGGCTTTTGCACATTTCCATGAAAGATGTGTTCCATTTTGAAGGCTATTATTTGCACCCTTTGTTCACAGGGCAGAGTGACCCTTTTATCCGCCTCTGCTTTTTATCTGCCACTTCATACTGGGCTACTCTTGGCTACAGACCTCTTATCAAGGATTTAGACTTATGGAGGTAGGCCAGTTTAGCCATTCATATGCACGCAGCATACTGTATGCTCCAATATCAATGAGTCAGCTAACATGTTCTCGATCAAGCGTAGCATGTACTTAAATCGTTCAAATTGGTTCTCAGCCATCTCTCTCCTGACAGAGCTCTGCTTTGCCCCGCCTTGTTCTCCCAGGCACACCAGAGTAACAATTACACCGGTGTCACAAAGACACGTAATAATCATGCAAATTAGCCACCTCTGCTTCTGCACTTGGTTTGCCGTCACCGCTGCCAGAACCACAACTGAGTGTTAGTGTGCAGACTGGCTACACTCCAGTTCTTGCACTTATTGGTAAAGAAAAAGCACTGAGCATGCATGCATTATAGAAAGCTTTTCTATACAGGGAGGGGAGCATGATTAACTTAATGTTCTCCTTGTTCTGTTTTTGATGTTTACCTGCAATGCGCAGCTGCTTGCTGTCCAGTTGTTATCCAGTGTTATGCAAAGCAGCAGGCTCCAAGTATCTAATGAATGATCTAATGATGCTCCAGCAGCAAAAATTTGGTCATAATAAAATCTAACGTGAGCCAGAGAGCATGAGATATGGACTAATAAATGGCAGTATTGTAAGCATGAGCTTCACCTGCAATTAGCCATCAATCACTTTAAGGCTTAGTGTTTATTTCTAAAAGATTATGGGTTATTGTCTGTCTGGGCTGAGCATCTGAAAATGATCTTCCATTTTTATGAAGAAAAGGGATGTTATATCGCAAGTGCATCATTTATAGACATCTGCAGACTATTAATGGGCGTGTTTGTCATTCTCTATAAATCATTCCCAGCAGTGTTGCAAGGTGTGCTCTGATACACAGTCACAGAGGAGCTTCAAACAGTTTAGCCTTTCCACTTGACCAATCCGAGGCTTTACATGTACCGAACCAGTTCTGAGATAATCGACAACTTGAGTTTTTGAAACACGCTTTGTTTAATACTGCATTCATAGTTTAAAGTCACGTTTCGGTCTTGCTTTTAAAAGCCAGGCTGTGACTATTGACAGCTGTCATGAGAAAAAGACAGCATACGCCGTTCGTGTAATGTATGGCCAAGAGAAATCTCACTCTGATAGCTAAAAACACTGCATATGGGTTCCTGGTTTTGGCCCTGCTGTTAGAAATAACATTTGCATTTGCAAACCCTTTTTAACCAAGAAATGAGTAATTTCACCTGGCTTTTTTGCTCAGTGCTGAATTCATCTGCTTCCCAACAAAGTACACAGTCTTCCTTGCAGCTTGATTGCTATGACATTTCTTTCAGGATCTGACAGCTAGCAATCTGCTTATATGCAGTAAGTCTCTCCTACATAACATAGAGGCTCAGTTCATGGTGCGCTTGAGTTCTTTTGATAGGCCTAAGTCTGCATTGTCCGTCCGCATGTTTGTATGTCAAACTGAAGTGAAACCAGGATCCATCTTCACATTATCCAGAAGTTCCTGCTCTTCTGTTGGCTTATTTTAGCATTATCAAAAAACAAAAAACAAAAAACAAAAAAAGATTTCTCTATACTAGACATCATCTGGTTTCACAAATTCCCTTGGCTGGCATACTGCATGTACTGTATGTAGATGCTGGGTGTGCAACCAAAAACAAATACATTGTTCAACTTGAACAGATAATGTGTTTTATATGAATACATATACAGACAAAAATACCTTGCACTATTGTTTTTTTTGTCTGTTTGTTTTTTGCCAGATTGCATCACAGCATCCTCAGTGTGCAAAACTGGGCACAAGCAAGTGGTCAGATCCATCCATTCATCCATCCATTTTCTGTTACTGCTTGTCCGACACAGGGTTGCAGGGGAGCCTGGAGCCTATCCCAGTGAACATGGGGCACAAGGCAGGGGACACCCTGGACAGGGTGCAAACCCATCGCAGGGCACAATTGCACACATATTCACACACTAAGGACTATTTAGAGATGCCAGTCAGCCTAAAAAGCATGTCTTTGGACTGGGGGAGGAAACTGGAGTACCCAGAGGAAACCCCCGAAGCACGGGGAGAACATGTAAACTCCCCACACACAGGGCGGAGACAGGAATCGAAGCCCCAACCCAGGAAGTGCAAGGCAAACATGCTTACCACTAAAAGCCCCCCAAGTGGTCAGATATGAAGCTCAAATAAAGACTGTGTTCATTAAATTAGGCTAGTAGTATGTTTATATTTTGGGAAATAGAACCATCTAAATTCATTAGAAAATATGGCAGGCAGCTACAAACAGACATAATAACTGCATGAGTGGGACTAAAGACAGTCCCATGCGCATCTCTACTTGAGACCAATTATGAACTTGAGTGATGGTTGAGGAACTGTCAGAACCAGTATTCACATACGATGCTGACAGTGCTGGCATTTCTACCTCTGTGTTTCTTTTGTTTTTTTCCCCCAGTGTTTTCCAGTGTTCCCAGGGACATCATGATATGGTTCATATTTGATTTGTAAAATATAAAATAAAAAAATTCCAGTGTAGGCCAGACTCTGAATACAGATACACATATTTAGAACATTAAACAGACACAGATGCAGATAGTGGCATTGTGTTACACCACTAGTAGATACACCACACCAATAAGTTTGCAATATTTGTTTCCATCAGAATTCCATCAGAATTTATTTATTTCCATGGGGAAAAAAACATAAAAAACAGAAGTTATGCTATTTTTAGGATTATTCAGGCCCCAGCACAAAAAAAAATCCCCATAAAATAATTTTGCTGTGCTACACACAAAAGTCAAACTCCTAGAATCCTAGAATTACTGTGAAATTACTGTGTGCTACCTATCATATACAAAGCAAAGTCAGTTTCCATACCACTCTGGCCTTGGGATACAAAAACTCATTAAAGTTCCCACACATCCCACACAGAAACTTATGTCTCGGCCAAGAGTACAGGACAGCCATAACAAATAATCCAAAATGGCTGCTTGAAAACCTCTGTGCGCACAGCCTTAACAACTTAATACCCCTAACAATCCTAATAATCTTAACAGGATTTATAATTAAGAAGTTTAGTACAAGTATATCCATTTCCCTTAGCTCACATTAATACAGCAGCTATTTCATGTGTAACAGGGACGCAAGAGAAGCTCAGATCTGTCAGATGTGTGTTTAGCCTCTGCCTCACAAGGCATTTTCATCAAATATGAGCACAGCTGACACAGGCAGTTAGTCACACAGTAACATTGCCCTAAGCAGTGGAAAAGTTCAGGACTGCAGGATAAAATGTGCTACACCACTGCGCTCCAGTGTGTGCTCATTGAATAACATGGTTATCTTCCTGAGTCACAAAATAGACCGTTACAGTGAGCTTTTGGTTACCTAAAAAATGTAAACACATGATCTCAACTTGTATGAAACAGTACCAGCTTAAGGATAGAGTAGATGTTTGTAGATTGTTTTTAGCCCAACTACATCTTAAAAACACACAAAATGAATCGAAAACCAAGAATATAAGGTATTGTAAAAGCGGGATGCATTTTTCTTCTTTTTCTTCAGTCACCGTGGTGCACACGCATTTCTGATTTGCAGTATCAACAATATGCATCTTTATCATCACCTGGTATGGCCATTATCCACTCTATAATCCCCCTTTCCTTCGTCAAATCTTGCAATATATCTTACAGCAGAAGTGGTTCTGTACGTTCTATAGATACACTGTCTGCACTTACACTTTCCCTTTATTTGCCCTCGTCTATATTTGCAGAAATTGATTTGATTTATTAGATCTCAAGCATAAAATACCACCCATGGACTTGCTTTTTCCACCTGCAACCTTGTTCCAGTAAAATTTTACTAAAATTGGACTTGTTCCATTCCAATTCCATAGGGTTCCATCCACCATCCTAAAGGGTTCTTTGGTTTGTAACTAAAAGTTGTGACGGTCAAGTTCCATAAAATTCTGAATGAGTTTGACATGGATTTGAAGTGGCTATGTTTTGTTTCATCATTGTGCTTCACAGACTTCAACAGATGAGATACATCTGTTTTGAACTTAAAGAAGAGAATAAACTCATAATTTTCTGTCTTTTTTGCCCCCTCTTTCAGCTGCTCCTGTTCAGGGTCCCCACAGCAGATCACCTGTCTACATGTTTTGATTCTGGCACAAGTTTTACGCCAGATGCCCTTCCTGATGCAACCCTCCCCGTTTCCAGGCTTGGAACCGGCACAGAGAGTGCACTGGCTCGTGCAGCCCTCCAGTGGCTAGGATTGGTTCCTTGACCAGGAATCAAACCCAGCGATAAGAGCAACGCATGCTAGCCACTAGTCCACCAGGGAACCTAACTCATAATTCTCTGTCTAATCGGCTTTAAACGTTATGTTTTCATCATCATTTTTTTTCTTTTTTGTACAAGCCCCGGTGTCACTTCACAAATCAGACCAGAGAGTAAATTAAATGAAAAAATATTTTCCCCTTTCTACTAATCAGTCTTCAGCTAAATAATTTTCATAAATGTATATGATTGGATAAGCCATGACTAAGGATCTGCTACAGAAACTGTGCTGCTTCATGTTTTATTTTTCATACATGAAACACTCTGTTCAGTCTACTACAATACTCTGCTGGATCTTCATCCAGACCATGAACAGACAGCTGGTCCATACATAAAAGGATCTATGTAGAACCACACAACCGATGGTTTCCCTTTTAGAAAGGTTCCAAGTAGAGCTACGTTAGGAAGGTACAACTATTAAACATCCAACATACCTTTGAGGAATGCTTCGGTTTAAGTTTGCGTAGTTTATAGTAGGGCTGTCAACATGTTAATAATGTCTCAATGTAATACATTCTTAATGGTACTTTTCTCTACCATTAACACATTTACTATCCAGGTAAATGGAATTGGGATGCTGAAATGGGTCCCCAGTCTGCTCTTGAGCTCAGGGTACACATTGTGTGGAGTTTCACAGGTTCTCCTTGTGTCCGGGTTCTCGGGTTTCCTCCCACCTCCCTGAAAACATGTGGGCACTGTGTCCTGCAGTAGACTGGTGTCCCATCCAGGGTGTATTCCCATTTTGCGCCCAGTGGTCCCAGGGCTCCAGATCCACCAGGATAAAGCTTTTACTGAAAGTGGACGAGTGACTCCTCACTCATCTTGCTATGTTTAAATGATGGAAAGAACAGCTGGCTTTTTAAATTCAGAGCACTGGGCTCCTGTAAGTAACCTTTATTACCTCGAGGTTACAGCGTATTATATTAATAAATGCCAGAAATTGTGTTGACATGCTCTGATTGTAATGTAAATGGTAGAGAGACACTATGCTGTAGTATATGCTGAGCAGTGGAACATAAGAAAGTTTGCACCCTTACAACGCACAGAGTGTATAGGGACCATGATTGCAACCATGACAGAATTGCCTTTGGAGTACTTGTCCTGCACAGGCTGAAACACTTCGTGGCAAAGTGTCTACTGAACAGCATGTTCGACATTATTCTACAGCCAAAGCCTAAAAACTTGTGAGCATTTTTCAAAATGTTATCATTAACAACACAAAAAAATTGAGTTTAATGACAATTCATTATTTGGCATTTCCAGTCTATACATCCTGTGTCAATGCAAAATAAAATAAATATTACAATATTACAGTACATTAAAAAGGCAGTTTACCCGGTTGGTTGAAGCTGTAGTCCTGGTTGGTAATAAGGAACAGAAACTCCTCGCAGGTCTTGTGCTCTAAAAGAGGGCTCTCATGCATGCAGAGGTCAGTTATGAGGGCCACCGCCTTCTCACACACCATGTCATGCTCCTTCCCGACGGCGCTCATGCTCCTAGACGCATCCTCAGTGTGACGGCGTGACGGGCTCCTCCGGAGAGAACGGCACACACACGCTCGCTGAGCTGCACCCTTGTGTCCACATGAACGCTGTGCTGTCTCTCAAGTGTATGGCTCTGAGTGTGTGCGCCAGAACATCAGCACAGAGAAATGTGTGTCAGTGTGTGTGTGTGTGTGTGTGTGTGTGTGTGTGTGTGTGTGTGTGTGTGTGTGTGTGTGTGTGTGTATTTGTGTGTAAGTTAGTGAATACAATAAGTGTATGTGCGCAAATGCGTGGGCTTAATGATTCATTTGTGCCCTCGGGTGTCCCAGAAGCAAGGATTGTTACATCACATTAAAATTTGGAGCTCTGCAATGGGGACGCAACAGATGAGCCCAGCAGTGCGATGAAGTCGTGTGGAGTGCAGTGTGTGCCCCTGTCGCTCTCCCCTCCCTTTGCTACGTAATGAAAAACTCTTCTCTCTGCTCTCCTTCTCACCAGTGGGTTTGTTTTTCTCAGGTCAACCTGCCCCCCTGGTGCATGCATCTCTCTTGGCACCTGTTCCCCAGAGCTCTGCACCCTATAAGTGCCTGCTTTATGAGGTTATACAGTGTGTGTGTGTGTGTGTGTGTGTGTGTGTGTGTGTGTGTGTGTGTGTGTGTGTGTGTGTGTGTGTGTGTGTGTGCATGTGTATGAGACAATATAATATAATTACTATTATCCGAAGACTATTTGTCACTAAGTACCTTTCTTTGTGAAGCATTTATAAAAGAATTCCCCCTGTGTTTACTTAAGTGGAAGTCAAGGGCCAGTTGTTACAGAAAACAGGAATCATACACAAAGTTCATAGAATGGGTAAGAGAACAGGCAGACAACATTAAACTAGGATAACCGTCCATCCCTCCATTTTCTATATCACTTATCCTACAGAGTGTCACGGGGAACCTGGAGCCTTTCCCAGGGGACTTGTGGCACAAGGCAGGGAACAATCGCACACACACTTGCACACTAGGAACTATTTAGAGATGCCAATCAGCCTACAATGCATGTCTTTGGACTGGGTGAGGAAACCGGAGACCCCAGAGGAAACCCCGATGCACGGGGAGAACATGCAAACTCCGCACACACAGGGCGGAGACAGAACCCCAACCTTGGAGGTGCGAGGCAAACGTGTTAACCACTAACCATGCCCCCTAAACTAGGATGACCTATTTTCAGAAACCAGGAGGGGTCAAAACCAGGACATTCAAAGGGAAATAACAAACAGTAAACATGGGAAACTAAGGCTTGGGAACTCAAGATAACTGTCATTAAAACAGCAGGGTAGAAACAGACAAACTAATCAAAGTGAAACACAGAACAGCTAGGGTAATAAACCGATGATAAGACAGGGGCGGAGACAAGACTGAAACCAAAACAAAGGCACAGAGCCATGACATACACAAAAGCACATGACGTGAACTCAAAGCCAAACAAATCAGCGCAGCACCCTGACCTCTCTTTAGACATAAAAATAATGGCTTTTCACCTCCTGCAGTTTCAATACAAGTTGAAGGAGGGCTTCTGATTGAAACCACATTACATCTTAAAAAGAGTCATACATCTTTTTTCATGGTGGGGCCATTAAACAACACTCACGCTTTTGTTCACCATGTCAATGACATTCGCCTTCGCCTGACGCAATCTTGTCTGACGCAAATTTGTCAAGTAGGCAATAAATCATAACAGGATGTGCTGTTATTGGAAAATAATTTTTTTAAACCCTAGTGGTCAAATTATATATATATATAAAATCCTGACAGGGTGTGTCCTGAGATTTGACAATGAACATGGGAATTGTGATCATACATACTACAACACTCCAGCATTTCTTCAATCTAATATCTAACACATGTGTGACATATGTATGATTGCCTCAGACAAGAATTTCAGCACACTGAGAAATGAACAGAAAATCCATTTACTCAAAATTCACTTATAAGAGCAGTTATTAAAGCAGTCAATAAATTTTTAAAGCAGGCGACTCTGTACCATGAATTTAACACCACCACCATTTTGGATGAGACAGACATGAGAGAAAGTCTTATCAAAACTGTACTCATGTAGATTTATTCAACTTTCCAACACAGGACAAATACTGTAGTATGTAATTCTGGTTATTTACACTTTCCCAAAGGTTTTTCGTGCTTATTTTTGACAAACACATAATCACTCAATTCTAACCTCTTCAAAAGTAGTTTGTTCTGCAGATTTGGACGTTTTAACTAAAGTATTCCTGAAGTTCTCCATCAATAACTGCCTGTAAACTTATAAACTTCCTTTATAAGTAAGTTATATAAGTGAGTAAACAGATTTTCCATTATTTTCTCATTACAGGGAACAATGTCCAACCTTTCTCTGTGGTAAACACACATATGCTACAAATTTAGTAGCTAGAGATTAGTTTGAGCAACACTGTAGTATTCCTTTATTGTCTAGTTCATCCATAGTTGGTTTATATTTAGGTGAATAACCATTTAGGTCCCAATTTATTACATTTTCTAGATTGAAATGGGGAGGAACTGTGAATTTTGTATATGCAGTGAATCACGCAATAGCATATACAAATTGTACAAGCAAAAAAAACATGTCATAATTGTCAATATGATGAAGCTTTCTGAGAGGAGTAGTTTATTTAGCATTTTTGGAAGGAGTCTCCGGGGTCAACGCTGTGTAACAGTCAGAGGAAAAGCTGTAACGATACGTTTTCCAGCACAGAAAAGTCTTCAGGATGTTGCACTTTGGTTTCTTGGTAACATGTCAAGCTGCTTTTTTCTTACTAAGTTCAGAAGAATGTGAAGGGAAGACTGTTGGTAGTTGTGACAGTGTAAGTGATAACAAGAATTAACTTTTTCATGGATGTTCCTTAACATTAAATGGAACTATAAACAAAAAAAAGTACAAAAAGTATGACGTCTTTATCTAATTAATAATAAATGTAATCATTTGTAAATCCTTGGGGTATAACAGCATGCCCCGTTGTGTTTTATTACTAGTAAATTGTTTTTAGTCTTCTGTATAAAGCTGTCTGTGTAACAGTGACTCAATGCCCAGAGACTGGACTGACACTGACACAACTCAGACACACATACACACTCAAATTCAACTGAACACCGTTACACTACCCTTGCAATTTTTGCACATTTCTTTATTAAATTGCTACTAAAACACCGCAAACAAAACTGTACTGACCGCTTGCATTTTTGCTGCTAATTAGTATGTTATGTTTACGTACTGTCCTTTACTGTGCCTATTGTCCTGTTGTCACTGTTGCACACGTTTGCACACATGCACTTTATGTAGTCCTTTGTACAGTATGTCTTTGTAGTGTTTTTTTTTAGCTCTGTGTCATCTCATGTAGCTCTGTGTTGTTTACATAGCACCATGATCCTAGAGGAACGTTGTTTCATTTCACTTTGTACTGCACCAGCTGTATATAGTGGAAATGACAATAAACAAACTTGAACTTAATCTTGAACTTAGTTCCTTTTACTACTTACTTAGTTCCTGCCGTCTCATTTGTTATGACTCATATTCTGCCTTCATTTAATTCACTAAATCTCACTGGGAATTTTGGATAATAATAACAATAATAATAATAATAATAATAATAATAATAATAATAATAATAATAATAATAATAATAATAATAATTCGTTACATTTATATAGAGATTTTCTAGACACTCAAAGCTCTTTACATAGTATAGGGGGGAAATCTCCTCAAACACCAGTGTGTGGTCCACCTGGATGATGCAACGGTAGCCATGGTGTGCCAGAACGCCCACCACCCACCAGCTACTGGTGGAGAGGAGAGGAGGGTGATGTAGCCAATTCAGGGATGGAGATTATTAGGGGGCCATGATAGATAAGGGCCAATGGGGAAATTTCGCCAGGACACCGGGGTTATACCTCAGGTACCCATGAAAATAGAATTAATATAGATAAGGGCAGTGGTAGCTCAGTGGTTAAGCTGTTGAACTACTGATTGGAAGGTTGTTCAAATCCCAGTGTTGTCACTGTCAATTGCTCAGTTATATAAAAATGAGACAAATGTTAGTCGCTCTGGATAAGGGTGTCTGCCAAATGCCGTAAATGTAAGTACTATACTCCCAGCCTAGTCAAGCTTTTTTTTTTTTGCATGGTTAATTTAATATTGCACTTCTTCATAACAGTCTGGAAGTTCTATTAGCTGTGTGAAATGGCTGAAGTTTGTCGCTGACTAGTCAAGAGTTTGCCTGTTTCCATTACTCAGAGTTTTTCTTAGTTAATGAGCACCAAATCAGCTCAGTCAGATAGAGAAGATTCTTGGCTGCAAAGCAGTCTTTCTATTTCCTTTTCTACAGTGCCACTCTGGATGACCCCTAATGACCACCCGCTTGTTTGTGCTTTACAGATGCAAGTGGTTATCCATGTATGCTATTACATGCAGATAAAGAGTCTGGAAAAAGTGTGGAACAGTACGTTTTAGACAGAAAACTAGTGGCTTTTCACTTTCTACGGCTACAGAAGTGGTTTATTAAGGCTTTCTGATGTCTTGAATCACAGTCTCCTTTTTTCATAACACATTTTTTTTAACACTCCTCACTCTTTTTATCATGGTTAACAGCCACCATGTAGGCAGCAGTGTGAAGGCTTGACCTGATACTCTCTTTGTCACTTTTCATTATAATGAATAATACAATTTAAATTATAATAGCTTAGCTCCAAAGAAATCTTACTCTTACTGTATGAGTTCAAATTTGTGTTGAATTTTTTATACAAATGGATCTTATTTCTTAACTGTACATAATATTCAGATGAGCATCTTCGTTGATCCAGGGGTCTTATTTATCAAAGCTTGCACAGACCAAGTTCTAACAGGGACACCTGTTAGGTGTGTTCCAGTGCCAAAATAGTGCAGTGGGGACAAATGCCTTTATTTGTGTCTGTGTGAATGACTTTTATATAATAGGGCTACCAGGTTACCGACAATTTATGGAATATTAAGGATGTGGCATCATGCTCATACAAGCCATTTTGTTGCAAAAGTAACATAAGTAGGGCCCAAAGTAAGAAAGTTTTTGCTACATTACAGTGTAAAAGCTAGGGGTGTGGCATTTTAACACAGTCATGTTGGTTCAATTGAAAACTTTGTCCTGACTGGTGTGAATTGATTATGAGAAGTCAGAGGTGACAGGCATTAAGGGCACTGCCAGAGAGATACAGCTTGGTGACACTTCAGTTATTCATGCTCTCTTGCGCGCCTGATGATTTTCTCCACTTCCACAGCTGTCTTTGTCAGTTTCCATTTCAATCTTGTGGTTGCCTGCTTCAAATAAAGCTTATGTTACCTTAGGAATTAAAGTCAGTGTCATTTAGGAAGGATAATCTTGGTTCGAGTGAGAAGACAGGTGCAATTAAAGTGAAGTATAAGTATATATATATAAAATATCGTGTAACGCACACCTAGCCATGAATTATCCCACTGACACCATGGTCACTTGCCAGCATTGACAAGTTAAATCTGTCATTGATGTTTGCAGCAAAAATTTGACTGAAAAGATAAAAATAATGGTTTATTTTCATTAGTTATTTTATATACGGGTCATTAGATCTAGAATTCCACCCACTCTAAATCAAGAGCGAGTGAGTAAGCGAATGAGCGAGAGAGAGAGAGAGAGACTGTGCATGTGTGAATTACTGTGTCTGTCTACTAATAATGAAGCTGTGAGTTTAACTGTATGTTACTATGGTTATAGTTGTTTATAGGCAGCACATTGGATAAGAATGGTGATTAAACTGAACTACCTGTGGTATACACGGTTTTAACGCACACCTTCCAGCAAATCAGAATCGAGTATTCGGACAGACCATGGTATAAATATATAAAACCCAAACAAAGAACAGTACACCCTAATTTTATTCTAAATGATCATTTTCCATGGGTCTGTCCTTGAGTTTGTTAGTATGAAAATTTATGTAAGGCACGAAAATGCTGAGAACTTGTAAATGTGGAGTTCTCAGCTAGCAGGTAATCAATAATTCTTGCCATGAAAAAAAAAATCTGGCTTTATATAATATTTAATAATCTCTCTCAAACAACAAGATGTGTGGAGAATCGCAAAGATGTTCTACCTGCAGCTTTTCAAGGACAACAGAGGTGGGTTTTTTTAGGATATCAGAGCTAACCGTAACCCAACAAAACCCTGTCAAGCCGACTTTGAAGACTGAAAGGGCACTAGAAGAGCATTAGACAGAATCCCTGTATCACACTGCTGATTTAACCTCTAAGGACTTGCATTATCTGGAGAGGATCTTTTTCAAGGTTCACTAGGGCTATACTGAGCTTTTGATAACAGTAAGATACTTCCAGCCTGAAAAAGCAAAAGAAGAAACTTCTCCCTACACATTAATTCAACAAAAGTTGAAATATTCAATTGTAAATGGTAATTAAGACACAGAATTGTTGATTACTATTAAAAAAATAAATATTAGGGATGTAATTGAATACGTTATTCGGATTGAACAGCTAATTTATTCTAACGGAATACAAATTGCACTCTCAAATTGCTGTGCACAGAGCAGCATATCTCTGCTGGGGTCTCCAAAAAATAATAATTGAATTAATTTTCAGTATAATTCAGCTCTCAAATTGTCGAATTCATCCACAAGGACGGTTTTCAGTTCTGACCTGTGTAGCTTTGGGGATATCATTCTTCAGCAGTGACAGAATTTCTGCCTTCATATCTGCCATTTCTGTTTGCTTCTCCACTGATTTCTTGTCACTGCAAGGGGTTCCTGGCCTCCTTCCCATGTACATGTATTATCACAGATTATTTGCCATTGATGTGCTGCAATAACAAAAACAAAAGTTATGCAAAAACAAGACACACTAAAAATAATGATTTTAATGATTTTAAACGCCATCGTTACGAAAAGAAACATTTCTGAGAAACTCATACCGGCATCATAATGAAATGCAGTTTAAAAGACCACATTTTGACCAGCAGTAGCATCGCATCCCAGCTTTGCAGTAATGATTTTTTTGGAATGTAACAAAAACAAAAGCTAAATTAAACCTGATCAAATATTATTACCTGGCTACTGTTGTCAACCATAAACAACAGGTCCCTTATTTGGGAAGGACACAGCTGTTTTGAAACATAGATAGCTCACTTATTGATGGTAGAAAAAAACAATGTATTTCCTGTATGTTAGGAATTTGCGTAGCTAGCTACCAGATGTGCCTTCCGCTTTGCGGATTTAGAAAATAAAAGAACAAAAAGAACTGGACAGGAGACAGGCGGTGTGCAAGCTCTGTCATACCAACATAAAGTATTTCAGGAATGCAACAAACATGCAAAATCACAACGCACAGTCATCGCAAGTTTCATCTCAAATGATTTGGAGCCAAAGTACAGCATTATATTTTAAACGTTTATGGTGGTCAGCTAGTAAAATCAAGATGCATCAATATGCATTGAGAATCATTTTATAATTGCATTGTTGCACTCTGAATTGAAATCGCATTAAATTATAGGGCTCCTAAAGAGTCCAACCCCTATGTTGAAGTAATTCTGAAAATACCAAAGGTGACACTCAAACTATCGCGTTCATTACCGCGGTCATTTTCATTTCATTTTGCAGTAGAAACTAGTGAGATTTCCCATCACGGAAACATCTACCCAACATTGACATGATTATTTCCCAGCAATTTAACACGCAGCTCATTTACTAATCAGGAAGATGTCGGTGCAATCTCCTTTTTCGATCAGCGTTAATCCCTTTTCATTCCCAGACAAGTTGGAATAATCACTAAGTTGCTAACTGTAGTTAGTCGCGTCTTACCATGTCAGTTATACAGGAGAGAAAAGTTGCATGCAGAGACCTGAGATGAATCTGCTTATCATGTACTGAGTGTGTGAAGATGTAAAAATCAGATGAAGATCACCAGGAAGATATAATGATGACATTCAATGATGGCATGATTGAATATATCCCCTCTGAAACTACTGGAACAGCAAGGCCAATTCATTTGTTTTTGCTGTAGACTGAAGGCATTTGGGTTTGAGATCAAAAGATGCATAGGAGAGAGTTTAGAATTGCAGCTTTTATTTCCTGCTATTTATATGTACATATGTTAAACGACATAGAACATAGCACATTTTGTATAAGACCAACCAATTTGTAGGTGAGCAAAAATATTGGAACATGTGACTGACAGGTGTTTCTTGTTACCCAGGTGTGTCCTGTTACATTGTTTAAACAATAAATAGCTCTGAACATCTACTCTTGGTTTTAGCCTTCAGTTTCACCTGTGAAGACTGCATTTGTTGTTAAAAAGGATAAGCCAACACGAAGATCAGAGAGCTGCCTTTGGGAGAGAAGCGAACTATTTTGAAGCTGTGAGAATAGGGCAAATCAATCAGAGGCATTGCACAAGCATTGGGCATAGCCAGTACAACAATCTGGAATGTCCTGAAAAAGAAAGAAACCACTGGTGTACTGAGCAACAGAACACCAAATGGGTCGGCCAAGGAAAGCAACAACAACAGATGATGACAGATATGTTGTGAGAGCTGTGAAGAAAAACCCAAAAACAACAGTCAGTGACATCAGCTACAACCTCCACAGGGCATGGGGTGAAAGTATCATGATCCACTGTTCGAAGAAGACTTTGAGAGCAGAAATATAGAGGCCATGCCACAAGATGCGATACTCATCAGCAGTAAGAATCGGAAAGCCAGATTGGAATTTGGAAAGAAATACAGAGATGAGACACAAAAGTTCTGGAACCAAGATTAACCTGTACCAAAGTGATGGAAAGTGTGGAGAAAGAAAGGATCTGCTCATGAACCAAACATTCTTCAAGACTTCAATACTTCAATACTTCAAAACATACTGTACTTCAAGACTTATTCCTATACTTTTGCTTGCCTAAAAAATTGGGTGGTCTGATTACTTACTTAATCAGTGTTATGAAATTTTAGTATTAACTTCCCAATGCGAGCGTGATCCGACTGCAGGTGTTTTGCGCTATAAAAATAGGTTTTGCAGGTCATTAGGGTGAATTTACTGCTTTCACGTGGAAATGAGCATTGTGTGTGATAAATCTCTGTGAAGTGATGAGGCCAAGGCTGCAGGTGTTTAATCGTGCAGACCCACGGTCAGTTATTCAAAGCCATGCTAATCAACATCAGCCTTTCAAACATGCCCAAAGGGACAGATGTGTGTGTGGGCGAGAGACGCACACAGGAAAGACTGCATGTGCGCTTGTTTAAATCAGACTGCAATTTAAGAACTGTCGGAGGTAGATTTTTAGAGGCACATTAAAATAAGAAGCTGGGGAGTTCATACATAACCTGACGAGCTAGCGAATGTATAATACATGACCGAAAGCCTGTGAATATCAGCAACATTAAAGAAAAACAAAATAAAAAAACACTGTAAAGAATGGGGCCTGTATTTCTGATGAGGGAGTAAACATCATTTGCTCTTTTTGCATCTTTTATACATTTTGCAGTTCCTTGAATCGCTTTATTTTAACCATTTAAATTTACATTTAAGCCTTGATTAGTAGTGTTCCAGAGACCTCATTTATAAATGATGCATACTGATAAAAGATGGCATGCACCATTTCGGGAAAAAATGAAACATCCCTGGACGTTAGTGTGGTGAATTAGTGAAATGAATTATTAATGGACAATATGAATATCCATGTTGTAAACAACATTAGAAGTATCACAGAGGAGCATTTTATTATAATACTTGCACAAAATCAATGCTTTTCATCAGTATTACATATCAAACAGCTTCAACCCATTAGCACTGAAGTTACCATTTATCGCCTAGAGTGTTTGGTTCAGACAAGGCTGTTACTTTTTGATTTTTTCAACAACAACCAGGAAAAAAAACGTAGCTTCTTTTACTAACATTTGCTATGTACTGTATGTAATTCACTTCATGTTGATGTGATACACCTCGATGCTGTGACTGTACTGTGTGCCACTCGTTCAGAACCCTGCTGCACTACATACATCGGCTGACGGTAGAGCACTTTTTACTAGGTGGATTACAGATAAGCATGCATGGATGATGGATCTTTGTTTCCGAAAATGGTTACATATACTGATGAATATATATATGAACACTGATGAATATAATGTCGAGTGCAAAGCTGTCATATAATTCTCCCGCTAGCATAAACATGTAGTTAAACATATTGAGGGAATCATGTACAATATGCTGCATAATGATGAACTTGTTCATTTCTCTTACCATGAATTCACACACAAGTGAAGAGTCACATCAGTCCACACTAGACACATCTCAGCTACAATTCTGTAAGCAGCTAATTTTCACTACATATTTTGGTGGAGAGATGCGGGTAATTTTCACTACATCAGTTATGAGTAGAAGAATTTAAATTTCCAGTTATTTTTTTGTTTTTGTTTTGAGAGATAAATTAACTGTTTAACGTTTAGCCATGCCCATGAACTCACCTGTTGCTCATTACCTCCTTAGTTTCCTGTATAAATGTCCCTCAGTTTGTAACTTGCATTGTTATACATGATAATCCATCCATCCATCCATCCATTTTCCATACCACTTATCCTACTCAGGGCCGCAGGGAGCCTGAAGCCTATCCCCAGAGACTCGGGGTACAAGGTGGGGGACACCCTGGATGGACAATTAAGAGATGCCAATCAGCCTGCAGCGCATGTCTTTGGACTGGGGGAGGAAACCGGAGTACCTGGAGGAAACCCCCGAAGCACGGGGAGAACATGCAAACTCCATGCGCACAGGGCAGCGGTGGGAATCTGAGGTGGGAATCAATAAATGTGCTAGTCACTAAGCCACCATGCCCCCTATACATGTATATATAAAAGAATATAAGAACAAGATAAGACCGTCTGCTCCATACACCACCATATTAGGTGCATATCTTTTGCCAAACTGTTAAAAAGAAGGCACTAATACAAGTAGATGATGAGCCCGCATTGCACCTAAAAATGAGACCTTGGGACAGTGAATAATTGGTTTATTTGTGCTTATTTTGTTTCCCCATGAATATCATAGCTTACAAAGATTACAGATTACACAATCATGACATCATTGTAGATTGTTGTGATTTTAATTAAAGTGCACAACATACAGAAAGTATGGTTTTTAGATTTCAGTGGATTTCTGTGGAGTTCGCTTCACTCGTGAAATAAAAAAAACAAAAAAACAATAGACGCGAAGGATAAAACAGTTGAATATGACGCACCTCTGATGCAGCCGGCATGGATTTAATCGCTTCTTAAAGTGGAAATTAATGAGGTCTTCATGTGACATGTCATATGACACTTGACATGACGCCTCCTGTGTGAGTTGGCCTTTAGTCAGTATTAATGCACGTAGCCACGTAGCTAATTAATTAGCTCAGTATATGTTATCTCATTACATTTTTAGCCTAGTCAATTAGGTTTCCAGGCAACCAAAACATGGAACCAGGCAAGCACTGCTTCCAGTCTTGCCCTAATTCTTCCCTTCATTGATGAGTATTGGTAAATGTTTTTGTAATGGTTCTCACATTCTGCTGTTATTGCTATTTTAGAAACTCCTTTAATCCATTGGCCATCAAATACTTAATAGCATTTGTGAAAAAAGTAGTTTAAACCCATTTTTGTATGTAGGCACTTTTTATAGAGGAACATTACAATTAGCAAGGCCTCACATTACTGTCTTTTGCTTTTCTGACATATTATATTGTAAGAGAAACAGAACAGAAAAAATGTTAGTTAGTTAATTAGTTTAATGGTGACGACGGCTTATTATAATATTTTTTATTCTTATGATCAAAAAGATCCTATTTTGATAAATCCATTGTTAACAATCATGGCCAACAGGAAATTTCTTCTTTATTCATTCATTTTTATGCGTTTGAAATGGAATTGGCTTTGATCAGCAACAGCTTGTGCAAAAAATATATCAGATTCCATTTCACACTTGCACATTTGCACAGACTGACATGGAAATCTTGATTTATGACGGTGTTTTCTTTTTTCCCCTCACTGCCACACGATTTATTCGGCTGCTCAGCTGAAACATAGAGGGGCAAATCATAATCACCCTTTTGATATGAGAGAAATGAAAGTGAGGAGCTGATATCCAAGGCCGACTGATTTAATCGAACAAGGGATCAGAGGCAGCGAGAATGCAAATTCTAATGGTGTCCTGTGCTTCAAGAGAAGATATCATTACCAAAAACAGCAGCGAAGGGAATGGTCCTTGAAATAGTTTATGTTTAAATAGGCCTGTTCATTTTCTCCTTACCTTACATACTTTTTTTCAGTAATTCACAGGGATTTGTATACTTGTTGCTACCTATGTATAGATGAAATTTTGGTTTTAAAACAATAAAAGATCGACTTTTCATTTTGGTACTATTTATGGACAAATGCTTACCAAATTCGGTTTTTGAAGTGCCTCAAGGACTTACATGACTTACATGTTCACTGTTGTGTCAAAGGATCCATTCATATTACCAGGGTGAAGTGGTACAAATCCAATTTTCTGTCTTAATATGACACAGAAAGGATTTTTTTCAGACACTTTTCAAATCAGATCTGAGCCACTTTCATCAGATACAAATCATGCGTTCATGAATGAATTAGAACGGTCAGATTGGAATTCATGTGGCCTTTTCCCAATTACCATGCGTGTATCGCTGTCGGAGTGATCATCTTCCAGCATCGGCAACGTGGCAAAACAACAATGGAGGACAGCAACAGCAGTGACTATATTCAGTGGAAGAATGGGGAAATTGGTGATTTACTGGATATTTGCAGAATTGATTAAAACAAAACTGGAAAGAAACCGATATTAACGTGTGCATGTGTATGCAATAGATATGGGTCACTTGCAGTTACAAATGTGAAATGTGGTCAAGATAGGTCAATCTGATCTGAGCAAATCAGAATTGTGCAAAAAAATTTTGCAGTGTGAACATAGCCAAACATGGTATGGAGCATGGTGTAAGATGGTGGAAATACTAAACAATAAAAAAAAAAGAGCTCATTTGCATTTGCTGAAGTTAGGAACCATAATCCTACTGTTATGATGGAGTCCGTGACAATCTAGCAAAATAACATTATAATATATACCTGAACTATGCAAGTGAAGAAAAGTTATGCTGTACTTTTCTGTTGGCTCTCTTTGCTCACAATGGCACTAAATTGCTCAATGGTGAGCATGTCATTTTATGCGTTCTAAGACTGATGACTTTTTCAACTCACGACCAAAGAATCTCATGGCCATGGGGAGCGAAGGCTAGTCCGTCTGGTCAGATCACACAAAAGAGACCTACTGTAGCAGAAATTGCTGAAAAAGTTGATGCTGCCTATGATAGAATGGTGTCAGAACACACAGTGCATCACAGCTTGCGGCGTATGGGGCTGCATAGCCACAGACCTGTCCAAGTGCTGATGCTGACCCCTGTCTGGGCACATGAGCATCAGAACTGGACCATGAAGCAATGGAAGAAGGTGGCCTGGTCTGATAAATCACATTTTCTTTTACATCATGCATCAGATGCATGTGTGCCACTTACCTGGGGAAGAGATGGCACCAGGATGCACTATGGGAAGAAGGCAAGCCGGCGGAGGCAGTGTGATGCTCTGGCCAATGTTCTGCTGGGAAACCTTGGGTCCTGGCATTCATGTGGATGTTACTTTGACATGTCCTACCTACCTAAGCATTGTTGCAGACCAAGTACACCCCTTCATGGCAAGGATATTCCCTAATGGCAGTGGCCTCTTTCAGCACGATAATGTGCCCTGTCACACTGCAAAAATTGTTCAGGAATGGTTTCAGGAACATGACAAAAAGTTCAGGGTGTTGACTTGGCCTCCAAATTCCCCAGATCTCAATCTGGTCGAGCATCTGTGGGATGCGCTGGACAAAAAAGTCTGATCCATGGAGGCCCCACCTCGCAAATTACAGGACTTAAAGGATCTGCTGCTAACATCTTGGTGCCAGATACCACAGCACACCTTCAGAGGTCTTCTGGAGTCCATGCATTGGTGGATCAGAGCTGTTTTGGTGGCAAAAAGGGACCTACACTATATTAGGCAGGTGGTTTTAATGTAATGGCTGATCACTATACTCCTAAATTCTTTGTGATTTATGGCAGAGTAACAGGAATTATTTGATTTGATTTCACAGGATAACATTTTCCTTATAGTTTTGACAAATTAAAAAAAAAAAATTAATAGAAGTTGAAGCCAAAGGAGAGTGAAAATGAATCTTCAAAGAACTGTTAAAGTTTTCAGATTTGAAATCTAAGGTGTCAAATCTTCCCAGATTATGAATTGTGGTCATCTTAAATAGCCACAATTATGCCAACTTCAGTAAATACAGTGAAAGTAAAAGGAAAAGGTTTGTAGTCACGTGATTAAGGAATGTCCTGGAGTTCTAGGCGTGTAAAGGCTTAACCTCGATAAAAATGTGCATTGTGCTTACCAAGCTCTATGCCGTGCAACTCTTGATACACCATTGATGACTTTCCTCCATGTTTGCCACTTGGTCACATCTTCCTGAACATTCAATTCAATCTATCACTCTTATGTCTCCAGGAGTTCTCTATCAGCACTGAAACATGCTATGTAAGCATGCAGTCGAGTTTCTATCTCTTAAGCCATTGATTGCCATCTCTGATCCCCTCCAGCACATGCAACTTCATGTGAAGCTTTTTTCCCCCACAATATCACAGCTTTTAATTTACAGGAGTGTGACTTATCAGATATTAAGCACATCCCAGTGTACTGTATTAAACTAGGGATGTCACAGTTCAGCCTCAGCTGTTCAGCTGTCGGTGGAATAGGTCAGGACTGGAATCATGTGGTTCGAGCACCAGCACTTGCCCTAAATGTCAGCTCATTAGGGACAAATGATAAAGTGTCCTCTTTGCTGCACATTAACATTTTACTTTCACCCTAATGGACAACTCTGGGCTTCAGGGAGGCAAGAAGTTACTATCTGAATAATTTTTCATTACAATAAAGGATAGCTGCTGTTTCTTTTACTGCTAAGAAACAGCACTTGAGGAAAATAAAAGAAGAGATAGATGTTAGCAAAGAATGCTCAAATGAGCCATTTAAGATAAGCTTTTGACTACTATATTTTTCCAGAAAAACTTGTTTGTTTATTATGATTAAATCGGAGAGTGCTTAAAACAGTAAGTCTGAGACCACACTGAAAATCTGGGATTTTTCTTTTTTCATTTACAATTGGAAATAAACAGAAAGCTTTAGAATTTTGAAATATTAAAACAAAAAAGGAAAGTAAATGTTCGATATCTATTTAAACTTTGAATTGAATTCAATATTCAATATTCTGCACTATTTCTAGGTCCCTATTTAAACATAAGCAAATTTGTGATATTGACCATGTTAACTGCTTTGCAATGGATTTGATATAACATGATATTTACAAGCTAGTGGAGTCCATGCCAGCTTGAGTACACAGTGTCATTAAAGCAAAAGAGGGCATGACGAATACTAAGAAATTCTGAAATTCATCTGAATATTTCCATGATTCTACTTTTCACTCAATTTGTTGCTGATAATATCATTTGTAATGAAAATGTTTGTATGAAATTAGAAAAGAACACAAAATAGAAACATTTTAACTAGTGGTCTCAGACTTTTGGACCCCACTGATATTATCAGCACTGCATAATAATAGAATATTAATATTCAGTCATATAAATAATGTTTGTGTTTATACAGTTGTTTTTGTGGGGTTTGTCCTGAGGGAAATTGCACATAGAATGACATGTGAAACTCATATTCATTCATTCGTTCATTCTTCTTTAGTAACCACTTTATCCTGGTCAAGAACACTGGACATGAATGAATAGAACTTGGATGGGAAGCCAGTCCATTGCAGGGCACCATACACATACTTTCACATGCTCATTCACACACAGGGGCAATTCAGCATAGCCGGACCACCTAGAAAGAAACCAGAGAACCCAGAGGAAACCAACAAGAAACTACACAGACAGTAACCCGAGCTCAGAGTCGAACCGGAGACCCTGGAGCTGTGAGCCAGCAACCTTTAAAAGTTAAATATTATACAAAAAATCATCCAAAATGTCATTCCACATTTGCAAATTAATAACAATTTCAATTTCAATTTGTATGAAATGTTATTTAAAGGTTAAGATGAGGATTTATCTTTATTTCACTGCTTATTTTTCCCCACGCACAGCCACTGCATTATCTGAAGAATGCTGAAGAATTATGTTGAAGAAGGCTTAAGCTCCACCCACTTCATGATCATGTCATGTCATAATTTATTGAAAAGATTGTTTCCTCATATATATGTCAGTTAATGTGTCAATGTGAATATACATGTCAAATTCTTATATAAAACCTAATCAACCACACTGTCTAGAGTGGAAATCCATTAAAACACATTAAAATTGTTTTTCTCAAAATGATTTCTTTTCTATATTCAGAACTAAAACTCTTTGATGACTTGCATTCATTAAATTTTACATCCTCATTCCTGTCCCTAGTTATATTGCTTATGGCTAGAAAGAGCACCTTGGAACTCCAACCAGCCTTCACTTATTTGAATATTTTTCATGAAATCAGGTTCCTAAAATGAAAAATGAATTCTAATCAAAACTGCCAGTTTTGATCAACTTACACTAGCTTCCTTCCACTGTCAAGCAGATTCAATATCTACTCTGTCTTCAGTCAGAGGTTTCCATCTAACTCATCCTTTAGTTGTGCTGCTATTATGACCACAGCAATGTCAAATGAAGGTTAAAATTATCTTACGGCCTTTTCCGTCCTCCATATTTACTCTTACTTTGAAGGTCAGTACATCCGCAGCAGAGTAGGAATGCACCTGAGGCCATCTGAGACCTTCATATCAGAACCCACCTGACTCACAGTGCAGCTTCCAACTCAGCGCAGAATGGCGTATATTAATTTATTTCAATGGCTCTCATAATACCATTTCCTCTGTCTGAACTCAAACAGGTCCTGTGTACTGATGATATGGTGAGGTGATGCCTTGTGGGCAATGTATAATGTGTGTGGCCTCATGCTAATCCTATCAAGAACTTTCCAGGGACTCAACAGAGGATAGGCTCTGAAATTGAGTTCTATGTCCCAGCTATACATTTTCTGAATATTATGGTTCTAGGAACTGTAACAAGGAGAGTTATAAGCTTAATAAGGAACCATTTGCAAGAGGTTTAATAAAGATTGAAGCCAACAAATTGAAATCACAATTCAAATATCCACAACAATAGGGCATGCAGAGGTCAAAATGCAAACAATCAGGTTTAACACTGTCAAAGGATAGTTCAAAGACAAATCTGATAAACAAGGCAAAGTTCAAGGGACATAAAGGCAATCACTATAGGCTTGGCACTTATGCAAACTCAGGGATTGGCAAGACTTCGCACTGAGTCAATATCCATGAACTGCTTAAATACTATAAAACCAGGAAGTGACCAGGGAATGATTGCACTAGTACTCTGGTGAGAGCAACCAATGCAGGTGGGGAAGGGAATTTGTCCTGAGTCATTGTTACAGGAAAGTTTTGGTACTTGTGGTTCCAAGAAAAATACAGTTTGAATGTTCAGAGATATAATGTTTATTAACATTGCTACAATGTTGCAGCAACATTATAGTTGTATGAAAATTTGAAATCTAGCATTTGAAAAATGTTAGATTTGGGTACCTGGGAACTGAGCAAATTTCTAGTAACATTGTGGTGCAAACCATTTTCACAGCAGATATGTTTTAAGAACATTGCAAAAATGTTATTTCTGGAACATTACAGTTGAAAGTAATAGGGCCAAATTTTTAGCATAGATAACCAAATTGTGGATAGCATCCATTCTAATGACTTGTGGGCATTAATGGCATTGTATTGATTTGCTTAAAAAATTTAATAATCATTTCTTTCAGTCTATAATTTGTGTAAGAGGTAGTATTTTAAAGTGATCTCATCAGTCAAGCTCACAATATCATTGAAAATGAAGAAAAAAGAATGAGAGAACTTACTTTCCTTCTTCTCATGATCTTCAGGAAATTCAGATGATGCAACTTTCTGTTGAAAATGTGACTTTTGGAATATTCTGTATGTTTCACAGAGATGAATGTGCTCAGGTAATAGGGTTGAGTGAATGTTGTGGAACTAAAATGTACATTTTTCGATACTATGATACCATGCTAATCATAGATGATCCCTTTTTAGAAAATGATATTATTGCGAGATGGGACTGGGAGATAAAATACCTAATTCTCCACCCACCATAGAGCACTACTCAGGGATTACATGAATGATGTTTTCAATTTGCCAAATTTCCCCAATGTTAATAGAGGTCATGATGAATACTTTACTTTTACTATTGGACTGTTTTCAATGACAGCGGGCATTAGAAACTGGAAGACTTCTGATGTTTGCTGACGTTCTCCATTTACTCATTTTGCTTTAGTAATTGTAGTTCTATCTTTAAAAGATTAGTATCCTGCTGCTTGATTCATTAGGCAGTAAAAGAAAAACTTTTCTATTTATATCTAAAGAAACTCTCCAGGATGCTACTTCACTCCATGTAGCTTGCCTAATTTGAGCAATTATGACTTGTAATTGAAGGCATTTAGATGCTTCTCTAAGTTAAAGCAATGGTTAAAAGTAATGTAATTTACACAAATCTCCACTTACACCAAATGTAGCCAATCTGTCATGGAATGGAAGTGCAGGGTTTCTGCTTTTATTAAAACCAATGTAGTCAACAAAAATAAAGGGCTAGGCAATACTCAGAAACGTGACTCAGGCAAAAAGGCAGGCCAAAACAGGCATAAACTAGACAGGATCAAATTTAAAAAAGTGAAGCAGGGTATAGCCAAACTGCTATCAAAATGCTTGGAATTGTCACAGACACAATGCTGGCACAAGAACATTACAGATACTTCGAAAAGTGTGATTGAGATCAGTGTATGCCTGGAGGTCATATGATGAGGTTGAGGATCATGGGACATTGGGAGTTGCAGACATGAGCTTGACGCGATCAACCAAGACATGTTTTGTGTCTGAAGCTTGCTTATTTAGTTTTGCACTAGACATAAAAGTTTAAAGTATCTAACAAGTAAGAGACATTTAAAGCTTCCAGTTTTGTACTGTGCCTAAATCATCATATACTTGCCTCAAATTGTTTCCAGTTGTTCAGTATCTCAAATAAATATTCTTATGCGGTTTCTCATACTGCTTGACCTAATGTTATTTAAAGCAGTAGAAGTTGAAGTCATATTAAAATAATAGTATCATTCTGCGCAGACATTAAAATTGACGTTTACATTAACGACATGCCCACAATTCACCTTGAAAGCAGAAGCGATGTCTTTATGGTATTAATTAGCCAAAAACAATCTTCTGAGGTGAATTCTGTGGTGATCATACAGGTTGCACAATGCTAAACCAATAGTTTTGAGCTTCCCTCATTCTATGAAGCAGACTTTGGACTTTGGACTCTGCAAATGTTGTCTCGGCTGATTGGCTCCATTTTCGGTAAGGGGGAAATTATGTAAATATTATTTTGTCTGAAATGTTCCTTAAAATGGCATCCTTGGATGGAGCAGAAGTCCATCAGCAACCTCATAGGCATAAGGAAGTGATAAGATGCCATTCAGCTGGATAGCATTTTTTACAGCCAGAGCTGAGTGGATGCCCTGGCCTGACACGTGGGGCAAATCAGCAAACAGAATGACATCCTATAAGAGAGATTTCAAGATCTCATTAGAAGAAATCTTACATTGGTGCAGGAACTGCTTTATCATCCAAATTTAAAATGAACTTGAAAGATAAGTGGAAAAACTTTTAAATGAGATAGAAAGGGAAATAGAAGCTAATCTACTGTGGTCACAGATACTGTATAAAAATGACCTTTGTCTGTGTTGCAGAAGCACATGATTTGGTCTGTACAGATAATCACAATATTTGTACACCTTCCCCTTTCAGTCTGCACATGCTGTAATCTTAGCTATATGTCAGTGGTTGTTCAGGTCTCAGATTAAATTTTAAATATGAGTCAAAGCCAAAATTGGTTGCTATTGGACCCAATAGCAGCATTTAAATGTCACTGGGCAACTAGTTGCTCACCCGTCCAGATCCAGACTCTCCAGGCTGAAATCTGTTTTTGCCATTTCGTTTATCTAGATGCCACCATTCAACCAGCTTGCTTGAATGAGCCAGCCTTAAGAAAAACCCAGGTGACATGTAGCAAAAGGTCACACAAAAATAGACAATAAAAGGAAGAGATAAACACAACCAGCTAGAACAAGAAGCAGGGGAAGAGCTGAAATCGGAAGAAATGTCAGGGTTGGACAGGTCAGAAAGAGGATCGAGCTTACATGGCTAAATTAGGTCCACTGACAGTAATTCAGCAGAATTTTTTTTTTTCCTGCCAGTATTGCTCACTCTTTTGTACCTTTGCAAAATAAAATAAAAAATGAAATTCATCCCATGGTCAACACCAAACTATAGGAGCAGAATAAGTGGGTTGGATGATTTGGGGGTTTTTACATATAATAAGGCAGAGCAGAAGAGTGCAGGGCCTGGAAAAGAAAAGTGGAATCTGCACCATGGCTATAAAGGATGAGAGGGAAAAAGAAGATACTGTGCTATATGGGTGCATTCACAGAGAGCACCAGATGTTCTGGATTGTCAGAAGAAATTTTTACATTTTTAGAATAAATGCGCTGAAATGTCTTCTGTGTGCAGCACAAAAAAATAGAAATAGTAAGTCGTTTATTAAATCATTCATTCATCTTCAGTAACCTTTCTATCCTGATCTAGCTCACAGAGGAATACACCCTGGATGGGACGTCGTGAAGATACAGGGAGAACATGCACAGAAATTTCACACAGACAGTAACCCGAGCTCAGGATTGGGCCAGCAAACCTAGAACTGTGAGGCAAAGTCAGTTCAACTGAGAAGAGTTTTCAGATGCTCATCATATGGCATCACATTCCATTAGCTATTCAGCTAAACACAAATTGGACCGGATGACAAAATACACATAGTAGGCATCAAAATACATAGATGACACACATTAGAGAATAAAATACACACTGGAAGCAACCAAGTATGAAATCTTTTAGCTAGCTGGCTCATTGGCATTGCCTCAGAGCTCCAGGAAGGTCTGCAGGGGGCAAGTAATTTACACCACACCCTCATGTAAACAAAGAGAAAATGCTTTCTCTTATAACAGTTGCCTGTGTTGTAGCTGGCTAACTAAAGTTCAAAAGCTATCTCACTACCATTGGCCTCGATGCCGCAGAAAGAACTGCAGGAAGTTGATAAATTCACATCAGTGTCTTGCATTGTGCTACATCCAGCTGCTTTAATCTGTTAAAATACACTGAAAAGTGCAAGTGTGAAGAAAACGGAAGGCAATAGACCTCTTGCAACAAATCAATTTGTAGTTATATCTAATCTAATGCATGTTTTTTTTTTTTTTTTTTTGTGTGTGTGTGTGTGTGTGTGTGTGTGTGTGTGTGTGTGTGTGTGTGTGTGTGTGTGTGTGTGTGTGTGATGATTGATGAGTGAAGCCATTGTTTTCTGTGAATTCCCTTGCTGAAGATACTATTACTTGCTGAAGGTTTAACCTCTGTGGAGAATGTTTTATGGGAACACTTACGGTTGTGTTAGACCTTGCTGAGAGTGCTTTGTACTAATGACTGACTGACTTTCCCTGAATACTCAACATCATGTAGGCCTCTGTGCTCCAGCTTTTGGGCTGGGGCTCGATTAAAGGTTTCTCTGGATTGCTAGGGCAAAGCTGTTCCTCCTGACACACTGTGAGGGACAGACGGCTGGAGCAGTCACCTGCCGTGTATCAGCTCGTTTCCTACCAGCACCACCAGATTGAGCCCATTGGGAGGAGACAGCAGTCATGCTGTCATTGTCATATTCCATACTCACGCAATATTTCTTTCACTTTTCACCATGACTTTGCATATTTTAACCAGGCTGTGACATGTCTTGATTTGAACTGCTCAGCCAGACATAGACCTTTTTCTGGATGACATGAATACATTTCTCACAGCTACTCGTCAGGGAAAAAAGAACACAACCCAGAGGTGCTGTCATCTGTTGAATGGAGCACAATGCTTTATATGGATGTTATAAGTACCAAACTAGCGCCTGACCACCATACAACAAATTATACTAACAATAGTTTTCCCATTGACCAGGCCATCTATTTGCATTTTATAACATCTTTTTCTTATTTTATATGCAGTATACTGTAATTTATTTTTTATTTCAATCAACAGTGACTCTTCAGCTCAAATCACAGCTGGTTATACGAGTTGGGAAAGAAGGGTTGGTCAACTCAACATAAGTATGTGAAACCTGACTGAGTTTCACTTGTGCAAGCTTATGTTCCCAACAACCTGTCACTGATCACCATTGTTCCCAATGACCAGTCACTGATCACCATTGTTCCCAATGACCTGTCACTGATCACCATTGTCCCAACAACCAATCACTGATCACCATTGTAACCCAATGACCCGTCACTGATCACTATTGTTCCCAACAACCAATCACTGATTACCATTGTTTTCTAATGACCAGTCACTGATCACCATTGTTTCCCTATGACCAGTCATTGTTCACCATTGTTCCCAGTGACCAATCAGTGATCATCCTAGGTACATGCAACAGTAGATAGACACAGTGCTGTGAAATGCCGTGCTGATTTCTTCTGGTTTTGTGTGTATCTCATGCTAAATTGTTTCAGAAATTAAAATAAAATCTAAGACAAAACAAAGGCAACCTGAGTAAACACAAAATACAAATTTTAAATGATAATGCTATTTATTCAAGCAAAAAAGTTATTCAATACCAACTGGGCCTGTGTGAAAATGTATTTGCCCCCATAGTTACTAATTCCCCAAATCTATGAAACTGCATTCATAATGGGGTTCAGCTGGACTAGACACAACCAGGCCTGATTACTGCAAACCCTGTTCAATCAAATCAACACTTAAATTGAACTTTTTAAACAGCATGAAGTTGGTTAAAATGTCTTACCCAGTAACTCACTATGCCAAAGTTGAAAGAAATTCCAGAAATGATGAGGAAGGAGGTATTTTGAAATACATCAGTCTGGGAAGGGTTACAAAGCTATTTCAAAGGCTCTGAGACTCCAAAGGACCACAGTGAGAGCCATTATCTCCAAATGGAAAAACTCGGCACAGTAGTGAACATTCCAAGAAGTGGCCAACCTTCCAAAATTCCTCCAAGAGCACGGCAACTACTCATCCAGGAAGTCACAAAAGAGCCAAGGACAACTTCGAAGAAACTACAGGCCTTTCTTGCATCAATGATGGTCATTGTTCATGACTCCACTATCATAAAGACATTGGGCAAAAATGGCATCCATGTAAGTGTGGCGAGGCGAAAACCACTACTAACCCAGAAGAACATCATCTTTTGGGAAAATGTTCTGTGAACTGATTAGTTGAAAGTGGAACTGTTTGTAAGACAGGGGTCTTGTTACATCTGGCATAAACCAAACACTGAATTCCTTAAAAAGAACATCATACCTACAGTCAAGCATGGTGGTGGCGGTGTGATGGTGTGGGGATGCTTTGCTGCTTCAGGGCCTGGGCAACTTGCAGTAATTGAGGGAAGCATGAATTCTGCTCTCTACCAGAAAATCCTAAAGGAGAATGTCCGGTCTTCAGTTGAAACTCAAGCGCAACTGGATTATGCAGCAAAACAATGATCCAAAGCATAGGAGTAAGTCCTAGTCCTAGAAGTAAGTGAAAGACTGATCACCAGTTATCGGAAGCGTTTGGTTGCAGTTATTACTGCTCAAGGTGGCACAACCCGGTTTTAAGTTTGAGCAGGCAATTAGTTTTTCACATTGGTGATAGGTGTTGGATAACTTTTTTTTGCTTCAATAAAAAAATTAATAAATAAAAACTGTATTGTGTGTTTTCTCAGGTTGCCTTTGTTTTATGTTGCATTTCATTTCAAGATCTAAAACTATTTAGTATGAGATATACACAAAAACAGAAGAAATCAGGTGAAATACTTTTTCACAGCACTGTAGATACATCTTACATGCATTACATTACATTCAATAAGATAGATACATGTCTTGATCATTTTTTAATAACTATTTCCTCAGTTCAAGCCCAGCAGGTTCTTGCTTGTTGATGGGAAGCAATTTTTCCACCTCATAAGTTATTTTGTTTGGGGGGGGCATGGAAGTGTTTGATATTAGGAACCAGGTCCAGTATTGTGTTGATGGAAAAAATACTTTGCTGTCATTATGACCTTAAATTCACTAGCAGTAGTCAAAGTTCACCGGAAATGAGCATGCTTCACTGCATCCACATACTCAGCCTTCATCTCCTGTTTACCTCCAGAGCCTTTGCTGGGTTCTGCACTGTCAGATCTCCTGTTCCCTGGTGTTTTTTTTTTTTTTTTGGTTTTGGGGGTTAATGCCAAGGAGATTGGCAAATACATCTGGAGACGTTGGACAAAAGGGGGGGAAAGAGTATTTTTAGCTCAACCTGTTTTTGGTTTTCACTGCATCTTGAATTCATAAAGAAAGAGGTGAAAGCTGAAGCAAGCAACGCACTGATAATGTGTGCTTTGAGTTTTCTTTCTCAGATTTTTCTCTGCTTGGAAAGAATGGCTTCTTTAGTATACTATATGGCTGTGTTTAGTGTACTATACAGTATGCTTAGCTTTGTTGACTGAGTATTGTCTTAGTTTGTCTGTTGACATTTTTTTTAGTTATATCGGCTGTGTAGTCAAGAGTAGTTTCCCTAAGGTGTGGACATGACTTATTCTGATATACTGAGGGTTTATACATTACAGATGCAATATAAGCATGAGCTAGTGTGCTGGGGCATGAGTGCAAAAAAAAAAAATTCACAGATTGTTTGAAGTCTGTGCATGTATACAGCAAAAAAATATATTTTTATCATTTAAGTGTTGATAAGGACATGCAGCAACTGATATTTACATCAAACATCGACATGAAAAAACTTTTTCTCCATACATGAGTCTTTAAGAATGATGAGGCACTTGTTTATCCCAACATCTCAGGTCAAGAATGTATAGAAAGCAGGTCCTTATCCTTTTTTTTTTTTTTAATAGAACTATTTACAGTATTTGAGGGAGATGTTAGCAGCAATAATTAAACATGGACCTATGGAAGCTTTCTATAATCAAAACATGTTTCATGATTTTAATCCAATCTTGTATTTGTGATTGATTTGTTGATTCTATTTCATAGTTAAAGCCCTTTTACATGTTCCTAGTAGTACTTTTAACATATTTTTATTTAGAGTGCCATGTATCCAGAGATATTTCCTAAGTATAAAAATATCAAATGTGAAGTCAAGAGCTATTTCTAAAATTGTTTATAATACGTTGTGTATATGTTTCCTATAAGGCATTTCCAAAATACGTGGTAATGATTGACATTTTGTGAAACACACAGCCTCCAGCATATCAACCCACCCATGAAGTGACTCATCTGAAAAAGAAAGAATCACATTTATCCAACAAAGTATAAGACAATTTTCACATCTGTTTCAGGGTTCATGTCAGGAATTTTTACATCAAGAACGTCAATTTTAATGTAAGAATATATCCTTGGAATTATAGATTAAAGTTTAGTTTTGAGTAATCAAAACTTTTGGCAATGTTGCTTTTTTATTATAGCTTTATTATATGTCTTTCTCACTGTTTTGTTGTGTTAGACAAGTAGGCAACTGACTGTCATAAACAACATGATTTTATGGTATTATTAGCAAATAAATTGGGGGAAAATGTTAAATTTTGTTTTAGCTACAGCTATCATATAAATGGATGTTCTTTGAGTATACTCGGGAGGGTGTGAGGTTAATTAATAAATGAATTAGTGAATGAATGAATGAATGAATAAACAAACAAACAAACAAACGAATAAAACAGTAAAAACAATAAAAACAGTAAAAACATAAGGCAGTACATTTTTAGTATGCTGTATGTACTCAGGGGCAGACGTAGCATTAGGCAAAGGTAGGCAACTGCCTTTGGCCCCCAGAAGCCAAGGGGCCCCCTAAAAATGCAAATGATATACAGTATATTTTTAATTATTAATGCTAAATAATGTATGCTGAAAATGCAAATATCGATATTAAAACACTGAAATGTTTCAGAAATATTTCTGACCCTGTATATACTTGGCTAATGTTAGCTAAGTTGAATATGTATATCGATAGATTTTATTTCACATTAATGAACTCAGAGCATTCTCTTTTTACCTTGACAGAAAATAGAGTCGAGACGAGAACACAGGCCAAAAGTTTAGATGGGGAAGTGGGGGTGGGGCTTTTAGGTGGTCTTGGAGAGTTTAAAATAACTGTCAATCATTCAAGATTCATATGTCAAAAAAGAAGACTGCTCTTTTGGCTTATTGTTAAGTGATAACTCATAGCAGCGTACTCTGATGTTAAAATGCAGAACCCTTAAGCAAAATGCATGAAGGTTTGCAGGTTTCCTTCACAGCCACAAAACTGTGGTGTTAAACACAAATATGATTGACGTAATAATACTGTAGTAGTCAAAATTGTAGCCGACAGAAAATTGACACCACTTTACACAGCGAATAAACTAATCAAATTGTTCAATTCACTTAAATGTGGGTTTTTTCTGTATTGTTTGCAGTGTATTTTTTACTACCAACAGTGCAAACAATACAAAAAAGGACTGAACTGAGCACATCTCCCTAGGCTTCCTTTCTGACAATAGAAAACAGCTACATTGACTTCACCTTTAAAAAAAAGTTCTTTTAGAAGAAAACAATAGTGTAACAATAACCATGAGTCAGGAAGCTGTTGAAGAGAGTTAACCTGTAGACAATGTGCGTGCTGATCTTTCTGCGTTCGTGTCCTTGGAGCACCCAGAGAGAGCTAGAACACAGCCGCATATTTGTATCTTTCTCAGTGACTCACAGAGTGGGATAATGAGTAGCAATGGCTTGTTGTATCCTTCATTGCTCGACGTGGTGATTAAGTGCGTAGGATGAGACAGGAAATGGAAATGAATGGATGGAAGCCTGTCAAGTGCTCATCTGAAGCTCATTGTTCTTATTGCTCCGCGTGTAAATGAGAACACGTTGCTGGATAAATGATCACTCCAGAGACAAAAGGAAACATTCTTTTTTTTTTTTTGTCAAAATGCTTTTGTTTGTATTGTAATAGCCACTAAAGAAGGTATGATTAAACAGATAACAAAGATCATGCTAAATAAGTCCTCTAGATAAGAATGACCTCAGGTGAATAATTAGGCCTGCCATATTTCTCACTTTTTCACCAGATGTCACTTCCAGCAGATTACTGAATATAGTTCCTGCTCCCTCAGAGACCCTCAGACACCGTGGCATTCAGTTGTGATTAGCATGGATGTTTAGTGTTAGCCCTATCAAATCTCACCAAGGGAGATGGTTAATGAGGAAAACACCAGCTTTATGAACGCAGACTCCATACAGACATTTTGGTTAGCTTGTATTGGAGTTGAGAATGGATCATTCTTGGAAAGGTTTAACTGTAATGCCATAACAGAAAAAAAATTGAAATTTGTAATGGACTCCTGATTAGGTTACATATTTATAGGAAGGTGTTTATTAGGTTAATTATTCAACAGATGCACCATATTCATGTTTTTGACCATTTTCTTGCAAAATTACAATTTGTTTGCAAAGTAAAAGTGGCTTAGTCAGGGATCATTATATCTTCATTTGCTGAAATAACCATAACTTTAGAAATTGTTAAAAGGAATAGCATCAGGTATCGACTGATATTCAGCTCTGATGTTGTTATCATATCAAAAAATATTATAGCACTTTTGTATAGCACTTAGACAACAGACAATAAACATTAGCTGCGATTCCATCCATGATTTTTTTTTTTTTTTTTTGCAAAAAAGTTTTAGTGCATAGAAATGTACTGATATAGCTGATGGAAACGCAAATTATTGATAAAATTTGACAAGTATCGACATAATCTTTTTTCTTTCATTTAACTTTAGTGCATAAAATCTATGGCGATACTTCAAATGTTGCAAAAAAATAGTTTGGAAACAGGTTTTGTCAAGAAGAATGGCATTCACTCAAAATAAATGTGTCACATGACAGAATTCATTCATCTGTCTGGGGAAGAATAGGGATGTACGTGCCATCCAGTGTACCTGTGAACCTGTGGCACAAGATGCGCCAAGGAATTCCGGTATGCAATTTCATTGGCCTCCGCTACATTCGGCAGGCTGATATAATGACGCAAAAATTCTTCTTTAATAGCTGTGCACACAACATATACACATCGATGGACAATCGTTTTACTAACCCCGAAGGTTTCCCCACAACTTGAACAGGATAATGGCAATACACTTTCGGGTCGGAACTGGTGATCGGTGGCAACCTGCGACTGGCGCAACATCTGGATTAATTGGCACAGCATCTCAAATGTGGGCCATTGACATTCTAAAATGTTGCAGCCAGAGACTTTCTGTGAAGTGTCTCTCCACCACTACCTCCCAGAATGCCCTATTGCATGGTCTCTCCCAGACCCATGGGCTTCGTCGCATAAGGGCAGTTAATTGGAGCCCAATCAGACAAGCAACTGCTCCATTCTGACATTGCCTTCTGAAAAATAATAAATAAAAAAAATATCTGTGAAGAAATCTTGAGAGGATCCAGCCATTAAAGGGAACTAATGTTAAATTCTTACAGTATACAGGTGTAGAAGAGTAAAGGCAAACAGTACTACATACTAAGTGAGTTGTAAGGATGATCAGTATGAGCATATTGTGATTTGCGACTCCTGGGATAAGCACGGGGCAGTGTTTATGATTACCACAGCAATTCTTAGGTACAAATCTAAACAGTTCAGGTGAGATTATCCACTGAAGCAAGGGTGAGACTTTTTAGGAAGTGCAGATTGTTAAAGTATTCGTGTGGAACCATCCACAGTAGCAAAAAGTGAGTCACAAATGCAGAAAGCTCCATGCAGTATCCGGATGAATCAGACAGCCCTGTAGGGCGAGAGGAGTCAGAGCAGTAGAAGTGTGTCAGGATCAGGCAGCAGGAGTGCACATACATCTCAACGATTAGATAACAATTCTGGAAAAATGATATCAGATTTGAGTCATGTTAGCCTGTATATTTATACTTCTTTGTTTGTGCCCTGTCTTTGCAAAACCTTGTTCTCTCATCTCAGCTTTCTTCTTTTATGATTATGTATCTGCCTATATTGATTTTCTCTGACCCACGCTATCAATTATGACCATGATACCTGAAGCCTGCCTGACCTGAAGAGTGCCAACTAAACCCTTACTTATTGCCCAGAGATCTCTGAAATCATTGTTTCACTGTTTGCTGGGTAAAGGATGGCACTGTAATGGTATTAATGGCAGGTGTTTGCTAAAGAATTGTACTATTTTAAACTCAGTGTTGGACATCAATGAACAAAACCTCCCTGTGAGCCATAGTAATTAATGGTGATTGCTGAAAGAATAATTGAGGTAGTAATTGAAAACACAGGCAAGGTAACATGTAATTATCACAAACCTTGGGTTTCAGTGGATCCTTTGTTGTTTAAAAAAAAATCTTTCAGGCATACTATTTTAAAAGGAACAGTCTGGAGATAGGTATCTAAAGACAAACACTTTAGGCTAATACAACTGAGCAACTATAGCTTTACAGTGTGATAAAGACAGTTCCAAGTGCTCCCTAGTTCCTTTATTCCAGGATTAGGTGATCACAAACTGAATTAAGCAGGCTTCTGTCCATTTCGCTGTAGCACATAAATATCCTATTGATCAAATTGTGAGAAAAGTACACCTAGCTAGCAATGTTTTAGATATCTTCAGGCAGACTGACTGCATTGACCCCTGGCTCCTTACCTAACATGATCTATGCAGGCCTCTAAAGCATCGAAGGCAAGGCTAGATATTAACCTAAATAAAAACATTACCAAAAACACTGCAACAGTTTTGGTAAAATATGTTTATTTCCTTAAAATCCAGGATTCAGATGCACCCTGTGGGTTTTCCCAGACCACCACATACAGTTCCCCCTGAAAGTATTGGAACAGCAAAGCCAATTCTATTGTTTTTGCTATACATTGAAGACATTTGGGTTTGAGATCAAAAGACGAATATGAGACGATAGATCAGAATTTCAGCTTTCATTTCCTGATATTTATATCTAGATGTGTTAAACAACTTAAAACATGGCACCTTTAGTGGCAGACCACCCAATTTTTAGGTGAGAAAAATGATAGAAACAGATCGTCTTAAAGTAAATTGAAGTAAATAACATTGAATATTTTGTTGCATATCCCTTGCTTGCAATAACTGCATCAATCCGGTGACCCACTGATATATTTTAGGGGGTTTCTCCCTTTAGTCTTCTCTTCAGGAAGTGAAATGCTGCCCGACTGGGTTAAGGCATTGCTTTTTGGGTCATTGTCTTGCTGCATGATGAAGTTCCTCCCAATCAGATTGGACGCATTTTTCTGTACATCTGTAGATGTCAGAATTCATTCTGCTGCTACCATCATGAGTTACATCATTAAGATTAGTGAGCCTGTTCCAGAAGCAGCCATGCAAGCCCAAGCCATGACACTACCTCCACCATGCTTGACTGATGAGCTTCTGTTTTTGGATCATGATCAGATCCTTTCTTCCACCACACTTTGGCCTTTCCATCACTTTGGTAAAGGTTCATCTTTGTTACAGAACTTTTGTGGCTCATCTCTGTATTTCTTTGAGAATTCCAATCTGCCCTTCTGAATCTTACTGCTGATGAGTGGTTTGCATCTTGTGCTATGGCCTCTATATTTCTGCTCTAGAAGTCTTCTTTGAATGGTGGATTGTGATACCTTCACCCCTGCCCTGTGAATGTTGTTGGTGATATAACTAACTGTTGTTTTGGGGGTTTTCATCACAGCTCTCACAATGTTTCTGTCATCCACTGCTGTTGTTTTCCTTGGCTGACCTGTTCCATGTCTGGTTGTTAGTACACCAGTGGTTTCTTTCCTATTCAGGACATTCCAAATTGTTGTATTGGCTATGCCCAGTGCTTGTTCAACAGCTCTGATAGATTTTCCCTCTTTTCTCAGCTTCAAACTGGCTTGCTTTTCTCCCTAGACAGCTCTCTTGTTTCATGTTGGTTTATCCTTTTTAACAACAAATGCAGTCTTCACAGGGGAAACCTAGGGCTCAAACCAAGAGTAGACATTTAGAGCCATTAATTATTTAAACTATCAATTTAACAGGGCACACCAGGGCAGCAAGAAACACCTGTCACATGTTAAAATATTTTTGATATTTGAAAAAAAAATGTGTGGGTTCAAACAAAAGGTGCCATGTTCTAAATTGTTTAACACATCTAGATCTAGCAGAAATCGTCTCATCTTTTGATCTCAAACCCAAATGTCTATAATATATAGCAAAAACAAAAAAAATTGCTTTGCTTTTTCAATACTTTCAGAGGGGACTGTATACACAATTAATTTTGTTCAAGATGTTAATGGGAATATGAAAAAATTACATTTATGACATCAGTTCCTGTTGACCTCCTGTTGCCCTGACATTTTGACATCAGTTCCTGTTGATAGCCGATACCAGAGGAAAAAAAACGGCAGCTGCAATCCTACTGAGAAAGGTAGCTTGACATTCAGACTTCAAGGTGAAGGGCGGTGGTTTGCTGTCAGCAGGGCTGATGAAAGTGTCAGGGCTGCCTTTTAACTTGCAGACACTCTTTATTTGGAGGGATGACGGTCAGATTTGTGTTCTCTAGCCTCTGTAGTCAGCATCAACTCCCCAAACATCAGTAACTCCACAACATTTCAACCAGTCCATTTACATTTTCCATTCATAAGAACAGGAATAAACTGGAATCAGGCTTCTGTCTGTAATGACGACTGGGTCGGTGTGGTGGATCTGATTGAGTTTCCAATTTAGCTAGAATGAGACTGAAGTCTGTAAAGCACCTAGGGAAAAAAAGTTTGAGCACTGTTTAAATCAGTCTGGCTGACATATTATCAAATTAGCAAGTGCTGGTCTAGGATCATTACTCTCTTCTGGATCACTTTGTGGTCCTGCTATATGAGTCCTAAATATAGCTCAGAACCCTGAATAAGGCATTTAACCATGGACTGTTTAGCTCTATGCTTGGATTGTATTCAATCTCATTGATTTTTGATAAAGGAGTCTGTAAAACTAAATAAAGCGATGCAGTAAACGCAGTAAACACAACACTATGGGCTCTATTTTCATGATTATAACTCAAGCAGCTATTTTTGTTGTGACTAATTCCTTAGATAGTCTATATGATGCTCATACAAGTGTGAAATTTAATTAGTTTTGTCAGACATTTGATTGAGATATTATTATATTATATGATGTTCTGAGCGTAATGACACATCTGTTGTGTGATTTGTATTCAGCAGCTACAGCTGAGTTGTTTGTTTGGATTTGTTATGGATTAAATATATTTTTAAAAAATACAGAAATGAACATACAAAGTATCATGAGGCCTAGTTATGTATTTTATACTGTATATACTGGTATTTGAGACAATGGCAGAAAATAATTGATGATCTAGGAAGGACACAAATCCTGCATCTGAGACAGAGTTCCAGTATTCAATATGACTTTAAATAAGACACTATGTTCTGCTGTATTTGTGGTCCACGGGGCTTGGTGAGAAGTGACAGTGAACAGGTTATCAGTATTCTGGAGAGGTGGAGCAAGAAGGTGACCAAATGCGAAAGACATCCTCTTATATTTCAGAGACAAGAGACAACCACTTTATTCAATCTAGGGTGGCAAAGAGCACATGGAGAATGTGGTACAAGATGTGTCCAAGATGTGTCTAAAAATATGATGTTTAGTCATATTTAGTTTAGTTCATGTGTGTTTTTAATAAAGGTGAAGTAGAAACCTTTTCCACTGCATTACTTAATTTGCCTGTGTAGATATTTATACACATTTGTTGAGTCACTTCTGAATTTCGTGAATCCGATTGGTCAAAAGGTGTTGATGCATTTTCTATAACAGCAGTTTGGACAATAGTTTCAACAAATAATGCACCAACTGAATAGATTTTTTAAAAAAAACACTGTAGGCAGTTGTTGATATGGTAAAGATTTCTGTGGGGAGACATTTATTATTTAGCATTTTTGGAAGGAGTCTCCAGAGCAAGTGTCTTGTAGCAGTCAGAGATAAAGCTGTAACTAAGTTAAAGTCTTCAGAACAGAGGGCTTTGTGGTTTCTTGGTAACATGACAAGCTGCATTATTTATCTTTTAAGAGATTTTAAAAGAAAGTGAGGAGATTACTGTTTAAAGCTTTTAGGATATGATAGGACCTAATTGTCGAACAATCCACAACATTAAACGTAAATGGTATTGGAAAAAAGTTTTTGCAAAAAACATTTTAGATTCCCAAACATTAGTTTTCTAGCACAAAATGAAATGTTACAGAAAAATGTCATTAAAGAAAGCAGCATGTTACGTAAGAGACACTTTTCAGACAGAAAACACAATGAAGGCTGCTGGGTTTTGCTGCAAAAATAAGAAGCGAGTGTGAAAGTCAAAGTCTCCAGAAGAACTGTGTCTGGTTCTGCAAGATGCTCAGTAAAACTTACCAGCTCATTTCCTTATAAAACTGCACAAATTGTACCGGAGACTACTATTTTTTATTTATTTATTTATTTATTTATTTTTGTCACACCAAATATTGACTTTGTTTCATTTACTACTGTTTACTGCTCTTTACGGTATTTCATTATTTTGAAGGTATATTTGCTCTACAGAAAAAGACTTTTGCACAGTACTGCAGGTAAAAAAAAAATGTAATAATTGGCAAAATGTTATTATAAAATAATCAACTTCCGGGTGATAAGGCTCAGCTTTGTGATGCACCCGTCACTGATTATTTTCCTATTATCGCATGTCCTGCCATGTTTTATTTCTTACATAATTACTACTTTGATATTAATAAAACATACATGATGTTGAGTATTTACTGTATATAATGCTAATGCTATTTTTTCTCACCACTAGAAAGACATTCCCATCTCACTGTGGGAAAAAATAACACTCAAAGTGGTTATTATCATGATTGACCTTTTATATTAACAAACTGTTGCGCTAGGTGTGACTTTTCCCTGTGGCTGCGACTCAAGTTTGAATCACAGATGTGCCATGTGCTGCCCTGTGGCAAAATTTTTGCACTTGATGAGAAGTCCTTGTTGCCAAGCAATATACCAGACAATTTCGTATCTGAATGACAATGAGGCACTCGGTTAACATTCTCACCGGCACACATGGAAAAGATGTGGTTTCAAGTTCAATAAATATCTAATTTCCTGGAAAAGTCTGCATTATCATCCCATATGTCCTAATATATCACAGAACTGGCTTCAACTGAACTGAGAGAAAAGATAAACACTTAAGAGATGTAATGCTGCTAGCCAGCTAAATGAGAATTCTGCTCTTCTCAAAGCGAAGCATTCATCATTAGGCAGACCAGCAGGAAGGTTCGAGGATATTCAGCTTCCTCAGAGAACAAAAGTCTTAACATCTGTTATCTGATCATCACTTTTTCTCTTTTTTTTTAACTCCCAGTCAGCTTTGCTCTCCAGTCAAAGCAGGGAGCTTGTTGGAAACAGTGCTTCATGGCTCAAACGAGCCAAACGACTATCTTCAGGATTCCAGACCCTTGAGCCATAGTGGACGAGTGACAAGTGGCTCCTCAGAGATGTACAGCTGCAGGCTTTAATATATTCCTGTGCTTTTCTGCCATGATCCCAGCATGATGTGTGCTGCCTCACTAATGCAGAAGCATTAAGCAGGCAATAAGTTAGAGGTGTTAATTATAAGTGTATGCTGTGTGATATTGCTTCTGCGTCATCATTACTTCATCACTGCTTCACCAGGATCAAAACTGATGAGGTGGTTTTTTTTGTTTGTTTGTTTGTTTTTTTACACAAGACAGGAATTTGTAGGTATTCTGTTCTTTTGAGCATTCAGAAAAGTGTCCATTAGGTGAGACACATTTGCATTGGAGATCTAATGGATCTTAATGAGGCTTAAATGCTGATAATTGCACATATCTGTCTGTCTGTCTCCTCAGTGTCACCTCTTCATGTATCTCATGACACACAGCTGAATAAGGACATCATTGGCATTCGCACCACACCGCTGCAACACTTGTATCAATAATTCACATTTTGGCCATGTCCATAGATTTTCCGTGGATTGTCAGGAGGACAGCTCGGTGTCAGACGCAATATTGCTTTTTATCAACATTACCATGGAATAAACATGACAGGTACTCAACTGTTTCTTTGGACAGTTTTATTACTCTCTTTGATTAATAGGCATGTCTTATGTTGCTGCCTCGAGGAAATGAAGCATATATCAAGACTAATACAAGCACATTGTGGAAGTGAAAATATAATGAACGCTTGATTTATGCAGAAAGTACGTGCTAGCCTGCTTGCTTGGTGCAAAATGGCAATGCCATTTCAAAATAAATCTGTCTGAGAATGTAGAATGACAATAATCTGTAAACATGACCTGCTCTCTAACAAGGTTTTAAACATGACCCCCTCCCTAAAAGGTTTTAATACATGACCTCCTCTCTAACAGATTTTAAACATGACCCCCTCTCTAACAGGTTTTAAACATGACCTCCTCTCTAACAGGTTTTAAACATGACCTCCTCTCTAACAGGTTTTAAACATGACCTCCTCTTTAACAGGTTTTAAACATGACCCCCTCTCTAAAAGGTTTTAAACATGACCCCCTCGCTAAAAGGTTTTAAACACAACCTCCTCTCTAACATGTTTTAAACATGACCCCCTCTTTAACATGTTTTAAACATGACCTCCTCTCTAACAGGTTTTAAACATGACCCCCTCTTTAACATGTTTTAAACATGACCTCCTCTCTAACAAGGTTTTAAACACGACCTCCTCTCTAACAGGGTTATTCTTAGACCCTGACCTATTTGTACTAACATCGTGGAGAATACAAAGCACTTCCATGAGTCGCACTGAAGAGGGAGCGTTGCCAAATGCTGTAAATGTAAAAACTAAAATGGCAAGAAAGATATGCTTAGATGGAGAATGTAAATACAATTAATGTCTATATTATGAAACTGAGGAATATTTTGCTCAATAAAATACGCATAATCACTAATGTGATTTTTTAAAAAGTAAATAAAATAAACATTTCATTAGCACAGTAATAATTCATACATACATTACACAGTAATAATACATAATGTATATCTTTTATTTGCTCTGTGATCAGATTTAATTTGTTTTCATAGGAGCCAAAAATGTGAGTCATTGTTCCATCTAGTGAAATGTGTTGGTCATTGCAGCTTCTGCTTTGTTCCTCAGAACTTGGTTGCATCATGTGAATAATAATGAAACATCAATAATGATGTATAATAATGTAAATTAGGTCAAAAAGAGAAATACAGAGATTATTTTTTACATTATTTCCTCAGTAGTCGGTACCAAATTCAGTGCATGGTATACATGGTATAATAAATCTAAATAAATCTAAGTCTGGATGAAGAGGATGAATTGTTTAGAGCATTGGTGTCCCTTGGCTAATCAATGTGCTGCAATGGCAGTCAGAGAGACTTCAGTAAGAAGAAATGGTCAGCATTTCCTTTGCCAGTCGACTTGATTCGGTTTCACCCCGAGGCCAGACCACCATTGTGCTTTAATACCACGCCTCTCTGAGGAGCACCTTCGAGTATACCTGACACAATAAAGCCAGTTTCTGCCTTGCTGAAAATGTGTTGCATTATTGCTTTGGCCTTGGAATGGCTGGTGTAAGCACTGACGATGAATTAGTCAGTATCCTCGCTGAATAGCATCTCTGCTGCTGCACTTATCTCCAAGAAGGCACATGTTAGATACAGCTCCATGTGTACAAACAAGATTAATGCATGAAGATGGTGATGTTTTTAAGAACTAGGTTATTCGCTACGACAGGCAATGCTGCACACATGCAGACTAAAACCTTGAATGATATGATACATATAACATGCCGATGTTTGATTGAAGGACATTTTCTGCTAGGTTCATAGTATTTGGAAAGAAGTGCATGCTTCTGGAAGAAACATTACCTCTCTTTGGCTCCCACAGGAAATAGAGCCAGACTGTAAAACTTGTAAACATGTAAGTCAGATATTATGCTGTTTAATTCTCAATTCTGATTAATCAGAAGGTTTTGATTCGTTTTCTGTGACAGCCGATCTGACAGTAGTGTCGACTGCGAGGCAAATCACAGGCTTATATTAAAGGAAGAAGAAGAGAAGAAGCGTTTTTTGTAACATATACATCACAGCACAGTGAAATAATTTTCTTTACATATCCCAGCTTGTTAGGAAGTTGGGGTCAGAGCACAGGGTCAGCCATGATATGGCACCCCTGGAGCAGATAGAGTTAAAGGCTTTGCTCAAGGGCCCAACAGTGACAACTTGGCAGTGCTGTGGCTTGAACCTCTTGTTTAGGCTTGCCCTTATTTAATGCCCTTGTTCTAATGTGTTATCATCTAATCATTGATATGATGAAGTTTATGGAAGGAGTCTCCAGTGTCAGAGTCATGTAACAGTCAGCAAGCTTTCTGAAATGGGAAAGTTTTTGGGAGTTTGTGCATAACAGTCTGCTTAACAGTCTGCTAAATAACTGTTTATAGTTGCTATAGTGTAAGTGAAAACAGGAAGTAACTTGTCTTGCAGAGGTTCCGCAACATTTAATGCAACTGTAAATGGATAAAAAAAAGTAGATAAAGTAGATAGACTAAGCACACATTGTGGACTACTGATCGGGCCGAGTGGAGCTGAGTACCTTGGTGGGGGCCTGGATTAAGATTAGATTTTTAAGAATCCAGAAATTCATGCAATGCCCCTGTTCTGAGACAAACCGTTTAAATGAGATGAGATTTTTTTTAGTTTCATCAAAATTGTCTCTGCTTCTGAATATTCCAATCCGACCCATTTCTATTTCTCTTAGGTGAATATTCTCCAGCATCCCATATGATTTTTCTGTGTAAATTATTTCTGGCAGGGTGCAAAACTAATCCCATCACAAGAGAACAAATATCTCCCAACAGCAGGGAATCTAGCAAATAACACAACAAATCAGAAGTCACGAAAGCATGAAACACGGTAAGTTCTGCTCCAGAGACAGCTATAAATAGAGGAAGGAGAACATACACAGAATAACAGGAACACGCATAAATACATGCAAAAATGTTCCAGGCAAAATCAAGATATGGATTTTCACTTTGAGTAGAGACTTGAGTAGGACTACTATTTATTTTTGTATTTTTTTGTCAGCGCCTGAGGGAAGCGAATGATTAAACGACCTGATATGGTCTGGATCCAAACATTAACTAGCCAGTGTCTGGACCACTGCTCTCAAGTATGCTGACTCAAAGCTCAACACTACTACACTATAGCTGGGGAGGGTAAATGCTACAAATGTATAGACTGTTGTATAGATACAGTACACGTTCTCACTTTAGATGTTACTTTTGCATTGTGATAGCAGAACAGGAGGAAGTTGGAGATAATTATCAAAGACAAAAAGTCATGCTGTTATCCAAAACAGGAAAGCGGTAAATAAATAAAAGTAAATAATCGCAAGGTAAATAATCATGGGGGCAAAAAGTCAGGAAAGATGTTCAAAACATCACGTTTCTGTCCAACCGAGTGCTTCGGCAGAAAGGCGAAGCACATAAACTGTCATTAATATTACCAACATGAAACATGTAAAGTGGTCAATGACAAGTAAGAATGTTAAAATGTAATGAATAAAACAACATGCTCTTATAGGAAAATAATCAAGACTGGGGTGGTGATGCAGCCTGATGTTAAGTGGAGTTACTGTTATGACCCCAAAGTGGATTATTTTCCCATAACAGCACATCAGAAGTGTTTTATTCCCCTTACACCACAGTAATTTGTCAATGATTACAAATATGACACCTGACTAAGCATCGCCATGTGCTTATTGAACATCCCATTTCAGATTTCGTCCCCCTTTGCTGTTATAATAACCTTTAATCTTCTGGGAAGGCTTTCCACTAGATTTTGAAGCGTATCTATGGGGATTTGTGCTCATTTATCCACAAGAGCATTAGTGAGGTGCTGGATGAGGAGGCCTGGGGTGAAGTAGGTGTTCCAGTTCATCTCGAAGGTGTTCGGTAGGGTTGAGGTCAGGGCTCTGTGCAGGACACTTGTGTTCTTCCACTCCAACCTTGGCAAACCATGTCTTCATGGAGCTCGCTTTGTGCACAGAAGCATTGTGATGCTGGAACAGGTTTGGGCTTCTTAGTTCCAGTGAAGGGAATTTGTAATGCTACAGCATGCAAAGACATTCTATACAATTGTGTGCTTCCAACTCTGTGGCACTATATTACGGAAGAAACACATATGGGGGTTATGGTCAGGTGTCCACATACTTTTGGCCATATAGAGTATTTTTTAAATCTATATCCTGTATCTAACTATCTGCCATATTTACATTTAATGTTGTAGAACATTTCAAAACAAAACAACAAAAAAGCCAGCTTGTCATTCCTGCCGAAAAAAACAAAAACAATAGAAGCCATCACAGAAATTCTAATGGTTTCCATTACAAATACAATTACAAACCATCAGCTAACCATTAAAACCATTACCATTGTCCTTAATGGTATCCACTAGACATAACATGCCACCAACAGAAGGCATCCAATTACCAGTAGAGATCCACAGGAACCATTACAGTTTCCATTAAAACCAGTACAATTCCCATTATAACCATTAAAACCATTACAAATTCTATAAGGCTTATAGATTGTTTTTGTTGTTGTTGTTGTTGTTGTTGTTGTTTTGTTTTGTTTTGTTTAGCAGGGATGTTATTGAGAAACTCAAGCAAAGTCTGTCCTGTGGCAGAAATGCACGAAATTACTGTTGGAAAAAAAAACCCAACTGACACTGGAGACTCCTTCCATAAATGTTAAATAAACGTCTCTGTTAAATAACAGCACGTTTTTTAACCCATCTATCATTAGCCTTAGTTTATGTGGAGAGTCCAACATACATGTGAATGAGCTGTTACTATAGAAACGATAGTGTTAGAACGAGCGCGTTAATATATAATAAACCTGTCATTTGCCTTTTAGCCGGAACTATTGTCAGAGCTGCTGTTAGTGAAAATTAATCAACACCTTTTGACCAATCAGATTCGAGAATTCGACATGTCTGTGGTAGAAATGTCTTTAATGTTCTGTACACTATAGAGAACAAGCTTCACAAACTGTACTGCCGTTTATTAACGCTAGAGGGCGCATCATGGCAATGAAAAGCAGACGGTATAATAATAATAATAATAATAATAATAATAATAATAATAATAATAATAATAATAATAATAATAATAATAATAATAATGTACTGCTACCAACTACATAGGTTTAATACCTAGAAAGTTTTGTATGCGTTAAATTGTAATTAAAAACTGAAAACACGGACAGAACGTTCGCAACAGTTTGCTGGATCCCAAATAGCTCACTATGGAGCATATAGTGCACCATGTAGTGCGTATACGCCTTTATTTTCTTCCCTGTGTAGTGAACCTATATAGAAATTATAGAGCCGTTTGGGACGGTTACTTCTACACGTCACACTGTAAGCGGCCGATGGGTCCAATGAGCGGTCGTGTGGGGCCCGTGTGATCCGGACACTTAGACTTGGGGGGAATATGGCGCCGAGATGAAGGAGGAAAAGACGAACACCGTGTTAAAGTTTTCCGTAAAGAACAAAGGATCAGTGCTGAATAAAGAAAAAATCTGAGCCGAAAGGCGACTGACGAAGAAGCACCGTGGTTATTTCGGTAAGCGGAAAAAGTGCGCATGCGTTGAATGGGCCGCTTGTCGCGTGCTGGTTTCTCCTTGAGCTAAAGCAGCTAACGGACGTTGCTTTATTCCTGTCTCTAATCACACACACACACACACAGAGTAAAGTCCTCCACTGTTTAAGGAAAACTCCACTCTGAAGCACATTATATATGTTAATATTGAATTATTTGTGATGTGTTTAGTGATTCTGGTGCTAATTTGTTGGGTGGTGTCGTGTTTTCGTTATTTATTTTTAGAAGTTTGTGGTTGTGCTGTGCTGACGTCACTGGGGGACAATGCCAAGCCAGCGTCAATATCAGTGTGAAATACAATGTAGAAGTAGTGGAGAGAGTAAACGCTGGGTTTATATTTCCAGAATGCAATGCATTGCCATAGGGCAGAGTATGCTCAGCTAGTTAGCGATCTATGAGATGAGGAGTGTGATGGTGTTGACGGTGTTATTAGCAAGAAAGTTGAAGCTTTGGAACCTGATCTGTTTGAGCAGAAGAGACTTTAGGACGTCTGGTTTCTTGGTAACATGACAAGTTGAGGGGTTTGTTTTTTTTTGTTGTTCTAATAACATCAAGAAAGAGAAAAGAGAGGCTGGTGAGGGAACGACTGTTTATAGTTGCTATAGTAAAAGTGATAAGATCTATCTTGCTTCATGGCCGTTCCTCAACATAAAATGTAACTGTAAACAGTTAAAAAGCATGATGTATTGTTGTTCTTTAATGTTTTTATGATGTTCTTTAATCATTTTAACCACTGACAAATTGATATGGTAGATTCTGGCCTTGGCTCAGTCCTTGCCACAGATTTGGGCCCTCCTGGCTCAGTCTACGCCACAAATTCTGGCTTGGTCTTTGTCCCTGCTCCTGTATCAGCCAATGTTCTTGATCCTATCTGTTATCCTGTCTCAGTCTTAACTCTTGCTCCTGCTAAGTCCCGAGGCTTGGTGAGGTTTCTTATTCTTAAACTTTCTTAGTCCCCACTTGTATCTCAAATTTTGTTCCAAACTTTGTCATCTTGTAGTCTCCAATCATTCATGGTCTGGGGTATTTTCCGGTTTTGACCTCTGCCTGCCTGTTTGGCTAATGAGTAGACTTGCTGGTCATGACATGGTCTGCCTGTTTTATGGGGTCTATCATGATGAGAGTTCTCAGAAAAGTCTAAACAGAAAGTTGCTGTGAGTATATCCATCTTATCTAGTACTCTTGCGTTACAAATTAAGAATGTACTTTTAGCCGAGGTCAGGTTACAGCTATTTAATAGTGCCTTAATAATCTGAATTGTGGAGAAAGACAGTATCATAGTTCTAAATGGGTCAGGTTTTCTAAAGGATCATACAGTATATCTGTACAAGGAAATAGAACTATCACCACATTATGCTGTTATGCATTATGTAAGACATGTAGCTTCTCTTTCTCAAAAGCCCTCCTGGGTGTTCTGTCTTTCAAAGTTGTGCTGGCTACATAGTTGGATCTCTGTGTGGAATGTGAACTAGGCTCACTGGCAACAACTTTTTTTTGGCCACATAGGACTTCTGGTTGTTTCACAACCTGTTTTGAAGCTAGACCATCCAGAAAGCAATTAACCTAAAGTTATAAACATCAAAAACAATTTCATATGTTTTGTTTAAAGGTTGTCAGCCAGGGATTTGCTTTATTGGTGACTGGAAACTGGCTGATGACAGTTAACCTGAGAAGAACTTAATATTAAGGAGAACTTGTAATATTTTCATTAGTTGAGAAATGGCCAAAGTATGACACCCTTATTTTTTAACGAGACCTATAAAATTTACATGCTGTAATGCACAACCATTAACTGTTCATTGTAATTCTCCACAGGTTTGTTTCAGAAGGTCAAATGGGTTAATGTTATCATCATGATAGATGCCAAGCTTTGGCTGATCAGATACATTTGAAGTAAGAGGAAAGTAATGGCAAGTTCACGTTTGGTTAATCCATCGCTTTAACAAGCACATAACTGCCGATTTGCTTGGAGTTTTCGAGTGCAGTTTCTATTTGTCTTTTAAAATACCTCCAAACCTTCAGCGTATGAAGTTTGTTTAGTCCCAGTCTAGCTACAGCAGTTATGAATTATGCACCTCGTCAGTATTTTTACTGGATCTGGCTCTGCGTGGAAGGGCCTACGCCTGTTTGTGGACTTACTCAGTGGGGTTATGGATATTGGAGGTGGTTGGGGGGAGGGAGAGTTTCAGTAATCCTAACTAAAACAGGCTGTATGGTGTGAGGTGTACTTTCCCCCTCCTCACCCTGTGGAAATGGACACTGCTGATGTATTTATAGACTAGGCAGACAGTAAAGAGCTGTTTCTTAAGACAGACAAGGTCACATGCATTTGTCATAACTGATATCAGAGTCTGGAAGCTTCTGGTGCGTCATCCTGTGTTCAATGTTTTTAAGTAGTTAAGACGTCTAAAGAAGCTATACAGGTAGGAGGAAATTTGTATATTTAAATTTGTTACTTGGCACAAATTCTTTTTTTTCTTCTTCTGGTGATATCTGCGATGTATTTAATTCACACTACGATGCCAGTTTATTAGTTACTAGATCATTAACCTCTAAAACTGTTAACCTATGTGTAGTTTTTTTTTTTTTTTATCTTGCTCATGAAGTTTAATTTGAAATCACACCAAATCTGTGTATGTTCAAGCAGCTGTTTGATCACATCATTGTTCTGTAACTAAGTCAGTTAAGGGAAATTGAACTGATGCCATTGTTTTTGTCTACAATATGTGTTTGGTTTGGTTTCTCTCTTCACAGATGAAAAGAGTGTTTTGAGTCCAGTCCCAACCAGAGACTATCATCAGGCGAAACTGTGCTGCGATGGAGAAGCCAGTCTTACAGACGCAGCTTTCCATGCTGCCATTCTTCGATACAGCCCATGCTGTGAACCTGTTGCGGGGCATTCATGAGCTTCGTGCTGAGCGCAAGTTTTTCGATGTGACTCTGTGCGCTGAGGGAAAGGAGTTCCACTGCCACCGAACAGTTCTGGCCGCTGCCAGCACCTACTTCCGCGCTATGTTTGCTGGTACGCTCCGTGAGAGCGCTATGGACAGAGTGGCACTACATGAGGTCTCGGCTGAGCTGCTCGGCCTTCTTGTAGACTTCTGCTATACAGGTCGTGTGACAGTCACATGTGACAATGTGGATGTGCTGCTTAAGGCGGCTGACCTCTTTCAGTTCCCGTCAGTCAAGGCGGCATGCTGCGCTTTCCTGGAGCAGCGTCTTGATGTCTCCAATTGCCTGGAGATCCAGGACTTTGCAGAGGCATATGCCTGCAGTGAGTTGGCCACTAGTGCCCGGCGTTTTGCGCTCAACAACATTATGGAACTGGCCAAGGGCCAGGAGTTTGAGCGTCTGCCCTGGAAGCGCTTGCTGGAACTAGTGTCAGACGATGGGTTACGTGTGGACAAGGAGGAAACAGCTTACCAGATGGCGGCACGCTGGGTTAAGGCTGACCCACGGAGACGGCTCCAGTACTGGCCTGAGCTCCTGCAGCAGGTACGCTTGCCCTTCGTTCGACGCTTCTTCCTGCTTGCCCGCGTTGAGAGCGACCCACTCGTCTATCTGACACCAGAGTGTCTGCGCTTGGTGGGCGAGGCCCGCAGCTTGCAGTCGGGAGAGTACGACCGGCATGACCGTCCGTGCCAGCGAATGCGCCCCCGTCCTTCTACCGGTCTCGCCGAGATCCTAGTCGTGGTGGGAGGTTGTGACCAAGACTGTGACGAACTCGTGACCGTCGACTGCTTCAACCCACAGACAGGCCAGTGGAGATACCTGGCTGAGTTTCCTGACCATCTTGGAGGAGGCTACAGTATAGCCGCACTAGGCAATGATATGTATGTCACAGGTAGGTTTGACCATTGATGATGTGAGGCTGTATGTAGCAAAGTAAGAGAATAATTCCTATAGACTCAAACCCAGGACCATATCCCATATCCATATCCCTCCTGAGTGCATTTTTTGTTTCCCATCATATAAATCTACCCTTGAAAATAAGAGGAGGAGTTTCTCTAGAGGTTATTGGCTGGTGACTTAATCGGTAGGAATAGTACTAGTGGACATTCAACTTAAATTCAAGTAGTATTACTGGAAGTACTAATGGAAATTCAAATGAATGATTTTGAAATGAAACCAGGCATCTCTCATTTGATGTTAAAATGTGCATGGCTTTGCTACATTTCTCTCTTATAAAGCGGAAGAAAGTACAAGATACAGCAGGTTTGTTTTAGTGGGGGCACACAACTCTTTAATGTTTAATGAATATAAAGAGCTAAATATGGCGATTTTTTAATGTTTAATGGCTGCCCATGCTCCCAAACCCAGGTAATACTTTTTTTAAAAAACAGTCGTGCCTTTCTGAGAATGAATCTAAAATGTCTTTCTACACTATTCATCATGGCATTCAGCTCCATTATGTACGTGAAATAGAAAGCCATTTAAGTTTGCTCCAGTGAGAAGATGGTGGATTTTTTTTGGATCAAGGGAAAGAAATCAAGCAAAATTGCATAAAGAAAATGTCCCTCGCTCACTCACCTACCTTCAGTAACCTGGTCAGGATCATGGTGGATCCGAAGTCTATCATGGGAACACTGGGCGTGAGGCTTAAAAGTTATAGTGAGCAAATAAATAATGCATGTTCAAGAGAGTGAGAAACTTAACCCTCTACTCAAGATTTTGTGCCTGTAGAGAAGCAATCAGGGTGATTTGTGTGTGCTTAAACATTCACTCTGTACTTCATCCCTATGTCCCAGCTGGCATCACGTGGTACCATGGTACCAAAGATTAAACACTGTATCTTCTTTGTAAATGGCCTGCAATTTTATAAGGATTAAAACAACACTGTAATCCTTCATGGCCTATATTGTCTCACACCTTTAGGGTTCTCCAGAACACGTCTCACGAAATGGCAGCATGCACGTGTATAAATAAACAACTAGCCGTGTGGCTATATGCGAGAGAGGTAATGGGGACATGGTGTTCTGCCAGAGAAACTACGGTGATTAATGATTCAGGCGTACAGGACTGGACAATGTTTGCATCAGAGAAACATCTCAGGCTGTCACAAATTCTCGCATGTGTTTTGAAAGATAATGTTTGTTGCAATAAAGTGCTACCAAGGCTACTATAAATATACAGTGCTACTGGAGGTGTGCTTAATATTAATCATTTGAAGAGGGATTTTAAAACAAAAACAAACCTGAAATGGTGTTTTGACCACACCATGCCTGCTTTTAACCCCACCCACTTTTTGATGGCAGGCGGCTCTGATGGTTCGCGCCTCTACGACGGCGTGTGGCGCTACAACTCAAGCGTGAACGAGTGGACCGAGGTGTCGCCCATGCTTAAGGCCCGCGAGTACCACAGCTCCTGTGTGCTGAAGGGCCAGCTCTACGTGGTGGCCTCGGACAGTACGGAGCACTACGACCACGCACTGGATTGTTGGGAGCCACTGGCACCCATGCTGCACCCCATGGATAACTGCTCAACAACAGTATGCGGTGGCCGTCTCTATGCCATCGGCTCTCTCACTGGTGACGATGCCATGGCCATCCAGTGCTATGATGCTGACACTAACCGCTGGAATCTGGTCAATTGTGGCCAGATGCCGCCCTGGTCCTTCGCCCCCAAATCAGTGACTCTCAATGGACTCATCTACTTTGTGAGGTGAGGAGGTTAATGCAGAAAACGCACACGTGAGGTGTCCGTCCACCTGTTTTTATGGAAACTTGAAAAACCATATTGGAAATGGCAGAAATACAAAAAAAAAACCTTTGACATTAAAGTGGGAGTAGTCTGTGTATTTATAATGATGTAAGGGGTTAATGGAACAGTTTTCAAATAATGATGTAGTTTAACATAAAGTTTAATTGGCACTAGGGTTGCTACGGTGTCATGGTTTCAGGATTAGTCAGTGTATAATTGGACGTTACCTCACCGTAGACCTTTCAAAATACCAATTGAATGCATTTTCATCTATTACCGTCTGCCTGGTCAGCTTCCTTACTTCAGTGGTTCTCATCACTTTTGTGTCTCAGTCCGACTCCCCAAAAATTCTCAACCCCCTCCCTTTGTATTCTGCCTAAACCACACTACAGCAACATATCATATTGCTACCTCTGCTACCACTCCTAGCATGTTCATAACTTCAAAAAAAAAAAAATCACATTTTCCTTCACATAATTTGAATTAACATTTGTGAAACCACTTATAATGGTTGCTATGTTTCAGAGATGACTCTGCAGAAATTGACACCTATGATCCACAGAAGAACGAATGGGACAAGATTAGCCCAATGAACCAAGTAAGGGATTTTTCTTCTCCATCACCACATTTACCCTGTGGGTATGACTGGATCTCAGCTTGACCAGTGTGTTGAATACATCTTTAACAGTCTATAGATCCGAGGCATCTTGTATGATAAAGATAGTTATAAGAAAATGCCAGATGTTTCTTCAAACGAATCTCTACTAACATTATTAGGTTGGTATCTAAACTAACAAATGATCGAACAATTTGAATCAGATCTTGGTAGTAATTATTTCTAATTATTATTTTGCTTCTACAGTTTGAGTATCTTGGAGCTGTTTGTCTCCTCATACAGGGAGCTTCATCACTTATCATAAGGATAAGAATTGATGATAACCTTTTGTATAAGCTAAAGTTTGGGCGAAGAATCTTTAGTGGGAGCCTGGCTGTCTAGCCCATGTTCTCACATTTTACAGTTCCACATGTCATGTGGTCTTCACAAATGCTCAGAATATTTTCTACGAAGGGTTACTCTACAAGTCCAGGTACACTGACTTACTGCTATAAGAATTAAACACTAAACTAATATTTTTCTCCCCAGGTACACGTGGGTGGCAGCGTGGCGGTTCTGGGAGGCCGCCTCTATGTGTCTGGTGGCTATGACAACACGTTTGAGCTGTCTGACGTGGTGGAGGTGTACGACCCCGGCGCTCGCTCATGGAAGCTGGCCGGCCGCCTCCCCCAGCCCACTTTCTGGCATGGCAGTGTCAGTATCTTCCGCCAGTTCATGCCCCTCGTGCCCAGTACATTTGAGCCAGTCGAAATACCCGAGGCAGACGACATCCACCTGCACCGCCACCATCGCCACCACCAGGCTCTTCAAGAGCTCAACAACGAGCTCAACCAGAACCACCGCAATCGGGAGGTGAACCTGGCACACTGATGATACTGTTGAACTCGATACTAAATACGCACTTTACCACATATTCACCTCAACCGGAGAGCGAGGAACATGAGCAGACAGTTCCTTATTCTCTCCTTGTTTGCTTCTCTAAATTCTCATTACCGTTACGCTTGGGGCAGTTGTGTCTGGGATTTGTGGTTACACCAGCATAATTCTCGCCACACTACTACTAATATCAGTATTAAAATGAAATGAAATGGAAAATTGTACACTAGTTGAAAATAATACTTCAAAAAAGCTGGAAGTAATTAGGTAAAAGCACTGTGATGCTTTAATGAAAATACATGTGTTTAAAAACAAATGCACATCTGCATAACAAGCGCTTGATCTGAAATTTTAGCACACTTTTATTTAAAGTCATGTTTTTTCAATTCTGTGATTTTATATATCAAGATACCTTGCTTGAAAAGTTCTAGAATTAAGTAAAGCTAACATTAGATCACAAATATTCAGTGTTAATATTTATTTAGCAACAAGTCAGCCAATATGCAGAAGCCATGTGGGTAAAAGTAATTGCAGCCAATTCTTCTCCAGCTTGTACAATCAGCATTAGCAGCAAAAACCTGACGTAATTGTTTTCTGAGACCCAAATAATCACCCCACAGAATGCATCAAGCTGCATTTCAGTGAACAGGCTACAAATTTCCAGCCTCAGTGCATTTCAGGCTACATTGTTAATGATGAAAATAAATGTCTGTGCTATAAATGTGAAAAATAATACATACAGTCATGTGAAAAAATAAGTAGACCCCATGGAAATTGTTGGCTTTTTTGACATATTTGGACAAGCAAACATTTGATCCTGTTTGAAACAGTGCCTATTAATAAAGGTGATACACTATCAAATGACACAAAATTGACATTTTGTAGTAATTTTCACAATTTAAATTAACAAAAAACTGATCAGTCACATGGAAAAAGTAAGTACACTCCTACATTTATCACACCTTCAAATCCATAAAATTAGAATCAAGTGTTCAAGATTGGGTGCCAGTGATTAGAACCTGCTTAGGGAGTGTAGGTGGAACCTGTCTTATTTACTCCCCTCTCATATCTAGTGTCTGGTGTTCCCTTTGTTATTGAGGTGTGTGGTGTCATCATGCCAAAATTTAAAGAGTTCTGTAAGGCCTTCAGCAAAAAGGTTGTGGGTGCCTATGGGTCTGGCAAGGGATTTAAACAGATTTCAAATTATTTGAAATACATCATTCCACTGTAAGGAAAATTATCTACAAGTGGTGCAGATTTCAAACGACTGCCAATTTGTCCAGGACTGGCCGTCCCAGCAAATTCAGCCCATGAGAAGACCATCTGATGTAAAAAGAAGTCTCCAAGAACCCCAAAATTTCATCACAGGATCTGCTAGTAAGTCTTGCAGCTGTTGGTGTCAAAGTGCATGCTTCTACAATCAAAGAGATTGCACAAATTTGACCTGCATGGGAGGCGAGCCAGGAAAAAGCATTTGCAAGACTACAGTTTGCCAATGAGCATATAGGCAAAGACCAGCCTTTTGGAATAATGCACTCTGGACAGATGAATCAAAGAGAGAGTTGTTTGGCCACAGTAACAGCAGACATGTTTGGTGCAGACCAAAGACAGCTTTTCAGGAGAAGCACCTCATACCAACTGTGAAGCACGGTGGTGGAAATATTATGGTTTGGGGTTGCTTCGCTGCCTCAGGAACTGGACAGCCTGCATTAATTGATTCAACTATTAATTTTGCATCATGTCAAAGAGTGTTTGAAGATAATGTGAGGCCATCTGTCTGAAAGTTGAACTTGAACTGAAAGTGGACCTTTAACAGGATAATGGTCCTAAACACACTAGCAAATCCAAAAAGGAATGGCTCAAAAAGAAGAAATGGAGGGTTATGGAATGGCCTAGTCAAAGCCTGGATTTGAATCCCATTGAAATGTTGTGGGGGGATTTTAAATGGACAGTACATGCAAGAAAACCCTCAAACATCTTGCAACTGAAAGAATATTGCAGGGAAGAGTGGTCAAAAATTCCAGCAAGCCTGGTGGACAATTATGTAAAACACCTACAAGAAGTTATTTCTGTTAAAGGGGACAATACTAGCTTCTAAGGCCAAGAGTATACTTACTTTTTCCACAGAAGAATATCACATTGATATTTCTGTTGAACAAATGATTGAAAAAGCTAATGTTCCTTGTGGTTTTGTTCAAGTGTATCAACTTCATTAATAGGCACCGTTTCAAAGATGATCAAATGTTTGCTTGTCCAATTGTCAAAAAAAGCCAACAGTTTCCATGGGGTCTACTTATTTTTTCACATGACTATATATGCATCATATTACTTACTATTTATAGACATACAATAGCAATTCCAAAAATACACTCGTGGACGACCTGGTGGATGAAATTGTTGATTCTGGAACTGAGAGTGCGCAGCACAGAAGCTCATGTCTGTCACCAGAGCTCTCCTTATAGCTCAATATGTGGCCTTTCTTAGATGGAGGATGCTATGTTTACAGCAGCCTCTGGGAGGCTTGTTTGTTTGTTTGTTTTTATCATAAGAGATGCAATTTACTTTAGACTTTAGACTGATCTAGTCTGAAATATTTTCAGACTAACAAAGTCCATTTAACTTCCTTTCTTTATTGTCCTGACTATTGAATAGCTCCCCACACTGGCAACTAGTGAATGCATTAGTTCACTAATCTATGCAACCCCCTAGGGCTTAATGGTTGGTATGAGGTGTTTGTGGTGAAGTTTGGCTTTTGCTAACCATCTCCACTTTACATCTCACTTAATAATATCCAAAGGATATTATTCCAGAAATGCTGAGGTTTGTTCAAATGTAGCAGTTGTTGTAGTCAAAGGATCTTCTTTTCTTCTTTTCTTGGCTACCCTTCCATAAAAGCAAGATATAATCAGCATTTTTCAGATATTAGAGTTATGAACTGCAACATCTAACTAAGGCCTGAAGATGCCTAGATGTTGCTCTTGATTCCTTTGGTCATCAGTCAGTCTGACCTTGGTCCTACTCCTGAGAAGAAAGTCTTGAGTGTTCTTAGTTTGTTAAGAATTCTTCTTAATATATAGTAGATTGCTATATATAGATGATTCCCACATTGCTAAACAACAAGCTGCTGGAATCTTTTTTTTTTTTTTTTTTATGGCATGGTGTGAACGTAAGTTTGAATGATCTAGACCACCAGACTTGGCTTTTTTAGGCAGGTTCGCTTTTATAGACACGGCCAAACCTCCTGATCATCAGCTAATCAACTGTGTTGATGATTAGCAGTTTCTTCTTATTATTATTCTTGCGGATTACCAAAATTTATACGGACACACATAGCGGGTACTTATTTGGCGGAAAACTACTTGAATTGGTGAAATTGCAATTGCACGAAATTGGTTTGTACGGTCTTTCGCAGTGATGGTTGTTGGTAAATGAGATCTTTTAGCTGTACTCATGTTCGTCGCACGTGAATCGAAGAGGGATTTGGCTGAATGCGCATTGTGATGAAGTCACATGGCACATCTTGGCCCAAATCTATGGAAAATCCAATTCAAGCACCTCCGAATATTGCAGAGTTTGTCTCGCAAATAAGGCTGGGCTAATATGTTATGATAATGTAATATATTGCTGTACTGCAATGTAGACAATGTACGGTTGTCCTAATATGTGAATACAGAAAACGCTACATGTCCTTGGTTGTACTGTTTAAATTTTTCCGTTCGCTGGCGCGATGTATCGCTGTAGCAAGGAGTCATAAATCATAAATGCTATGGCTAAACCATAAATGTTGGCACCTCTGTTACAGTTAGTATTGTTTTTCAGATATACACGTTCAGTATTATAAATACAAAAATCTTTACAAAGGAAAAGAAAATCCAGAGCTTGATGTACAAACATTAATCTGGCGGGAATCATGCCGGTTATGATCCCCCCCCCACACTGACCCAAGCCTCGGTACTGGAGCAGTGTAAATTTTCATTGCATGTTACTCTGAATACTAGAAGGAGTCGGGTTGGAGGGTACAGTCTCGTTATGAAGTAGTGCCTAGTGATCCATACCTTGGGAACCGAATAGACAAAAGGGTCTGCGGAAAGCAAGCCACTGCTTTTTTTTTCTTTTTTTTTCATTAAGAATTTAATCCAAAGCGTTGTAACAAATATCAGTGTGACTCCAGACTTTCCAAAAGATGAAGGGTTGGATCGCTCCATTAATATATATATATATATATCGCCAAATTTGGATTGCACTGTGGAGAAAAAGAATTGCATCTACTATTTTTTCAGATCTGTTTCTCATCCTACTTTCTACCTGGACATACATGACAATCTATTATGCATGAATTCCTCACGTATTTTTGTGAATTAATGTCTCGATCATAATATTTTGATAGGAAGTTTATTTATGAATGTGTAGGTGTTTGTTTTTAATGAAGGGGTGAAACAGTACACAAAGATGCAGTGGTGTTTTCGCTCTTTGATTTTCTCTACATCTTTCACTATGCTGTTAAATAACTGGAAGTAGTAATTCAGTAATCTCTTCTCAAGCAGACGTTGTGTGTTTTGTTGTTACTAATAATTCTGATTATGTACTCTATGCACAAATGGTACTTGTAACTTTTGGTTACTTTATTTTTCGTACAATGTTTAGTTTTGGTTTGTGGCCAAAATCATTTTTACCATACAGGCCTTGTGTTTTGGTTTGTGTAGTGATGTCTGTAAGTGTGATGAAGGAATAAACTGCAGGCAGGACTGTGGTTTTTGTCTGTTTATTGGCACTGTTACATGTTTAGTAACAGGCGCAATCACATGACCATGATGTCATACAGTATGTACGTTTCATAGTATTTGCATATGAAATGTTGGGGACAAAGCATTGACCAAATATATACATAAGTGAAAATATGTAACAATATAGGGAAACCCATCAGATGTCACAGTGTAGATTTCAGGTCTCCCGTATCAAAAATGGTAAATGTTATGACTAATCTGTAGATGTTGACACTTCTGCTCAACCATAAATCTATTTCCCCCAAAATAGTGTCAGTGTTGTTGTTTTTTTTTTTTTGTTTGTTTTTTTTACAAAAGTGTCTAGAACAGAGGTCTCCAATCTTATCCTGAAAGGGCCGGTATGGGTGCAGGTTTTCATTCCAACCAAGCAGAAGCCACACCTGAGACTACTGAAAGCCAAGATCACATGATTAAACAGGTGGAATGAGGTGTAGATCCTGCTTGATTGGAATGAAAACCTTCACCCACATCAGCCCTTTGCAGAGAAGACTGGACACCCCTGGTCTAGAAAAACCCACGTTGTGGTGGCTTAATTCTGCCAAACAGCCTAAAAATACAATGCAATATTCAGGTTTGGTTTAGGATTTTTCTGCCTATAACATACATTGACTTCTCAACCAGTGCTGTCAACACTGCCAACAAGAAAATCCTAGCATATGTTGATGGGCATATGAGTTGTGCGTCAAGCAATGGTTAAAAAAGAAAAAGAACAGTGAACAAAAAAACAAAAGCCTGGTGTAAGCACTATTTAATAATAAGCAGCTCCTCCATTTTTTACTGACCGAAGAGACAACAGTCCCGCCTTCTTATTGCCTATTGGCTCCCAAGACCGGGGCTTGTGAAATTGTAAGTCAAAGTTATGACAGGCACAATATGAAAATGAGTGCTACCTAAAGCAAATATTTCACATCCCGTGTCCTTTCCCCTTCAGTGAATTGCTTTTTTCATTTTGCATTTGGTTCGACCTCAGCTTTAGTTGAGAAGGAAGAAACGCATAGTTTGAAGAATCATGTTGTGTAATGAGCCAGTTTAACAACAACCAAAAAAAAGTCTGTCTAAAGATTTTTCACCACATGAAGGGTTTTCCCAGGCCGCCACACAAATAATATCTAAGTTGAATATTGTAATGATTTTGTGAAAATGCATCCAATGCTATTTGTGGAATACACGGGTATATTCATGCTCTAAATCCTTAATTCTAGTCCTCACTCATGACCGATGGCTCTCACTCAAATGTTCAGTTTCAGTTAGACGAAAGTAGTCTAGGAGGATAGCTGGACCCTACACCATTAAAAACATATTGTATGTATCTTGTAAAAGCTGATTCGAGATGGCTGCTGCCTGTATCCTGCGGTCATTTCGCTTATGCACGTCCTCAGAAATGAACAAAACTGGTCTTAGCATTGCACCTTTCAGCACCTCGCTCTTCTGTTCTCCCTCAAGCCTTCCCATCAGCCCCGTCACCCTGCAGCTCCACCACCAGATCTGACTGAATGGGAAACGTGTCCGTCACCAGCACCTCCATCACATCGTCCATGACGAAGCTTTCCTGCTCAGCCTCCTTCACGGCGCCAGAGTCTGGCTGCACTACGTTTTCTGCTTCAGCTGGCTGGGCCTCCTCGTCTGCCGTGTCCTGTCCTGCTGGAGGAGTAGACGTAGTCTCGGTGTTCTCGTCCACCACTATGAGGTTGCGAAGTTTCCTCTGGCGTGGGTTGTAGTTCTCCACACGGTTGTGGATCTGTAAGTGTCGCCGCAAGTGAGCCTGAACACAAGAGGATATAATTAACAAACCAAAGCTGTCTTCAAAGTAAGTAACGCAAACTGACGGGGTGTGAGGTTCTTAAAAATATATATTATAATAATAATCAGCACCAGCGTGGTGGTGTGTGATGCATGTCCAGCACAAAGTGGAGGTTGATTATATAAGGAATAACACACATTGGCATATGCTGTTACAGGAAAATAAATCAGCACCAATGTGGGGTACTACCACCCCAAAGCTCATAGGACCATGAACATTTTTCCATCCATCCATCCATCCATCCATCCATCCATCTTCCATACCGCTTATCCAACACAGGGTCGTGGGGAGCCTGGAGCTTATCCCAGGTGCTCTGGGCACAAGGTGGGGGACACCCTGGACGGGGAGCCAACCCTTGCAGGGCACAATCGCACACCCATTCACACACTACGGACAATTTGGAAATGCCAAACAGCCAACACATGTCTTTGGACTGGAAAAGGCAACCGGTGTACTCAGAGGAAACCCTCGAAGCACTGGGAGAACATACAAACTCTGTGCACACAGGGCGGAGGCAGGATTCGAACCCCCAAACCCTGGAGGTGTGAGGCAACCATTAAGCCACCGTGCCCTCCCTAGACATATTTCATTCACTGTTAAACTTTGTGATGTCCGAGTTGTTCTGTGACTCTGTACCTGTCTGGTGAACTTGTAGCCACACTCAGTGCACTCGAACTTCCTCATGCCTTTGTGTCTCCGCACGTGTACACGAAGCTGCTCGATAGCTGACAAGAGAAACAAGATTTTTTTTTTTTACACAGTGGCACAATATGGCATCACAGCTTGCACACTGGCAACAGGTCATACTTGCACAACATTATACAAGCCAATGAAAATGGTTCTCTCTTGTTGTTCACTTGAAATTAAGGACACATGGAACAAGGTGTTAGGACAGGACATTGCATGTTTGCAACATTTTATTTTGAAGACATTTTGCCATAAATGCCAGCATTTAATAAAAATCACTGAATGCCCGTGGATGGTTTGGGAGAATAACACAAGTTCCTTCACCTTGACCTCGATAACTGAAAACACTTTTAAAGGGTTTTTTTTGTTTGTTTTTTTTTTTTTTTTTTTAGGATTAACCTGAATTTCCCGCACACCTGCTCACCTTTGAAGGACTTGTTGCAGATGTGGCAGGAGTGTGGCTGGCCTTCTTGGTGTCTGCTGGCTATGTGGCGCTGCAGTGGCCCTTTCTCGGTGAACCGTTGCTCGCAGAACTCGCAGCTGTATGGCCGCTCACCTGTGTGTGTTCGGTTATGCTTGTCCAGGCTCGCTATACACACACAAACGACTGATATTACAACAAGCTTTTAACATGATGTATAAATGAATACAGACAGTCCATTGATATTTCAGAGTGTCCTATAACTACCTGTATGTCTCTATACAATAGATTTGTAAATATTCTATACATATATAAAGCATATTTATGTATATATAGCCTCAGACTGACAGGAGTAGAACCCAGTGTGGTCATCTGCTGCTGTAGGCAGTCTGCCTCAGTGTTCAACATGCTGTGAGTTCTGAGATGCTTTTCTGCTCACCACAGTTGTAAAGAGTAGTTATCTGAGTTACTGTAGCATTCCTGTCAGCTCTAACCAGTCTGGCCATTCTCCTCTGACCTCTTTCATCAACAAAGCGGAACTGCTGCTCACTGGATGTCTTTTTGTTTTCAGATCATCCTGTCTATAGGAAAAATATACTAGCTACATTTGGGTCTAAGTGTTGAAAGGTTTTTTAATTAGTTGGTCACAGTATATTACTTCAACATGGTTACACTGTTCGTTGCCATTACGTAAACAGCAGTAGGGTTGATTTTGTATTATTTTTTGCAAATGATTAATGAAAGAGATTTAAGATTAGACCCAGGCTTGGACTCTATATTATGTACTTGTTTACTTTGTGCTCCTGAATACAGAGTTATACCATTCTAATTCTTTAGGTCAGGGGACGTAAACTGGTTAAGCAGTAAAGTATTTCAGTGTAATGAACCGAGCAATCTAAAAATATTGTCGCAATAAGTGATCGATGTCTAGGGAAAAAAAAAAAAAACGTAGTTCAGCGACTCAATTGTTTACAAACATAACCATCACAGCTTCTGTATCAGATCCTCTGTTGCAGCCAGTCACATGTATTTATGTACATTATTTAGCTAAATGCAATTCATGGAGGAAGGGAAAAGTTTTCTCAAGACATGTTTAAAAGACACTTGGTCAGAGATGTGTTTATTCTCCACTTCAAATTCAAAACAGACACCTTGTTTGAGTCCGTGGTGCGTAACGTGGGCTCCTGACTGGAGATCGTGAGTTCACAGTTCGTCGACGATGCCACGGCTGTCCGTGGCCATGGGTCGAGAGAGCAAGATTGGCCTTGCTCTCTGGGTGGGAGGGATGGCATTACTCTCTCCCCACTGTCAATCACTAGCCAATCACGACGGTCTGTAAGCTCATGTATGCAGAAGAGGGCAGACAGCACTTTCCTCTGACTGTGTTATCCTACCCACTCATGCAGCATGAGAAGCAGTTCGAAAAAGAAGCAGAGATTGGCTTTATGTGCACGCGTTAGCCTTGAACCCTTCCTGGTTGGTAGCTGTCGTGATAGGAATTTTAAGTACCTGGACCTTCGCTAATTTTATCTGAATACACTTGGTGTATGGTATACGGACTGTAGTTAGGTTAGAAGTCAAATTACCCTGAGTGCGAAAGGTCTTGCCGCAGAGGTGGCACTGATACGGTTTCTCTCCTGTGTGTGTGCGTAGGTGCATGTTCAGATTGACCTTCTGGGTAAAGGCATGATTGCAGATCTCACACACGAACGGACGCTCCTTCCTGCAGACGGGGGAGAACATCGGCGTGTTCATCAACAAACATGACTCATCATATATTATATATAATATTCTAGGTAATATCCAAATCCAGCCAAAATCCTGCATGGAATTTTCCTATGCCAGGTACATGGAATGTATGGGATTCTCATGGATACACAGATGGATGACAAATTAAAGGAAAAAGCTGAGACTTGTTGAATCAGTGTCAAGCCACATTAAAGCTGCTCTGGAGGCTTGTGGTGGACCAACACCTTACTAACACACTTAACATTGTTTTTTTTCCTTTAATTTGTCAATCATCTGTATCTATCCCAGGTACGGAAATGTCTATAGCGGGCCCTGTATGGAGTTCTTATGGCTACATTCTTATGTTTCTATCCGAGGTCCGAGATGGAATTGTAAAGAAAACCTGTGAATGGCTTTGATGTGCATCTGTAGGCCGTTGCGGCTGGACGCTCGGTGGCCACACTCCTCGCACACAAACAGCTTCTCCCCCCGGTGCTTGGCGGCTTCGTGGAGGCGCAGCTCAGTGCGTGACAGGAAGCATTTGGGACACAGTGGACACTGGAGGAAAAACCAGGAACATTCAAGAATGAAAAAAAATTGAACTCTTCTTTTATGTTCAATACTTTAACACCTGGTGGGGTTGTCTTTTTGTTTAATATTTCAAGGCCAGTCATTTTAAACCCTTGCCATAACATCATCTCTGTAATATAAATATTACAGCTTTTTTTATATATACAGTATCTCACAAAAGTGAGTACACCCCTCACATTTTTGTAAATATTTTATTATATCTTTTCATGGGACAACACTGACGAAATGACACTTTGCTACAATGTAAAGTAGTGAGTGTACAGCTTGTATAACAGTGTAAATTTTCTGTCCCCTCAAAATAACTGAACACACAGCCATTAATGTCTAAACCGCTGGCAACAAAAGTGAGTACACCCCTAAGTGAAAATGTCCAAATTGGGCCCAATTAGCCATTTTCCCTCCCCGGTGTCATGTGACTCGTTACTGTTACAAGGTCTCAGGTGTGAATGGGGAGCAGGTGTGTTAAGTTTGGTGTTATCGCTCTCACACTCTCTCATACTGGTCACTGGAAGTTCAACATGGTACCTCATGGCAAAGAACTCTCTGAGGATCTGAAAAAAATAATTGTTGCTCTACATAAAGATGGCCTAGGCTATAAGAAGATTGCCAACACCCTGAAACTGAGCTGCAGCACGGTGGCCAAGACCATACAGCGGTTTAACAGGACAGGTTCCACTCAGAACAGGCCTCGCCATGGTCGACCAAAGAAGGTGAGTGCACGTGCTCAGCATCATATCCAGAGGTTAGCTTTCCTGAATAGACGTACAAGTGCTGCCAACAATGCTGCAGAGGTTGAAGGGGTGGGGGGTCAGCCTGTCAGTGCTCAGACCATACGCCGCACACTGTATCAAATTGGTCTGCATGGCTGTCATCCCAGAAGGAAGCCTCTTCTAAAGATGATGCACAAGAAAGCCTGCAAACAGTTTGCTGAAGACAAGCAGACTAAGGACATGGATTACTGGAACCATGTCCTGTGGTCTGATGAGACCAAGATAAACATATTTGGTTCAGATGGCGTCAAGCGTGTGTGGCGGCAACCAGGTGAGGAGTACAAAGACAAGTGTGTCTTGCCTACAGTCAAGCATGGTGGTGGGAGTGTCGCAGTGCTGCCGGCACTGGGGAGCTACAGTTCACTGAGAGAACCATGAATGTCAACATGTACTGTGACATACTGAAGCAGAGCATGATCCCCTCCCTTCGGAAACTGGGCCGCAGGGCAGTATTCCAACATGATAACGACCCCAAACACACCTCCAAGATGACCACTGCCTTGCTAAAGAAGCTGAGGGTAAAGGTGATGGACTGGCCAAGCATGTCTCCAGACCTAAACCCTATTGAGCATCTGTGGGGCATCCTCAAACGGAAGGTGGAGGAGCGCAAGGTCTCTAACATCCACCAGCTCTGTGATGTCGTCATGGAGGAGTGGAAGAGGACTCCAGTGGCAACCTGTGAAGCTCTGGTGAACTCCATGCCCAACATGGTTAAGGCAGTGCTGGAAAGTAATGGTGACCGCACAAAATATTGACACTTTGGGCCCAATTTGGACATTTCCACTTAGGGGTGTACTCACTTTTGTTGCCAGCGGTTTAGACATTAATGGCTGTGTGTTGAGTTATTTTGAGGGGACAGCAAATTTACACTGTTTTACAAGCTGTACACTCGCTACTTTACATTGTAGCAAAGTGTCATTTCTTCAGTGTTGTCCCATGAAAAGATATAATAAAATATTTACAAAAATGTGAGGGGTGTACTCACTTTTGTGAGATACTGTATATTTGACATGATTCTTAAGTAAAACACAAAATTTCCTTTTGGAAAAACTAAATTACATTTTGTAAAACGTCAGATTTGGTGCTTTGACGCGAAAAGAACACCAGGGCTATTTGCTATAACTAAAAAAAATATACATAGGCTACATTATCACTCAGCTGGCTTCTGGACATGAATGTAAATCATAACTACGTCTATTTTAAATGTGGTTTATTCCCAAACCTTCTCACCCTTGCTTCAATCCCACCTGGATACTGTAGATTTGTACCTGTAGAGCTGCTGGTGTAATCATAAAAGATATCCTGTGCTCATCCCAGGACTCTTATCATACTGAACATCCTTCCAACATCTCAAGGAGTTTAACTTTTAACTTAGGATTTAAATATAAATCTTTATCTGGATTTCTGTAAAGCTGTTTGTCCTAATTGTGTCTGTTGTTAAAAGCAATATACGAACTGAAATTAGTGTGAACAAAATTATCTTTAAAAAGATCTTAAAGCCGGTTCTTACTGCATATGGTTTAGGAGCTCCATGAACTTTGATCATGTGGCTTCTGAGCTCTTTCTTCTGCATGAACTGCTCCGAGCATGAAGCGCACTACAAACAGGGACAACGTTACAACATGATCAGAAAAGGCTTCCAATAAAAAAAAAACTACTTAGAGTAGCCTTCAAAAATCTGAATCCACCATAAATAACCTTGCATATTTGCTCTTATTACTGATGTATTATATAAAGCTAATAAAATGTGTGATGCCATATACACTCACCGTCCGCTTTATTAGGAACACCTGTGCACCTGGTCATTTATGCAGTTATCTAATCGGCCAATCATGTGTCAGCAGCACAATGCATAAAATCATGCAGATACAGATCTAGTGCTTCAGGTAATGTTCAGATCAAACATCAGAATTAGGAAAAAGTCTGATCTCTGTGACTTTGATCGTGGCGTTGTTGTTGGTGCCAGAAGGGCTGGTTTTAGTATATACAATGAGACACTGTAGTGTTGTAGATGTTTTGTGCATGCCGAGATGTTTTTCTGCTTACCCCGGTTGTAAAAAGTGATTATTTGAGTTACTATATCCTTCATGGCAGCTCGATCCATTCTGGCCATTTTCCTCTGACCGCTCTCATCAACAAGGCTTTTCCACCCACAGAACTTCTGGCACTGACATCTATGCCACAGTCACACAGATCACGCTTTTTCTTCATTGATGTGAACATTATCTGAAGCTCTTGACCTGTATCTGCATGTTTTGGCTTCTTTTTTTTTTTTGCACTGCGCTGCTGCCACATAATTGGCTGATTAGATAACAGCTTGAATGTGCACGTGTTCCTAATAAAGTGGCTGGTGAGTGTATTTCATTTAAATAAACAGCACCCTTAACACAAATGTTAATTGCCGTCATCACTTAATTTACACCTGATACTGAATCAATTGGTACAGTCCTGTAAGTGTTATCATCCCTACTGCTTTTAATAAATAAGAGCAAATTTTAAGACCCACAGTACACTATAATCTTGCCTGAGAAATGTAAATAGAAAAAACGGTGTTGAAATTAAAACAGTAGGATCCAGTATCAAGGTATCGTGCATTTGGTATCAAACTCTACTGTACCTAATTTCTCAAACCTATATTTTACCACTTGCTTCGTGGACGTTCCACAACATTAAATCTAACTATAAACGGATAAAAAGCATGATGTGTCGTTTCTTAATAAATAAATTGTCATATCATTGGCAAACTGCTGTGGTAGAAGAATAAGAAAACACTTCTGGATACTTAAAAAATACTGTTACTGTTAAAAAATAATCAGCTTCAGACTGGTGATAGTAACCCTGCTTCACGTTGGGCCGCATCATACCACCACGTCGTTCATTATTTTCCTATAACAGCATGTCTCAAAGTGTTTTATTCTTTACTTATCACATACAGGGTTGTATTTATTATCAAATGAACAAATGCAAAAAAAATATATATATATATATATATATATATATATATATATATATATATATATATATTTTTTTTTTTTTAAATAACACCTCATTTTTGACCCATTTGTTTTGTATGCGCTGTTGGGGGGGAAATCACCTTATTTGGCATCTCGCCCGTGTGTGTGACTGTGTGTATACGCAGCTCCTGTCTCTTCTTAAAGCTCATGGGACACTTGGAACAGAAAAACATCTAGACCGAACAAGATTTTTGGGTTTAGTGAATCATGAATGCATACATGTACCAAACCTTTTCTGAAGAATTGTATTTCTTCAAGTCATTTATGCACTGTCAGTTATGTTCACATTACCACTATATTATATAATATAATATAATATAATATAATATAATATAATAATATAATATATATATATATATATATATAATCTCACCATATCAGTCCTGCTGAGGCAGTTCCTGGCCTCGTGCTCCTGCAAATTCTCTTTCCTATAATAGCATTTCCCACATTTGTCACACTTGAACGGCTTCTCCCCCGTGTGCCGCCTGTTGTGCACTTTCAGGTAGTATTTGCTGAGGAATGTTTTGTGACACGTAGGACACTGAACAGAACCCTTCTGAATCTGTTTCGAAGAGCTGCCTCCGTTTTCTTTACCGCCGGCACTTCCTTTCCATTTACGCTTCCCTCTTGGACCTTTATGAGGTGCGACAGGCGAATCGTGAGGCATGTACTCTTCATCTGTGTCCTCTGTCAAAATCCCCACAGCGTCCTCATCGTCTTCATCAGCAGCATCATTCTGATTATCAACAGGTCCATCCTGCACAGAAGAAAAGATCATATAGAGCACACAATTACAGGATGTTTATTTAAAAAATGGTTAAATATCAGTTTAAAGGTTTTTAGAAGTACACAAAGCGCTTTATATATATATATATATATATATATATATATATATATATATATATATATATATATATATATATATATATATATATACACACACACACACACACGTATATATATATATATATATATATATATATGTGATGTGATGCAAAATTACAAAAGGCAGAGTTTCCATCGCGCTACCAGAGACAAGTGCAAGACGAGAAAGAGGAACAGAGAGGCCCGTCATGATTATTAAATCTCACCTAAAAATTATTGTCAGACAAACAATTTTATAGAATCTTTTGATACTTATAAGAGTCTTATACCACAGTGATGTTGAATTCTTAGTTCTGATTGGTCAGTTAATTAATTTTCTATAACAGTGTCTCTGACAGTAGGACAGGGCTGCATTTTTGTCTTATAAACTGTAAGAAACAGAATAAAAGAGAGGCTAGTGAGGAAACGACATTTATAGCTGCTATAACGTAAAGTGGTCACAGGAATGAAGATGTTTGTGCATGACATGCCGTTCTTTAATTAAACTGGAATCACTGGCAAAATGTTGTGGTATAAGTGGAATAAAACACTTCTTTTCTTAGAAAAAAAAAAAACATTTTTTCTTAGAAAATAATCAAATCTGTTGATTATTTTATTATAACAGCATGCCTCATCATGTTTTATTCCTTAGTAATCTTATAGGCCCAATAATAGTGCATTAATGTAGAAATGTTCAATGGAATCTAAACATTAAATACGCTTAATTAGAAAACAATTCAAATTATACTAATGGCCACTTTGATTTTCACAGAATCCTTATAATTAACCTTATAAATTATGATTATGATATTATACTAGTTATGAATTAATGACCTCAGCCTCAATTGGCACTTGTGTACCGGTCTGTTCTCCATCAGTAGCGATGATGTCCTCATCTTTGGCCTCGAGAGCTGCAGCTCTTCTTCTTGTTGCACTCGGTTTTGGGACTGCAGGAACAGCGTTCTCTCTGGCCAGCCTGCTCGGGCCCCTCACCCTCCTGCCAGATCGAGTCACCGTGGCTGAGCTGGTGCTGGGAGACTCATCAAGCTCCGCAGCTGCTGCTTCTGGCCTCACTGAGGTTTCTCCATTGCTTTTCACCTCCTGTTGAGATGCTGATTGTGGTGTAGCAGTCAAGTCAGGTTTGGTGTCCTCGGTCAGTGAAGGGAAAAGTGGCTTCCCTTCAACGTCTTCACTACAGATTGAACCCTGAGCAGGAATGAACGCATCAGGAACAGACAGTCCATTCGCAGCACGTCGAACCTTCGCCTCGTTATCACTGTTTAGCTGGAGTTCACCAGTGTAGAAGAAATGAAGCAGCAGCTCGAGTCCATCGACAGGACAATCTTGTGGAAGGTTGATCTCTGTATATGGTGTGGAGGAATGCGAGTCCTTGAACATTTGGCTGAAGCAAGCTAGGATGTTGCGGTGGGCCAGGAACATCTGACCGCTCTGAGTGTTGAGCATCACGTCACAGAACTTTCCAAGCCCCCTCTGGTGGTTCAGCTCAGACAACACCCACTGAGCATGAGCACCATCTACTGTGCTTCTCTCCATTAGGACTGCCTGATATGGACATGATAGAAAAACTGCATTGCAATTACTTACATTCAATTAAGACATATATGTATATATATATATATATATATATATATATATATATATATATATATATATATATGAGATATAAATGTGGGTTGTTGGTTTTTTTTCAATATATTAAAGTCACACAAATCTTGTTTTACAGGCCACAATATTTGTGTGCATTGCATAATATACTGAGTGACATATCAGTTCATATGCATAACATATGCAAATTAGAAACGCCCCCAAAACTACTCGTGTCCGCCTCTTTCCTTTGTAAACCAAAATACATGTAATTGGAGTTTTTTTTTTTTTATTTATTTATTTTATTTTAATCATTTTTACCTTGTTCATACGCTCAAATGAATCCCACAGAAATTTAAAACCCACTGCTCAACTCCATGAAAATAAACCCCTGAATTATTGAGACTGAAAATTATTTAACAGTCACGTGATCGTCATAATTTATCCAACACACAACTGCAATGTCGACTATTCAGGGTTCACACAATATCCAGAATATTTTGTAATCGGTTAAAGAGCACGCTTGCATATTTAAGCCTTGTTCGAGGTTAATTTAGTAATGAAAAAAAAACATTATTTGGTATCATCGCCCTAAGAAGTTGCAGTATTGATAAGAATAAATTAACAGTGTATTAGCAATGACGAACTCAGGTTGTCACTGCCGTAGCCCTGCGTGAAAATATCATTTTCTATAAATGTTTATAATAAATTGAATCTTAATGTACTCTCCACATTTTATCCAGTGCTTTAATGGTTGCAGGTATCAGTTTGGTTCTATTAACTCGACGTTGATCATGATGTGTGTATTTTAGTGACGCTCCCTAAAGTCTGTTCCCTTAAATCAGCGGTGAATGACTTACCTCAACTTCGCTCTGATCTCTACGACCTCACGCGGTGTTCTGTCATATATTAAGCTAACCTACATTAAAACTGGTATGTAGTAAATAAATAATATATTGTGCATGAAATGCTTTTTATTCGACTAAAAAACAAAGGCGCCATGTTGGGGGAAACCAGGAAATGACGCTACTACTGTATAGTAACTCTATAGTTGTTGGCCAAGCAATACTTTGCAATGGGTTTATATTTTGCGTGAGAACTATTGTAATAACATACTATTTGTGTTACCAAACTATAAACTTAGCCTTAATGCTTATAAATAACTATTAATTTAATTGATTGTGTATCTATACATTATACGTTTTGTTTATAAAAAAAAAAAAAAAAAAAGTGAAATAATTCGATTCAAACTCCGGGATACTTTTGTATTGTCCACCGCCATGGTCGGTCCATACCGCTTTTCGAGCCTACGCTAGACAACAGCAGGCTGTATTGTATAGATTTTCTATAATATTGTAGTGATATTGTAGTATTTCTTCTGCCTTCATATATGAGCGTTTGCACAGAACAGCATAAATAGGGGTTAATGTTTGTCTTTTACGCTCCGTTTGAGCGCTAACGTTACAGGACCGAGACTGCTCACATGGAGTGATCCTAGCTGGTAATTACTTTTCTAGCTATCTAAGAAGCCGCTGAATTCTGCATTTAAATATTCAGAGACTTGTTTATTTAATGTTCATGGCTGCATGTTCTTGAATGTTCTCTTTCCATCAGCTATTCATACAAAGAGGTAAGCTAGCTAGCTAGTTAGCCTGCAATGGTTTACAAAAGGAGAAATTACGTGGATTTGTGTGAAATTATTGAACAGCGCTAGTGGAGGTGGTCTACACGGTGTTCTGAGAAATGTAAATTAAAATAAATATATCCATATCCATAACCATATCGGTTCTAGTTCACTTATTGCTATGCTCTTCGTGAGCTGAAGTGACACCGGTTGAATCGCAAATGGCTTCTTGCTCCCTATAAATGTGCACTAAGTAGGCTAGGAGATAATGGTTTCTATATCCTATGTAGTGTACTGTGTATCCGCTCGCGCGCTATTTGGAAATGGACCACAGAGTGGCGCATGACAGGTAGCAGAAAATAAGAATAATTTAATTATGAAGCAACAAATGTACTTTTAAATGTTTAAGCCAGTAGGCTTTTTGATGATAAAGCCACACGTTGTAGTCTTCCTGGTCTAGCTAAAGTATTCAAAAATCAAAATAGGTGTTTCAGAGTATTCTGTACAGGTCACTAAGTGTTATGGACACCTATATGATAGTATATATATTTATTAAAAATGCAAAAACAAACAAAAAGTTCTCAGTGTAATTTAATAATCTGTCACTCCAGGGAAAATGATTAAAAACTTTTTATGACTCATCCTGTACTAGTCTTGTGTTCATCCAATTAAATGGTCTCTAGATTATATGACCCACCCCCCGGGGGGGGGGGAGTCTTGCTCTTCGGTAGAAGCTCATTGGCTGTGTGTCTTCCCACACACTATTCCCTTTTCTAACCGTCCCGTTGCTTTAGAATAAATATTGCTGGAGTTTATTTATTTGGAAGAGGGTGGAATTTGTCAGAACAGATTTACTGACATGGTGTCTGAAGCATTGCATCTTTCAAATGAGCTAAAATGTGCCTGTTTGTCGTACTGAATCTGCAAGTTGGGACATTTCTGCTCAAAAGAGACAAACGAAGGGCAGTGTCTACGCAAATCGAATAATTTTCTATCCACAGTGCATTTTACTAAGTCTGAAAGTCACTTGGGGAACAGCAGTTATGTGTGCAAATTAGCATGACCCAAAAGCAGGTATTAAATTTGCTAAAGCCCATTTTCAAGAGTTTGAAGATAGAAATTTCGTTCACTAAGCTACTGTAAGGTTTGTTTAGATTCTGAGGGGTGTGGTGTAAATCAGTCAAGCACTTCAGCAGACCATCAATCTTATATTCTGTTTCAAAAGGAAATACATCAGTGTAAGGAAATAAATCATGGCTCTCAAGCCATTTCATGTGGAGCTGATATCCTTATGTCTTTTTTTTCCCCCTAGGTGTTCTTTCACACCGTGAGCCAGTGCCAATGAAAGTTCATGAACAGTAACCATGAAGGTGCACAAAGTCTCCTCTCGCTCCAAACACGAGCATCGAAATGCCACGAAACGCCACACGAAAAACAAGTGGCGCACCCACGGGAAGAAAATCCGCCATGCAGACCCTTCCGGCCACAGCCCAAGGTATTGTACAGCAAAGGTTGAGAACAAGCATGTTAACAGACAGAAGCCGAAAGTGAAACGGTTACGGAAGGCTTACTCCAAGGCCACAAATGTAACGTCCGAAGATGGACATTTATCACAGGCTAAAGGCAAGGCTGTGACTGCACCTCACGTCTTCCCTCACGTCCACACCAACGGAGGTACTGAGCTGGAGATGGGGAGCGACTCGGAGGACTCCCAGAACTGGAGGTCCTACGCTAAGAGCATTCTTCAGAATGGTTTGGAGAAAGAAGGAGGTGAAGGGAACTCGCTTCCTCAGTTAGAGGAAGAGGAGGCGTCTGAATACCATGCTCAGTACGACCGCTCCCAGAACCACACAGTGTTAGTCCTGAAGCAAGGCCAGGTAAAAAGAAAGAAAATAAACATGTCATAATCATAATATGTTCTTAGTTGTGCTGTGACGAGTTCAAGAAAAGTTTTCAGTAGCAGCACCACACAGCACCTGAACCAATTCTTCCAAAAAACACTGCATGAGGGTTGCATAAAACATAAGAGGACATATTAAACACAATATGCTGAAACTTCTACAACAGTCGGAGGTGGACAAATCAGTAGACTGGGGTCCTGGGACAGACTTTTAGTTTTTAAATCGTAGTAGGTTTAATGGACAGAAGAAGGGGAAAAAAACATACTCCTACCCTACTTTTACTTTCAAAGTAAAATCCTCCCACATATTTTCTGCTTATTGCTTGTATTATAATTATTATTATTATTATTATTATTATTATTATTATTATTATTACATAGCGCTAGTCAGCCATTGTCACAGTTTATTTACTGAGATGGTGTCTGAAGCATTGCATCTTTCAAATGAGTTAAAATGTGCATGTTTGCCGTACTGAATTTGCAAATTGGGAAGTTTCTGCTCAAAATTGCAAAAGGAAGGGCAGTGTTGATGCAAATTGAATGATTTTCCACCAATAGTGTATTTTACTAAGGCTGAAAGTAACTTGGGGAACAGCAATTATGTGTTCAAATCAGTACGACCAAAAATCATGTATTAAATTTGCTAAAGCCCATTTTTGAGAGTTTGAAGATAAATTTATACTATTGAATAATTCAAAATAATAAGTTTATCTAAACCAGGGGCGTAACCTAGCCTGGGTATTTGGGGCTGAAGCCCCGAAGATTTTTTCTTTAGCCCTGAATAATTCTCCCCTTGGAGCGGTTTGTCACTATATACAGTGGGTATAGAAAAGAATCACCCCCTTTAAAATAATCACATTTGATTGCTTTTCAGCCTGAAATGAAGACACAGTTTTTGTTTTATCCAGCTGTATTTACTCAGTGCAACTTATAACATCCAAGTGAAAGATAAAGAGTCACTGAGTTGGAAAAAGGATCCAACTCAATTTTTTAATTACAGCCTTTAGTCTGTTGGGATATGTCTCTACTAATTTTGCACATCTAGACTTTGCAATATTTGCCCACTCTTCTTTGCAGAACTGCTCAAGTTCAGTTAAATTTGATGGTGACCGTTTGTGGACTGCAGTCTTCAAGTCATTCCACAGATTTTCAATGGGGTTCAAGTCTGGGCTCTGACTAGGCCATGCAAGGACATTCACCTTTTTCTCCTTAAACCACTGTGTGGTCAGTTTTGCTGTGTGCTTTGGGTCATTGTCATGTTGGAAGGTAAATCTTCTTCCCATTGACAATTTTCTGGCAGAGGGCAGCAGATTTTCCTCAAGAATTTGACAGTATTTTGCCCCATCCATTTTCCTTCTATCCTGACAAGTGCTGCAGAGAAACACACGCATATCAGGATATTATCACCTCCATGCTTTACTGTAGGAATGGTGTTATTTGGATGGTGAGCTGTATTGGATTTTCACCAGACATATCGTTTGGTGTTGAGGCCAAATAATTAAATTTTAGTCTCATCTGACCATAACACCTTTTTCCATGTGGCCTCAGAATCTTCAAGGTGCGTTTTGGCAAAGCTCAGTCGTGGGTGGCTTTTTTCTTGCAACCCTCCCATACAAGCCACATTTGTGGAGAATTTGTGATGTTGTTGTCACATGCACACAATGACCACTCTTTGTCATAAATTCCTGCAACTGCTTCAGAGTTGCTGTAGGTCTCTTGGTAGCCTCTCTGACCAGTTTCCTCCTGGCTCTTTCATCCAGTTTGGAGCGACGCCTGATCCAGGGAGGGTCTGTGTTGTACCAAATACCTTCCACTTCTTAATAATAGATTTCACTGTGCTTCTAGGCATTGATAAAGCCTTTGAAATTTTTTTGTATCCATCTCCTGACTTGTGCCTGTCCACAACTTTATCCCGGAGATCTTTTGACAGTGCCTTGCCACCCATAGTTGGTTGTTTGCTTCAGTTGCACTACCAAGGACTGGAAAATGCTCCAGGAAAGCTTTTTTCATGCTGAGCTAATCAAAATGACCACAGCTGATCACAGTTGAAAGTCAAATGGTTTTGTGTGCCATTGAGAAGGTGATTAGCTACACTTGATTGAGTTTACAAGTCATTTTTAGGAGGGGGGTGATCCCTTTTCCAACTTCGTGATTTTTTATTTTTTATTTTTTTTAATTTCTAACATGTTGGTGTTATCTTTCACTTCGATGTTTTATAACTTGCACTGAGTAAATACAGCTGGATAAAACAAAAACTGTCTGTCTTCATTTCAGGCTGAAAAGCAACAAAGTGTGATTATTTTAAAGGGAGGTGATTCTTTTCTATACCCACTGTAACTTAACATCAGTAAAAGAAGACAGCAGTTTTGTAAGTTTGTATCTTCAGTGAACGGAGGTAAGACAAATCAGACAGGGTTTACAGGAATATACGTGGAAATACTCGTCTTATTGGCTGACAGGTCTCAATTCTGCCAAACACTAGCTCACACAGTCAGTTAGTGTGAGGGGAAAATATATATATATATATATATATATATATATATATATATATATATATATATATATATATATATATATATATAATATATAAAATAACCCATACAATGATAGCTTAGTTGTGCCTCCCCCAAACTAGCCCAGTCTCGTGTTAGATAGCCAAAAAGTCTGTATCAGTCTGGTAGTTCTGCAAACAGTGATAACCCCTGAGGCAAGTTTTATGATAAATCCTACTATTTTGTCCAATTTTCACATCATTTACGCAAATAGCGCCTTTAATTGCCATTATACTTCTGTTTTATTCCTACTATGATTAAAACAACTACTAGCCCAGGCACACAATCTGCTTGTTTTTTGTGCATGTATAATTAAACCAGCTGATGTTATCAGATACAGAAACCTCTTACTGGCAGCATTTTTCATTGCATTTTTCATTATGACAAAGACTAAAGGTCGACCGATAGTGGATTTTACCGAAACCGATAACTAAGTTGGGCAGTACCTTCCAATAACCGATTAATCAACTGATGGTTTTTAAAATTGATACTGAATGAAAACATAACACTCAAAGTAAAATATTGCTGAACTTTAAAAATATATATATTTTTGCTGAACAAAAATAAACAGTACTGACTGTACCATGAAAATGTACTGTACTTTTTTAAATGAAATAAATATATATAAACTATTAATAAATATTCAAGTAAATAAAATATCTGTTTTTGTTTCTAAACTGAAACAAAAAGTAACACTCCAAATAACAAATAAAAATAGAGACATCCAAAATGAATAAAAAACCATTAAAATAACACAACAAAATTAGCCGGTGATTTTATAGTTTTTATTTCGGCTCTAGAGGCCGCTGTCATACTGTATAATGACAGTGGACCCTTCTCAGCTGCTCCCACAACGGACGCAACCAGGAAATCAAACCGTTTATGACTGCAATCGGTGTGGATTTTTGCAGATAACCGATAGGTCCAGCAATTGCTTATCCGTGCCAATTAATCAGCAAAAGCGATCGATCGGTCGACCACTAACAAAGACTAGTTCTCCCTGCTGGTCTTATTCATTTAACTACAAGCATTCAGTGTTGCACGTAAGCTGCACTTCCTTAATTCTTCTAATCAAATCCCAGTGCAAGTTGTACGCCTCGTGAATTTCTGCTCTCTGTCGTGTTTGCAGTCACTGTGTTTTCGAGGGAAGTGCCTACTCACGTGCCTGAGCGGTCGCGTGGAAGTGCTGGGCTTCACCATAGAGCAGGGCCAGCAGCCTTATCCACTCTTCTCACCTCCGTCCCACTGTCCCCTCACCATCAGGGCCATGACCGACTGCTCAGCTTCAGCCAAGAGCAGGAAGGAAAGCCGGCTGGAGGCCAGGGCCATCGTCCGCAAGTACCTCTTGTCAGGTAAGAGCTTATTAATGCTTTTTTGCAAAGATTAGAAAAGTTTTTTTTGTTATTGTTGTTTTATTGTGATTTTTTTTTTTTTCCTTTTGGTGTGACTTTTTGTGTGGTGTCGGTGTTGCAGAACCTCCGAAGAAACTGCTGAGTGAGGTGGACGCAGACTCGTGCGTGGTGCTGCTTCAGCCGCTGGACACGTCACTCACACGCTTCTTCGGCAGCTTCGGTGAACTTGGCCAACTCTTTGGCCTCAGCTCGGTGAGTTTGTTGGTATACACACACTTTCCTGGTAGGTTTATTATCTGTGATAAATAAAGTTACTCAGTAATTGAATGACAAGTAGGATATTTTTTATTCGGTGTAATGAGTACTTTCCTTAGCTAGCACAAGATGTCATGTGTCAAAGCGAATTATCGGTACGTCCCAAAATGTTTAAAAGAGCATTCCAGTGTAGCGTAAGTTAGCACACCTTGCGTGATTTAAATGTTACAATTGCGAAATGTTGTCTTGATCACGTACGTAGTATTTCCTATTTATGTCAGAACGTGTTTCTGATTGGCTGGTGACAGTATGATGTCACTCTGATCTACAGTCAAAATACACTACTACTTACGATGTGCCTTATGTGTGTGAGGTTCAACCAAATGTCTACATTGTACTAGTTTTCTACTTTATATCCTGGCTGCAGGTGTGTTGGATCAGGAAAGAACGATTACGCAGATAGAGAAGTCGACCACAGAAAGCCTGTAGAGAACAGCTTGACTCTGAAGATGACGTGTATATTGTGTGTGTGTTTTGCAGAAGGAGCTGCGCGCCGAGGCTGTCGTGTATAACGCAGCTCTCTCAGCCGTGGGCGTTACAGCGCTGCAGGGTTCCTGTGCACGCGGCCTGGTGGCATCCAACAGCTATAAAGAGGCTCTCAGCAGCCTGCTCAGTGCCTGGGAAGGTACACACACACTCCACCATACAGTATACACACACACACACACACATTACATTTTGGTGTCTTACCTCAAACTCGCACAACATGACACAAATCAGTGTGTGTGTGTAGCTTAAACAACTTTCATAGGCCTAAACCACTTCCACACACTGATGCATGCTTCATCTTCAACGTAATTGTTTTAATGCCCCAATTTTTTTTTTAATTCCCCTTGGGGATCAATAAAGTACTCAGTATGTATATATTATATTAATATGATATTAACATCATGCTAGCATCAACTTTTCTGAGACATCACATGCATCTTCAGTATTTTTATAACAATCACAAATTCTGATTGGAATCAGCAACACTGCTGTTTTGTCAGATGTTTGTTTGCAAACCTATATATCATGATGCATATCGTGCATCATAGGAATGGTGTGTGTGTGTGTGTTTGGCCACAGTGTTGTGTGTGTGTGTGTGTGTGATGTGCTTGCCAAGTTTCCTGTTTAAGTCCATCGCAACCTTGCGACAGCTTCTCGATTCAGCCATGAGAATGATTTCAAAACGTTCTTCAAAGGCATTCTTAAAGGCTATCTGAAATAGATAGATAGATAGATAGATAGATAGATAGATAGATAGATAGATAGATAGATAGATAGATAGATAGATATACACACACAAACTAAGTATGAAAAATTTTGGAAGAAATTTTGGTTCACGAAGTTCACAACAGGTGGAAAGTGCAAGTGAATTATTTGAATGGATCTCTATGGAGTGCAAAATAAAGACTTGGCGCATTTAAAAAATGTTGTAGTCACATTGTGGCTGATGTGTTATTTGTCTTACGTATGTGGTGTGGATTGAAATGTTAAAAACAGATGTTCTCTAAAATGGGCGACTAAAAACAGTTCAGAAATTATTTTGGTGTGAACTGGCCTCTCGGGTACAGGTGTTCCTATTAAAGTGGCCAGCGAGTGTATGTTTAAATGTAATGCACTTCGCTTTGGTCATTAACGCTTGTTTAAACAGATCTTTTGCAGAATCTCGGTTTCTTTCTTTTTTTTTCACTAGAATGTAAAAAAAAAATTGTGTACAATCAAAGTGTAATCTTTATCCACAGGGGATTTTGATCGTTGTCCCATTATTCTCGTGTGTGGGGCCAAAAACTCTGGCAAGTCGACCTTCAACAGGCATCTCATCAACAGCCTCCTTAACCAGTAAGTGCCATTATAATGGTTAAATTATATGCATTTTGTCTCAGCACACTGACACAAATCTAGGTAGACACCCTCAGGACCATACCCTGAGGCTATGCAACGCATTTTGTGATGGTGCCACTTACTAGTCAAAAGTTACAACAACATGCCGAAAATGCTTCCCTGTAACTGCCATTTTTGCTGCTCCTCCTCCAAATTTTGTCCAATCTTCACCAAAATTGGCCCACATCATCTTGAGACCTGTCTAAACAAATGTAAAAGGAACTCTGATATTCCAAACTGTTCAACCCATTATGGACTGGCAAATGCATGAAACTACAAATCATTCACCCTTTGCCTATAGTTATGGCTCTGCTTCCCTGTGATTGCTTCTGCAACAATTGTGACGCATTTGTGAATGTGTGGCTCACCGAATCTGGGTGCTTGGCCCCCGAAAATGCTCCTTGCAGCTTTAATTTATTTATTATTTTTTTTAAATCTCAAAACCATAGACCATCATTTTGAATTCTGTTTTTTAGACATTTCATACCCCTAGCAAGTTCAAATTAAAAGAAACCTTTGACAAAAAGTATATGTATTAAATACAGCAAGAAAAAAATTGTATTTAATGTGATGTAGTTTGTACATTTAAATATATGACATTCTTATTCAAATCCTTTTGTCAGCTTTCAAATTCTACAGTAATAATAACAATGACTTAATAGTATGAATAATAAAGTTAATACAATATCTGTTTTTCTGAAATTCAGTTTTAGAAATTAAAGGCCTTGATATGCATTACATTTTGGGGGGATTTGAATTTTGATTAGATTTTTTGATGGGTTTTTTTTTCCCCTTATGCAATTAAATCTGCATTCACATCACCGCACGCACACAAAACCACACATACACCCTAGATAAAACAAAGTTATTGATGTGAGAAAGAGATGCTCTAAACTGAGGATAGCATTAACTACACCAAAGACGTTAATTCCGACACTTTAATTTTTTTAAGCTGAGCTGTATTGTGATCAAAACTGGACCCAAAAACCTGAGGACTGAACTGAACTGTAACACCCACATCACAAACCGTCTCATTTCAGTGAATATCGATTCATAAAGCGCCCCATATTCTTTAACACATGCAGACATTATGCTGGGTTCAGGTGGATGCTAGGTGGAGGATTTGATGTTACTCTGTGCTTTTGTATGTTACACTTTGTGTGTGTGTGTGTGTGTGTGTGTGTGTGTGTGTGTGTGTGTGTGTGTGTGTGTGTGTGTAGCACTGCAAGCGTGGAGTATTTGGAGTGTGATCTTGGCCAGACTGAGTTCACACCTCCCGGGTGTCTCTCCTTAATCACAGTGACCGAGCCACTGCTAGGTGTGTATATCTCACTAATCCTACACAAGCTGTATCCATAAGACTAGGATAAATAACAAGTCTGATGGAATTCACAAAGTTAATCATAAAGCAGTCGGTTTTTTGAAGCCACTGACAGCAGCGTTGTGTTCTCTCTCTCTCTCTCTCTCTCTCTCTCTCTCTCTCTCTCCCCCCCCCTCCCTCTCTCTCAGGTCCTCCGTTTACACACCAGCGAGAGCCGGAGCACATGGTGTTTTATGGACAGGCAGACTGCCAGTCTGATCTAGACCGCTACTTGGACTCGCTCAAATCTCTATGGAGACACTACAGCGGAGAGAACCCAGTCATCATTAACACCATGGGATGGGTCAAAGGTCAGCCACTGCCACTAGGAGGAACAGAGCTCATGTGTGGTGTCCTGTCAATAGAACATTTCTCCACTACAAGTTTTTATTCTTCTCCCACAGGTCATGGTTTCCAGGTGCTGGTGGACCTCATCCGCTTCTTCTCCGTCACCCATGTCGTGCAGCTGAGCTACGGCGACACGCCCCAGTGCCATACTCTCACCCCCGACTTCCTGCGCTCTGCCCACGGCTGGCACACGCATCCCCCGGCGCAGTCAGCTCTGGCAGAGGAACCAGACAATCAGCTTACAGCGCAGGGTCACATACTCCTCAGCATCCACTCGGAGTTTGAAGGGGCCGGGACCTCCGGGGAAATGTAAGCCATGTGAAGTGCTCACAGCTGTGTATGTTTTATTATGTAGTGTCTCCAAGACCAGTGTCATCACTGTGTATTTGTCTTTTTTGTAATGCTTTCAAGACTCCGGTGATAAAGATGGAAAAGTACTGCACTGTAGGAGATGTGCTGTAACCTCTTTTTTTTTTGGTCCTCTGTGCAGGCGTCACCAGCGCAGTAACGAGCTGCGTGACCTAGCATTGCTGGGTTACTTCAGTCAGCTACAGTCTGCCGAACCCGGCCCCATCCGCCCCCTGCACTGCTTCACCCCCTACCAGGTAAACACAATAGAGCTGTCAGAACCAGTTTCATATTTACATGCTCATTCAAATGCAAACAAAATCCCCATTAACATGTTTAAAGTGCAGCTCCGGCGAACATTATCTTAAACTATATTGTCTTTTTATTTTGATCAAGATTTTTTTTTCCTTTTGCTACCATAGTTATTAGAGGTTGACCAATAATGGATTTTACCGATACCATTAACTAAGTTGGGCAGTACTGATAGCTTTTCAAATTGATACTGAATGAAAACATAACATACAAGGTAAAATATTGCTGAACAAAAATAAACAGTACTGACTGTACCACGAACATGTACTGTTTTTAATCACTTAAACTAAATAAAAGATATACATCCAAAATGAAAAAAAAAAACACTTCAAATAACAACAAAAATTTGTCAGTGATAGTTTTTGTTTCGCCTCTAGAGGCTGCTCTAGTACTGTATAATGACAGCGGACCCTTCTCAGCCGCTCCCGCGACAGACGCAACCGGGATAAGCTATCGGTGTGGATTTTTGCCGATAACGAATAGTTCCGGCAATCAGTTATCCGTGCAGATTAATCGGCAAAACCAATCAATCCGTCGACCTCTAATAGTTCTCTTTGGTTCTACTTTGTTTTCCTGAATGTGGCACACAGACCCTGGAAATGGTATGCTTTGGCATTGAGTGTTGAGTAATACTCGTTCAAACACATTTATCATCAACTGAAATCCGGCGCCATACAGCAAATGAAGCTGTAGTCAGCATTTATTATGTAAGTCAGGCTTTTCAAGTCACACTGTGAATTGATGACTTATGTAAAACAAGGCTGATTCGAAAGATTAAGGCTTTGAGCATAAGCTGTGTGAGACATCGGATTTGAGTGGATGTTGCAGATTTTTGAGATCTTTAACAAAATCCTTCAGCTCCACAGATTCATACCGATGCCAATGTATTACCCTTGCAAAGTATAAGTGATTCACAGGCCCATTGCTTGAGTTCTTACAGACCTCCTGGCTTTTTTAAGAAAATTTTGTTGTGTGGAAAGTAGTGAGAGCAATCAGCCAATGAGAAAGTAAGAAGAAACCAGAACAACGTTAAATGTAGCTATAAATGGATAAAAACTACATGAGCTGTCGTTCTTTAATTAATAAAAATTTTAATTGTTGACTGTAGAATAAGAGGAGGACGTACTGTTATTAAAAAGTAATCGCCCTGTCATCAATGATTTTCCTCTAACTGCATGCCATGTCATGTTTTATTCCCCGTTTTCTGTCTATTGTTTATCAGAACACATTAATTGGCATGTCAAATGATTCTTAGGAAGTTGTAACAAATAGAACTTGTCTATTTGGCTATTTACACTGTCTTTGCACTATTATATGGGCTTTAATGAAACACGACCGTTGACGTCTCCTGACTTTAGCAAGATTGAAGAGTGAGTGGTTGTGACTTTACGGAGATTGCGTCTTTTCTCTCTCTCCTTGTAGGTGCCCCACTCGGCTGTAGCTCTCGGAGTCACGCACTGCGACGTGGCACCCAACCACATCCTGTACACTGCTAATGCCAGTTTAGTGGCTCTGTGCTGTCTGAGTGAAAAAGTGGCAGGAAGAGGTGGACCTGTGCTGCTGTCTCAGACGCCCGTCTGTCAATGTGTGGGCTTGGGTGAGTGCACAGCACTTCCTTTTTTTTCAGCGGACAAAAAGGATGGCTAAAATGACATGTATATCATGAAAACATTACGACTCAAAGTGGGCAAGTAAAAACCTCAGTGAACTTTTGTTCTGTATTGTTAAAGATCTGACTGTTTTCACACACGGTTTTAAAGACATATAAGAACATGTCAGCTCTTTGTGAGAGATGAGCTGTGACACATAATTTGATTAGCTCAATAGTTCAAAAAGTCATCTGTGCATCAGTGTATCCCCTTGTCTTGCTAAAGCAGCACAGCCATTTTCCCATTTAGTCTCAGGTTTACACGTTTAGATATCTAGAGTAAGATATAGTCACAGGTTCACAGAGTTATTCAAGAGGGTTTTTTCTTTTTTCCGAAGCCGTTACAGTCGAGGCTGACAATACCACATTGTTGCATGCCGGTCGGTTTTTGTTGTTCATCTCCCCTTACACATTGCAAAAAAAAAAAAAGGTCTGTGGTTTGCAGTGTCAAATGCAGTCCTCGTGTAAAAGTAGCTCATAAAAAAAATTTTTAAAAAAGAACTGGCTGAAAATGAAACTGACTGTTGATGTCATTTTTCCCCCCACTTTGTTGAAGGTGTCCTCAGAGGGGTGGACATGGCTCGAGGGCTCTACTTTCTAGTCACCCCAGTGCCTCCTGCGACCCTGAGGCAGGTCAACTGCCTGCTACTAGGGGAGATCACACTGCCTAAAATCCTCCTCACTGTCCAGGTAAAAGTCCGCACTGTTATCACATAAAGAATTCACGGAACAACGCAAATCACTCCGTCAGTAATTCATTCACTATTTATAATTATTTAAATTCATTCACTTATTATATAGACTATTGCACATCTGGGAAATCCCGTCAGATTCTGGAAAATGGGCAACAATGACGACCAAAATTGGGTATATCTGCCTACTTTTGAATTCTCCACTTTAAGAAAATGTAAATATATTTCAAAACATGTTCTTTTTTTTTAATTTATGTTCAAACCTTACTTTGTATGTAAAAGTAGCTCATAAAAAAAGTCCTTTGTAAAGTACTTTTATAAGGTTTGACTCAGTTTAACAAACACTAGCTAAGTGTGATTTCCTTACCCATTCATTGTGTTTAAAACATGATGCATGAAGCCACAACTTTTGAAACCGTTGCTCATGCAGCGTCACAGGTCAGCATAACGCACTCTGAGGAAAGCACTATCTGCCCTCTTCCGCATACTCCATGAGCACCCACAGCGGTTAGTGTCACTCTGATTTTCAGGGGAAAGAATAATGTGACCCCTTCTATCCAGAGAGCACGGTCTGTTTTGTTCTCTCAGACTCCCGGCCACAGATGGATTTGGCATTATCGGGATTCAAACTCGCTCTCTTTTCCTGACGCTTTTTCATTGAGCCACTCGGGAGCCGAATGTCAGCTTTTGATCATGTCTGTAAATAGTTACGTACCGTAGCGAAACGGATATAAGCAGAGAGGAGCACTTGGACACTCTGTACCGATGACTGTAAAATGTTTGAACGGCCTAATAACAAGAAGAAATAGTGAATTAAAAAAAAAAGGTAAGTAATTAACGATTAATCACTGATGTGGGACAGAGATCAGTTGAGAGAAGTGATGATAAGACTCATGTTTATATGCAACACGTGACTTGCCTCGTGTCCCACTGTAAACTTGTAAATGTAGACGAAAGCAGGGTAAATAGGGAATCAATTCAGACATGAGGTAAGAGTGTCGAAGATCATTCTGCACCGTTTTCATATAATTAACACGTCCAGTTATCGTTGATCATGATTATTATTCAATTATTATCGTGAATTGATGGTGCAGTATTTACAACATTGATTTGGCAGGTTTAATCCAAAGCTGATGGAATCCAATTCACACATACAGCTGATCAGATAATTATTTAGGACTTCTAGGACTAGGTGTAGAACTAATTACTGAACTATCATTAGCTATTACAGCATGTAGTAAAGAGAGTTTGTGAGGCAAAATGATGTGCTTCATCTGAACAGAAACATAATCACTGAACTTACTCCAAAATTAACACACTCGAAGAAGAAGATTCTGTGCTTTACGAGAGGACTCCTTTCTCAAGCAATGTGAGGCAGGTCTCATGCTATTTGATGGCTTCCATTACATTAGGAACGTAACGAGTGTTCATTACATTCATTTGCTTTTAAGATGAACTATTAAGATATTATTCATCATCCTTTATGATTAAATGTTTTAAACAAATTCATAGTGTAGTCATGGTAAGATGAGTTAATACCATCTCAAACCATTCATATCCTCGTCTTTTTCCCCCCAAAAAAACCCGCCCAAATATTTGTATTCCTGTATCTCACCAGGAAATTTCAAGTGTCTCTTTCTTTTTCCCTTTCAGCATGGTGTTGAAACGGAGCTCCCTTACGTCACCACCGATTACAGCTTTGAGGTCACCGGCGCAGGAAAAGTCCACGTTTTCAAAGGGCTCACAAGATCCTGTTTTGTCAAAGCTAAAACGAACAACTAAGCTCTTGTGTATGGACTTCACTTTCAGCGAATGATGTTTGTATCCCTGTAACTGTTTTATATACCAAATAAAGGGGCTACAGCTGCCACTGAATGTACAGAATGACAGCCATTTTGGTTCTTGGATCAGTAGACCATCTAAAGACATGGTGCATGATGGGAATGGTAGTTTTAGAGTCCTAAGCCCAGCGCCTTGCCATATGGAACACTGTTACGATAAAACATTGTTGCCTGACATATGTGTTTCCACTTCTGTTTCATATTTTCACATACTTCCTGACACCAATAGTAACAGGTTTGCTTGCATACTGTTCATTTGTCAGTTTGTTTCAGGTCACATTTCCAGACTGTACAGGTTGTAAGATATTAAAATGGGTTTCGCTTTTTGTCAAGAAAATCTGATTTCACTGAATTTTACAACAAATGAGTGTTTTAAACCCCTAGAAGGAAGATAATGACTCATAAAACTCTATCTTAAATATCTTCACTAGTGGTTTTGCACATGCTATTTATAGATAATGTGCAGTTAAATACAAATTGGTGAAAAGTGAAGGGGGGAAAAAAGTCTTAAGGTGTTAGGCCATGACAGTGTGCCTTGCCAACGATTCTACACGTCTCTTCAACTGTACAAGAAGGATGAACACTGTTCTTCAGTGTTCACACCTAAGGGTGAAGGTAACAAGTAATTAAAGTTAAAAAAATAAATAAATAAATAAATTTTTAAAAAATTTTAAAAGGGATGTGAATTTTAAACCAAAATGTGAATTTAAAAAGAAAAGTATGTTGATTATTTATGTACTGCATGTTTTGCATGAATAATTTTCAGAGAATTGGTATTAAGTAAGAAGCCTCCTATTTTTATCCCTTATGTGAAAGAGACAACATAAATAACTTGCACCAAACTGTAGACAAGGCTGCAGTAATTTCTAAAAATTGTCCTACAAAGGGACAAATTCAACTGTTACTTTATTTGCATTTTACCAAACCCATTTTTGTTTTGAATTAGTTAAAGAGATACTTACTTTAATTACTTACTATATAGCTTTATGCATATAATTTCTTACTCTACTTACTTCTTAGTTATTTGCTTACTTTAAAAAAAAAAAAAAGTTAATTTCTTTACTTATTTATTTTACATACTTAGTTTACTTACTTTACTTAAATACTTTAATTATTTACATTATATACTTTCTTTACTTGATTGCTTTACTTGGTTTCTTTATTAACTTACTTTCTTACTTATTTATTTTACATACTTACTTTATTTACTTACAGTGGGTATAGAAAAGAATCACCCCCCTTTAAAATAATCACATTTTGTTGCTTTTCACCCTGAAATGAAGACAGACACAGTTTTTGTTTTATCTAGCTGTATTTACTCAGTGCGACTTACAACATACAAGTGAAAGATATAACACCAACATGTTTTTTTTTTTTAAACAATCACTGAGTTGGAAAAAGGATCACCCCCCTCCTAAAATGACTTGTAAACTCAATCAGGTGTAGCTAATCACCTTCCCAATGGCACACAAAGCCATTTGACTTTCAACTGTGATCAGCTGTGGTCATTTTGATTAGCTCAGCATGAAAAGAGCTTTCCTGGAGCATTTTCCAGTCCTTGGTAGTGCAACTGAAGCAAACAATCAACTATGGATGGCAAGGCACTGTCAAAAGATCTCCGGGATAAAGTTGTGGGCAGGCACAAGTCAGGAGATGGATACAAAAAAATGTCAAAGGCTTTATTAATTCCTAGAAGCAAAGTGAAGTCTATTATTAAGAAGTGGAAGGTATTTGGTACAACACAGACCCTCCCTGGATCAGGACATCGCTCCAAACTGGATGAAAGAGCCAGGAGGAAACTGGTCAGAGAGGCTACCAAGAGACCTACAGCAACTCTGAAGTAGTTGTGGGAATTTATGACAGAGTGGTCATTGTGTGCATGTGACAACAACATCATAAATTCTCCACAAATGTGGCTTGTATGGGAGGGTTGCAAGAAAAAAGCCACTCCTCAAGAAAGGCCACATGCAGTCACAATTGAGCTTTGCCAAAACGCACCTTGAAGATTCTGAGGTCACATGGAAAAAGGTGTTATGGTCAGATGAATTATTTGGCCTCAACACCAAACGATATGTCTGGTGGAAATCCAATACAGCTCAACAAATAACACCATTCCTGCAGTAAAGCATGGAGGTGGTAATATCCTGTTATGGGGTATTTCTCTGCAGCAGGGACTGGAGCACTTGTCAGGATAGAAGGAAAATGGATGGGGCAAAATACTGTCAAATTCTTTAGGAAAATTTGCTGCCCTCTGCCAGAAAGTGGAAAGAAGGGAATGGGAAGAAGGTTTACCTTCGAACATGACAATAACCCAAAGCACACAGCAAAACTGACCACACAGTGGTTTAAGGAGAAAAAGGTGAATGTCCTTGCATGGCCTAGTCAGAGCCCAGACTTGAACCCCACTGAAAATCTGTGGAATGACTTGAAGACTGCAGTCCACAAACGGTCACCATCAAATTTAACTGAACTTGAGCAGTTCTGCAACGAAGAGTGGGCAAATATTGCAAAGTCTAGATGTGCAAAATTAGTAGAGACATATCCCAACAGACTAAAGGCTGTAATTAAAGCAAAAGGTGGTTCAACAAAATCCTGACACAAGGGGGTGTTCCTTTTTCCAACTCAGTGATTCTGTTCTTTAATTTTTTTATTCTTTTTTTTCTGACATGTTGGTGTTATATCTTTCACTTGTACGTTGTAAGTTGCACTGAGTAAATACAGCTGGATAAAACAAAAACTGTGTCCGTCTTCATTTCAGGCTGTACAGCAACAAAGTGTGATTATTTTAAAGGGGGGTGATTCTTTTCTATACCCAATGTACTTCATTTACATGCTTTCTTTACTTACTTCACTTACTTAACTTATTTTACATATTTACGTTCTTTACTTACTTGCTTTACTTGGTTTCTTACATTATTTACTTACTTCATTTACATTTACATACTTACTTTACTTTTTTACTTTACATTACAATACATACGTTACTTACTTTACTTTGTTCCTTACTTTATTTACTTATTTTACTTACACACTTACTTATTTACTTTACTTACTTTCATATTTTACTTACTTAACTTAATTTCTTATGTTACTTATTAACTTTCTTTACTTACTTATCATACTTTCTTAGTAGTAGCAGCTAAGTAATTCTAAATTCACTGACAGCGAGCTTTGTGTGTGTGTGTGTGTGTGTGTGTGTGTGTGTGTGTGTGTGTGTGTGTGTGTGTGTGTGTGTGTGTGTGTGTGTGTGTGTTTAAAAAGGATAACATTAGGATGGTATAATTACACGTGTCATACACATTCCTATTTGCTCAGGGGTCACCATAGATAACTTCCTACTTTGAACCATGTCAAAATTCAGACACCAAACATGTCTCCACTAATCCCTAGCTGGCACAATAAAGAAATATAACATTTATTTCCAGCTATAGGCAGATGACATACAGCTGTATCATTCCTGGTACTCAGTCTACATGTTAACAAGTTATCTAAACAATCCATCAAGGAGCTGACACACCTTCCGAGGTGTGTCAGCTCCTTGATGGATTGTTTAGATAACTTGTTAACATGTAGACAGACAAAGATAGAAAGAAGTCCTTATTATTGAAAGTGAAGATCAAATGAAGGGGCTATCTCAACTCCCTGCCTCTGAAGGTGAAAAACTGTGTCATTAATCTAGGAATCCTTCCTGATAGTGAGATATTTTTAAACTGAGGTCACTATCATATCCATAATAACTCTAAGATCAAGGACACTCTCTCCACTACTGAAAGTAAACAAAAAAATATGTACACATCTCTGTAACAACTAGCCTTGAGTACTGTCTTATCTGGCCTACATTGGATCTGTACTTATCAGTTCAGTGTATAATACTGCCAGAATCCAGATATGCACCTGATCCCTCACTTACACCAAGCATAAATCTGCTGGTCATCTGAAGACACAGCATGGTCTACTGGATACACCCATGAAAATAAGCCTTGCCACCTGACCTTTGACCTTTTGACCAGCTCTGACAGGTCTAGTGCTCCTGTGCAATTCATGCAGACTACATTAGTCATGTCTAGCTTGTGCTAATTTTGAAACCATTGGGGTGATCCCTTGATTATACAGTGGGGGAAAAAAAGTATTTGATCCCCTGCTGATTTTGTACGTTTGCCCACTGACAAAGAAATGATCAGTCTATAATTTTAATGATAGGTGTATTTTAACAGTGAGAGACAGAATAACAAAAAAATCCAGAAAAACGCATTTCAAAAAAGTTATAAATTGATTTACATTTTAATGAGGGAAATAAGTATTTGATCCCCTATAAATAAGCAAGATTTCTGGCTCCCAGGTGTCTTTTACACAGATTAGGAGCACTCTCTTAAAGGGAGTGCTCCTAATCTCAGTTTGTTACCTGTAAAAAGACACCTGTCCACAGAAGCAATCAATCAATCAGATTCCAAACTCTCCACCATGGCCAAGACCAAAGAGCTGTCCAAGGATGTCAGGGACAAGATTGTAGACCTACACAAGGCTGGAATGGGCTACAAGACCATCGCCAAGCAGCTTGGTGAGAAGGTGACAACAGTTGGTGCGATTATTCGCAATTTGAAGACACTGTCAGTCTCCCTCGGTCTGGGGCTCCATGTAAGATCTCACCTTGTGGAGTTTCAATGATCATAAGATCGGTGAGGAATCAGCCCAGAACTACACAGGAGGATCTTGTTAATGATCTCAAGGCAGCTGGGACCATAGTCACCAAGAAAACAATTGGTAACACACTACGCCGTGAAGGACTGAAATCCTGCAGCACCCGCAAGGTCCCCCTGCTCAAGAAAGCACATGTACAGGCCCGTCTGAAGTCTGCCTGAATGATTCAGAGGAGAACTGGGTGAAAGTGTTATGGTCATGTGTGGTCAGATCTCTTTGGCATCAACTCAACTCGCCGTGTTTGGAGGAGGAGGAGGAGGAGGAATGCTGCTTATGACCCCAAGTCATAACACCATCCCCACCATCAAACATGGAGGTGGGAATATTATGCTTTGGGGGTGTTTTTCTGCTAAGGGGACAGGACAACTGCACCGCATCAAAGGGACGATGGACGGGGCCATGTACTGTCAAATCTTGGGTGAGAACCTCCTTCCCTCAGCCAGGGCATTGAAAATGACCTTAATGACTTGGAGAGGATCTGCAAAGAGGAGTGGGACAAAATCCCTCCTGAGATGTGTGCAAACCTGGTGGCCAACTATAAGACATGTCTGACCTCTGTGATTGTCATCAAGGGTTTTGCCACCAAGTACTAAGTCGAAGGGGTCAAATACTTATTTCACTCATTAAAATGCAAATCAATTTATAACGTTTTTGAAATGCGTTTTTCTGGATTTTTTTTGTTATTCTGTCTCTCACTGTTAAAATACACCTACCATTAAAATTATAGACTGATAATTTCTTTGTCAGTGGGCAAACGTACAAAATCAACAGGGGATCAAATACTTTTTTTCCCCCACTGTAAGGATACAGAGATCAGATCAAATCAGATATTCTGGCAATGAGAACCTTGTCATATACATAATTATTAATACATAAACATCCATATATAATTTTTTTTAAAAAGCTAGCATAGGGACATTCCACAACATTAAATGTAACTATAAATGGATAAAAAAGTATGTAATTCTTTAATAATTAATAAAAAATTAATTGTTTGGCAAGTTGCTGTGGTATAAGAAGAATAAATACTTCAGGATGTGCTGTTTGGAAATAATCAGTAACACTGAAAAATGTTGCCAGTCAGACTTACGAGAACATATTGCGTATAGTTTAGATTAACAAAGATTATGTTTCTCATTAAAATGTGATTTCATTGCTTATATTAATCTTAATTTAAACAAGTTTCTAATTACTAGATTGAATTAGTGGGCGTGATCCATTCACGTAGTATTAACATAAACTAATTACATTATGAAATCTCATGAGGATGTTGGCACTGATGGAGAATCATAACTATATTATTAAACTATATTAACATAATTTTAGCTGTGTGGTAGAATAATGCAGCAGTAATGTACCTATTGCAGAACACCCCGATTCAGGTTCGAGCCTCAGTTCAGGTGCAAATGAAGAATTGATTTTATTCAGGGCTTTGAAAATACATGATCAAATCATGTTGGATGAATGATAACAAATTGTGTAAATGGAACTCAATTCGATCACGTGGACCCATGTATGCGTTTTAATGAACCCTTCTAGCAGTACACTGGTGTTCCATTCCATTATCAGATTTTTTCAATCAGTATAAACAAATGAATTATCACCTCAAGTCTGTTATAAGATTAGTCAGGACACTGTTGGGTTTCTGTGTGTAGAGTATTGTGACTCTGTTTAGCTGCTAGTGAGCAGGGCGAGGGGAAAGGGGAGGGGTGTGAGCCCCCTGCTGGGCAAACAGTTCACACCTCTCCACAATAACATTGGTACAGAGGTAAAACAGATAACACAACCAAATAAAACTTTTTTGATATGTATACATCTGCCACAATAAAATTATAACATTTAAACCTAGTAGGGTAGGTAAAAACAAATACTTACGAAAAACTCTAAAATAAATAAATAAATAAATAAAATTCTTAAATCACAGAGTGTCTACTGAGCATCTTCAATGCTGAACACGGGCAACCCCAAAACAGGTGGAAATTTTGCCCTCTGATTAAAAAAAAAAAAAAAAAAAAAAAGAGAGAGTTAAGTAAATTCATTGTGTTTTTATTTTCAGGTGCACTTTGCCACTCCATGTCTACAAAGCTGGCCACGCCATTGGCATTTAGGCCACCAGTAAAGGCCTTCCTTGCATATTTAGGCCACTTAATAGGCCACAGCCTCAATACTCACATGTCTATCAATCAATAGTTTACAATCTCGACTCTCACCAACCAGTAACCCAAGAGCACGAGACGGTGACATCCGAGATGTTACTTCTCTATTCATTATTCATATCTACCGAGGTAATGCTTGTAATCCTATTGCGCCCACTCCAGAACTTTAATTAAGTTGTCAGTGAAATTTGCAACGAAAGTGTGTTCTTTACATCTTTTTCAGAGCACGAAGGCGTTTCAGATCTTAACAAAGCACCGCCCTGTTCACGAAGCCGCGCTGCACGCGCTTTTCTCCTGGTGCGCCTTGGCGGTGGGCGGCGTTAGGACCGCACGGAAGCCGGTTAAACGCTCGGCCGAGCGGCACCTGTTGCGTTCAAAAGGGAAACCGGGAGGACGATGTGCTGTCTTTCTGCTCGGAGATCCTTTCAGCAAACAGTCAACGAGTCAGAGTTTCATCACATCCCTGCTGAACATATACATGTACACACGCGCACACACGAGCTCACCGCGCGAGACGGGAAATAACGAGTTTATCGGTCACGCGATCTGAGTGACGTTACCTCCAGGTAAGTCTAAGCTGTGAAGATTTGATGAGTAGTCATACGTATTAATATCCATATGTCCTTTAGGAATTTCACCAATTTCCTCTCAGTTTTTCCTGCCCGACTTCAAATACATTTCGTCTACTTTGGCACGCTGTAGATTCCAAACTTTATGTGTAAATATGAACTCTTCATTTGTACTTCCTTGAACAAAATGTTGTGCTACTGTATGCGAATGTAGAACGATATAAGTAGTCTAATTCTATCTCAAGCTGCCAATAAACACCTGAGAAAGGCGTCTTTATTTACAGAAAGTCTGTATTTATACAATGAGTCGAATTTCCTGTTCAGTGTTGCACCGTTTTTCCGTCCATGAGGAAGTGCTTGTTACATCTCTATGAGCACAAGAAAGAAAGAAAAACAGCAACAACAACCGCGACTATTAAGTTACACCTCATATATACACGACTAGCATAAAATATTCATTATTTCAAAAATATTCTAGAGGTATTTGTGGTATTTTGTGGTAAAAGGGGTGGGGAAGGATGGAATTTGTGTCTCAATACCTTACATTGTCTTGGTTGATATTAAAAAAAAAAAAAAAAAAAAAAGCCAGGTGAACCTGTTTTGCTGAGCTGTTGAGAGGTTAGCTGTCTCAAATGTATTGCCATAGTTCGTGCCACACTTCTGCCTAAACAAATATGAGTCAGTACTAGTACTAGTATTTGCGTAGGTATAGTAGCTGGACAGGTAAGACAGGTAGATAGCTTCTTGAGTCTCCAAAAAATGAAGGATAACTCAGTGTGATCACTTAAATTCCAAGAACATTTCAAACCTCCCCCCAAAAAACTTGATTTTTGAAATTTAATCTCAAGCCTGACTAAACATAACACCTTTTTTCAAGCACTGGTCCTGCCTAGATTAACAGAAGCAGAAGGCGTCCATCTGTTTTTTGTTGTTGTTGTTGTTTTTTTGTTTTTTTTTATACCAGGATTCATTCATTCATTCATCTTAAGTAAGTACTTTATCCCAGGAATCTGGAGCTTATCCCAAGAACAGTTGATGCAAGGCAGGAGAATTCACCCCCAGCTGGAACACCAGTCCGCCACAGGGATACCATTCACACTCATTCATACCATAGCAAATCCACTTAACGGCATATTTTTAGATGGTGGAAATGAAAGGAAACAAAAGAACCTGGAGGAAACCCAGAGACACACAGAGAAAATGTGAAAGGCAGCACAGATGACCACGTGAACGCAGGACTGAACCAGTTATTTTGATATATATTTATATATTCAACAGCTATTTGTGTCCTGATATAAAATTACACCAAGAGGAAGATTATTCTGAGATGTACTTAGTATTTAAAAAAAAAATTGTACTGGAAAACATCTTTGCTAAATTCTTTGCTTTACAAAACTGAACAGATTCATTTCAAAATTCGTCAAAAAACGTATCCATGAAATTCAATTTAGCTATTTTGAATAGGTCACCTAAGTGTATTAACAATAAGAAAAGTAATTCCTTCATTTATTTTGGGTTAAATATACTTTTTGAATAAGGTGGGGCATCAGTCAATGTTAAACTGTTCACTGAGCAAACTTGGGTTTAGAGTTTTGTAACATGGGATGCATCTTGTTCTTGTGCCGTGTTTAAGTGATCTGATGTGTTGCTTGGTACAATGGTACAATGGGCAGCTGAAAATGAGATCCTGGCACTATTGAATCGTGTGTGTGTGTGTGTGTGTGTGTGTGTGTGTGTGTGTGTGTGTGTGTGTGTGTGTGTGTGTGTGGTGGAATCCAGTGGCTGGTGCACTTCACTTCAGCCACCTCAGTTGATAATGTGATTGGTGGAACCTGCTCCAGCTATTGAAATTAGGATAATACACCAGTTTGACCATTTCTGTTCTTTCCATGGAAACCTACACATCCCATATTATTCTGTGTGCGTCCTGTCTTCCAGCCTTTAGGATGCGCCTGAGACGTCGTGTCTCCCCACTGAAGCTGGTCCTGCTGGGTGGTGCGCTCTTCATGCTGGTCCTTGTGGTGCTTCAGAGGGATGTGGGTGGTGGCATTCAGGAGCCCTGGTTCCAGGATTTATCCAACCGGAAAGATCAAGTGCTGGAATTAGTTCGTGGCGCCGTCAACAACCTGGCCTTCCAGATTCCAGGCCAACCAGGCACTCCACAGCTGCCCGCAGAAGTGGATAAAAATTGTCCCTCGGGTTTTTACACCCAGGCTGAACTTAAACCGTTGCTCAAGAGGCCGCGAGAGGATCCGCAGAGCCAGGGCGCTGGAGGGAATGGGTTCCAGAAGGACAATCTCACTCCGGATGAAGTGAAGGAGAAGGACGAGGGCATGACCAGGCACTGCTTTAACCAGTTCGCTAGTGATCGGATCTCCCTGCACCGCAGCCTTGGAGAGGACACCCGGCCTCCAGAGTAAGAACATTTTGTGTTTTTTGTTTTTTGTTTTTTTTCCCCACCAGTCCAAGGTCTTTAAAGTCATCATCTGACTACATACAATATCAACAGAACAGTCTTGAATACTTTATACCGGTGCCCGAGTACAAGCATTCATGTTTTACGTGAGATATTGACACACTTTCTCTTAGCTGAGCAGTATTGTGTTGACTCAAGTGCTGAACCTGCACATTTATTTTGTGAGCCAAACAGTCACTGTTGATAATGTTATGTACAGTAGTGTTTTCAGTAAAGACCTACTAATCAGGCTTTCACTAGTGGTGTTGCCACTAAAAATCAAGAGAAGGAACTTTTTTGCTATCAGGCTCAACTCGTCTGCACTGTGTAATGGATAATTTGTCTATTTTCCCATCAGTTAAATGTTGCACATAATGTTGCTTCCCTGGATATTTAGAAATAAGGTACATCCTTAAGCAAACTGTCATGAGCTGGCAATGCTAATGTAGCAGCTCGGTTGTGCCAGCTGGCATGATCTCATGCACTAAAGACGTTCGTTTATCGCCGGTCACAGAAACTCTCATTGTAATGCTAGTTCTGCGTGAAAAAGCATTTTCCAACTGACAAGTGACTTTTGGGTTGAGAAAGAATGTTTTTCATGCTTAATCTTGCAGAACTGGGGGGGGAAAAAAAAGTTATGCACGGTCATTCTTGAATCTGATTGGTCTGAAGGTGTTACTACATTATTTATTAAAACATGCTGCACAACAAAGAAAAATGTATAATCATTTGATATAGTTTGTGTCGTTCTTTAACAAATGAAAACGTGACCGTCGGAAAATTTGTTGTGGTACAAGAGCCATAAAACACTTTGTGACGTGCTGTTATTGCGAAATAACCAACTTCTGAGCTCTGAGGGGTATCCATAACTCGTATTGCACAACACCATCATCGATTACATTTCCTATAACGGCACGCTTGTCGTGTTTTATTCCTTACTTATGGTAGAATGCCAACTCTACAAAAGCTAGTGTATGTAAATTGATGTAACTGCCAAATGATAGCGATAATCTGTGAAACAGACATGTAATGAATTAATTAGCAGTAATGTTCTCTGGTGAACCTGAACTTTTAAGCAACCCGGAGTAATCATAGTAATACAGTATAATTCTAGACTAAACAACAAAAGAATCCTCGAATTACATTCAGGACTGTTCTGAAGTAAAGCATGTTCTGTTCGGTCTAAGAATGTTCAATATTCCGGCCGATTTCTGAGTAAAGTGTTGATTTTTCAGACCATGCCAAAATGTGTTAACATCGCCACGGTGTTGTTGTTTCTATAGTGAGAACTTGCGCAGGGACTTTCACAAATATGCTTCACAAAAATGGATTAAAGAAAGTGTTGTTGATATAGTGAAGTTTATTGTTGTTGTTGCTTTTGTTGTTGAGGAGACTTTTTTTTTTTAAATTTATTTAACATTTTTGGAAGGAGCCTCCAGTGTCAGCAATTCGTACTTTCTTTATAACAAAGAAGTCTTATTAAAAACAAAGAAATAGCGTATTGAAAAATGTGAAATAACTAGTGTTTTGCAGATTGTTCCACAACATTAAATGTAACTAGAAAAGGATAAAAAGTATGTGGTGTTATTTAATAATATATATATTTTTTTAAATTGCATTGGAAGGTTGCTGGAATAAAACGCTTTGCGACGAGGTTGCTTTGCTTCAGGCCACATCGCACCACCCCATCGTTGCTCATTTTTCTATAACAGCACATCCCCAAGTTTTTTTTTTATTTCTTACATAGTGTATTTCTATTTTATCCCAGTTACACTGATGTTCTCACTACACCACTAATTTCCATCCTTCAGGTGTGTGGAGCATAAATTCCGCCGGTGTCCCCCTCTTCCCACGACCAGCGTGATCATCGTGTTCCACAACGAGGCCTGGTCCACACTGCTGCGCACCGTCTACAGTGTGCTGCACACCGCCCCAGCCGCCCTGCTGCGGGAAATCATACTGGTGGATGATGCAAGCACGGCGGGTGGGTGCGGTGTTTATCATGAGCACCGATAACACTATAGCACTGATAGCACAATATTAAGCCCAGTATCTTGGCTCTGCACTCTGTTTTATTGCCCCAACCCTGCCCTATGCAGTGCAAACAAGTCCACCGTTACGGTGCCAAACACCTGTAACTGCATTTGTAAAAAGTATGTCGGTTTCCAACCCACTTTCAGGCATACACGCCACGTGAACCACTTTTTCAAAAAGTGCAGTGTCCAGCATTAATGCATCTGGTATATGAATTTAAATATAAATTGTGGTTAAATTTGTCAGAAAGGGGAACTTGGTGGATGTAAAAAGAACTTACTTGCTTGTAGACAACTGAGTCATGCAGAGTTTTGCAATTGTCCACAACTAACCTCTTTTGAAGTGTTTGAGTTCATACTTTAACTGTAAGAGCCACATTTGTATAGACTGCATTTTTCAAAAACTAGCAGAAACAAAATGTGCAAGGCAGCCATCTTTTACTTTCATTATTTAAGTAAATTTAAGAGTTTCTTATTTCTTACTTGGAGGTTTTTTTTTATTGAGTGGTAAAAGTTTCAGTCAGAGTACAGGTTCAAAATGTTCAGAGTATCTGTGTAGGTGAGTATGTTGTCGAGTTGCATTATTACATGAAGACTTTGGGACTTTTACCACCTCTGCACAAAAGTTTCCACAGGCCACAAAAGGCAAAAACCAACAGTCCATGTATAGTCAACGCATGAAAATTACATACACTCTATGGCCAAATGTTTGAGGACACATGACCATCTCACACATGTGCTTGTTGAACATCCCATTCCAGATTTGCTGTTATAATATCCTCAACTCTTCTGGGAAGGCTTTCAACTAGATTTTGGAGTGTAGCTCTGGGGATTTGTGCTCATTCAGCCTCAAGAGCTTTTGTGAGGTCAGGCACTGATGTCATGTGAAGAGGCCTGGTGTGCAGTCGGTGTTTCAGTTCACCTCAAAGGTGTTCAGTGGGGTTGAGGTCAGGGCTCTGTGCAGGACACTCGAGTTCTTTCACTCTGACCTTGGCAAACGTGTTTGGCAAAATGTCATCATGCTGGAACACGTTTAGTTCCAGTGAAGGGAAACTGTAATGCTACAGCATACAAAGACGTTCTATACAATTGTGCGCTTCCAACTTTGTGGCAACAGTTTGGGAAAGAACCACATATGGGTGCGATGGTCAAGTGTCTACATCCTTTTAACCATATAGTGTATGTGGAACCACTGACAAAACAGAATAAAATAAAATGCAGCATAAAACTACATGCAGTCACCTCGTGGTTAAACATATCGACAGGAAATACAGATTATCGACAGGAAATACAGATTATCGACAGTCTCGAATAGTCTCAAATCTTTTGCTTGGGATATGAGGACAGAACTACACAACTCGTTGCTGAAAGTTTGGCCAACATCTTGCTGACAATGCGCTACATTAATAACTTTATTCGAATATAATGAACATGTACTCATTTGTTGCCTTTAGTTTGTACAATGTACTTAATTAGTTAACAAGCTTACTTTATATTAGTATATTACATTACGTTCTACCGTTTTTACCCTCGTCAGTCCACAACTGAAACATGGGACAGGGCAAACAAATTTATGACTTGTCCATCCCTGCTATGATTCTCCAAAAATTCTCCAATTCTACCACCACCATGCTTTAGTTTTTTCCTGGTTGCCATTTACTGTATTTAAGCTGAATTTAGTCAGACATATTTGACTGCTGTTATATTCTGTAATATCTTTCTTTTTTGATACATTTTATGACATCTTAATCATTTTGACAGGATTAATGTGAGCAAAGACAAAAACGTCACATTTGTGTAATCACTCTGTTTTTACTGGGTTTTTTAAAATTTTTTTTTTAAATCTATATTTTCATGTCCCTGGACTCTGCTGCAGGTCACCTGCACTCTCAGCTGGATGAGTACGTAAAGGTGCTGAAGGTGGTTAAAGTTGTGCGTCAGATGGAGAGGAAGGGACTCATCACGGCCCGACTGCTTGGTGCCAGTCACGCTCAGGGCGAGGTCCTCACCTTCCTCGATGCTCACTGTAGGATCACACACTGCTTTCATTTTCCTTTCACAATTAGATTAAACTATAATCACCCTGGTATATGATGTGATCCGCAGCCCTGATTACACACATTAATTTTGTCCAGTTACACCTAATTATAACTACTTTTGCTAGCACAGGTTGTTGGGTATTTGTGATTCCACAAATACAACCTTTTCAATTTGAGAGTAGTAAATAGCTTGAGGAAATTAGAAAAAAACGTTCGAAATTTCAGCCTATTTTTACTTCTGTCTCATTCTCAGATCTCATGTTAGATAACACTGTTTGCATGAGGTGTGTTTAGTTTGACACAGGGGAAAAAAAAATGACAAACGCTTGCGGTTTGCTTTTCTGTTATCCTCCCAGCATGATTCACACAGACTCCTTCGAAACCTGAAAGAGTATGAAAAACCTGTAGCGCCATCAATCATATCCATGCTCGTACATTGCATTCTTGTGGTTCATGGTTCAAAAAACTTGACACAAGCATTTTGTTTGTTTGTTTGTTTTTCTCAAGGTGAGTGTTTCCATGGCTGGCTCGAGCCACTGCTTGCCCGAATTGTGGAAGAGCCGACGGCCGTCGTGAGCCCAGAAATCACCACCATCGACTTGAACACGTTTAGGTTTAACAAGCCTGTGGCCACTGCACGCGCTCACAACCGCGGAAACTTCGACTGGAGCCTGACGTTCGGCTGGGAGGCCATTCCTCAGTATGAGCAGGCAAAGCGCAAAGATGAGACCTACCCTGTCAAGTGAGTCTCTCTCTCTCTCTCTCTGTCTCTCTCATGCTCTTGGTCAAGATCTCGCTCTTGTCATGATCTGTCTGTTTCTCTCTCTCTCTGTGTTTGTCTCTCACTCTCTCTGAGTCTGTCTGTCTTTCCTGCACTCTGTCTGTCTGTGTCTCTCTCTCTGTCACTCTGTCCTTTTTTTCCTCTGAGTCTCTCTCTCTCTCTCTCTCTCTCTCTCTCGCTCTCATTGTCTCTCACTATGTCTGCCTCTCCTGCTCCTTCTCACTGTCTCTCTCTCTTTCTCTGTCTGTCTTTGTCTCTCTCTCTCTCTCTCTCTGTGTGTGTGTGTGTGTTTTGTCTTGCACACACATATTCTATGTTACAGAGATAATGTTGCTAGGTCTACATGTTTTCAGAGATCTTCTCGCTGGTACAGGTAGTTACTGGTCAAGGCAATGTTTTACTGCAGCACTCAGTTTCAAATGACCTGAAATAGATAGGGATAAGTATGCACATTAACATTTGAAAATATAATATAGTGCTCAGTTAATGTTTGCAGGTGTAGTTTCTTGTTTACAGTAAAAGAAGTGATGGAGACAGGAGCTGAGTGGTATATCATATAGTCTTCTGAGGCCATAGAGTGTGCTGGACATTTGGGTATAAAGAATAAAACCATTTCATTTTTACAAGCAAGTAGCTTCTTAAAACATGGTATCAGAGTTTGTATTTTAAGTGAGCTCTGAAATATAAATAATGGAAGATCTACAACACCGGTAGAGGCTATGACTAAGGGGTGGGGTGGGGGATAATGATAAATGTATTTTTCATCTATTGTGGTGCTATTATGTGCAGCTTACTTCTAAAAGAAAACAACATTTCCCTCTAGACTGACGAATATAAATAAGACTGGAGAAACTGTGAGTACTGTACAATACTGTACAAAAATTTTAGGCAGAAAATTTTTTAGTGCAAAAAACATAAATTAAACAAAACCATACGTAAACTTCACGCCAAAGTTGCGGGAGCATAAACCATCACTCCGATTGCCCTGTGAATGACGCTGTCGAAGATTTATTTTTTTTTTTTTGAAGCTCTGACATAATCTTGTCAACTTTAGGGGTGGACCTCATTTATTATGTGCCACAAAGGCAACGCTTTTGATCACTGCTTGTATTAGTAAGAACGAGAAAGGTGAAGGTGAAGATTTGAAAGGTATATGAATTCAATTATTTCTGCAGGATGTAGCTGTCAGCATGTGCCTTCTGTGGGAGAAGTCCAATTATTTCTATTTCTGTAATCCCTGGGACATATAATATTTTGGATATAAATTAATCTGTTTTTCCTGTCAGATTTTTCACCTTTTATCCAACAAATCCACCGTAGATTAAAATTTAGCTTTAACTTTTTGTAAGTAGGTGTGCACAGTTTACCAAGGTGATGAAATGTAAATGAACATAAATATTTATTACTACACAAAACAATGAAATATATCAGGGTTTGTATTTTATATTTGCCATGCATGAATGTCTGTGCCAAAAAAAAGTGACAGAAATACAAAAGATAGCAACATTTTATATTTGTGAGAGAAACCCTATTAAAAACTATAAAGCTAATCGAAATTTGAAATGTAATGCACCTGAATAATTACATTTTTTTTCTGTAACAGAATCATGCCTTTAAGCATGAGGTCCTCAAAGTAGGTTAGTTATAGTGGTATAAATCATAACTCATCATTATTAAAGCGATTATTTATTTTTGAGTTCTTATATATGCTATATGCCCAAAAGTTTGTGGACACTTGACTAATCACACCCATATGTGCTTTTTGAACATCCCATTCCAGATTTTGTCCGCCTTTGCTGTTATAACACTGTAAACTGAATTTTTAGTGCCAGTGAAGGGAAATTGTAATGCTACAGCATACAAAGACAAGCTAGACAACTGTGTCCTTCCAACTTTGTGGCAACAGTCTGGGGAAGAACCACATATGGGTCCACATACTTTTTGCCTATATAGTGTAGTTATAGTGTAGTGAAATGTGACCGGTCACTTGAATCGAATGGTTTTAATCCACACTCCAGTAACACAAAACCAAGTAGCCTATAATTAATGACAGTTTCAATAAAATATGTTTAAAATATGTGTGAAAAGCTCAGGAATAACAATTTACATACCTCCAATAATAGTCAAAATATTGTAGTACACATTCAAGTTGATTATGTGCATAGATTTTATTTTTTTTATTTTGTTATTTTTTTTATTTTAACATCCAGGATCCCTGGCTGAAATATATTACATGGCCACTATACGCATATGATGGTCTTCTCCAAACTGTTAAAAAAAATTCAGCTAAGGCTGATTGAGCACAAATCCCCACAGCCATGCTCCAAAATCTAGTGGAAAGCCTTCCCAGAATAGTGGAGGTTATTAACAGCAAATAGTGGAGGTTATTAACAGCAAATAGTGGAGGTTATTAACAGCAAATGGGGACTAAATCTGGAATTGGATGTAGAACAAGCGCATATGGGTGTGATTTGGTCAGGTGTACACAAACTTCTGGCCATATAGTGTAATTTATCATATAATGTAGAAAAGGTGCTACTAACACCAGGCAGTCATGGGTGTCTGTGAGCTGATGGATCCAGAAGAGGGTAGATGGCACTTTCCTCTGAGTGTGTTACTCTGCCCTGTGACTCTGCATGAACGTCAGTTCAAAAAAAGATGCAGTTTGCTGACTTGTCTTGGAGGAAGCACCTGTTAGTCAGTTGGTAGCTCTTGGATTATAGGGTAATTAGCAGGTGACCAAAAAGTGGAGAGAAATCCCTAAAAATGGAAAGGTTTAGTGTTTTTAGTCAGGGTCACGTTTCATAGTAACCCCAAACAGAATATGAGGATTAAATCTCATGTTGCACCATCAGTTGCATGAAAACAGTGAAGAAATGTCAGTGTGTTTTTAAAACTCAGTCTGACAATTATTTGTTCTACTCAGAAAACATCAGTTTTCCAACTTAGATTGCACCCAGACATATCTTTGATATGGTAGACACTAGGTACCAAAGATAGTTGTACCAAATGTCAAAGGTTTTTAGCTTTCATTCTTTGAATTCATTGAAAAGATTATAAGCAAAGCATAAATTCTTTCCTATGTCCCATGTCTGAGTCCACTTCCATATTGGAGGCTATTACATAAGACATTCAAAGAAGTTCATTCATTAATAAAGTTCTTTTCCCCCCCCATTCACATTTTTTCCTTCAGCGAGCTGTTGCTGGTTCTGTCTATACAAAGTTCTGCTGAACAGACACAACAAAATCAGGGGAATTCCCTGAGTCAGATTTTTTTCCACCTCCACTGTTAAGTAGATTTTGGTTTTCACCCGGTTTACATTTCTCTCTTCTCTTCCCTTCAGAACACCAACCTTTGCTGGTGGTTTGTTCTCCATTTCCAAAGCCTACTTTGAGGAAATTGGAACCTATGACGACAAAATGGAGATCTGGGGTGGCGAGAATGTGGAGATGTCCTTCAGGGTTTGTTAAATCTCTCTGAGAAGTTTTACTACACTAAGTTTTCCCGTAATGTATTTCATGTTGCTAACTGGAAATAAATGAGCAGGTGTGGCAATGTGGAGGCCAGCTTGAGATTATCCCGTGCTCCGTGGTCGGTCATGTCTTCCGCACGAAAAGTCCGCACACTTTCCCCAAAGGAACTGAAGTCATCGTGCGCAACCAGGTCCGCTTGGCTGAGGTGTGGATGGATGATTATAAGCAAATCTACTACCGCCGCAACCCGAATGCAGCCAGGATGGCCAAAGAGGTAAATAACTGAGATGAGGTTCCTTTAATTCACATTTTACCAGGCTTGAGCATGTAAGGGCTAGTAGTATCAAATCCAAATGACTAATTATGGCATAATCCCAATTTTTCCCATGAATTTTCTTGAATGATTGCAACTATATCTCAGGATTATACCAGATTTTTGTCGTCTTCACCAGGCTTAGTCATGTGCTAGCTTTTTATTGCCTACTCTGGCTGGGGCTGTACTTGTTTTTAACTATGCCTACACAAAGAGCGTTTACAATTTAGCCACAGCATTTACGACAAAGCAGTAGTCAGACCAAAGACAAATAAAAATCATTCATCAGAAAAGTCAATTAAACGAAGGTGAAAGCACATGAAGGCCAGATTTGCTTCTGGTTCTGGTTACTTTTGCTTTGTGCTGACTTTGTCTAGCTGAAATTTTAACATTTTTAAAAAATGCTAGGGTCTTTATGGTGAAATTTAATTTTTCTTTGCCTGCTAGTATTTTTTTTGTTAGCAATGTTGGTACCTGTGACTGAAGATAGCTGTTGTGTATATATCCTGAGTTCCCATAGTCTGGAGAATTAGCATCCAGAGTCTGGAGTCTCCAGCTTTAGGGTTTAGTCTAGTCTGGAGTCTCCAGCTTTAGGGTCCAAGTTGAGTCCAGAGTCTCTAGCTTTAGGGTCCAAGTCGAGTATGGAGTCTATAGCTTTAGGATCCAAGTCAAGTTAGGAGTCTGCAGATATAGGGTCCAAGTCAAGTTAGGAGTCTGCAGATATAGGGTCCAAGTTGAGTCTGGAGTCTCTAGCTTTAAGGTCCAAGTCTAGTTTGGAGTCTCTAGCTTTAAGGTCCAGGTCTAGTTTGGAGTCTCTAGCTTTAAGGTCCAGGTCTAGTTTGGAGTCTCTAGCTTTAGGGTCCAGGTCTAGTTTGGAGTCTCTAGCTTTAGGGTCCAAGTTGAGTCAGGAGTCTCTAGCTTTAAGGTCCAAGTCTAGTTTGGAGTCTCTAGCTTTAGGGTCCAAGTTGAGTCAGGAGTCTCTAGCTTTAAGGTCCAAGTCTAGTTTGGAGTCTCTAGCTTTAGGGTCCAAGTTGAGTCAAGCCCTAAAGCATTTTTCGATGAGTCCCTAAAATGGTTAGGTACTTGTGTGGTACATGTGGTGTTTTTCATGTCAGCTATTGTGGGACCACATGTTATTTGATGCTTTGTTTTATTTAAATGTATTTGTATCCATGGCCCTCTGATGGAACAAAGTCATTATCTATTTGGGATGAATGGGTTGTGTAATCTATTGCCAACGCTCGAGCAGAGGTCAAGTTGCAAACCAATAAACTGAGTGAAGTCCTCATCTCTGGTCTTCAGTTACTACTATTAGATTACTAAAATGATGTTGATTTTTTTCCCTGTTTAACCAACACAGTTTTGTTTTGGGTCCCGCAGATGAACTACGGTGACATCACAGATAGGCTGAACCTCCGGGAAAGGTTACGCTGCAAGAATTTTACCTGGTATTTGAACAACGTCTACCCAGAAGCCTTTATTCCCGATCTTAACCCTGCTAAATTCGGAGCAGTAAGTTTTCATTTCAACCTGCCAACAAACTCTTACACATTTCAGTTAATCACATATGTGTTGACCCTGTGCTCTTTGTATCACCATGTAGATCAAAAACTTGGGGTCTCAGAACTGCCTGGATGTGGGGGAGAATAATAGTGGTGGAAAGCCATTGATTATGTATGTGTGCCACAACATGGGAGGAAACCAGGTATGAACAGCATCTTTGCTGTTGGTAAACTAGTTAGTTTCTGTGAATTTGGGAAAAAATGGGGATATAGGTTCCTTCTCTCAATGACTTGGGAGTGTTTGGTTCTTTTCAGTACTTTGAGTACTCAACACACAAGGAGCTGAGGCATAACCTGGGCAAACAGCTGTGCCTGCACGCCACTTCATACCCAGGGCAAGTGAAGATAGAGCAGTGTCAGCTGAAGGGTCGCGGTACCAACGTCGCCCCTCAGCAGGAGTGGATCTTCACTGAGGTATTGTTTACTGAACATTCAGTTCAACTAGTTTTGTGAGTTTTGGTGTAATTCCAGAAATTGTGCAGGGTGGTGTTGACTGAAATGTAGGGCTGCAATGATTATAAAAATCCACATTGCTTATTTTTCATAGTCAACACTTAAAAATCCTACTTAACATACACCAGAAACATGTTATTTGGTAAGAGTGCATAGGGCTCTATCTCTGGGTAGAATGTGAGATATAGCGAAATTATCAAATGTCTCATTTGTCATTTATATTGGGTATTGTTACTGGTAATAGGGAATATTTGTTAAAGGAGAAAGTCAGTAACAAGAAAAGACAACGAGCACACTCAAAAGCCAAATTGTATTTGTTAAAGCCTTTCTCATTATCAGCAGATTAATCAAATATTTGTTGACTATTTTACATGAATAAATAAGTATTAAAATATTGTTTTTTTGCGGCCCTAATCGGCAGTGCTTACTAATCGAACTACTTCTTTCTGTTGCTGTTTGTAGGAGCAGTTATTAAAAAATCCGTCCTCGGGTAAGTGCCTGCACTTGAAGAACAACAAGGTAGTCATGAGCCCCTGTGACTCAGGAGACCTGCGTCAACACTGGATGTTCAGCTGATCTCCGTCTCTGTTGAAACGAAGTTGAGAATCCAGACAGAAGGACAGCCATAACTTGGGCTCATGTGCTCACTCCTGGGCCATCTATGTGAACTGATAGCATATGGGGCATTTATATCCATGCAATGGACCAAACTTAAGAAAAAACAAAAAACTTGAGTCTCATAAGAATGCGAGTGGAGGCACCGTCTCTAAAACTGAGGGACCTGACTGCAGTATTGTTTACATGCGCTCACCAAATGTGTGCTTTCAACCTTTGCGTTTCATCCTTCAAACTGCTACTTTTAAAGATTTTATTTGTTTTAAAAAGTGTGTAATAAATCATTTTATTATTATTATTATTTTAAATTTTATTTTATTTGAAGGCGGATGAGACTGCCTTGATTTTGCCAATAAGACATGGTATGTATTATTTTGTCATAAGATCATTCTGTTGTCCTGCCACAAGCCAAAACCCAGTGGGATGTTTCATCAAGAAAGATATATATATATATATATATATATATATATATATATATATATATATATAAATTGTTTTTTTTTTTTTTTTTTTTTTTAAAGTTAAGTCAGAAACCATGGTACTCTTGTCTTACTGGCCATTCTAATATATGCAACATAAGTTATTTGACAGAGATGATTGTGCAGGTGCTCCAAGACTATTAAATGAACACATGAAATGGATACTTTTTGTTCTTTTTTTAATTAAAGATTTCTTGTGACTTTTCATTCTTCTCCATGATTGTGTGGATCACTTTTTTTTTTTTTTTTTTTTGCTCAGTTGGAGGATATTTCTAGATAGATATATTTAGTTAGCTTTAATTAATGTCATGTATTTGTGAACTATCAGGTTGTGCCTGTTATTCATACCTGCATTGTTCCATAAACCTGCATGAATAGAGAGGGAGTGCCTGGGACTGTAAGTAACCTTTAGGTTATTTTTTTTATGTGATAATGTTTAATAATTAACCAAATGAAGGCGCAGTCGCACTAGTTACCCTTTTAATCTAGGGTCAATGATTTTAATTTAAAATAGTGAGATTTACTGACTTAATAGTTGTTATGGTCTTGTTATTTAGTTTTATTCTACTTTTAATGTTTGGTTATTTTTCATGAATTGAAAAATCATGAATCGATAGACCTTCCCTGCTAGTAATTAACCGTGAATATTTATATATATATATATATATATATATATATATATATATATATATATATTATTACTAAATAATGCTTTAGTTTATTGGATTTATTTGAATTGGATTTCGCTTCAGTTGTTTACATGCTTCTGTAACTTGAAATGACGTAACCCGCTACGACGAATCCTATTGGTTGGATGGCCACGACACGACAAATCCTATTGGCCGGAAGCTCGTATTGATTTTACATGGAATGCTCCGCGTGCGGCATGAGTCACATATACCGTATATTCGCGCGTGCTGTTATAGGCCGGTTTATTTTACTTGTATACTAGGTTATTAACCAAAACATTTAATGGAAGCGGAATTCTAGATTACAGTTTGTAGCCAGTTGCCAGCTTACTAACACTTATTAATCTCATGAGCAGGCCTCAACGCTACAGGGGCTCGCGGTTTATATCCACCGGCGCTGAATTGTTTCTGCCTGTCCGTTATTCCAGCAAGGCGGCACGAGCTACTGTTTTGCATGTTAACTCAGTAGAATTCCGGTGTCGTTAAACTCGTGCGCGTGTGTTCTCGTTTCGTTTTCATTCCGCAGTTGCAGTTGAACGCTTGTCCTGCTCGTTATTAGGAGTTGTTATTATGAGTTCATTAAAGCGCTCTCAGTCCGAGGTGTTGGGAGAAATCCGGAAGGAACTATATGATGACCATGAATTTCGACAGGTTACTCATGTCTTCGTTATCATGGGCGCCTCGGTAAGTAATTATCATTTTGGTGCTCTAGCTCAGTGATCCTCAACCCTGTTCCTATAGACCTGCCTTCGTCCAGAGTTCACCTCCAGCTCTAATCCAACACACCTGCTCCGACTAAATCAGGTAACTCTCAGTGATTATCTGTAGCTGGTGTATCGGATTAGGGTTGGAACTGAATTCTGCAGAAAGCTAGAGCTCCTACACCTGAAGGTGTAAATTTAACCTATTAAAATGATTTGTGTAGAATGTATTTAAAATCACCACTGGAACACCTCCACATCCCGACCCTTATTGAGATTTTTTTGTTTTGAATATGCAATGAATATGCAAAGTAGACACGCCCCCACATCTCAGATACCTTTAGCTAACTTATCGAACCGGCTAGTTACCTGTTAATAAACTAGCTCTCTGTTTGTGTATTGGAGTCTCGATATATATTGTCATATTCTCTGAATTATTTAACGAGTATTTTACCACAAAACCTTGATGTTAGTGAATGAGATGGCTGTTTTTCTCCCCCACATGTACACCAAGTAAAAGTAGAAAAAAATTTTAAAAAAATTGAGCAGAGTGAAAAACTGCTACGAGAAGCTAATTCACTTCTTTTGCGTCCATTCCCCTTCAGTGAATCGGTAGCTTTTCTGCCAGGTTAATTATATCAGCATCCAGTTTGACTTCTGTTTTATTTTAGAAAGCAGAACAGCATAGTTTTCAGGTGTCCTGTGTCGTTGTACCCAGATAGCATACTTTTCTGGGCCTCATCCGGGCCAACTATGGTACATATGGCTCAGTTCTGGCAATGGCAAAGGTCACGTGGGCCACATCTGGCCCTCACACAACAAGCCGGTTTTAGGCTTGTTTTGTCTGGGCCCACATCTGGCCCAGAAGCCAGCCACACTCAGGTTGAAGTCATTGCCGTCATTCCATACGGTGTGTGGGCCAGATGTCATTTGCTATCTGGGTAGCCAGGTGTCAACAATCATAAATGCTACAACGAAACCACATACTACTGTTTTAAATTTGTCAGCGTTGACTTCTTCACACGTACATTTCTGAACTAGTCCGATCTGTGAAACTCCACTTCCTCATTTAACGGGTTGAACCATACTCACATTTCCATGGTTGTTATAAAGCAGGTTTGTGAGGGACAGAGGTTCCTTTATGTTGTGTTTTACTCGCTCATGCTTCACGGCCTGTTAACTTCGGTTTGATCCACATGAAAGTGTCACTAGGTTTGGTACAGGGAGCACTGGCTCTTCACTCACACCGAATGAGCACCGTTGCACATTCCATTGAAGTAGTAATTACAATCCAAAAAACTAAAATCATTTGGTTTTTATTCTCTTTCTCTCTCTCTTTCTCACACACACTCTCTCTCTCTCTCTCTTTTTTTAAAGGGGGATCTTGCCAAGAAGAAGATTTACCCAACACTTTGGTGAGTGTCTGAACACTGTTAATGTGTGTCGGTGTGCGCGCGCATGTGTTCAGTTATTCAACTAACCTTGTTTTTAAGGTGGCTCTTTAAGGATGGGCTCCTACCAGAGGAGACATACTTTGTTGGGTTTGCTCGTTCCCAGCTGACCATGGATGACATCCGTGCTGCCTCTTTACCGTACATGAAGGTGAAGGTCAAAAAGTGTTCTTGGTAGTTATTAGCATGAAATAAACAATTATATAGCAGGTCGCCATCCTATAATGGGATCAACATGTTTTGTAATTAAGGAAGTAATGAATAAAATAGAACAGGGCATGTTATAGGGAAAGTAATCAGTGATGGTGTGATGTGGACTGAGGTGAAGCAGTGTTCCTGTTAAGCAACTCTGAAGTTTATTGTTTTCCTCTAACACACAAAAATATATTTCCTATAACTTGTATAAAAAGACAAGACAAAAATGTAGCTTGTTGGGTTACAATCTTAAAGCACAACCTCCTTAGTCCCTGGAGACTTTCTTGTTACCGAAAACCTACTGACTGTAACAAAGCACTGACAACAGAGACTCCTTCCATAAATTTTAAACAAACGCCTTATAGAAAACTTTCACCAATGATGATATATGCCTTTCTTGTTTTGCTTTTAGAGTATTACGAGTCTTAGATTATGTGGAAGATCTGCTGTACAAGTACCTGTGAATTAGCTGCAACTATATAAAACGAAAACGATTAGAACAAATGCAGAATCGAGAGTTTAACAGTCCTGTGGTATAAATGTGAATAACCAGTATAGGACTAAAATGACTAATAAGGCTACCTTTCTCTCCCCATCATGTTGTGTTCATTGCATCAGGTTAAAGACGTGGATAGTGAGCGTCTCTCAGCATTTTTCCAAAGGAACTCTTACCTGGCCGGACGCTACACAGAGGGAGAGTCTTTCTCACAACTGCAGTCCCACCTGAATTCTTTGTGCCATGGTACAGGTGCCAACTACATCTTCTACCTGGCACTGCCACCCACCGTCTACCACAATGTCACCACCAACATTCGCCAGCACTGCATGAGCAACAAGTCAGTGATGTCCACCACCACATCACGCTCTCACTGTCCCTGCAGCACCCTCAGTAATACAAATGAAAATATGATAATCACTGCCAGAATCGGGTCTACGAGGATTTTTAAGAGGCCGCTTTGATAATGATGCATCATGAAAACATTGTTCATCAAAACAAGACGACTGTTCATCTTTCTGTCGGTCTCTTTGTCTCCCCCTATCTTTCACTCTTCCTCTCTGTCTCTCTGCATCTCAATTTTTACATCTCTCTTTGTCTCTCTCTTGTTCTCTCTCTATCTCCCCATTTCTTTCTGTCTCTCTCTGTTCATGGCTATCTTTTGGAATCTCTCACTGCTTCTTGCTGTGCCTCTCTATCACTGTCTGTCTCTGTTTCCGTCTTCCTCTTTCTGTCTGCATCTTTTTCTCTGCACGTCTGTCTCTTTGTGTGTGTCTATCTTTTGGCCTCTCTCGGTCTCTCTCTAGAGGTTGGAGCAGGCTGATTGTGGAGAAACCGTTTGGCCGGGATCTGCAGAGCTCAGAGGAATTGTCAGCACACCTCTCTTCCCTCTTCACTGAGGATCAGATCTACCGCATAGACCACTATCTGGGCAAGGAGATGGTGCAGAACCTCATGGTACTCAGGTGATGCATTTCACACTGTGAAAGACAAGTTTCTGAATGCAGTTTAGTTTAAGTTTTACTCATGTGACTTGTTTTAATTTGAACTTTATAAAAAGAACACACACGTGAATGAAAAGGCTTTTTCTGAGAATTTGAGTGGATCTGGAAGCAACTATAAAATTAGGCTGATTGTGGATTATGTCCTGTTTGACTTTTAAATTCAACCTGCGATCCAAAATGACCTTTTCTTTAACCTTGTTATTTCATCTCCCATGTCACATTGTACACATCAGTAGCCTTTTCACTGCCTTTAAATGTATTTTGATTAGACTGTAAACATGCACGTCAGTGCTGGAAAAAAGATCCCAATCTCCCCCTGCTCTGACCCAAATGATAACCAACTCCGTCCTTATGTCAGCCAGAAAGATGCTGAGTCATTAGTCCATGCTTTTATTACATCTTGCACTGACAATTGTAACGCCTTTTTCTCTGGACTACCAGTACACTCTATCTCCTGCTTAGAATATATTCAAAATTCTGCTGCTAAACGTTCTGCACATATCACTCCCATCCTATATAACCTTCACTGGCTACCTATCGCATCCCGTATTATATATAAAATTCTCTTGCTTTCGTTTGTCACCCCAGGGTCTTGCTCCTTCCTACATTTCTGAGTTACTCTCTCCCTATATTCCCACTCACTCACTCAGATCTTCTGGGTGCGAACTTCTCCACGTTCCCACATTTCACCTTTCGTCGATGCAGGTCTTTTTCTGTTGTGGCACCTAAGCTATGGAACTCGCTCCCCCTGGCCATTCGGACAACTACCACTATCTCGGAATTCAAAACTCGGCTCAAAACCCATTTGTTCACCCAATATTATCAGTCATAATTCGGCTCTGCTTCATGTAATACTAATTGTGTTTGTTTATACTGCTTCACTTTCTGTGCTGTCTACATGACGCTGGGTCCTGTCTCTTGTTATGGTTTTGATTGTTGTAAAATTTATTATAACTATGCAACTGCATTGTTTCTTGCTCTGGACTGGGCAGATGTCCATTGTCCATATGGTCCATATGTTTGACTGTTATACTGTGTTGTCACTGTCTTTTACTGTGAAGCGTCGCTGAGCTCTGAAAAGGCACTATACAAATTAAGCATATTATTATTATTATTATCATCATCATCATTCTTATTATTATTATAATCAAGTAAAAATGCTGTTTAATTATAATGTGCATAAAACATGCCTAATTGTCAAAAACTGTATTCCAGGAGGTGTAAAAGATGGGGTATTGATATAGATAAGATTTAACATTGGTAGACAAACAGGTTCTCCAGTCTCCACATACACTTTTTATCATCTTGCAACCTCATTCAAATATTCTCAGAACAGGAACTGATTGTAACACAATAAACTGCAATCCACATGTGTGTAAAATCATGTTTAAATGGATTCCCCCATGACTTTTCTTTTAAATATGCAAAACATTTAGATGGAAGCATTGCATTTATTTATTTTTTTTAACAATACAGCATTATTCTCATGATTTCTTTCAGGTTTGGGAACCGAATTTTCGGCCCTATCTGGAATAGGGACAGTGTGGCCTGCGTCGTTCTCTCTTTTAAAGAACCCTTTGGAACTTATGGGAGAGGAGGATACTTTGATGACTTTGGTATTATCCGGTAAGAAGGCATGTTATGTTTTGAGGAGTGAGAAATGACCATTTTTACTTGGTTACTGGTTTGGTTATTCCTTTACATATAAAGTAGCATTGCTTTCACTTCCTATTCAATTTCCTCCTCTCAGTGACGTCATGCAAAATCACCTTCTCCAGATGCTCACCTTGGTTGCCATGGAGAAGCCTGCCTCCACCAGCTCGAATGACGTGAGAGATGAGAAGGTATCATGAGAACATCAGACCCCATTTTCTAAAAACTAGAAGATTCTCATCCGGAATTCTCATCAGGGCAGATTTTTAAAAAAAATAAAAGAATTAAAGCAAAAAAAAAAAAAAATTAAATTCTAATCAGTCAGTGATTGAATGTAGATTCTCTTGTGTTTGTTTACACCTGTTTATGCCCTTCAGGTGAAGGTATTGAAGTACATAGCACCAGTGACTCTACGTGATGTTGTGCTGGGGCAGTATGAAGGAAACCCTGCCGGGGAAGGGGGGGCTAAACTGGGTTACTTGGATGACCCCACCGTTCCCAAAGGCTCCCACACGGCCACTTTCGCCACTGCAGTGCTCTATGTCCATAACGAGCGCTGGGAAGGTGTGACATTGCCAAAGTATTAGAAATGAAACTAAAATACTGTTTCTCGCGGCACAGCAAGGAAAGAACTCCTTGCTGTTCTTCATGAGGAGATCATTGCCTGTTCTGTGGTGATATGCCTATATTGTTTCTGTTGTTCGTTCTTCTCTGAAACAGGGGTTCCCTTCATCCTGCGCTGTGGAAAGGCCTTGAACGAGCGCAAGGCTGAGGTGAGGCTGCAGTTCACTGATGTGCCAGGTGACATCTTTAATTCGCAGTGCCAGAGGAATGAGCTGGTGGTGCGCGTGCAGCCTGACGAGGCTATTTATGCCAAAATGATGAGCAAAAAGCCTGGGGTGTACTTCAGCCCTGAGGAGACGGAGCTGGACCTGACCTACCGTAGCAGATACAAGGCAAAAAAAATGCTTATTCATTAGAGTTTCACTTCTGTCAGAGTGACTGTGCAACTGTGTAGGGGTAATGATAAGGGTTCTTCTCAGATTACATGATCATGGTTTTGCATATTTAGTGGGTAAACCCAATGCTCATTATTTTTATAGTTTTTACTGTATGGTTTATCCATCCATCCATTTTCTGTATCGCTTATCCTACACAGGGTCACAGGAAGCCTGGAGCATATCCCAGGGAACTCAGAGCACAAGGCAGGGGAAACCCCGCACAGGGTTATATGGCTTATTCCAACTTTAAAATAAAAGTTAATCATGCACTATATGGCCAAATGTATGTGGACACCAGACCATCACACATATATGGGCCTTCCCCAAAATATCGACACAGTTTGAAGCACACAGTTGGCTAGAATGTCTTTGAATACCGCAGCATTAAGATTTCCTCTTTACTAAAACTATGGGGCCTAAACTTGTTGCAGCATAACAATACCCCTGTGCATAAAGCGATGTCCATGAAGACATGGTTCGCCAAGGTTGGAGCGGAAGAACTCAAGTGTCCTGCACAGAGCCCTGACGTCAACCCCACTGAACACCTTTGGGATGAACTGGAATGCTGACTGTACCCAAAACCTCCTCACCCAACATCAGTGCCTGACCTCACTAATGCTCTTGTGGTTGAATGAGCAAATCCCCACAGCCACACTCCAAAAATCTAGTGGAAAGCCTTCTCAGAAGAGTGGAGGTCATTATAGCAGGAAAAGGGGAATGAATCTGAAATGAGATGTTAAATAAACGCAATGAGATGTGAGTGATCAGGTGGCCACATACTTTTGGCTGCACAGTGTATCAATTTCAGTTATGCAAATGATGAGGTACATTTTTTTTTTTTTCCTTTAAATTTTCCTATTTGGCCCACTTTCATACATCAACTAAAATACGAAGGGCCCAAAATATCTGGTATGTGTGACTGCAACGCAACTTCAGTCTATACCATCAGGGGTTCAGGCCAATTTTGTCCTACCTACAGGTTTGCCTCGAAAAAAATCGGACACCGGTTAAAGTCCCCTGATGTCCTTAAATTTCGCATGTATTCTGGTTCAGATATAACCCATTAAAAAGATAAAATGATAACAGGAGTCCACTACCCCCTTATACAGGATGTGAAGCTTCCTGATGCCTACGAACGTCTAATTCTGGATGTGTTCAGCGGAAGTCAGATGCACTTTGTGCGCAGGCGAGTCTCATTTTCAACATTCCTGCATCACTGCCGTATAACTGAACTTGCAGGTGTATTCGATTCCAAATTATGTCTTGATGTCCATGCGTGTGTTTCAGTGATGAGCTCAGGGAAGCCTGGAGGATCTTCACCCCACTTCTCCACCAGATAGAAGCAGAAAGGACACAACCAATCCCTTACATATACGGAAGGTAGGACATCTCATCTGTCACGACGAGGCAGTTTTTAGTTGAATATCCCTGGTTTACCCAGTCAAACTGTTATGTGATTTCCTGTTTCATCACTAGCCGTGGCCCGAAAGAGGCAGACGAGCTGATGAAGAGGGCAGGATTCCACTATGGAGGAACGTACAAGTGGGTCAACCCTCATCCCGTGCAACACTCCAATCACTGATCAATGCTTGTTAAGTCTTAATTCACCAAACAGAAATCAAACCCAAATTCAGGAGATGAACCTGTTAATCAATGAAAAGAGTTAACTCACCATGTACTCAAGATTCCTGTTTTCTACAAATCCACTTTTTTCCCTCTGTGAATGTTTTGTACATCTGGGAACATGTTTACAGCTACCTTTTTTCCAAATTACGATGATTGATTACACTCCTCACCTCTTCATTGAGTGGTAATGCTTCTCTTGACTGTGTTTTGTTTGTGATTTGAATGTAATTTGCAAGCTCTTATCATCTTTCTTTCAATCTCTGACCAAATCACAGCAAAATTTAGTTACATTTTTCCCTGCAATGAGCTTCACCTTCCTTTTTTTTTCTCCTTAGAGAGACAAGAACAGCATAATATAAGCAGATTTCTAGAAATGGTGTTTACTGTTGTGTGTAGTGTTGGTTTGGAAGCAAGAATTTCAGTATTTTCTATAACTTGTGAAGTTTCGCTGCTGCATTTATACAGTGCATACATTATGATACAGTCTGTTACAGTGTTTTTTGTAGCTTTTTTGTTTTCAAAGTTTTGAGCCCTGTGTCTATTTGACACGTTCAAAACAATACAGGGCGTTTCCTGAAAACTAAGAATGCTAATTCAGTTTTCAGACGTGTGGGCGTGTGAATGGGTGTGTGGCTCAGAAACTGCCACACGCAGTGAGTCAGCAAGGTATAACAGGAGTACAATATATTGATCAGATGCCATTCTGTGTAAAAAAAAAAAAAAAAAATTGTCCAACCTGCTTAATCTTCAAGCCAGGCCAGGTCTGGTCTGGACGCATTCCAATCAGTCTTCAAATCTTCAATAAGTTTGTGTTTTGAGACGTGTCAAGTCACTGACCCTGCTGGTTGTGACTCTTGCTCTCAGGTACGTGGCCTAGACCGGGGGGGGGATGTTGTCACTCAGCTTGGAGGATAAACCAATGGTGTGGTATAAACTGGAATGTGCTAAGTGAACAAACACAGTGTTAACAAGCTGGAATGTGCTGCAGTCATCTACTTGTATGTTTTTCTATACTTTTGAGTTCAGTCTTTTAAAAAATAAATAAATAAAAAAAACACTTCATACCTAAATGTTTGGTGGTTTATGTTAACTGCAAACATTTCTCAATAAAAAATCATGTTGAGACATGAAAGATGTGAACCATGTGTTTGTTTATTACAATATTCTACTGTATTTCATAGCTTAAATATGAAATTCATTATTTTCTTATTGTAGCATTTAATATTTTATAATATAGCATTTTTATGGTTAATATTAGTTGTGTAAAATACATCTCCGTTGGCAATTCCTGTTTCCCTCACAGTATTTCCAGGAGACTGTGTCCTCCTCAATGCCCCTGGCAAACAAATGCACCAGCTGACCGTGTACTCTGGGAACAGAAAAAAGAAAAGCAGCCATGGCAAATGTGAGTTAGTAAATATTCAAATTAGCAGAGATGAGAACCAATGGAGGGAAACGGACCTACAGACACATGTATAAGGGGACGTCCTAATAGGCAATACCAACAGTTTTCAACTCAGGCCTGTGACCAAAAAGTGGCTCAGGAATAAATACAGAGGGTCATGGACATGTTCTCCATCCAGTTTTTCTTTTTAGAAGGTTATAAAAATGGAGCACATTAACAAAGTGCATTTAAAACAGTACCACTCAGGCCTACAGTCTAAGAAACAGACAAAAAAAAACAAACAAACAAAAAAAAAAAAACACTTTCAGTATGGTATCATTTACATTACGATCCAAAATGTCTTGCATGACAAATGATTAGCAAATGAGAGCAGGAACCACTGTTTTTATCTTTCTAACTTAGGTGTCAAGTATGCATAGATTTAGGACATAATGCTTGTCTATAACCCATTATTTAATATAGGAATATTACTGTATACATTTAAGAAAATAGCATTTTATTTTAGGAGGATATTAATTTAATCCAATATGTTTAAATGTTTTTTATTTGGGTAATGACTTAATAGATGGCTTTTTTTTAAGCTGCCCTTAGCATGTATATTAATGGAGGGTGAACACTTACCTGCATAAGATTTCGGTATACGGCAGAATCTCTCCATCACAGTTCCACACAGATGCAGCAGAACGCTTACTGGAGCACAGCCCACACAGATAATCTCTCTTCTTCCTTCCTTTCTCCTTCATCCCTTGTTCCTTCTGCTTTTCTGCAAGGTGTTGCTTGGAGCCGAGCCTGCCCGACTCAATGTCGCCTTCACTCAGCGTCTCAGGAACCCCCGGTATACCTGCTGTGATGTTTTGGCTTTCTTTTGGCTCGTCTTCATCGTTCTCCTCCTCCTCACCGGGAGAAAAGGAAAAGCGCACTGCCTTGACGCGGTGCACCTCGACAAAGGGCAGGTCAAACTAAAACCAGAGAGTTTTAGGGAGTTAGTTTCTTATTTTCTGTATCCTGTTTTTGGATGGCACTTAATGTTTATTTTTTTATTGGAATGCATTAGAAATTTATTTAAACACAGAATTTATAGAGTTATGTCATGTGAAACAATTAACCTGAGCACACAGAGTGAAAAATCTTACTTTTACTTTTAATTAAAAAAAAAAAAAGGTATTTTATCATATCCATTGACAACCTGATGGACATATGCGTGATATATAATATATATAAATATAAATAAATAAATACACACACAGATAGTTGCAATCAGAATTATTCAACCCCCATTGCAAATCAGTTTTATTGCCTCAATTTACAGACCTTCAGCTGTTTGCAATGAACAAATCAAACAAAAGCAATTGAAATAGTTCAACACAACGATTGCTTGGTTTCCCCAAATTCAACTGAAAATGCAACTTATAATGACTTTTCCAGTTTCAGAATTATTCAACTCCTTCATGGCAAGCATCTTTAGTGCTTAGTAGAGCACCCTTTTGCTGCTATGACCTGCTGCAAACGAGCTGCATAGCCAGACACCAGCTTCTGGCAGCGTTCCTGAGGAATCTTAGCCCATTCCTCATGAGCAATGGCCTCTAGTTCAGTAATATTCTTGGGTTTGCGTGCTGCAACCGCCTTTTTCAAATCCCACCAGAGATTTTCTATGGGGTTCAAGTCGGGTGACCATGATGGCCCTGTAGAATCTTTCAGGACTACTTCTGCAACCAAGCCTTGGTAGAATTTGAGGTATGCTTGGGATCATTGTCCTGTTGGAAGGTCCAATGACGCCCAAGCTTCAGCTTCCTCACAGACAGAAGGACATTTTCTCCTAGGATTTCCTGATGCTTCAATGAAGCCATCTTGCCTTCCACACGCTGAATGTTTCCACTGCGAGAGGATGTAAAGCAGCCCCAGATCACCACCAATCCACCACCATGCTTGACTGTGGACAGTGTTCACCTCTGTTTTGCATATTATATATACATATATATGTTTTGCGTACAAGGGATTGTATTCGGGGGGTTGAATAATTTTGAGACTGGAGAAGTCATTATAAGTTGCATTTTCAGTTGAATTTGGGGAAACCACTTGAAGCATTCATTGTGTTGAACTATTTCAATTGCTTATGTTCGATTGTTCATTGCAAACAGTTTTGGTTAATAAGCCTTTTGGAATGAAACAAGGAAGAAACCTATTAACCTATTATACATTAAAACCCATTCCAAAAATACATGTCAGAAATTATTAGCCCAAACAAAACTAAAATTAAAGCAACGTTAGATTCAGGATTAAAAAACTAGAGAGAAAAACTGAACAGTCATCCTCACCTGATCCTGCGTGGTGGTGTGCCTGTGCAGGTATGTGAGGAAACCCAGGGGATTAGTGTTCCTCACCAGGATGAGGTCCCCTGTTCCGTCAGCCAGGTGTGCAGAGGGCGAGAGACCTTTGGGGCTCCGTGGGCATGAGCTGGACATGCAGGTGAGGGACACACATCTGAATCTGCCCTCAACACTTAACCACTCACCTGAGGGCAAACAATCATAACACACAGTTGAGTCAACTTAAAATGCTAACTAAACTCGGAACAGCACCTCAAAAATCATGAGTGCCGTCTTAATGCTGGATCAGACTGGCTGTGGGTTGCTATTTTTACATTCTTTAGTCTCCCCAAATAACATTTCCATACCCTTCACCCATATAAGTCACTTAAAGTCAACCTAAACCTTTATAAAACCTGGTTCCATCCTGAACATTTGTATGAAGTTTCACGTGTTCAGCCCAGGCCCGGTTTCTCCGGTCACTACAAATGAATACTTAGTTCTTCTGACTGATCACCCTTATCCAATGATGAATCATCTCTATCCAGATTGGAGTGGTCTCTTCCAGCATGACCCCACCCCAGAGCTCAACCCAACCTATGGGAGATTTTGGAGCAACATATTACACAGCACTCTCCACCGCCATCATCAGAAAAAGGTACCTCTCCTCAGTTCCAATGACTTTCAGAATCAATGCCAAGGTACACTGAAGTAGTTCTGACTGCTTGTGGTGGACCAGAACACTATATTGTTTGTCAGCTGTCTGTACATAGGATTTGAGTTTCTTGATGAAAAAGAATGGCTACATTTTTATTCAATACAGGAAAAAAAGCTATTCAAAACAAGTCCTGCTTGACTTTAATAATGTCTGATCTAGTATCATTGCCTCTTTGTCCATAGATAAACAAGAAATGTGCACACTATCCTCAGTCCAGTGTTCACAGTGCTTCTCACAGTAAGCATACTATCCTGGATCACTTTAGCTTTAAACAGGGTTCATACAGATTCTTCATAATGAAATTCCAGGACTTTCAAGGACCTTTAAATCACTATTTCTTTGTTTTCAAGGACTATACAAGAGGTGTCCATCCATCTATCCATTTTCTGTACTGCTTATCCTACACAGAGTCGCAGGGAGCCTAGAGCCTATCCGAGGGGACTCCGGGTACGAGATGGGGGACACAATCTCACACACATGGGTGACAATCACATGGGTGTTGGCACACACATCGCAGGGCACAATCACAACGCTAATCACAATGAGTGACAGTATAGCGGGAGGAGGAGGAGGAGGGGGGAGGGGCTGCAGGCTGGTGTCATTTTGAGTGAAAGAATGTATTCATTGTATTAGTGTTCTATCAAAAATAAATACTTTAAAATTTTTAGCGATCTTGTATTTATTGACTTTTTAATAATTCAATTATTATTTATTCAAGCACCTTGTACGAACCCAGTTTAAAAGGCCCTGTTCATCTGCACCAGAATTTCTGTACTAGAAAACAGTAACTGGGTGTTTTCTACTCGCCACTGATTTAGTACCAGTGGATTTCAGATAGATGGTCTATGCTCAAGATGGGTACCAACAAGAAGTGATTATACTTAAGTGAAGGGCTAGTAGCAGTGATTTTCAGGTGAAACGTTACAGAGGTTTAAGTTGTACTCTTACTCTTGGATGGATTCTTCTTCTTTGCATCACCGACTAAATTTAAAAGACTTTATAACAATGCTGTTGACTTCTTGAATCTAAAAGTTCAGAAAGTGTTGATCAATTTTCTGACAAAAGTGCTGGCTGTAATATAAACTCTGACAAAAGTGCTGGCTGTAATATAAACTCTGACAAAAGGGCTGGCTGTAATGAAAAAATATAAACTGGCTCTAATATAAACTTTGCTTTAATGTGCTCATTCTAATATAATACATTTCTATAGAAAGACTAATTCACTTGGGACTTGTGGGGTAAAAATAATCTACCCCAATCAACCCCAAGTTCCACTGACATGTCATTGGTCCAGTTCTTGTTCGTTCAGTATGCAGTGGGAAAATGTGTTTATTATTAGATAACTTAGTTCACAGTTCTTCTACCTTTGCATAGTTTACGATTAACTTGGTTGCTCTGCTCGTGAGTGTTAATGGGTGACTTGTCTTACCCTCCGATTCAATGCTGTACTGGCTGAGTTGCCTGCTGTAGAGAGAGCTACAGCTCTCTGAACGAGGGAACAGTCTCTCTGTGCTCTCCGAGCATACTCTGCACCTACACACACACATAAACGTGCATGGTTACAATTTATAGGTAGACATACAGGTGTAACAGGTTGTCACAAAAATAAGGATGTGTGGATTGAGCAATAGATGCTCTGCTGAGCATGATATTATGTACCCTAGAAGACACCAGGCTTAACGAGTATTAAATAATAGGGCAATTCTACTCATGTGTACATTTCAGTTTCTTTACACATACAGTTGAAATCAAAATTATTCAAACCCCATTACAAATCAGGTTTATTGTCAAAATTTAAAAGTTTGAGGTATGCTTGGGATCATTGTCCTGTTGGAAGGTCCAATGACGCCCAAGCTTCAGCTTCCTCACTAATTTAAAAGTTTGCAATAAACAAATCAAACAAAAGCAGCTGAAATAGTTCAACAACAAATGCTTCAAGTGGTTTCCCCAAATTCAACTGAAAATGCAACTTATTATTATTATTATTATTATTATTATTATTAATAACAACTTCTCCAGTTTCAAAATTATTCAACCCCCTGAATAGAATCCCTCAACAGCACAAATATGCAAAACAGGTGTTGTCTCAAGCACACTTGATGCAACTAATCAAGGGCTTCATTAGTTGCACCAGGTGTGATTGAGCTGGAACACATGAAATACCTGAACTGGCTAGGGGCAGAAAATACATGAAATACCTGAACGGGGCAGAAAAAGGAAGCTGTCAACGGCTGCAACCAGATTTCTGAGAAGGCAGGTTGTGAAAAACCCTCGAGTGACTGCAAAAAGACCTGCAGCAAGACTTGGTGGCAACAGGCACTGAGGTTTCAGTGAGCACAGTATGGCACAGTATGGAAATCCTAGGAGAAAACGTCATGCCGTCTGTGAGGAAGCTGAAGCTTGGGAGTCATTGAACCTTCCAACAGGACAATGATCCCAAGCATACCTTAAATTCCACCAAGGCCTGGTTGCAGAAGTAGTCCTGGAAGATTCTACAGGGCCATCAAAGTCACCTGACTTTTTGATTTGAAGAAGGCGGCTGCAGCACACAAACCCCAGAATATTACTGAACTGGAGGCCATTGCTCATGAGGAATAGGCTAAGATTCCTCAGGAACGCTGCAAGAAGCTGGTATCTGGCTATGCATCTTGTTTGCGGAAGGTCATAACAGCAAAACGGTGCTCTACTAAGTACTAAAGATGCTTGCCATGAAGGGGTTGAATAATTTTGAAACTGGAGGTCATTATAAGTTGCATTTTCAGTTGAATCTGGGGAAACCACTTGAAGCATTCGTTGTGTTAAACTATTTCAATTGCTTTTGTTTGATTTGTTGATTTGATTTGTTCATAGCTAGAAGTCTGTAACTTGACAATAAACCTGATTTGCAATTGTGGTTGAATTTTGATTGCAACTGTATGTATAATCTTATTCAGGCTTGCTTCAGTAAGTGGCTCCATTTCATGGACTGCTCTTGTTTCCTGAGGAATTACATTACCCGAATACTGAGGAGTCATGGACACAGCTCCCATCCAGTAACAACAGTTTTCAGGAAGCTTTGAGGAGCTCAGGCCATTAGTGGTGTACTGATGAGGCATGCAATACAACAAGGCCTTCTTTTAGCCTCCTGTGCTTTGTACATTTTAATGGTATCTCTAGTGGATGCATGTCTCATGGGGTTATATAAAAAAAAATTACTTGATACAAATGTCTTCCACAGCTTCTCACAGTTAATTTTACTAGCAGTAATATATATATATATATATATATATATATATATATATATATATATATATATATATATATATATATATATATATTTTTTTTTTTTAATGTTATTTTTTTTTTAAATTTATTTAATTTTCCTTAGTTACTTCTGAGAATGCATATACTTCTGCCTCAAGCTATTTATGTGAGATATGTACATTTTAACCTGGCCTCTTTTACAGTAAAGTGACGGTCAGTGATTTGACAGATGTTAGCTGTAGGTAGTGGTGTTAAAACTCATAATCCAAACCAATACATTCTCTTTAAGTGTTCCCTTAAAGTTATGACACCAAACATGCTGAATGCCTGAAGCTAATAGAAGACATGGGGTGCTTTCTGAATAGACTAGGATGACCTTTCTCCTGGACATGTTCTCTTTTTCAGACCTTAAAAAAAGCATTTCTAAATTTTAGAAAATGTCCGGAATTCGGCTTTAGTTTCATTCTGATGTGCTTATGATCGAATACTGCATCGTGTACACGTGTATTTGCATTGCTTTAACCCCTCTCTGTAATTCCCACCTACTCACATACCAATTGGTCGATTATAAAAGGCTTGCAGCAACTATTGGCCAAATTCCTGCCTCTCAACCATTAGCCTACTCTCAGCGAGCATGCAAAGGTGAAGTGCTGTTGTGTACGGCATCAAACAGTTGCTTGACAACAGCAGCAAATGACAGCTGTCCTGAGTCGAAACAATGCCCATGGCCATATAAGGTCATTTTTAATTTTGTGTTATCGCATTGCTTCATATTCCATGGTCATTCAAATGATGGTAGAAGGTATACTCATGACCTCTAATATTTTATTTTACTCCGTGGACATTCAAAAGAACATAGGAAAAAATCTAAAACATGGGCAGAGTGAAACCAATTTTATTTATATATATATTTATGTTATGCTAATAGTGTCATTTTCAGTGTATTAAAGAAAATAAATTAATAAAAGGGTGTCTTCTTTTTGGAAAACCAGAATATGGTCACCTTAGAATAGACTGGCAATGTGACTGACAGGCAAGTAAGTATACCTCCTTGTTCTGATTGGTTGAGGCACCACAGAGACCAGAGTACCTCCTCTAAAAATATATTTTATTAAAGCTACCAGAATGTGTGACAAAATGCAGGTGTCTGACTGACCCCACCTTTAAGATGGGTCATGCATACAAGGTTCTATACTGTGATTTTTAAAAAAATTTTTTTTAACCCTGTCTTTACCCTGAGAGGCAGCGACTGTTGTCTCTGGGGCTGGCGATCTGGGACTCCACAGGTAGATACTGCACTATTCCCTGATAGCTCCTGTTGCACAGGTACACTAAACAACCTAAACAGAGAGGACGCACAGGGATGGAGAGAATGGAAGAAATGTTTTTAAACTTCATTAATGTCATTTGTTTTTTGACATGGGTGCTTGGTTCGCAGAAAGTCAGTCCACCAAGGCCAAGGCCATTTCCCACATCAACAATTAAAAATGTATTATATTCAAGTACACCAAAACAACCATAACATACAAACTGTTCAAAGAACAAAAGTATATAAAATGTTTAAATTTGTATACACACACAAAAACACCTCCACAAGTTTAAAACTGTAGGCATAGAAAAGTCTAACAATATCATAGTCCCACAATATAATATAGACAACAATAATAAATAGGCATCTGAAGCCTATATACATTATGAAATTACCAGAGTAGTCATATCTGAGAGGTCCCATCCAGCGGTGCCTCTCACTTTCAGCCAACACGTCACCATAGAAACCGTAGCCCACCAGTGAGACAGAATAACGCACCAGTGTGGAACGATGATGGACAGAACACACATCCAGAGGCTGGGAGTCTCCTGGAAACAAACAGTTTTGCTTCTAGCATTAAACACTGCGTCAGTCATTAAATAAGGGCATTCCTCTGCTTATCAGAACAAACCGACTTTATTTACTATGAAAATACTATGATACACGAGTGATACTGATGAGCTGCATAATGAAAACATTTTCCCATAATAATCGCACTGCTTGTGGAACATGTCCATATTAAATAATGTCACTTATTTAAGGGTGCGTTGTATGATTAGTCCATTAATTTTATGAAGATTGTGTCTAACAGTTACGTCGGTGGGTTTGAATGATTTTTGTGTTGTTGTTTTTTTAAACCAGGATCTACGGTGGCCTGTAGAGTGTCTAAAATGACTGACAGGAAGCCCATCCGAACACAAACAAGCATTCTGGACTGGATTTTTTTTTCCCCAAATGGGTTTTCCCTTTCACTCAGTTTTCGCTTCGCACACTTGTGCAGAGATCATGGCTTAAACCTTTTTTTAAAATAAATAAATAAATATTTTTAAAAAAAAAACTATTCTAAATATCTCCCATGTTATTTGTGCAAGTAAGTAAGAAAGAAAGAAAGAAAGAAAGAAACACATGAACTATTGCACCTTCAATGTTAAGTGGCACATTGTAACATTTTCATGCTCTCAAAAGTCTTACCGATAATGATGTGCAGTGCTGATGTAACCGGGTCGTTCACACCTACTGTAGCAAAACAAACACAATCTGTGGAGCCTGCGGAGAAGAATTAAAAACATGCGAAACGGTTTGATACGATTCAATCTCCTTATCCAATATCCTCAGCCCTAACAGGATAAACTTAATAAGGCTATAATTACACTTATTTTAATAACACCATATCAGTGATATTAAATTCCCGATTGTGATTGGCGTTGATTAATATTCTACAAAAGCAGCAGACATTGTGCCAGCCGCTCGGAAAAATCACAGGTTTATAATGCTGCGCTCGTTTTAACGCGGTATCGTATTACAATGTACACGGGGATTTGTACGGGGGGATGTTCCACATAAACGGATTTTTAAAAAAAACAACCTTACTGTTAATATGGTGAAATCTTTTGTGAAGAGGCGTTTAGCACTTTTGGAATTTGTCTTTAACAGCCAGAGTTAAGCTCGTTACTTTGTGGGAAAGTCATGAGGACAGAGGACTTTCAGTTTCTTGGAAACATGACAAGCTGCATTTCTTTGCCTCATTAACATCAAGACAGAAGTGAGAGAGTCTGGTGACGATGACTGAGGTGAAAAAGTATGTCATTCTTTAAACAAAGAAATGTTTAGTGTTGGCAGATTGCTGTGGTACAAGAGGAATAAATTCTGTTATTGGAAAATAATTAACTTCGTGGGCATTACAGTGACTCTGCTTTGCGTCCAATTGCACCACATTGATTCATTTCCTATAACACACCTGTCATTTTTTTTTTTTTTTATCCTTACTTATTTGCCCACAGTTGTTTGTCACAACCCATTACAAACCTGCTGGAATGATGCCGATGTGGAGGTCACATGGCTGCAGCATCACAGACGGGTCATGTTCTGAAACACCTGCCTCCTGCTGAGTTCGTCCAATCACGCCATGCAATAGCTCACTGAACATTCCATCTCCGCCCACACAAATCACACTGTGCGGGAAGGAAAGAAACAAACGATATCTGCTGTAGCGTAAAGAACCACATCATACAGCTGGCTGCTAAAGCATGAAATTATAGTTAATGCTGAACTACAGGTATTGTTAAGAGGGTGTAATCATGATACGATATTGAGCAGGTAACCTTAGGGCCCCTGTATGTTTGCAAAATGCTTTAACTTGAACAATAGGTGCTGATTAAGTTCTTATTTAACGTGACATGGTACGATATGGTGTCACTTACCCGTCAAACCCAGTCAGATCTTTCTTCAGGATATGGTCTCTCGCCTGATTGGCTCGTTCGGTCACTAAAACAAGATGTTATTTTAAAAGGTAAGTATTTAAACCTTGACTTAGAATCTGAAAACTTAAAAGTAAACCCTCCACGGTCACCAAGTTTTTATCAGTTCAGATCCGATTGCACTTGGTGTGGATATCTTTATCTTTTTTTTATCTAGCTTTTTTTACTAAACAAGGAAACAATACAGTTAAATAGAGCCTGGGTTTCTACCGTAATTCGGTCAGCTTAATAATTGATCCAGCTTTCTCCCCCTTTCTCTTTTCACTTGGCTCTATTTCCTTCCCACTTCTTGATAAAGACCCACGGCGTGTCACTTGAGAGCCAGGCTCAGTGAGACTTGATAACATCTAAGATACCGGAGCGGTGTTGCATGCGGCTTACCTACAACATGAGAGCTGATGCCAGCCAGCTCAAATAGAGGAGCTACTGAGGAGTGATAGATCTGCTTCCCTTTTTTCTTCCCTCCATAGGGGTTAATGAACACTAACAACCTGTGAGGGCGAGAGGGACCTGGAAGAGAGAGGACGGATGGAAAAACAGAAAGGTGTAGACATGACAGACTTAGATCACGTCACTTGAAAGGAGCGACATTTCATTTTCATATATTAAAAGTATCCCGGGACATATCATTTTAAGATGTTAAAAATATGCATAATCCATGTAGAACAAGTTCATTTTTTTATACCTAAAAAAATGGATCATATGAAAATGCATTTTGGAAACACTCCCACTTTTTCTGCCATCCCAAAAATCTAGTTAACTGCTTGGCAAACCAACTTATATTTATCAGAGGTAGACACAAGTGGGATTATGGGATGACAGTTTGAATTTGCCTTATCACATTATTTGTGATTTATTTAACAGTGCCCAAACCTGGTAAAATATACCTCAACACTTTTATTTATTAATGTATTATTCAATAGATCACAGATGCATCAATGCCAATACTGGTATCAGGTATCAGTCCAATACTGTACTTGATTACTCATACATGTAAAAAAATACTGACACCAACATCCAATACCAGGTGATGCTATGTGACATAAGCCTTGTGTACGTTGTTGCTCTAATTAACAGATGGCACAAAATAACAGCGATCTGGGTGCATTTTAGAATAAATAATGACAAAAGCACAGCAAATCTCTGCACTGAGAAACTTGGTTGACATCCTGAATTTAGTTCTGTGTTTACAGATATAATCCTGTATAATCCGAATCAGCCATCCAAGAGGAGACTCATTTAAAAATCACAGTTTTGAGTACTTAAAAAACATGAAAAGCAGAAGATAGAAACGGCATGGGAGGATGAACAGGTTCGTGGCACTGCTCAACTCACAGTGGGTTTTAAGTGCAATCCTGAGTTGTGTCACCCACTGATCCCTGAGGTCACGGCTGGGGCAACAGAACTGGGACCTGCCCAGGCTCCACAGTGGCCCTTTCCCACCACTAGTCTTGCTGCGCTTTACATAGAACACTAGGGCAAAGACAAGTGAAGAAGAAACAGTTAAGCTAAATATTTTAGCCCAGCTCAGTGGTGTTTTCTGCATTGCCAGGCTGCAACTTACGTGTGAAGTCTCGGTCAGTGTCCTTCACTTTCTTCTGTGACTGGATCTCCACCTGACCCTCCATTACAGCAACCACCTCAGAGATGGGCACTGAAACTGAGACACACACACACACACACACACTTGACAGATGATACACCGACTGGTGTCAAGGGTCAATCTCTGGCCTCTACTGTCAGCATTACCACAATCCAAGACTTTCTATATACAAACATTAAGGATTACTGTCTTATCAGACAGAGATGTACTGATCAGCAGGAAAGAAATATTGTGGCACAGAATACTGACATAATTAAAATATTCTGTATATTCACATCTCTACAACTAGGGCTGGGTGAAATGATTATCAATAATGTAATAAATTATGCCACAATACAATTTTTTCAATATTTTGTATATCCCCCCCCCCACTATTTATTAAATATAAAAAATAAAAATAGCTTTATTGATTTAGATATTAATAAACATTTTTATTCATAAAACTTTTTTTTAATGGAACATTACTGTATCCCTGGCAGTTATGAGCAAAACTATATATATCGTGATACACATCACCCAACTCTCTCCCCAACTGCATCCACAGAAGATGTGGACAGTTTCTTCATTCCTCAACAACCAATAACAAAAAGAGGACTAAAGCAGTAATATTCTTACCTGGACCTTTGGCAAGGTACTCAGGTACTTTTTTTGTGTGTCTTCTTATTGAGAAGATCACTGACAATGGCCTAAATTTCATTTAACGGAAAACATATAATGGTAATTGCGCATGTTCATAATACACAAGTAATAGCAGGGCTGGACCAATCAGTAGCCCGGGGTATCCGGAACAAGCAGCTTTAAACGCTCAGGCTATTAATTTGATATTCGCAGGGGCCTAGCAGACAAATTATAAACTTTATACAAAATACAAAAAGTCGTCACTTGGTATGCATGTTTAAACATAATACACTTCGCATACTGTATGTGTGCATGTTTAATTAGATGATGCCTCGTTTGCATAAACGTACATTTTTGAAAACGTTCCAATGCAAAACGTTTTCTTCAAAATATCGGAAATCATCTGGCAAAGATTCACTGTGATTTAAACAAAATAAAAAATATAAAACAAGTTCACGTGAAAAACGTGAAAGTGGAAAATTAGCATGTGAAAATAAATGAACCTTGTGGGGGGGCGGAAATCACGTGAGAATAAATTAATCATATTGGGGGGTGGGGGGGGACTAAATAAAAAATAAAATTAGCACGTGAAAATAAGAAGGAAAAAAAATGTGTAAAACAGAATGTGTGACGTGCCTAAAAACCACGTGTAAATTTATAACCACGTGTAAAATTTCTGCACCTAATTTATAATTCAGTTTTTAATTGCACTTTTGCATTGGGGGGGGGATGCGTGTTATAATATTTAAGAGGATAAAGTGGTGGATGAAAAGCAATGCACATCTGGATGAAAGACGTGTGTGAGAGAAGCAGGTTGAAGACTTACTGGTGTTTTTGTCTCGGTTCTTCTTGTCCAGCTCGGTCCAGCTGAAGCGCCATCCGCTGAGCTGCGCGCGGTGCCGCTTATTACCGAGCCACACACTCGACTCCAACCTCACCGAGTCTGTCTCCATCACCTCAGCTACCTCATAAACCTCTAGAAGCAACCTAATAACTTTTTTAAAAATAAATAAAATAAAAAATACCCCTATACACGTTTGTTTTCTCGCTTTAGTGATGACATTTCGTTCCACAGCATGCGCGAGCTAACGAGCATTTCATTTCTGTCACAGCGCGCTGGTTTGATATTAAAACCTGTCTCGTGAGGGACGAAAACGGACCCATATGACCTACCTCCAACTCCACAGAACACAGTGTTAATGCCTCATTTACCAAAAAAAAAAGTTACTACAAAGATATAATCGGTATTTCCTCTCAGTTTTCTCCTCTTATCGGAAACCTCATTACCAAACTCTCGAAAGTAGCGTCTACAACAAACTTCCTCGCGCTTCCCTGATTCCTCGCACACCTGTAGCTGTAGCCTGCAATTATCATATCGCCATCACATTGGATAATACTAGTGAAAAATTTGCATAAACATAAGCTTGTGGAATGATAGGCGTGGCTAATTAATAGCTACGTCTGCGAGCGCATCCTTCCTCACTAGTGTACTGTTTTAAAAAATACTATTTGCTAAGCTAGTACACGGTCTGGGAAGCAGACTTAAATTATTTGCAATAAGAGTATGGTTGATTTAACTGCTGAACCCTGCAAAAATAATATAAGTATAAATATTAATGTCAATTTTATGTTTTATGCCACAATTACAGTAAGTAGCTAATAGTTTTACATGTAAATCATGTACTTTGGGCTGTGGGCAAAGAAAGAAAGTCCCTTCTCTCATTCTCTGTCCTTCATGTTGTTCGTTTACACTGTAAACACATTCAGATACCGGATTGACAAGGTGCACCGTCAGGCCCATGCCACAGACTGGCTTCTCCTTAAATAAACTTTGTAAAACCAGCTTTTCTCGATCATCTAGTATCCCTCTGTATTCCTCCATTTCTTGCTTCACCACTGCCTGCCAGTAGCTGCCTACTTCTTTGCTTAGTGCTTAGTGGTTAGCACGTTTGCCTCGCAGCTCCAGGGTTGAGGGTTTGAATCCCACCCCGACCCTGTGTGAGCGGAGTCTGTATGCTCTCCTCGTGCTTTGCGGGTTTCCTCCGGGTACTCTGGTTTCCTCCCCCAGTCCAAAGACATGCATTGTAGCAGTTTGGCGTTTCCAAATGGTATGTAGCGTGTGAATGTATGTGCGATTGTTCCCTGCACCCTGTCCAGGGTGTCCCCTGCCTTGAGCCCTGAGTTCCCTAGGATAGGAGCACAGAAAATGGATGGATGGATGGAAGTCCTGTTAAAATGGACCCAAAATAGCCTCAATGCTTTAGGATTTACAAAAAGAAACTCGGCCCTCTTTCTGGACATTTTAGCATCAATAAGCTCTCAGATTACTTGTTGTTCGTGTCACAACTCAGTTACCATTGTGTAATAGCTGTCTAACACTGAATTATAAATAGTGTAACTCAAAATAGTTGCTTCACATGATGACATGGATGAAAAACAGAGCGAGAGAGAGAAAAAAAGAAACTGAAATACCAAAAGCATCTGGGAGGGGAAAAAAAGAATTTCTGATATAGAACCATCAAAATAAATGAATGCATGCAGGTCAGTTTTAAATATGGTTAATTCTACTAAATATAGTAGTTACCTACCAAAAAATAAAGTGAAAATGTTTGGATTTATACAAGAATACTCAAAAATATTTATTTACCCTATTTCTTCTGTTGTGGAAAAACATCACCTGGCCTTTTTCCAGTCGTCTACTGTCCAGTTTGGGTGACCACTGTAGCCTCAGATTCCTGTTCATGGCTGACAGGAGTGGAACCTAATGTGGTCTTCTGCTGTTGTATCCCATCCACCTCAAAGTTCAGTAAATTGTGCATTCTGAGATGCTTTTCTGCTCGCTGCGGTTGTAAAGAGTAATTATTTAGTTACTGTATAAATCCTGTCTGTTCGAACCGGGCTGGCCATTCTTCTCCGACTTCTCTAATCAACAAGCTGTTTCTGCCCAGAGAACTGCTGCTCACTGGATGTTTTTTTTTTTTTTTTCCACACCATTCTGTGTAAATTCTAGAGATCAAACCAGCCTGTCTGGCACCAACAACATGCAACAGTCACAGTCACAGAGATAACATTTTCTCACCACTCAGATGTTTGATGTGAACAATAACTGAAGCTCTTGACCTGTATCTGCATGATTGGCATGGATAGTTGCATGCACATAAAGAAACAAACAAACAAACATATATATATATATATATATATATATATATATATATATATATATATATATATATATATATATACACATTTTTTTCAAGGGATTTTATTGATTAATTTCTTTAGTGTGTCATTCATTCTTTCATTCATTTCGTACTGAAGAAAATCTGTTCCAATCGGCTGCAATAACATGTTTGTCCACTTGAGGTCACTTTTATCGCATTAACCAGGATGTTTGCCGACCAGTTTGTTGATCGTCGTTATCGTTAACATCTGGAATTCTTCATCTGTGTCAGGAAAATAAGCCAGATGTAACTTTGCACATCCAATGCACTGCAGTTTTACTTGGAACTATTTAACTAAAAGTTGTCAGGCATGTGCGTACGATCTAGTGAAGATTTATAACTTGGCACACAATGTGAGTCCATTGTTAGATCAGATTTGATCATTGAGTTCACACAGATTTGCAGAAATACAAATATAAAAAACAGATTTGTATATCATGATAATTATCATTATACTCTTAAAATTTGCAATAGTTTCAGGAAACATTTTTTGATCATTTGAGATCTTTACACAAAAGATTGATACAGTCTTTTGCATCAAGTTAAAAATATCACCCTGTCACTCTGTCATACATAAATATCAAGATGGTGTAACCAACTGACAATATTTATTTAATGATTCAAATGGTCCAAGGTCCTTAATTTAATCCTTAAATTTTTAACAGTGACTTTTTTTAATTGGCCCCCAGTCCATTGCAAAATAGAAACCTGGGAAACCCATGTGAAATATCTTAAACTGTCTTACATGTGAATGGGTGTGTGAATGTGTGTGCATGGTACCATGCGGTAGAAGTGGAAGAAGAAAAAAGACAAAAGTGTTAAAAAGAGTTTAAAAAGTTTTATGATGAGGGGGAACGGTGGCTTAGTGGTTAGCACTGTTGCCCCACCTCCACTGTTCTCCCTGTGCTTTGGAGGTTTCTCTCCCAGTCTAAATACATGCATTGTAGTCTGTTTGGCATCCCCAAAATTGTCTGTAGTGTGTGAATGTTGTTTGATTGTGCCCTGTGATGGTTGGCACTCCGACCAGAGTGTCACCTGCCTTGTGCCCTGAGTTCCCTGGGATAGGCTCCAGGCTCCCATGACCCTGTGTAGGATAAGCGGTATAGAAAATGGATGGATGGCTAGATGGAAGTTTTAAGATAACTCTTGAAGAAGGACAAGAGTCCTGCTGGGGGTCTATCTGGAATCCCTGGGAGATGCAATTGCAAAGTTTGGGGGCTATGGCCTTACAAGATCTGTCCTCTATTGATGCCAGACTGTTTTTAGGCACCACCTGAGAGTGTGAGCTGGAGAGGCAGGAGAAAGCTTTCTCAGTAAAATGAGCAGCCAGCAGGGCCGGCTGATATAAATATGCTAGCAGGGCTAAGTTCCCCTTTATATTAATGAAAAATACACCAATATAATGTTTTCATTTTTGTCATCCACATCAGATTAATTGCTGATAAACATCTTAAATCAGATTATGTTAGACCTTTGTGGAACCAAGTGCAACAGCACCACCAGTGGTCTTAAGAAAAATACACTGAATGGTATAAAGAAGTGAGGATGGGGCTGATTTCGTTCTAGCCCAGACTGTAGATTCATGCAGTATAGCAGTGACAGTCATGTCACAGAGCGAACCATCCCCTAGATTTGATCTCCATTTGAGCTGATATTTTCATCCCACTTTGCTGACACCTCCTTGAGACGTCATCAGCAGTGATTTGGGAGTAGCATGTGTAATACAGTCGGTCAGTGTATGTGAACGAGGTGGAATATTTACTCTCTCATCCTTTTCTCCCCAAAATGGAAACTAAAAAAACTAAAAGTAGACTGACTAAGCACATATTCACGAATAAAACTACAAATGACACAAAAGGACAGATGACAGAACTGTAAGTTTAGTGTTTTTTGGTCTGAATGTGCACTAATGTTTACCCCACACCATTCTTATTATGGCATTGCTGAGACCCTGTGATATAATACATTGCTCAAGCGTAATAGTTTCATTTTCAAGCTACTGATAGATATTAGATTTTAGCCTCCCACCTAATATCACAACCAGCCGTCACTGGTAGCCAGTGTAACTGTTGCAGTACGAGTGCAGGATTGTTGCAGTGCTGAGGGCTTGGATTCTAACAGCTGAATTTTGAATGTGCCTATTTTGGAGTCTATTTAGGTTTTTACCGCAAACTCTACAGGGCAAGTTAACATGCGATGACTTGTTTCTGCCTAGTTATTTTCACTTTCTTACTTATGTTCAGGGAGCTGCAGTTAAAAGCAGATGCTCTTACACACACACACACACACACACACACACACACACACACACACACACACACACACACACACACACACACGCAAACGTGCTGAACACACGGGTATATAGTTAGGTCTCAGTGGTGTGCTTGTTTTTAAAAACTGACTATCAATGACAGGTTTATGTAAATTATGTTGGCACAGAAGGTAGTTACAGTCCCTGGTTCGATCCTGAGCTTGGGTTACTGTCTCTGTGGAATTTTGCATGTTCCCCCTGAGTCTATGTGGGTTTCCTCTGGGTTTTTACAGCTTCTTCCCTCCACCAAAAATGTGTAGGTGAACTGGCTACACTGAATTGCCCTTAGCTGTGAGTGAGGGTGTGAATGTGTGTATGCATGATGCACTGTAATGGACCATTGTCCCATCCAGGGTGTATTCCTACCTCACACCCGGTGTTCCCAAACTACTGTAACCCTGAGCATAAAGTGACCATTATAGATGTATGTATGAATGAATGAATGAATAGTTATTCTCACTTTCCTTTATTTCAGGGATTCCCAAATTTTTTTCAGAATTTATTCCCAAATTGAGTTGATGAAATTTCTCTTACCCCAAACCTTGTACACCCTACATTTTAAAAATTTTATTCCAGATTTATAATGTAGGACTACTGTACTATTTGAACGTTTTATTATGTCAGTAACATACGTATATGTAAGGTAAGTGAATAAAAACTAAACGAATCTTCCTTACACTTACTTACCAGTCTAGTGGGAAGTGTTGTGTTGTTCTAGGAAACATATACGGCCTGACACCGAGCAGAAGAACCTGGTGTGTTTAAAAGCGGCATTGACTAGATAGGAACATCAGAGCCAAGTTATCCCTGTCCATCAGGTTTCTAAGTCAAACTGTAAAATGTTTAGCAGTTTTATGCACAGCGATGTTAAACACACCGGCGACATCTGTCTGCCTTAAAAATTTCCGCTGTCGTTGTGATTGTCGTCATGGGCTGCATCTCAAATAAAAAATTCTGACCATACATTTAAAAGTATTTACTAATCTAGAAAACCCAGAAGACTGGTACGGAAAAACAGAGCTTTTGGTGGGTTTGAAGGCTACATGAGAGGTTTTTAAAATAACTAATAGGAAAACTGGTTAGTGTTAGTACTCAACAACGGTCTAAAATAGTACATAAATATGCGATTTGAGACACTCGGCTAGTTTGTTCAGCAGCGGTAGATGGATGGGGAAATTCGTCCAATTTTTATTGCTGAACTACACTAGTGCAGTGTCAGGACAGTGAAGAGATTACAATAATATGCACCCTAACCTTAATTTAAATGCGGCTTGTCCGAATGTGACTCCCTGTAACGTTTTGAAATATCAAAGACACAAAATCTGTCTTCGATATTGCTAATATTCATTTGTAAAATAGATGAATGAAACAAAAGAGATTGAGTTTCTCTCACGACCCCATTTGTAAATCAAACTATGCGACCCTTAGTTTGCCCTGCTGAAAAAAAAAAAAAAATAGAAACCATCACAGAAATTCTAATGGTTTCCACTACAAATTCCATTACGAAGCATAGCTGTCAACCATTAAACCCATTACCAAATGTCAAAGGTGTTCTATTGGTCCTTAATGGTATCCAATAGACATAACATGCCACCAATAGAAGGCAAGAAATAACAAGTAGAGACCCACAGGGACCATTACAGTTTACTTAAAACCAGTACAATCCCCATTATAACAATTAAAACCATTATAAATTCTATGAAGGTTTCTATTGTTTTTTTTTGTTGTTGTTGTTGTTTTTTTCAGCAGAGTGGGAAGCCCTGCTTTATTTACTGTAGTGCCTGCAGTGTGTTTAATGAACAGCAGAGGGCGCTAATACAATAACTAGGTTAAAGCCAGGACCATAACTCAGTACAGTATTTCTGTATTTAGATCTGTGCTCTTCAGTGCGAAATATTAGCCTTAATGCATGATTTTAATTAAAAAAATTTTTTTTTTCAACAAAACAGTCATTTCTTGCATGGCATCAATTAGAAGATTCAATGAGTATTTTTCAGGAAGGTTAAGCAGTTTTAACATTGCCAGATTCAGCATAAACCCGATTGTCAAATTTCCTGCTTTCATTGGTCAAGCAAAAATGACTTTCAGGCTCATAAATATAATTTGGAACTTTTTTTGGATTGGAGTTTTATTATTATTCCTTATTTGTTGCTTTTTACTGTTTATAATTCATTAAATGATACAGTTTGGGAAGCCCAGTCATACTTTTGAAACAATGCTTTAAAATGCAACCATATCTGGCAACCCAGACCATCTTTTGTTTTTCTTTCGGTAGCTGTAGGTGGCGTTTCTTCGTTGTATGATCGGATTCGTGCTTTTTGCTCCGTTCCTTTTTTCTTTTTTTTCCTTTTTTTTTTTTTTTTTAACATCAGACAGCGTCGGGTTCTGAGTCCGCACAACTTTTCGGGTCCGCAGAATAAAACAGGAAGCAGAAAAAGCTGAAACGGATATCGCGATCTCGACCAGGTTTGGGAGCAACACTCGTCGCGCGCGCGCGCACGCACACACACACGCACGCACGCACGGTCGGTCCCGTTCAGTAAATGATTGTGGCACGGAGACACAGCACCGCTTTTCCACTCAAGTGACTCAGAAACTTTCTCTCAGGCGGCTTGTATTGAGACTTTGAGACTTTCTCAGTCCCTGGGCCGCCTGGAAAAATAAAAAAAATGGGGACGCGGACAGGAGTGCGAAAGTTTTCTGTTTTTATCATCTTGCTACTCGGGTCGCATCTCATTAACGTAAGTAAACTACTGCGGGATGACTTACTGGGCTGCTTTCATTCACGCACCTTGTGTGTACTGCATGCACATGACCTCTCCTTTCAGTAGGGTTATCTAAGTGACAGTTCCTTATTTCTGAAGAAAGTGCATGCACAGCACCTCTGAATGACCCCTGCATGTCTTTAGCGGGTGCATTCTCAGAAGAGCATACCTTTTAAATGCACAAAGATGTACTTCATGGTACCACCCAAGTGGCAGTGAGAGGTCCCCTTTTTCCTGATTGAGTGCTGAAGACATAAAGTATACACTGATTTCACACTGATTATTGTGTCCGAGGAATCTCGGCTGCTGGAGTGTACTTCTCCTGATCTAATCTTGTCCACGGGTACCGGCTATTCATAGACGATGTGCATGCCTGTAAACTTTCTCAGCTTTATTTCCATGCGCAGTCCTCAGTGCGGACACCTCGAGTGCTGATTGCTGAGCGTAAAACTTTTTCTTTTACGCTCTACGCAGAAAGAATCTTGCACGGTTTAACAGAAATGAAAAGGGACCTAACGTACGCCCTTGATGCACTCCGATTTTGTCGCACATTATTTCAATTAGCCAGTTAACTCAGTTAAGCAAGCGATAGTAACTTAACCCTTATGTAACTTAGTACGGCTGGGGCGATATGTCGATACAATATTGATATCGTGATAAATGATTACACTTTTCTTAGATATCGTTGTTATGGTGATGTATTTATTTTGTACGTTTTTAATCATTACGAATTAAATGGTACTGAATGTATGTCGTTGACTTTGCTATTTATTTATTTATTTAAAATTTGCCTTTGTGGGCATTAAAGAAAAATAAAAATAAAAGTCAGCTTAACCGTTTTTTGTTTATTTTACTTCTGTTCTGCGAATAGTTTGTTAGTTAATTATATACCGTGATGCACATGACCTCAGTCACCATCAGACGGAGGCGTAATCGTCTCCACAGGCGAATTTTGCTTGCACGATCCAAAATCAACATAGTAAGTTGTGGGTGTGGCTATGGTTGCTGGCAATGTAAACAATTAAGGAGCATAGTGCCCCACAAAGGCAAAGTGTAGTAATTACACCTTGATTTAATGTACATTTTGTAATTACTGAACTTTTCACGTTCCCTTTTTTTTTTATTCTGAGCAAATTTGATCCAGCGTCCAGCATCTGGTAGCTCAGCATCTGGTAGCTCAGCATCTGGTAGCTCAGCATCTGGTAGCTCCGCTAGATAAGCAGTGTTGAGTGCAATGTTGAGTGCACGAAGTGTCCTACAACCCACACGTTTTTTTCCGGATGAATTAGTGCATCATCCAGGTAGTTGACGTGCACTTCTTCTTGTTGTACTTTTCAGTGCAAACACATTACTCACACTATTTATACTAAAAAACGACATGGAATAGTGCATAAGTATGCAATTTGGGATGCACCTAATAACTTTTATGTGCAGTCCCAGGACCAGACCTTACAGCTTATAGCCAAAAACGTTGACTAACGCTTTTTTTTATTGTTGTTGATATAAATGCAGTCCTTGTTTCCTTTTGTCTGTATTATATCGCTTAACTAGCTCACCATTTTATTACATTATATCACCTACCACTTTTTAGCCTAGTCAATTAGGATTGCAACTATATCTTGGGACTGGGCAGCACACTGATGCGTTCACTCACTAAGTGGACTAACTAATTATTCTACATACAGCTATCTTGTAGGTCACTTTATAAGGACTCGGATACTGCTATCATTCTGTCATGTCTAGACAAAGGAGTGATCTGAGGCATGAATGTGCCTTAACTGCACAATAGTGAATTGATTTTGGAGGTTTGGATGAAAAAAAAAAAAAAGAAGTTGCCTGTGGATTGTGGTGTTCAGTGAAGACCAATAGGACAGACATTGCATTATAACAGTATATGTCATAGGAGTTATGCCTCAAGACCACCAGATATCTTGCACATTTTGGGTAATGGAAAGTCTTGTTTTTTCAGTGATCTTGTGTAACAGGATTTGTTTTTTTTTTTTTTTTTGTTTTTTTTGAATATGAAAATAGATCTCTGCCGGGAACAAAGCACTGATTTTTGCACTGGTAGTCTTTTTAGTTTAGTCATTTTGTTTGTTTGTTTTTTCCCCCCACAGAATGCTATTTGTTCACACAATGACCCTATAATGCATTATTCAGAACTAGACACATCTGTTTTTCCCATTGTAGCTCAACATTACTACTTATTAGGCGGCTCATTGGTTTCAATTGAGCTAGTTGCTAGAAGCAACCCGGCTGTGCCTTTGGAATTTCAGGGTCGTAAGTATCAATCAGCTCCGACAAAACAGCAATAAATGCTTTTTTTATTATCTTTTAGTTTACTAGCACAACCAAGTGTCTCCCGCCCCTCTGTTAGCAATCAGTTGGTAATTGCTACTGGGTTCTTCACTGTGCTTTACCGTACAAATGATTTCTCTGCAGTGGAGCCGTAAGTAGATCCTGATGGTGAGAGATGTTAAAATGGGATGAACTTAAACTGATGATAAATTGTTTCTATATAATATGCACATACATACGTAGACATAAATTTAGATGAGGCTCCATTTTTTTTCTGGTTGGCACCAGGTCTCATTCCTTAATGATTTCCTTGAATATCATTTATTATCTAGCCATTAAAATAGTGGCATACAAGTAAACCTTCTTGAATATGATTGCTGTTCCACTTTGTCATTTAGCACAGTAACTTGAGCTATTAAATGTTTAACCTTTAAGTTTATGCTTAACCTGCTTATGAGGCAAAGGCTTATGGGCCGTGAACTCTGAGAAAGGTTCATTTGATGGAAATGGTTCATGTGGGCGCAACACTGAGATCAAACCTTTAATCATCAGTTTATTAGTTGGTTGTTGAATGGTTGTAATGCGTACGTGTGTACTCTGTTTAATGGCACGTTTTGTTTGTGCCCAGAATAAACAAGTAGCTTAGTGATATTGTTAGCTTGGTCAGATATAGTAGTTCCCTTAAATAAATGGTGTATCCAAGCTAGATATGTATTTCAATCAATCTAAATCTGTATCTGTTTAGTGCCCCAAAGATTCGGATCTCTGTCCGTCCGTATTCAGAATTAACCCGAAGGTGGGCGTGGTGATGGTCTCTCCCACGTCAAACTATTTTAAAACAATACACAATTGCATGAAGCTGATTGACCAGTGGGTCCTGGACTAAAGTTTAGAAACCCTGTTTTTAATGCATAACCTTGTGGGTCTTTTGTGTGCTTATAGACCCTGAAAATGTCTGAATACGTGGTAGGTATTGGGTGCAAGAACTCAAAAGAGAACCTGGCTTGTTTTATTCCAACCAGAACTGCACTGCTAAGTACAGTGCATCTTTTATGGCAAATGAGTTGGAGGACCTTCCTGTGCATGGCATAATTTGGCACTTTCATATTTGGCACATATCAGTCTTTTTACAGAGTTTGACTCTGAGCTAAATTTATACTTCTGCTTCATTTGAGATTTGGTTTGGTTTGGTTTCAAAGTGCACAGTCAATTAAATGAACCTAAAAGGGAAAAAAAAAGGATGTTCAAAAAGCACATATTGGTGTGATGGTCCGGTGTCCATAAACTTTTGGGCATATAATGTATGATGACTGAGAGAATATAAACAAACCTAGAAATAGAAACATAGAAATCTCAAAAATCACCAAAGCTGGAAGAACATGGAGCTGACACTATATAACTAGTCATGTGAAAAAATAAGCACACCCAATGGAAATTGCTGGGTTTTTTGATATATTTGGACAAGCAAACATTTGATCATCTTTGAAACAGTGCCCACAGTTGGTATACTTGAACAAAACCATAAGGAAAAATAGCTTTTTCAATCATTTATTCAACAGAAATATCAATAGATGTGATATTCTTCTGTGGAAAAAGTAAACACACTCTTGGCCTTAGAAGCTAGTATTGTCCCCTTTTAGCAGAAATAACTTCTTGTAGGCGTTTTGCATAATTGTTCACCAGGCTTGTAGGAATTTTTGACCACTCTTCCATGCAATATTCTTTCAGTTAAAGATTTCAGTGGGATTCAAATCCGGGCTTTGATTAGGCCATTCCATAACCCTCCATTTCTTCTTTTTGAGACATTTCTTGATGGATTTGCTAGTGTGTTTAGGACCATTATCCTGTTGAAAGGTCCGCTTTCGGTTCAACTTAAATTTTCTGACGTATCTTTGATATGATGCAGAATCGATGAATCAATGAATGCAAGCTGTCCAGTCCCTGAGGCAGCAAAGCAACCCCAAACCATTTTCCACCACCGTGCTTCACAGTTGGTATGAGGTGCTTCTCCTGAAAAGCTGTATTTGGTCTCCGCCAATCATATCTGCTGTTACTGTGGCCAAACAACTCTATCTTTGATTCGTCTGTCCAGGGCACATTATTCCAAAAGGCCTGGTCTTTGCCTATATGCTCATTGGCAAACTGTAGTCTTGCTTTAATGTTCTTTTTAGACAGCAAAGGCTTTTTCCTGGCTCGCCTCCCATGCAGGTCAAATTTGTGCAATCTCTTTCTGATTGTAGGAGCATGCACTTTGATACCAACAGCTGCAAGACTTACTTGCAGATCCTGTGATCAAATTTTGGGGTTCTCGGAGACTTCTTTGTGCATCAGACGGTCTGCTCTTGGGCTAAATTTGCTGGGACGGCCAGTCCTGGACAAATTGGCAGTCATTTGAAATCTGCACCACTTGTAGATGATTTTTCTTACAGTGGAATGATGTTTTTCAAATAATTTGGAGATCTTTTTAAATCCCTTGCCAGACTCATAGGCATGCGCAACCTTTTTTTTCTGAAGGTCTTATAGAACTCTTTAGATCGTGGCGTGATGACACCACACACCTCAATAACAAAGGGAACACCAGACACTAGATATGAGAGGGGAGTAAATAAGACAGGTTCTAATCACTGGCACCCAATCTTGAACACCTGGTTCTAATTTTATGGATTTGAAGGTGTGATAAATGTAGGGGTGTACTTGCGTTTTACTTGTGAATGATTTTTTTTTTTTTTTTTTTTGTTATTTTAAATTGTGAAAATTACTACAAAATGTCAATTTTATGTGTCATTTGATAGAGTGTATCACTTTTATTAATAGGCACTGTTTCAAAGAGGATGAAATGTTTGCTTGTCCAAAAAAAAAAAAAAAAAAAAAAAAAAAAAATTCCATGGGGTGTACTTATTTTTTCACATGGCTGTATATAAACAACTAACTTAAAACAACTGCTGTGTCACATCCAGGCATCCAGGGTGGGTTTTATTATTTTATTTATTTATTTTTTTTGTTGTTGTTCTTGGTCCAAGCACACCACATTGCTTCAGCTCAGTTCTTTTGTTTAGCCGCACCTCATGTGTACCAAAAAAAGTTGTAGACCAAAGCAAACATCCTGATTCACTTCTTGTAGCCAGGTCAAGTCAGAGCCTCACTGATTCCTACTAAAAGGCGAAAACCCGACTTCATGTACGTTCTGCAACTCCCCGCTCTATATTAAACATCTTTTATTGGACTGTACTGTGCTTAGCGCAAGTAGACAACAGTTTTTCGCAGTTAGCTCTCTTAAGGACTTGTTCTGTAAGTTTTTACTAGAAAAGGTTTTAGAATTTCTATCACATGGAAATGTAAAGCACCTCATATAACCACACCCGCTGTAACTTCCTTTCGTGTGTGTTTTGTACTGTATTCATGTAACACTTTAAATGTCTGTAAGTCTGATTTTGCCATGAAATAGCCATAGATGCTGACATGGCATTAAAAGCGATACCTACCTACTTACCTACCAGAGCCTCACTGCAGTCAGAAAGCGCGAGAGTTCACTTGGAAATGGACTGAGACCATCTCGCTCAGATGGTTGTGATTGCATGGCTCATCTGCATAAAGGAACTGCACCAAGGAGGAAAACGCAGCAAGGTTCAATTCAAACAGACTAAATGGTTGCTGCTTCAACAGAATCACATTTGCCTTGCCGACTATTTGACGCGCACGCAGTCTGTCGGTGTCTAGCACCCTCATCATGACCGTCAGCGACTTTTTTGGTTTACAGTCTCTCCCAGGATATAGTGCTGCAAATCCTCGCTGACTTCGTTGGTGGAGCGCTGCTTAGGTGTCCCGCTTGAACTGGATTTCTGCGCCCGTATACAGCTTAGTGGCAGGATGTTGTGACGGATCATTTTCTATCTTACCACGCATCACCTTGACTTCTCTTAGGGTGCCCACATTTTTAAAGTCTTATGTAATGTCAGGTCCACCATCCTGGATACCTCGGCTAGCCATGTGATCCTTGACCTGCACAATGCTTTCTGTATTCTGGTTTCATGTTCAGTGTAGTGTGGAGGTTGGGAAGTTAGGACTTCTTCCAGAGCGTGTGTATTTAAATCTGTTTTGCGTGCTGCCTGTCAGCTTTGTGTGGTTTATGGTTTCATGTTCAGGGCAAACAGTTGGGGATTAGAAGCTTCTAATCATGACAGCTGATTAAAAAAAGAGCCTGTATTCTTTACAGGCTCACAGGCTTGAATTTTTTGTCCCATTCCTAGACCTTCCCTGACATTCCTAACACCTTCCCCACCCCGTCCTGGGGTGTCCTAACAGCATTCTTACCATATCTCCTAAGGCCTTATCTCTGTGCTTCCTTGCATTTGGCACATACTTGAACTGAGAAGGCATTGACAGTAAGAATAATCCATTAATTTGGTGGAAAACACAATAACTTTTGTTGTCGATCGAATTCAACGTTTGTAAACTTCATAATAATCGGTTGTGAAAACTAAACAATAATTCAGTTCTTGGTGACTATTTGTCTGAAATTCAGTTCTTCAAATTCAAAACACTAGCTTACATCACTGTCTCATTGACTGAGATTTTTTTTTTTTTCAGTTGTTTTAAAAAATATTAACCACAATTTGAAAACCTGAATTTGAATAATTCCGAATCTGTACCTGATTATTATAATTCAGTCCCTCCAGGATTTTGCGATCACAGAAAGTAACACGAAACCAAGAAAACTCCACAATATTTGCAGGAGCTTGCAATTTTTCAAAATTACCGCAGATTTGGGCGAAGACGTGTCATGTCACGTCATCACAATGCACGTTCAGCCAAAGCCCTGATTGATTCATGTGCGTCGAACATGAGTACAGCTGAAAGGACTCATTTGCCAACAAATATCACTGCGAAAGACAATTTTGTGCAATTGCAATTTCGCCAATTCGAGTAGTTTTCCGCAAAAAAAAAAGCACAAAAAGACACAGCAAAATCGAGCATTTTTGGCCGCAACAATCACAAAAACCTCTGAAATCCTGTTCAGACTGTATAAAATTGAACTTGAAACCTCGCACCCACTTTCAAGCCGCTGGAATACAATTTCATTTTGATGTAGTTCAACCACAATTACAAATTCAAATAAAGGCATGAACATTCTCATTTCTACACCTTTAGTTTCGATTGTAGTGCTACTTTTCCATTCTGTAGTGCTATATACAGTAACTTATTGTTTTTTTAAACATATTGAAGATCATTTAATTTCATGTGACACAAACAACTAAATTAAAAAAAAAAGATTGTTCAAGATTGACTTGATTCATAATTGATACAGTTGACATCCCAGTCATTTCTATGTCAGTCACTTGCTTAATGACACTCGGCCCCATTGGATGGCATTGAAGTCCATTTTTAGAAGCAGTTCTAAATGGTTAACTCTTTACTCTTTACTATTTATGTAAATCATCAATATTGTGCAAGTCGAATGTAAAGCAATATACTTCACAGTACTGCACGTAATGTAATAGTGTATAAGTCTTACACAATGACAAACCCCGCAGTGGGAAATTATGTTTGCCATCGTTGATTAGAGCGAATTCTTTCCGGACATTTTTTGTTTGCACTCGTTGCACTCAAACCATAGACGAATGAGTGATCGAATGTCTGCCTTGAAGCGCCTCCATTGTTCAAAGTGAGTGAGTCATTTATGAGTAAAGTAGACGTACTTTAAACCTGGGTGAGATTGATTTTTTTTTTTTTTTCTTTCAGACTACCACACAGTGCTGGAATGAGAACAAACCATGATATAGCATGTATTTACTATCGCTTAAGTAAGGAATACAACTCGACTGGGTGTGCTGATGGAAGTGTTTTATTTCTCTTACGCCACAGCAATTTGCAATTTTTATTCATTAAAAATGTCACGTCATATATATATATATATATATATATATATATATATATATATATATATATATATATATATATATATATATATATATATATATATATATATATATATATATATATATTAATCCGTTTGTAGCTACATTCCACAAATCTGCAAAACGACCAGGTCGTGTTATCACTTACATTGTAACAGCTATACATTCACTCACCAGTCAGTCTTTTTTCTCACTTTTGAAAAGTGCTGACCAATCAGAATTGACTTTTTTTTTTAATCAGTATTTAAAATAAAAAAACAAACAAAAAAAAAGCAAAACAAGTACATTCATTAGCGTTACCAAAGTATTAACACAGTTTATAGCCCATCTTTGCTGATTGGCTTATTTTAGACCTTTCATCATTTTCAGTCTTCACTGCTTGTGCTCATACCAGACATTGGAGGCGAGTGCTGTAGGATTTTAGAAAAAAAAAGGAAGCCAGTGCTAAGTGGCAGCATACTGTATGTGTAAAAGGCGTGGCCCCAAGCAAACATGCCAGGACTCATGGAAAGCTGACAGCTCTGCATTTGTTTGTCCTACATTGAGGTCTAGATTGAGGTCAGTGAGGTTAAAAACTTCAGACCCCACAGCTTGTGAGAATATTCACATACCACTATAATCATTTTTTATTTTTTTTTTGTAATTATATTCAGCCAGACTATTTGTCTATCCCTGTCTTGTGTGATCAAATCAGCCTGCGGCTAATCTGTGATGCATCATTGCGGGATTCGGAGCCTTTCATCTGTGTGCAGTTCTCAGAGTTATGGGACAGACTGCAAACACAGCTGCATCTCAGCTGGTACGCCGCTTCTTGCAAGTGTGGGCACGAGTTAGCGCTAACTCGGCACACTGCCTGATGCAAAAGAAGACTTCACACCATTGTTTCTCCTCCAACACACACACACACACATACTACAAATGCCCCCTGCAGCAATACCATGGCCCACTGGCTGCCAAACCCCATTATGTCACACTGATCCATTCTGCCATGGCGTCAGATCACATAGTAAAGGTCTTGGTGTGTGGCAGGAGGTCTCCGTCACTGAGTCTGGGTGACCTGCAAAGACAAAACAGCCACCCAAGACTTAATTATGAGTGACTACTAAATCCAAGCTTGATGTAATGTGAACCTACAGTATGTCTGATGCTGGAAAGCCAAATAAAACCCTTTGGCAAAAAAAAAAAAAAGCCCTCTTCAGATTCCAGTGTTTCTTTGTAATTATTTCCCAATTCAATTGACATGCGAAGGCGCTGAACTTCAGACCTTTTCAAATGCTTTATAGTTGTCTGTGTCTTGCGAAACTATTGATCTTTCACGAGACTTGTATTGACTCGACGCCTTTTGACTAATTCAGGTATTGTCATCCATAGCATGTCCTGAACCTTTGACCGAGCACAAGGTCTTTTCAGGGTTTCCGCGGGTCCTTAGAAAGTCTTAAAATGTCTTAAATTCCCTAATGTAGAAATAAAGCCTTAACTAGCATTAAAATGTCTTACATTCACGTTTCAAAGGTCTTAAAAATGCAACCGAACCGATACTATAAAGAAGATTTATATTTTATTTTTACTTGTTGCTTTTTGAAATGGTAAAACCGTCACTGTTTTGCAGTGAATGAAAAGTAAAAGTGAATTAAGTCAGAAATGTATTACTATTGTTATATTACTATTTGTACCCCCAAATAAAATGTATTATTATTATTATTATTATTATTATTATTATTATTTAGTGCAATAGTAATATTACAAAATAGCAAAGTTAATAGTAATGCAAAAATGATATTTGCCATGGTCTCCCATACACCTCTATAGAAGTTTACTCTGCTTTAGTTTACTTAAACCCAGAAATGGATGTATATGCATGAACACAATCCATTATACAGTGGGGGGAAAAAAGTATTTGATCCCCTGCTGATTTTGTTCGTTTGCCCACTGACAAAGAAATGATCAGTCTATGATTTTAATGGTAGGTGTATTTTAACAGTGAGAGACAGAATAACAAAAAAAATCCAGAAAAACGCATTTCAAAAAAAGTTATAAATTGATTTGCATTTTAATGAGTGAAATAAGTATTTGACCCCTTCGACTTAGTACTTGGTGGCAAAACCCTTGTTGACAATCACAGAGGTCAGACATGTCTTATAGTTGGCCACCAGGTTTGCACACATCTCAGGAGGAATTTTGTCCCACTTCTCTTTGCAGATCCTCTCCAAGTCATTACGGTCATTTACAATGCCCTGGCTGAGGGAAGGAGGTTCTCACCCAAGATTGGACGGTACATGGCCCCGTCCATCGTCCTTTTGATGCGGTGCAGTTGTCCTGTCCACTTAGCAGAAAAACACCCCCAAAGCATAACGTTCCCACCTCCATGTTTGATGGTGGGGATGGTGTTATGACTTGGGGTCATAGGCAGCATTCCTCCTCCTCCTCCTCCAAACACGGCGAGTTGAGTTGATGCCAAAGAGATCTGACCACACATGACCACAACACTTTCACCCAGTTCTCCTCTGAATCATTCAGGCAAACTTCAGACGGGCCTGTACATGTGCTTTCTTGAGCAGGGGGGGGGACCTTGCAGGCGCTGCAGGATTTCAGTCCTTCACGGCGTAGTCTGTTACCAATTGTTTTCTTGGTGACTATGGTCCCAGCTGCCTTGAGATCATTAACAAGATCCTCCCGTGTAGTTCTGGGCTGATTCCTCACCGTTCTCATGATCATTGAAACTCCACGAGGTGAGATCTTGCATGGAGCCCCAGACCGAGGGAGACTGACAGTTTCTTCCATTTGCGAATAATCGCACCAACTGTTGTCACCTTCTCACCAAGCTGCTTGGAGATGGTCTTGTAGCTCATTCCAGCCTTGTGTAGGTCTACAATCTTGTCCCTGACATCCTTGGACAGCTCTTTGATCTTGACCATGGTGGAGAGTTTGGAATCTGATTGATTGATTGCTTCTGTGGACAGGTGTCTTTTTACAGGTAACAAACTGAGATTAGGAGCACTCCCTTTAAGAGAGTGCTCCTAATGTCAGCTCATTACCTGTGTAAAAGACACCTGGGAGCCAGAAATCTTGCTGATTGATAGGGGATCAAATACTTATTTCCCTCATTAAAATGCAAATCAATTTATAACTTTTCTGAAATGCATTTTTCTGGATTTTTTTGTTGTTATTCTGTCTCTCACTGTTAAAATACACCTATCATTAAAATTATAGACTGATCATTTCTTTGTCAGTGGGCGAACGAACAAAATCAGCAGGGGATCAAATACTTTTTTCCCCCACTGTAGCTGATGTATCGTGTAGCATGATTGAAGTGACGTGCAGGAATATTTTGGAAATGTCTTGAACATGGTATTAAAAAGTATTACATTAGAAGTGCTGATACCTGCAGATACCCTGTCTTTTGATGTGAATGTCATTGAATGGCTTCGCAATAATGAGAGCTAAGACATAAAACTAAAGCTGTAACACTCTAGAATAAAACTTGTATAGTCCAAACTATTTAGTTCCTGTTATTACATTAATTATTTTAATCTTGTGTAATGTCTACGAAGAAGTTAGTTCCTGTTATCACTTACCTTGATTATTTTCTAATTAAACTTTTTCGCAGACGTTCCACAACTTTTAATGTAACTATAAACAGAATAAAAATACACAAAAAAGGAAATGACAATTGTAATCATTGGCGATTTGCTGTGGTATAAGCCGAATAAAACACTTTGGGATGTGATGTTATCACTTACATTATAGCAGCTATCAACAGTTAATCTTGTTGAAGACAAAAGGGAAAAAAATGCGGCTTGTCCTGTTACCGAGAAACCAGCAAGTGCCAAATCCTTCTTCCCCATGTTGGAAAACTTAAAGGAACGGCTTTACCTCTGACTATTACAAAGTGCTGACACTGGAGACTCCTTCCTTAACTGCTCAATAAACATCTCCTCACAGAAAGCTTCACTATATCGACAATTACACACGTTTGGTAATCTGATTATGTGGCGCGTCTGCCATACATGTATGTGTAATGTATTTGAACGACTGCATTGATATAGCCCTGCGGTTTACCTTGCTCTTGTGACTAAAGTCGGAGCTGCAGTTATAGGAAATGAAGCAACACCTTCTGACTATAAAGAATCTAGAAAGGGTTTGGATGAGGTGCCAGCAACACTTTATACAGTACACTCCAGTATTCAAGAACACCGAGTAAACACTGCAGCAGTTCTATCCTAAATGAAGGGTTACTGCTAATTCTGGCTGGGATCAGGATCAAGCTAAACACTACCTCCGTCATGTGTACTTGTCTTGTAAAAGCAGTTTGCAAACTGAGCTGCCGGCACACTATTCTGTTTCCTTTAACCAAAGGCAAGCCTTTGCCTGTCCTGATATGAAAGGCACTGCTAATCTGAGGTCCTTGCAGCCTGGGGTGTTATTAAATAATTATGACACAGCTTATCAGAGTTAAGTCTCTGCAGGAAAGGCAGTGGAAAGGAATTCTGTAGCCTTCTGGTCATAATGTTTCACGGCAGAGCAACCTAGAGTAGGTAACGTAAATATTTCAATAATGACAGCACTGGTTTCTTTTTCTCTCACACACGGAAGGTGTTCGAGTTGTCAAATACCGATATACTGTAATGTAGGGGTTACAAGGTAAAAACTGGCTCCAGCCTTTGCTACTGTTTCATTTCAACCCCCGTCAGCCATAACAAACCGCATGTGAACACTGTAATTAGGTAGTGTAGTGCTTGAGAACAGGATTCTTTTGAACCGATTTCCAGAGCTGGTTGTGGTTTGCCTTACGGCTCCCCAATACTCTGTTCCTGCTGAGATCCACTCGAGGCTTTAGGTAATGCGACAAAGCAGTCCTGCAGTCTGGGGCACATTAGCATTCTTATTTCTTCAGTGTACTTATTGGCATCGTATCTTTAGCCATGAAATAAGTTATAGGTTGCCACCTTTGATGTTGAAAAAATAAGAGATTTAATTTTTAAAAAGTCCCAATTTTTTGCTGCTTTTAAACCATTTTCCTACTTTGACAACCTCATGTGCTTTACACATTGGAAGACCTTTGTTTTTTCTTTTCAAGAACCGTGCCACTGCGTCTCTGCAACCAGGACATCGGTAATGCTGACACTGATTTGATTTTTAGCTTCTCCACTATTTATTGTGAAGCTGTTTTGTGTTCATTCACTATTATTTTTTTCTCTCGACACTACGATGACTTGGTGTATGTATGACATGTCGTGTACAAAAATACTGGATGAATATCATTATATGTATTAATACAGGGCCTGTATTATAAGGGACGGGTGCCCACCCTACTTTTCCATATGGGGTAATGGCGGCAAAATCAACTCAGTCGACTGTTGTTTAGAAGACGCTCCACTGCTTGATGGCTGACTAACAACATTTCAAGACGTCTAAACAGGAAGTGATGAAGCCTTTCTGTGGAACAATGTCATCAAGAACAGATGACCCTCCATCATCTTCAGTTTCTCTCTCAGGCCTCTCTCGACTCGCCATCTTTTCGTAGCTTGCCACTTTTGTTGTTTAGACATGATTCCCTCAAATGGGTTTACAATTCCGCATGCAGCCTGATGGTGTTGTGCTGGATTTACACCACCTCTATGTTCTACATAATCAGACTGTATCCGTCCGCTATTTCGGCAAGTTGGACGGGAAAATAGAAACTAAAATTGATCGAATTTGAATACCCTCAGTTTATCGTTGTTGTCGAGGGGAAACTTTATGGGGATACAAATTGAGATTGTTTTATCACACAGCACTATGTTATACTGTGATATTCAGTGTGACCATCAGTACTAATTTTGGGCAGCCAGATCGTAAAGTGCATTTACTGTTCTTGTGCAGTGTTTAGTAATTAATTGGTTCATTTACTGGGAGCACAGGGTATATATGGGTGGGATGTTCCCATGAGGTGACGCTCATGGTTGGCATTTGGCCACACTGGGAATGCTTTCCCACCCTACCGGCCTTCACTGTCTGCATCCTCCCAGTGCCCTAATTAGAGAGGAAGTCTGGCTGAACGCTTTGCTACATATACAGATTTTTTTAATACCAAGGTCGACCACGCTGCTTTGATGTGTGCCCAAAAGGCAGATATTGTTTTACCATACAGCTTCACCTGATCAGGAAAAAAGACAGAACCTGCTGATTCATCATCCTGTTAGGGAAATGAAGTCCAAAATTATCTATGGGAGGGGGAAGCCCAATTCCCTGCAGCAAGTTTACTCAGGCTTTCCTGTGGAACTTCCAAGGTGATGACTAAAGGCAGGGACTATATATAAAAGCAGTGGCGTCTTATTTCTTTTTCTTTTTTTTCTTTTTTTTTTTCTTGTCTTTTTTTTCTTTTTTTTATGAACATGTTGTGTTCAAAGGCAGGTCATTACAGAACACCTTTACCAAACACCAAGACATGTTTGAACTGGAAGTGATTAATTTGCTTAAGAGCCACCTGCTCTTCAAGCTGCCAAAACCACATCCCGCACAATATCCATCCCAATGCCTCTTATTTATATTTCCATGAGAGAAAATGATTCATGTCTTTACAGCTGCAATACTTTTTATGGTGGGTTTTTGCTGATGCTAAGTGTGGGATTCTTTGCCCAATCTGAGTCTTCTCATGGAAAGAAATCAAAAGAAAGAAGGCCTTCTGAATGTGACCACTGTTAAAGTGTATATTGATGGTAGCCCCATGGTAATACATTTGACCATTTTTTTTTAAACCTGATTTGTTTGCATTTGAACAGGCTTCTGACAACTTGGGGGCATTGGAAAGGCACTTTGTATGACACTTTGAGAAAGTTGCTCTCAAGTGAGGTTGAAGTGTCATTAATTTGTATATCAAGTAGCTTATAGCTAAAAAAAAAAAATCTATTTTATTGAACAATTAGTGTAGACAAACTAACATATGTATATACTACATGTTTTACAATTAATTATATGTGGGAAGAAAAAAGAAGCAATGTCCTGTTTAGCCTCACTACCGGGTCATTAAAATAGTTGATTAATTTGATTGGTTATAGAAGTTTTTCTCTTTCATGACATATTAACTTGGCATAGCCACTAACTAGCCACTAGCATAGCATAGTTTAGCATAGCCTCTAATGATGTTTTATAATCAAAGGCCGTATCCAGGTTTAAATCGTAATATGGGGCAAGTTTGAGAAGAGTCCTACAAACATTCCACATTAAAAAACTTCTCGCGTTTGGTTATTTGTTTTTTGTATATTTGTATAACGCTTTTAACAATATACATTGTCACAAAGCAGCTTTACAGAAATAAATACATTCAGGATATAAATTTTAAATGTATGAATTTATCACTAATGAGCAAGCCAGAGGCGACGGTGGCGAGGAAACTCCCCGGGATGATATGAGGATGAAACCTTGAGAGGAACCAGACTCAAAAGGGAACCCATGATCATCTGGGTGACACCGGATAGTGCAATTATAAATAAATCCCTACTACATGGTCAAAAAGTGCAATTGTGTAACCAGGAAATTCATTACAGTTTTCACATGAAGTCTGTCTTGTTGAACTTATCCACTGTTCACTGATGGAGACTTGAGTGCAAAACTGTTCGTGGCAATTGCAGTCCTAAACCCATCATAGCAATTTTATTCCTAAGCCATCATAGCATAACTGTTCATATGAATTGTTGTCTAAACCCGTCTTCATGGTTATTAAATGGTACCATCCTCAGTAATCTCAGTGATCTTCAGGCTGTCCATGTGGGGCCAACCTCAGCAGCAGCGAGTGATTTCCAATTAATGAGAACTCCAACCAGAAGTAGGGCATAAGGCTGGATTTACAGCTCACTCTTCAAAGCTTAGCTTATTTGAACAGACAGCTCAAGTCTCACTGTTTACTGCCCCACTTCCTTATTTGATGGACGGATCATCCTAAGAGACTCCTACTGTTCTGGGGTGTATTTCCCAAAAGCATCGTTAGCCAACTATGGTCGCAAGTTCTGTTGTTATCAACATAGTTCAACGATTTGGTGTTCCCCGAAACCATAGTTCCAACGAACATTCACGAACTGTATCTTGTGTGGCTGGAACTACAGCTCTGAATGACTATGACTGCTCAGGGTTTTCCAGAGTTCTTTATAGATATTGCTCAGAAGCCATTCTAATGAACCAAAAGCCAAACCTCAGACACTCCGCCAACTCCGCCAACAAACGTACAGTTACCTGGCCACAGGCTTTTGAATCTTGACGGTGTGTATATGTATTTGAAGGTATTTATGTGCAGTTCTGCATGTATGCATGTGCAGTTTTATTGCTTTTGAAAACAAACTTTTTTGGACACTGTGACAAAAAAATAATTTAGGAACAACATATGGTATTCTTGGTCATGTTTATTGACGAACATTCACTATTATATCGTGACAGCAGTAAGTCTTGACAGATCACCTTCAGGTTGCTTTTACTACAGCATTATCGTACTACAGCAAATTATACACAAATAACGTATTATTTGTTTCATTAGGTCTGGTACTAGGCAAATATGAGAATGGTTTTCCATGTTTGGTTTCTTCTTCTCACAAGTATCTGCTGTCATCAGTCAGAAAGATGAGTCATCAGGTTTTTGGTGTGTGTTTTAATTAAACTTTGTCACTCTCCGTCTTTCCAAAACTAATATTGACAACTAAATACCTCAGTCAAGGCCCAAAGTAGTTCATCTGTTTTAAACAGATATGATTGTGCATGTATGTGTCTGAATGAGTGGGAGAGAAAGCTGGATCTATGGCCTGATAAGGAAAGAATGCGAACCGTGAGTGTGTTCCTTTGCAGATTCAAATCACATCAGCTGCCATCTGTAATTGTGCCTGTTAAATGCCCTCCAGGCACCGTGTCAAATGCGTCCTTGGCCAGCAGTTCCAGGTCACTGCTGCTCCAAAGTGGTTGAGAAACTTGTCATGGATATGCCTTTGTGTGGGCATGTACAGTCTCTCTGAAGATACCTGAATTTGAGTATTTGGCGAGAAAGTACTTAATTTAGACACCTTCTGTGCAGTCTATACGGTAACCACACATCAGGGGTATATCATACACGCAAGTATGATTCTGTCATGCAGAAGATGGAGCAGATATTATGCAATAGGAAGAATCATGAGTCTAATACCCATGGGCTCACAGCTGCAGCATTTAAGCAAATGATGTCAATAATACTTTGTAAACAAGCAGAGGCAGACCAGCTGTTGCAATATTGCATAAGTGTCAATAAACATCTGCAAGAACTTTCATTTGAACTGGTTTAAAATGGGTGTGTCATTTGCAAGTTTTCTGGAAGATGCTAAGGGTCCTGACTTAAGCACCAAAAATTCAACTTTTAGCATTTTGAGAAATACACCAGAACCTAGTCATTAACCCTTTAAAAAAAAAAAAGAAAGAAAAAAGAATGCCTTATAAAATGTTACTAAAATGTTCCAGTGCAGGCTTCTCGAAGTGGCCCTGGATTGTTACCCAGCTGAAATGTTTGTGGTTTTCATGCAAGTCGTTGCATACAATTTTGCCTCCACCCACGCCTCATATTAACTCCTTGGTATAAGTAAAACTTTTTGCTCACTTGATTTGAGAGTGGTGTCTCTTGAAACGGGCAACTCTCAGGCTGCTCATTGACACCAGACACCATGAGACAAACGAGGTGGATGCTCACGTTCCTTTTTCAGCTTACCAGACACCAAGCCGAAAGCATTTCTTGTTTTGGCAACTCTCTCGTACTTTTATAGAAAGTATTTTTACTGTACTTACGTTACTCACATACTCAGCTATGCCTCTGGTCTTTTAGTTTTAAATTATGTTGCACGTGAAGGGAAGAGAAGTGAGATTGATCGTATTAACTGATCGCCATATTTCCTATGCAGTGAGAAAGAACTTGGTGTACCAAGGCATAATGAAGTGTTAATTCCACTTTTGTCAGAATGGTATGCTTCGATTCATTTGTCCTAAATAAAAGTGCATTTCAAATATAAACCTTGTTACTTAACAGTAAGCATGCCAGGTTGGAATGCAGCCATTCTCAACCTGCAGTGAAACAAACACAAGCTTCTTAATTGCTCAGTACTAGGCTTTATCACCACCTAAAACTAAGCAACTCAAGCAATTATCCTTTTAAAGCGCCTAATTAAACAGCCCTTTCAGCACTGATTTATGGCCGTTTGGAAGCCCTAGTGGTTAGAACAGCCTCTTAAGAGCGGGAAGAACTTCTCAACCTCATGGCCTTGGATCTCCTGCTGTGGCCTTGACATGAACATAAAGGATGTTTTCAAGAGCACTCCATCGCTGAAATCTGGCACCAAAACTGCATCTGCAGGCAGATTATTTGGCGTAGGAACAAAACCTACCCTTGGGCACATGTCTCAACTGCAGCCTGTTGTTTTGTGGGTGTGGGGGTCCCTTAGTACTTGAGAACTTTTTGGATAGAGATTTAGTGAGATCACCGAAGAATGGGCAAAGTTTTTGTTTGCCCTATGAGATGGCGAGACAGGGCCAAAGTTTTCATAGCTTTATCATCCCCGGCTGAGATTTCTGAACGGCTAGTCAGCACAATTTCCCACCACTTCACTATGTGGAATCCCTGGAATCTCCTGACTGGCTGTAGTTTGCTCTCACCTTTTTTGGCTTTGGCCAAAAGATGGGCAGCTAACACACTGAAAAGTGTAGCTGCCACTGAAGTGATAGTGGATCACTAGAAAAATCATGTTCATGTTGATTTAAGATTGGGGCATTTAGTTTCTCAGATGATCAGCCTGCTTGAGGACCAATCTTGGCAGACTGAGACCAGAAACGGAAGTGTTTAGAAGAACAAGATGTTAAATTAGCTCTAGGTCACCCAGCCTTTGGTGAGAGTTCCCACCTGGCAAGTTTTCGCACATAGATTCTACTGGTATCTGTGTGCACTTGTAATTACCTTGTAGGAAATGAAACCCTTCACATCTGCTTCTAATGAATGGGCAGATCGGGCCCCTCGCCTTCTTGTACATTTGGACCAATCTGCTGGCATGCAGATGTTGAGGTAGAGGTGTTCCTGGCTTCAAACACACCTTTTAAATTATACCCTACAGCGAACTCTACAGACAGATGAATTGCCTTGGAGACGGTGCATCTTGGAGAATTGCCAAAAGATGGTGAAACTATCACTGTAGTTAAACATTTGGTGACTGATCTCAATGACTGCAGGCTACTGCAGGTTGCCTAGAGATGTTTATAGGCTATAAATATCTACAACTAGGAATTGTACCCCCCCCCACCCCACAGGTTTCCTTCTAATGTTACACATTGTTTACTTAATGCAGACGGCTGTTTGTACATACAGTTATTGTTCCAAGCTGCATTTTTAAGTGGTTGGTTGTTTTAGACTCATAAGGAAGGAAGGCTAAGTAAGACATGTGCAATGTTTAATTTTAGTCTGTGGTCTTCTCAGAAGTTGGAGCAATTTGTAGATTTGCTTATGTATTGTTAAATGCACTTTTTATTTCAGGTGCTCAGTGTTGCATTAATTGCATTAAGTGTTGCATTGAATGATTCGAATTGAACAGTATAAAATGAAAATCCTTTAAAAAAGCATTTTGTCATTCTGTACATTCCTTCAAGAGTAAAAATCATTGAAATGTGAGCACTTCTTTCATACCTGGTCGTTATGACTTTGTTCAAAAAGAACACCAGATTTACTAATTCACTGATTTTATGGCATTGACTTCATATTTCAAGCAGGCTTTACTATTATGACTCAGACTTAATTAAACCTTGGAGCAATTTGGCCAGACATCAAACAGTTTCTTTCTAAACTTTCCTATGTGGGTAAATGCCAGTACTGACTCAACCCTGACTCTATTCATTACATTTACCTACATAACAAAGTGTTGGCCCAGGCTAAAACTAATTTTTAATGTTTTTTTTTATAAACACATACAACTACCAGCAAAACAGTGTTGTACAATAGAAATACCTGAAGGTAACATGATATGATGCGTGATATGAACGTGATTTTGTCATCCCCCCCCCAAAACCAGTCAGCTTTATATTGCTATGTGAAGGAACTCATTGCACAATGTAACTGTCTTCTGCAATTTTGAAGCACATTCCTGTTGGATTCCAGCCATTCGAAATGATACACAGTGTAGAAACATCCCTTATGAAAGTCCCGTGTTGACCTTGGACAAGTGCTATAACTGAGTCTCTGTTTATCTCTGGACGTGCAGCTTTTTCCCGCTTTTCATTCACTACCTGACCTTTTTCCAACACTCACAGAGCCTCTTGTCTGCTCCGAAGTACCCTTGAGTCATTATTCTAGGGAGGGTTTGAGGTGTTTGTTTCTACTAAGGTGTGGCCACATATTAATATTTTGAGGCCACAAACAGAGTATCTCATGGCCTGCAATAAAAGGTGTATTTAACAATACATAAGCAAATCTACAAATTATTCCAACTTCTGATAATACCAAAGTTGTTGTCATGAATTGTATAATTTGACTTGTTTAACCCGTTGTAGGAACATGATACTGTGCCTCCGGTTGATTATTTGGCATAAATGGGCGAATACCTACTTTTAGAATTCTTGGCCTAGAGGTATATCCACGTCGTAACACTACTGACTCGAGTAAGCCTTTACACGTCTTTCCAAGAATGATGTAAAGCGTAATATTATCAGTTAAGTTTATACTTTGGTTCCTGGAGCCACAATGGTCTAATTTGTTTATGTCCTACGACTTGAAATGCAACAGTTGCCACGAGTCAAGTATAGACCTCGAGAATAGTGGAAAATAAATCTCAAGAAACTTATTTTTTGAGTTTCTGCAACTTTAGAAGCTTGCACCTGGTTGAACGTTACCCCTAGAGCTTAGGGATTCTCCTCCTTGTCCCAGCCACAGCAGAGATAATCCTGCAGATCGTGAGTGGCCAACTCCTTGATCCTTTGTCAATGGATGACAGGAAGCTTAAAGTCAAGGATTTAAACCACAGAATAAGCCAATCAGGATAAGACTACTTCAAGCATACCAAGTGGGCACCTGATCCCTCTCTCACATGCTGACCTCAGAAAACTAGCATTTGGAATCGCTTTTTTTTGTGCTGCGTTCGAGGAGGGTAGCTAGTGTTTTGGTGGCGTATTACAGAGGTCAGTTTACACTCAAAGCCTGGGAAATGTCTTGAGAAGGTATAATCTGCTCCGAACAAGGAGTGACACAGCTGTTGGAGAAGATTTTCCTGATTAGGTATGGCTTTAGTGGGACTACTTACCATGTGCAGTCGACTATCTGACATGTCCCAGCTGTCTCAGTGGTTTTCTTAAATTAAGAAAGTTTTACCAATGCAACATGGTCTCAGTTGAAAAAGCCAAGAATGCATGCAAATATAACATTGAGGTCAACTAAAGATATCATGTGGCATTTAAGGAGATTCTATGATCTACTCTTTGAAGCAGTGACATTTTGGACACCTGGATCTTACTGAAATTAATACCGGTTTGGTCGGCCAGAGCCGTGCTCAGGACTGGGTTTGGGTGATCTGATCACAAGAGGATAGCAGAGACAGGTCGATTTTTAAATCTGTATTAAATATGTATTTAACGACCACTAATGATCAGATTTCATAAGTAATTTTGCTAAGTGGTTCTTCAATGTCTTGTATGGCTATCTTCCTCTTATACCAAAGCAATTTGCTTGCAACACTAACAAATTATTTAAATGTATTTTACTGATTAAAAACACACCGTACCTTTTATCAGTTTATAGTTACATTTATGCTATAGTTACACTCTCTCTTTTTTTTCTCTCTCTCTTGAAGTTAATAATACAAAAAAAAATGCAGCTTGTCATGTTCTCGATAAACCACAGCGCCTCTTCGTCCTGAAGGCTTTCCTGTTTCTGAAAAGTTTCATAACAGCTTTACCTTTTGACTGTTACAAAGCAGACACTGACACTTCAGACTCCTTCCAAAAAATGCTAAATAAACATTCCCTCATAGAAACAATTACATGTTTTTTGTTTGTTTGTTTTTTAAATACCTAGAAAATGAATCAACCTTCTGACCAATCAGAAATGAGAACTGGTCAATGCTGTGGTATAATTAATATTAGATTAGAATGCATTCAAGTACTTAACCTTAGAGTAAAGTTTACAATTCTTTATAATGAATAACGTGCAAGAGTTTTTTCTCTTACTCAAGTAGTTATTTAATTAATGACTTACATTTGTTTAAGTTTTTTTTTTTTTTTTCTTTTTTTTTTTAAAGTAACACTCTTTTTCTTTTACTCTAGGTTGAACTGCATCATCTCTAAGTGTCGTCAGTGAATCACATTTATTGGTATGCACTTGTAATTGGAAAAGCCAAGACAAAAGTTAATACTGAGCCTGAACGTGGCCTAAAGTACCAAGCAAAGGCTGGCTGTTCCTACCAGATGTTTACCACAAAACCATTCCTGAGGCCTGCCTTTTTGAGCTGTTTATTGACTTGTGGCCAGTAGTGACCTGATTGGAGAAGGTGTAAAAGCATATGTGCGTGGTTCTTTCTACAGTGCAGTCACTATGAAAGCATGTCAGTGGCTTCAGCTTAGGGGGCTATGCAGCGTGAATCACTGGCTACAAGGCTTAACAAAAGAGGCTTTGAATACATTCAGAAGCTCCCGCTTTGCTTCAGTGCTCTCTATCCTGTCGTAAAAAGCAGAATAGCTGATATTCTGTATGTGTCAAGGTTTGTTAAGGCAAGATGTATAATAAAGGCATTTGTATTTCGCAATACTGAACCCATAAAATCAAGCTGAGGCTTTTTTTCCCCCCTGACCCACATGCTGACCCAGAAACCAAGCAGTGCTTCAGTCTAATTGTCAAAAAGTGCTTAATGTGGGCTGAGAATGCAAATAGGCAGTTTCTGTTAACTCGGGCATCGGCTGGTGAGGCCTCAAGGGTTGTTACGTGAACTGCTTCAGTGTAACTAAAGCTAAGAGATGGGTGGTGGATTTCTATGTAAAACGGTTAGATTTTAACTGACAGGGCAGTACTTGTTACCTAAGGCCAGAAGTGGACCATTTCTCTATGGAATTGCAGGAATTTCACCCCTGGCTAATAACTATGAGTTCTTATTATAAGTTTTAACTTAAAAAAAAAAAAAAAAAAAAAAAAAAAAGATGATTAAATCATAATAATGTAAGTATCCAAAATGCTAATTTGTAATTTACCTGTCACGCTCGAGAGGTCCACCCTGAAGTTTGCTCTCGCACACACCCACTTTGCACAAGGAGTCTTGAGCAAAGGGTGAAATTTCACCTGCAGTCATGTGGGTTTAGTGGTATTTTTACCTTCTAGTGGAATTTCACCTCTCTCCCCAGAGGCGTACCTCAGTCTGGGAGAGAAAGGGGTCAATGGTGCTAGACATCTTCAGGTCCTCAGCAGTCACTTGCCAGAACACATTTCATTCATGCCTGATCGCCTCACCATACCAGCCCTTCATCTGCTGGCCAGAGCAGCATTTTTGCAGTCTGTAGCAGCTGATAATAGTCTTTGTTTCCCTTTTGGCAAAGCTGCACTCCTTATTATAGGGCCGTATTCAGAGTTGATAACGTCGGTATGTACGTGGGGAAAGATGGTTGTATTCAAACTTTGGTTATTCAGATGCTTAAGTTGATTTTCAGGGCTTCCCATTCATGCCTCTGAAGTTGCCAGATTTTTTCTGGAATGGAAGTGCCAGAGACGTTGTTTGGGTTTTTTTTTCCCAATAAAAAAATTCAGGGATAGAAAATGCGGACTGTTGAAAGAAATGGCTTATTTTTTCTTTGCTGTCAAATGTAACACGATGTGACACAGAAGCATAATTAAAGTGTGTTTTCACACATAGTTTGTTTTAGAAGAACCAAACCCAGTTCACTTAAAGTGAACCAGAAAGGGAACCAGCCGAAAGTGACCTCAGTCCTTTTGGTGTTCACAATATAGTGGACTCAAAAGAGAACCCGATTCTTTTTTTGGTCCTCTTCAGCATTGAAGTGATCTCAGACCCTTTCTTGTTCACACCACTACTTCATTAGAGCTTAGACCCCAGCTTTCTGTGCAGCAGTGGATTTTGGGTATTCAAGATGGCCTCTTCACATGTTGTCATCACATGGCTGTGGCACATTTTGAAGCAAATGACAGAGGAAGAGTGAGACAAAGCAGAACTAAAGGAAAGCATCTGAAAAAACTGAAGAGGAAAAGGATAGCAGCTAAAAAGAAAATGTTCTTATATGTTGAGGATAGTTGGCGTTTAATGCAGTCCTCTTTCCGAACTTCAAGAAGTGCACAGCTCTCCTCCTGAGACCACACAACCCCGTGACCTGACATGGTGAAATTTTTGTGTTGTTGTCGGCAGTGACGGGATATGGCTGCAGGTGTGGCAAGCCTCCAGGCACACATGTCGAAAGAAACACAAAGCGGACCGGGACCTCATTGCTTTCACATATCAAGAAAGAAATCGAACCACAAACGGACCCACAAACGAACCGCTTTTAGGGTCCTTTTAGGGGGGGTCTAAGATCACTTGGTTTGTTCACATATATACACGCTGAACTGCTCCAAGAGCGTTTGGAGGGCTCAAATGAACTAGGTGTGAAAACACCCAAAGACTAATATGATGATATTGAAATGAGAAGATGGCAAGCATTGAAATCATCTGACTCTAGTACATTGCCAATATTGCTGTGTAATAGTCCTAGTTGTAATGATTAATACCGACAATAATGACCAATTAAATTTGGTTTAATTTAACTATGGGTTCCACCCTCATTATTCAGCAGCTTATAAAATAGCACTTGATCCAGCACATCCTATTATTAACATTTTTTTCAGCCTGGGCATCCAGATTACACTGTACCAAACTGTACTTTTGCTTGTCCTTGTTGGTGGACACAAAATATGCTCTTGAATGTCTGAGCAGTGTTTAATCACACCTTTTTGCTTATTGTCTTGATTTGCCATTCAAATCAGTTAAGTTTCATAATATCAAAGCTTTAGTCAGTTAAACCAGTTAAGTACTGAAATAGATTATTCCTTAGACAGCAGGTGGAATCAACTTGTTGGACAATTCCAGTTAAAAGGATGATTTCGGAATTTAAAAGGGATAAAAACTCTTTTAATTCCCCCCCAAATAAGATGTTCCCTATGGCATCTAACTCGAAACTGTTTCTATCTTCGCTTTATCAAAATGGATGGTCTACCGCATCGGTTTCTAAGCAACATCTGCATGCATGCCATTTACAGATGACTATTTCAGTGTTTGCAGCATCAACAGCGGTGGCCTTTCCAAAAGACTTTCACATAGGCTTCCAGCCCAATCCCAGTTAATTATGATCTTGGCCCTGAATAGATCTTGGTGTTTTGACCATGAACTTGGGAACAGGCAGCAGGTGGTTATACACAGTAGAGCGTCTCTCACCAGGCTGGAAATGTATCCAAAGCAAACTCAGAAAAGTGCACTCTTTGGACTTTTCTGAATCACTGGATATTAAAGGCAAGAGAACACCATGTAATGGAGAAATGAATTACAGGGATTTACAGGGTAATTCATGGTAGCAATCAACACCACTTGGATTATTATCTCTATTATGTCGGCTTAACTCGCGTTAATAAATGGAACTTTTATAGAAATACGTAGAAGTTCGAAGTCTCAGGAATCAAAAATAAGATAGCATGCCAGAAAATTAATTAAGGAATAAAACACAATGGGCAGTGCTTTAATACAGTCCATACATGTTGTTGGGGCCAAAAATGCTTGATTTTGCTGAGGCTTTTTTCAAAATTTGCAATGCAATTTGCTTTTTTTGCGGAACACTACATGAATTGGCGAAATTACAATTGCACGAATTTGTTTTGCACGTTTTTTTGCAGTGATGTTTGTTGGTAAATGAGACCTTTTAGCTGTACTCATGTTCCACACACGTGAATCGAAGGGGACTTCGGCTGAATGCGTGTTGTGATGATGTCACATGACACGCATTGACTCAAATCTGCAGAAAATCTGCAAATATTGCCGAGTTTGCTTGATTATGCATTCATTTCTGCAGTCGCAAAAATCCTGGAGGGACTGTTTAATAGTAAATTAATCAACAGCAAGGTGGTGAAATGTGGACAGATGCAAAGCACAGTTACTGTTTCCACCCTGAAGTTGATTACTTTCCTATAACAGCACATCCTGGAGTCATAATTCTCTTATACCACAGCAACTTGCAACACTATTTTAAAGAATGACGTCATACATTTTATCCGTTTATAGTTCTGTTTAATGTTGCAGAACGTCCATAAAACAAGTTAGTACCATGAAATGGCAAAGCACAAAGTCCTCTGTCCTAAAGACATTCCCATGGCAGAAAACTTAAAGGAACAGCTTTACCTCTGACTGAAAGCTTCACCATATCAACTATGAAGTGTTATTTTTTAAAATTATTTTTGCCTGTGTACAGGGTCCGCGAAAATCAAGCCACAAGTCAGTTGCGCTGTGGTGTGTGTGTGTGTGTGTGTATATAAGGATTAATTCATACATTTAAAATCTATATCTTGAATTGACATATTTTTATAAAGCTGCTTTGGAACAATGCCTATTGTTAAAAGCGCTATAAAAATAAAACTGAATTGAATTACATCATTTTGGGTAAGCCCTATATTTTGAATATTTGCTAAAATTATTTTTCCCCCCTGCTGTTGTGTGAGAAATGAGGCACAGGGTTTATCAAAGAGCAATCTTAATGAAACTGCTTTTGACTGGCATGCTGTGGTACAGTTGGTCCCGGGCCAAGGCAACAGGTGGTGTTGGATTATCTGGTCCTAGTGCGAGTATGATCGTGTGAAATGCTGCTGTGGGAAACCATGAGCCTTTTTGGCCCTGGACATTCATCGTAGTGTACTTCGGGACACTTTTGTTTACACTGTTGAGTTCTGTAGTGCGGTTCATAGCAAAGGTGTGATGCAGCTTTCTTAAAGCAAAGTAGTTTAAAATACCCTGTGATCTCATCCAAGACCTCACTGACCCCCTCACCCAAGGCACTATTGTCTTGTCTTCTTCTACGTCAGACATTATTCCACCGTTGCGTCTATCCTGTGTTCCAGAGGACACTGGCGCCGGTGCTTGAAGTGTCTGCCCAAACGTGAAGCTGATGTTCCTTTAACAGGCAGACATAGCCCATTCCTGAATGGCAGCTAGTGCCGCTGCAGGGGCCTGTCCCGTTATAAATAAACACTAGCGACCCTTTTTCTCTGGTCCCAGCCTCCTCAGGACCTCAGCTGTCGTCTGGGGAAACTGGAGATACCCGAGCTCTCTAGTCACAGGTCACAGTTAGACGCCATTACCGGAAATAACGCTGTATTTTTAGACTCTCAAAATACTCTTCCATGATTGTTTACTCAACCTCGTTGTAAAGAGCAGTGTGTCCTTACAACGATTCCCAAATTCTTTAATGATCTTTTAAGTCAACGGTTCCATCCATATCATCCATACTAATATCAGTAACAGCCGTCAACATCTGTACTACATATCAACATCTAAGCTAATGAGGTGGTGGATAAGCACGAAAACTAGCATCACAGCAAAGGAATTCTTTCCACTGGCCACAGTCTTATGATAACACTATATAAGGTGTGATTAAACGGCAGGAGGAAATGAGCTCCGTTGAGCTGTGCAGACTTTCCAGTCGCATCTTGCCAGATTATCCTGGTGGCCTAATTCCACACATTTTCTCTTCATGCTTGTTGCACTGATATTTCAGGTAGAAGGGTAACAGTGTATGATTAAAGGAATTCCCCTTAGTGTGTTCCGATGGGTTTGCTTCAATTGGTTCAGAAAGTTTCCTGCTTCTTTTATTTAAAAAAAAAAAACAAAAAAAAAAACAACAATGCAGCTTTTGTCTTCCAACACATTTTTCCTGTTACATCAAAATGATGTGGAATTTGTTTAAAAGGGTAAAGTATTAAATACTGTCCTACCATCAAGTCTAAATGAAATGTAGGTGCTGCTTTCGCTGTATGTGTGCACGCAGGCGACCTCATTAGAGTAGGAGCTGTAAATATAGGAAATTTACATGCTGGATTAGCTGCTGTTGCTAACTGCTTTCATACATCACATTAAAAGGGCCTGCATTGCTCAATAGCCAGTGCAAGCCAGCAGGGAAATTCCAGTCTACCTGGATAAAATTGGCTAGCTCACTTTATGTTCTACTGATTTTTTGCAAAATATGATTTGCTACAGATGTTATACATTATTGCACATCATATGTTACGTAAATATGTAAATACACCCCTGTACTCCCCATTATTTAACTGGGTTTGAAAACAAGGATGATGCAAAACAATGCTGAAAACGTGATCCAAGCAATAAGATATAGGCCACTGTAAGTAAACCAAGATCTGCTTTTTTTTGATCAAGTCCAAATAATTCATATAACAGCCGTAGAATCACCCATTACATCGCAAAGTATACACTTCATGTAAAATTTCCTTTCGAACAACATAATCATTGTAAAACTTAAGCAGCATAATGTAAACTAAAGCTAGCACTCAATCACAAATTCAACGACAAATCCCATCTTCCTTAACTAACCTGCTGTAAACAAATGCCTTAAAATGGATTATTATTATTATTTTATTTATTTATTTTTTTACTTGTGTGGAATCAAGAACAATGGAGCCACCAACAGTAAATAAAAATACACAGAATACACAGGCATGAGCTAGATACTGGGGCTGATTTCTTTCTAGCCCAGACTGTAGATTTTAGCAATTCAAGTGACTACATTTTGCAAAACGCCCCCGAGATTTGATGTACGTTGGGGTCCAATCTAACCGATGACCTCCATCATTAATCCTCACCACAGACTTAAGCATCCCACCATATTTGCGACGACTTGCAACCCTGCTACAAATCAGTCTGAAATAGCAGAGCATGTGTAACAATGCCAGACTCTTTAGACAGTATGTGTGTGAGGAGAAGTGAGGAACCCAGGGTGCCAGACACAGGTGGTCTGTTTGAGGGAGGTTTTGAAGGCTATCCTGCTGGGCTGGTAATTAATGGGAGGGCTCTTCTCTATGGGCCACCTGGACTCTCGCAAGCAGCGAAAGTCTCTTCCAGTGGAATGCTTTGCTTGTTCATCTCACCCAAAACAAACACCATGCTACGTTTGATTAAGAGCTTCTTCAAGTACTTCTGGAAGCCGTCGTGTTGATCTCGCGCTTTGTGTGGCTAATTCCTTGTTTACCATTAGACATTTTGTCATGTTTATTAAGCTGCATCTAAATGGGCATTTCTAATCCCGTACTGCTCTTTCAGATATGATCATGAAGCGTATAAAAAAAGATTTACGGTCAGTCGTGCCACTGACATGCCCATGATTCTGCCACCACCAGAGCTGGATTTGGCGTATGACTTCAGACCCATTATGGGATCTCGAACATGTTATGTTCAGGCTCTTGTTTCATGGCTGGGTGTTGCTTATGTCTGGTCCCAAATGCTGAAATACCACAAACACACTTAGACACTTGTCGCATTGTTATTCTGATTCATGGCTGTAACAGTAACTCCCACAGGAGCGGTTGCAAATTAATGACGAGCTTTTTCTTTTCACACGTGCGTCATTGACTCAGAGCTTTTTTCTTTTCTTTTTTCCAACATCACCAGTTGCATTGCTAGGAATCAAATAGTATGTAGCATAGCACCTCAAGATTAGCCGGAAGAAAGTCTGCAACACTAAGGAATCTTTAAACACGTGACATTTGGCTATTTCTCAAGGCCTTTGGATAAGAGGTCAATTTACTGTTGAAATGATGACTTTTGAGCAGTCTCCCTAGATAGAAGCAATTTGAGAACTCTGCCTTACCATAACGCTCTGCTTACTGAACTACAGGGTTCACTCAGATTTAGCAGTAATAAAAAAAAAATAATAATAAAAAAAAAAGACAAGCCTATCCTATATCACAATTCTCAGTAATACCGAACATTCAACGGTTGTATGGTCAACACCTTTTTCCCCACACAGGCTGGCACACTGCTGACTGACTGGTCTGGTGTTTCTCTCTGGCACTGAAAGCTGTCTGGATTTTCTCACCAGAGGAGTGTACAGTAACACTGTAACATTTATTAATTCATTTATCTTCAGTAAGCGCTTTATCCTCGCCCAGCATCATGGAGGATCCAGAGCCTATCCCAGGAACACTGGATGTAAGACAGGAATCCACCCTGGATAGGACACCAGTCCATCACAGGGCACCATGCATACACAGTTACTGGCCAGATCTTTCACACCTAGGGGCAATTTAGCATAGAATTTACAGGAAACTGGAGAAACTAGCCAGCTATTGATCACTTATTACTTGACGGTTAATTGCTACCTTAATTTGCTTTCCTTATTTTTTTAAATGTTTCTTGTTGGCTCTTGATGACCTTGTTAGCAAGTTATACTAAATCTTTTTCATTAACTGTGGTGTAGCCAAGCAACTAACAAAAGATTTTTTTTTGTTAAGCAGTTATTGTTTCTTAAGTTACAAGTTGTCTGTATACTGTTAGCTATCTAGCAAACTAACTACACAGTGAATGGATGCTTTGCAGACTTGGAACCAAACAAACTGTAAAGCAAGTTAACTGTGTGTAGCCAGTCCTGTGGTAAGTCTGTGGTAAAATTTGTTTTAGCTACTCAACATCATCTTCATCATCTCCCTTGGTGCTTCGTTCCGTCTTCGGAAGGGTGGGGGTTGCGAGGGATAAGGAAATAAAGCTGGTTAGTGTTTCATTCCATTTATGATTTGTGGCTCAGGTGGAACAGGGTTAAAGAAGCTGAACTCTGCTGAAAAATGGATATCCAGCTGGCAATTTGTTGCCCTTGCTGTGTGTAGAGTGCATCTTGGACATGTAGATGGCACATATTCGTAAAAGGTCAAATGGTGATTTTTCTAGGAAATGGATTTATGAATTTAGAGTGAATGGGCCTACGTTAATGCGCCACCTAGCACTGGCAGCTTGCAGCTTATATTTCAGCATGGGGAAACAGCTGTGCTGAGCAGGAAGCATCAGGTGGTGTAAATTGACAGTACACAGTGGAATGCCTGTGGGAGTCGTGGCTTACTCATGGTCCACATGTAGGAGAGCGGCCTGACCCACAGGGGAAGATTTATAGTTTCCAGGCGAGTTATGCATCCCAAACCTCCGTCCAGCTCTTGTTTTCCTTCCCCACCCCACAACGAATCCTAACAACTTGTCAAAGCTTGTTCAAGCTAGCATCTTGTAATGCTGCATGCTCACGTTATAGAGAAATGTGTAGAATTGTTGACAGATGGTATGCTTCCTTCCTGGGTGCTTTAGGCCTACTGTACAGTATGCTATCTCACACTGAGAGGCTTCATTCATCAAGTTTTGTTCTGCCTGAGGGAGCTCGTTGTGAATAGTCAAAAAATACAGATTGTCAGTTTCCTATAGTCTCTCTTCAGGGAGAGAGATTTTTTCCCCCATTCCCCCAGTCATACAACATGTACACATCAACCTTCTTGTCATCTTGCCTATGATAGTCAACGTTTGGACGTTTGCTTTTCATCCCATGTCACTGTGTATAATAGGTGGAAAAAAGCTGCTTACTCTCTCTATAGCACCCATCCTTACTTTTCAGGAAGGTGAGAGAGTTGTGAAAGTGCACTCTATATTTAAAACAAGGTCCTGCAGGATCCTAAACAACTGCTTCATGGAAGACCAGCCTGTGCCAGGGTGTGCTAAGGAGATCGAGCTCAGAGGGTTTTCCACTTAATGCTCCATCAGCGTTTAGAAAAGCATCACCTCTAACATCAACTGCAATGCTCTAACACCTCTTATGTAATCATGCAGTAGTCTGAAATGTGGAGATGTTTTTGGTGCCTGTAACGCCTGAGGAGGCTTCTGAGATTAGATTTTCATCTAGAACTCTTTGAAAGCGCTTGCCGATAATGGATGGCCTTTCTCACCCAACCCTATTTTATCCCAGACTTCAAGCTGTTGGACAAGGCCATTTTCATGTGTCTTCATGCTGGTGGAACGTATGAACGTTGAAGCGCTAGAGGGAAATTTCTCAGTGAAAAGAGAAGACTGTGCATCTATTGTGTATAGGTACCCAATAAACAGAGCTATGTCTAGTTTTTCTGATAATTCATTATTATCTTCCATCACACACCAGTTTCGCAGCTGTGCTGTTACGTGAGGGGAAGCCTAAACATTGATTGTTCTCACGCTGTTCTTGTTGGACCTTGCCAGTTGGCCGTGAGTTTAAGAAGGGGTTGGGATTGCCATAGATGGCTGTGTATATGGGAAAGAATATCCCAATGTAACAGTCCAAATTTGTCCAATCGTTATTACTCTTAAGGGAATTTTGGTTGAGCGTGTCCTCAGCAGATGTGTTCTGGAGTCTTGGTGATCTTACTGAAGACCAGCTTCCTCTTGGCTGTCCTCTCCATGTATTGATTGACCATGGACTCCATTAGACATGGGGATTTGGTCGAGGCCAGTAAACAACAGCTGGGCCAGCCCCAGAACAATGTTGATGTTCCAGTGGTTTCATATATCTCCTGTGAACTCTCCGTGCGTTTTTTTTTCTTCTTTTTTTTGTCTTCCTTTTTTTTTTTTTTTTTTTCACCACCTTGGCTTTCATACAGGATAAATGCTATTGTTAAAAGGCACATTTGGAAGGTAAACAGTGGGATTCCTACACAGACCACTGCTGTGCATATGTATGTTTGCACTTCCTATCATTTCCTTTGTTAAATAGGCTCCAACTGGGTGTGGTGACTAGATGTTTATATAGTAAGTCTAGATGTGACTTCACTGTATGATACTGTATGTGTTCTGTCGCAACCTTAAGGCATGTTAATGGCTTTGAAATATTGACCTTTCCATTCATGCGCCATGTACCATTCATGGTTTCCATACAACAACCCTAACCCTTGACAGAAATACATCTAGCCCTTATAGTACTCCAGTTATAATGACTATAGTGACTTTATTTAGTCTTCTTATATTGGTGTTGATGGTGGATCTCAGTTGTTTGAATTCTTTCCCTTGGGTTACCTTGCATTTTTGGACAGACTCCATCCCCGAGGGATAGTGGAGCAGGAGCTGATCATGTAGACGGCTTGCTGAGTGGCTTTGCTCAAAAGAGTTTTGCCAGTCAGCGGTTTTCTTTTGAAAAAGACCCGCGACTGTTGGTTTAGGGTGCTCAGTGAGGGGAGAAAGGATTTGGGTGGGAGATCAAGTTATTTATTAGCTGGAGCCATTTAAATGGGGCAGCAGCCCTGATGGAGAGGCTGGGAAATGGGAACTGGCATGCCGTGCACGTATACAAAGAGAAAAATGAAATCTGAGGTTGCGCTACCAGGCGAAAGGTGGGCACTGTGGTGTAATTAAACATACAGGGGTTGGTGTATGATCAGTGATAATGCAGTTCCTGTGTTTAACTGCAAAAAAAAAGAAAAAAAAAGTGAAACACTCTAATGGCATAAATTTTCTTTTCTTTCTATCTATTTTTATTTATTTATTTTTTTTTTTACTCAATTTACAATGGTTATATAACTATAAAGTACCAGGTCTAAAGTCTAAATCAGTAAAAGATAACTGCATAGCACAAGGTCCTCCGTCCTGAAGATGTGTCTGAACATCTCCTTGTAGAAAACTTCACCAGATCAGTGATTACATGTATCTTTTAAATTCCTTTAGGTGGGGCATCAGTGTGAATTCTTACGACATATTACTCTAGAAACGATAATGTATTCGAGTGATCGCTTTAGTATAAATCTGTGATGGCACTGTCAGAGATTTGAGCCCCAGTAAAGCAAGCTTTCTTCCGTTGTTCTAGTTGGCTGAGAGCTCAAAGGTGTGGGATGAGGTGCCACTTCCAGAGGATCTCGAGGCAGCCAGCATGCCGAGGCCTCAGCGCTACCTCGAAGACGATGAAGACTTCGCCGCCGATGAAGCTTCAGGAGGTGTGATTGCTCGAGTTTTCTGTTATCTCAATAATACTACACCCTAATAAATAACTATGTAGTAGTTATACAAAATATTGTTAATATTTGCTTATTTTATTTATATTAATAATGAGATACTTAGCAACTACTTATTATACAAAGACTTTTTATACAGAAGACATAGCAATTTAATCATTAACCTGAGAAATATTTAATACTTTTATTACACATTAACCGGTGCTGTAACATTTGTTTGCAAACAATTCATGGTAATTGTGAATAAGACTTGGTGATAAATTTAATGCATAAACGTCTACCTTTGCGCAAAAGACTCTTAATTTTCAGTTTAGCAATTAATGCTTAATATATTATTTTTAAACATTAATAATGATTAATTTAATATCAGGTGTGATTGATTTTCATTCTTAAATCATGGGGAAATGTCAACAAGCCTCACTGCAACTGATAAACTGATAAAAAGATATTGCACATAAGTCACCTGTGCTTCAGTAATTTGTTTTCAGGAATCTTTTTTCCCCCTTGAGATTGTCATGCTTTTATTGTGTCTTTTTTGCATTCTCCGCAGATTTAATCAGTGGAGAAGAGGATGGAAGCACCCCAGAGCCACCCGTAGTTGACCCCCCCTTTACAACAAGTGAGGACGTGCTCTTTTTGTTTTCTGTCTGTTTGAAAATATAGATCCTCCAAAGGGTTTGTTCTCTGTCTCTGAGATCATGATGGTGATAGTCCTGGCCTATGAGATGTACAAATCTTCTGAGTTTTCAATTAAGTAATCAAATAATAGGTAAAGTATGTAAGTAAATACATATAAAAAGTAAATTTGTAAAGTGTGTAAATATGTAAAGCAAGTAAGTAAATATGTAAAGTAAGAAAAGACTAAGTAATTAAGTAAAGTAAGTAATATAAGTAAATAAAGATGTTATGTAAGTAAAGATAGATAAAATATGTAAATGCGTTAAGTAATTAAATATGTTAACTAAATAAGTAAAGACATAAAATAAATTAAGTAAAGGTGTTAAGTAAGTAACGATGTAAAGTAAATAAAGACGTAAAGTAAGTAAAGATGTAAAATAAGTTCATATGTAAAGTAAGTAAATATGTAAATGTTATGTAAGTAAGTGAAGACATAAACTAAATATGTAAAGATGTAAAGTAAACATGTAAATATGTTAAGTAAGTAAAGACGTAAATATGTAAATCGTTTAAGTAATGAGAAAAGATGTAAAGTAATCAGTCCCTCCAGGATATCGCGATTTTGCGATCGCAGAAACAAACGCAAAATCAAGCAAACTTGAGCAATATTCAGAGGAGATCGCAATTTTTCAAAATTACCGCAGATTTTCCGCAGATTTGGGCCAAATCGTGTCATCAAAACGCGTATTCAACCAAAGCCCTCTCCAATTCATGTGCGTCGAACATGAGTACAGCTAAAAGGGCTCAACATCACTGCGAAAGACCGTGCAAAACAATTTCATGCAATTGCAATTTCATCAATTCAAGTAGTTTCCCGCAAAAGAAACGATCACAATTGGACGCAACAATCACAAAAAACTCAATCCTGGACGGATTGAATAAGTAAACATGTAAATACATTAAGTAAAGATGTAAAGTAAATTAATATGAAAGTGAGTAGATCTGTAAATACATTATGTAAATGTATAGTAAAGTGTGTGTATATATATATATATATATATATATATATATATATATATATATATATATATATATATATATATATATATATATATATATATATATATATATATATATAGTAAATATGTAAATACATAAAAGTAAAAGATATAAAATAAGTAAGTAAAGCCGTTAAGTAAATATGTAAATAGGTTAAGTAAGCAAGTAAAGACGTAAAGTAAGTAAATACGTAAAAATTAAAACGTGTGCAAGACAAAATAAGTAAGCAAAAGCAAATATTCTAATATGTAAGTAAAATAAGTAAATCAGTAAATACATTAAGTGAGTACGTGTGTCTAGGTGAGGCATGTCCATTTAAAGATGCTACAAGTGTGGTTATTGAAAGATCCTCTAAAGTTCTTTTTTTTTTTTTTTTTTTTAAATCATCTGGCTTCTGTAATGAAATTATTGAATTGTTTGGTTTTAATTAATAGTTACTGCCACTGCATTGGATTGTGTCATTTCATGTCCTTCTCATTAGCTGTAATTTGTTACTGTAATTTACCATGAACCAGTGAACAGCAGTTTTATTTGCAAATTTGTATCCATTGTGGCTGCAGCCTTTTATTCCAGCCAGATAGAAGTCACACCTAATAATCAACCAAAGACCAAGATCAACTGATTAAAGAAGTGGAACCCGTGGTTTTTTTTTTTTTATAACATAGAAGACTCCTACAATGAACAACGAGCTTTGCTTGCACAGTTATCATACTGCAGCTTATACATACCAGCCCACTCTTACTTTAAATATGTTTTAATAGTCTGTATTTTCCCACCGTCTCCATCTAAGTGAAGTGAGTGTTGTGTCCTGAATGTTGTCTGGTGCACATCCGGACGTTCACTGCGTCGCACAGTGGCCTCGCCATAACACAGCGCCTCAGATTTGTGTCTGAGATCCAAACAATCCTTACGCTTGCTTTCATCAGATAAAAGGCCGAGGTGGAAGTTAAATAGCGCACATGAAAGAAAGGAGTAAACAATGGATACATGGGCAGAAAACGCAAAGGCTTCTTTTGCATTTTCCCAGTTGACTTGCATTTTCCCAGTTGTTCTTTGACTTGTCTTAGTACCATATGGGTATGAGCTCTATAGGATTTAAAAAAAAAATAAAAAATCTATTCTCTAATTTAAACTGGACGACCTGTATGCATTAATAGCAGCAAGGCTGTAAATATCATTCAAACAGTATGACACTGTATATACTGCTGTGATTCATGATATACTATACAGATACCCTACATCATAAAAATAGCCAACAGCTGTGTCTGAGCACCCAAAGGAAAGTAATAATGTGATAATTATTGAGCTCGCACATGATCATGCATGGGACTGATGAGCTCTGTGCTTGAGTATTCCACATGTGGTTATTGTAAATATTACGGGGGGTTGGAACAGGTCGGAGCTACTTTCTGCTCAGTAGACAAATGGTCTCAGAGGAGCGTACTGATTAGTTCCTGCATTTTGAATTACTCAAGATAAACTTCTTTCAGACTGAATAATTTATTGGCTGATGTATTCAGTGGTGAAGACCTTTGTATAGACCCCCTTTTCATGAGAAGCTTAACATGTCAGTCACCTTCGTGGCTTGTTCCGGTTTAAGAGGAAGCTCGTCCTTAACAGTCATTTATAGATCACTGCTTGCCTGCATTTGGGAAGAAACATATGGCTTTTCCTGTAATGGAGTGATTCCTGGTTTAGATGACTGGTTTATGTCTTTTGGTCTTTCCCATGGGTCTTTTCCTGTGGGTGATGGAAAAGATAACTGTCTACTAAGATCACCGTGACTTTCCTGTTTTTGTGTAACATGCTGTCTTCTGTTTTCCTCATCCCACATCATCTCTTCATGTTAGACATTGACTGTAGTTGTAGGTGTTGCCTTTGTTCAAAGAGTTATATAATGTATGAAAGTAAAATTAGCCATTTGGGCAGTTTATAAACTGAATTACTCATTGTACAAACTCTCCCGGTTTGTTTTGTTGGGTCAAGACAGGGAATTTATGCGTTTTCTGACAAAAATAGCATTTACTACAATACTTTTAATGTATTGATAATCAGAGTTATGCTTAAATGGTTAGTTAAATAGGGGGGCAGGGGGGCTTAGTGGTTTGCACGTTTGCCTCACACCTCCAGGGCTGGGGGCTCGATTCCCGACTCCGCCCCACACGGAGCTTGCATGTTCTTCCCATGGTTTGGGGGTTTCCCCCGGGTACTCCGGTTTCCTCCCCCAGTCCAAAGACATGTGCGGTAGGCTGATTGGCATCTCTAAATTGTCCATAGTGTTTGAATTTGGTGTGCGAGTATGTGTGCGATTGTGCCCTGCGATGGGTTGGCACCCCTTCCAGGGTGTCCCCCGCCTTGGGGCAGAGTCCCCTGGGATAGACTCCTTTTTAAACTTTCATATTTAACGCTTAATATTCTTGTCTCGTTCTTAAGTTAGAGTATTCTATTTGATGCATTTCAAACTAAATACAAAGTACCGTAAAAAATAAAAAGCTTGGGAATCTTAACAGTATTTGTGGGTGTTTATACAAAGACCTTTCCTTGGATTTTAAACGGCAGAAAAGAAGAGCTCTTTTATCAGTTTATCAATTTTGTATATATGAAGTCCAAGCTAAAACTACTCCTCCACATCTGCCTTTTTTTTCCCCCAAGAACTTGTCTCCTACCTCACACAAGCAAGACATCTCCCAACTTATCTCTGATTCATCTTCTAGTACTGAAGACTTTCGCAGCCCATGTAGCCCGAGAGCATGAGGTCATCCCAGTACTTACAACCGCAGAAATAAAGGATACTATTCTGAGTGAGCGGAGAACCGTGGAGTTAGATTGATGAGCTTGGGCTTCATTTTGGCGCCAGGCTGAGAGAAGCCACATCTGTAGACCTTGGGGTTGTTTCGAGAGTGTTATCTTGTACTTGGACCAGAAGATGATTTGCAGTTAGATTTTATTTATTTATTTATTTTAAATGTATGCTTCTGATGTTGTTATACTTCTAATCATTGGTGCCATTTTCTATGCTCCTCTGAAGCATTGAAGTTATACTGTGGTTACGTTTTCCACATTTTAACATAGCTGGCAGTGTTAGCCAAATATAATTATACCTCCATAGAATTGAATTCTGGATTCTGATTGGTCAGAAGGTGTGGATTCCTTTTCTGTAACATCAGCTCTGCAGGCTGTAATTCAGGGACCGTTATGGTGGCCGATCTACAGTACTGTGCAAAAGTTTCATGCACGTGCAAAGAAATGCTGCAGAGCAACGATTCAAAATAATGAAATTAAATGTTTCTTCATTTAAAAAAAAAAAATACAGTAAAGAGCAGTAAACAGTAGTAAATGAAACAAAGTCAATATTTGATGTGACAAAAAAAATAAAAATAGTAGTCTCCGGTCCAATTTGTGCAGTTTTATAAGGAAATGAGCTGGTAAGTTTTATTGAGCATCTTGCAGAACCAGACACAGTTCTTCTGGAGACTTTGACTTTCGCACTCGCTTCTTATTTTAGCAGCAAAACCCAGCAGCCTTCATTGTGTTTTTCTCTATGAAAAGTCTCTTACGTAATATGCTGCTTTCTTTACTGACATACAAACATTTTTCTGTAACATTTAATTTTGTGCTAGAAAACTAATGTTTGGGAATCTAAAATGTTTTTTGTACTGACTTGATAATGTAGAAGTCATAAAATTAAAAAAAATCTATAACAACGTTTGTACTAAAATAAATAGGGTGCCTAAAACTTTTGCACAGTACTGTACATAATTTAAGACTAAAAAACAAATGGTGATATGGTGATGCTCTGGAGATTTAACATTGATGGGAGGAGTCTCCAGTAATTACAAAAGTGAGAAAAAAAGAGAGGCTGGTGAGGGAACATCAGTTTATAGCTGTTATAACGTAAGTGATAACAGATAATAACTTGTTTTGTGGACATTTCACAATAATAAGTAACTATAAACGGATAACAAGTAATCGCTGGCAAATCACACTACCCTGTCGTTGATTTTCTTATAACGGCAAGATATAATGACATAATGATTGGAGGGTTTTTAGGTTACCAGACCCCTTCTGGTCCTAGATCTTCCACATTGAACAGAACTGACCCTCACCATATGTTTGATGTCCGCTACAACAATCGCCTGATGGTGAACAGTTGTCAAAGCACCTGATGGAGATCTTCTTGAAAGAGTCATTAAACTCTTTCAAGAAGAGCATGGGCCACCCAGCTCTCCATTTTATCCCCCTCTTTCCTCAGTTGGGACAGTTGGTGTATTGTATGCGTTAGGATCCAAAAGGAGGTGGCGATAGCAATATGGTGGTTGGGGGTGCAGATGGAACTAGTGCTGGCAGCTGCGGTTATTTTAAGTTGTATTGAGGTCATCGCTTTAGATTTTCAGTGAGAAGAAAGAGTTCCAGAAGCCCAGAAGAGCCCAGTCTAGTGCTTTAGCAAGTTATCAGCATGTCTCCTGTTGTCTGAGCAGAGTTCACGTCTCACACACGGCTGTCCAAACAATCCTCCTCATGAATTTTGGCTTTCAGGCCCAGATATTGCCACTCACTGTTAAGACAGCAACTTTGCTCTTGCCTTTGAATTTTCCTCCTGCACTGTAGGAAAGATTGTCTCACTGCCTTATTTCTGATGTGCCTCTGTACTCACTAGTCATTAGTGTACTTAGCTTGTGTTACAAAAGGGAGGGTCTTGTCCTTGCAATTTCTAACAGTGAGCTAACAATCTTGAGCACAGAACCAGAAGAATGTGACTTTATACTGAACTCAAGTTTCTCTAAGTCGATTCTGAAATCCATTCTACACGGTTTGCAACCAATTCCGATGTGACCGATGAAGATGTATAAAGTAAAACTAGTCTATATTTGAGATGCATTCTTTGTGCACCTGTTTTAACTGAAAACTATTCTTCTTAAAAAAAAGAAAGAAAAAAAGAAGAAATAAGGCTTCCTTCTGATTTCTGTTTCTCAGTTCATTCCCCTTGCTTGTGTCCCTTTGGGAACATTGGTCACTCATCCTTTCCAACCATTTGACCCAAATATTTCAGGCTACTGACACTCAAGCACTTGTGCCCCCTACAGAAGCACCATCTCTGGTGGAGCCTTGGAGTGGAGCTTGCCCACATGTTCTGGGACCTGAACACATAATTTGAGTGGTGTTTTATTTATTCTCCCTGAGAATTCTTGAATAAGGTTTTTTTTTCCATAAACAGAAAATTATTCTTTTCGTAAGATTGGTTTGAAGCTGTATTCAACACAGTAATTAAGGCCCAAATATTGTTTGCAAAAATGACTCTATGGCCACCCACAGGACTTTAGCTTTAACCGAGATCTTAGTAGTGTACCCTTGTTCATAGGCAAATATTACCTCATCCAACATTTGCTCATAGTAGAGGTGTAACATTGTACCAATATCTGTATCTGTACCTGTTTATCGCGCCGTGATGTGAAATTTAGTTAATGCACATGTTGACAACAATGATATCCATTAGTTTTTGTTTGGAGGTATTTGCTATTCCCAAGCTAAGAAATTGACTTCCGTAATCAAAAAAATTAAAAAGTAGCCAGGAAGCTCTGAAGTAACCAGGGCCATGTGATGTAAAGGAAAAGCTGTTGCTTGTATATTACTGTCCATCTACAGTATGTCAGAGGAAAAATGAAGTCATCAACTTGGCAGATGGATGTTTTTGATCTCTCTCTCTCTCTCTCTCTCTCTCTCTCTCTCTCTCTCTCTCTCTCTCTCTCTCTCTTTCTCCGTTTCTCACTCTTGCACTTTCTTTCTCTACCCCCTTTTAATTGGTGTGAACTGTGAAGGGTGTGCGTTGAGAGACGGAGGAGTGCTCTGAAGGTTGAGTTGAAAGCGGCATGCTGGAAAAGGCTAGCGTAGCCATGTGCCTGAATCAGTCCTTTGTCTGGCACATAGGCCTCCGTGTGTTCCACTGAGATCTTGGTCCATAAAGCCCCCACAGTTCTACTGCTCTGCTCTAACACCCAAAACATTTGAGAATCAAGAGTTCGGAATGCTCCCCCCGACCCCCACCCCCGCCCCCACTTTTTTGCTCTGGTCTGTGCTCTTGGCGGTCGAGACCACTTGACTGGGGATTTCCCACACGGAAAAAGTGAAACGTTCAGGGCTGGAGAACGAGAGAAAAGGATATCGACTGGAATGATGATATAAGCAGTGGCTGGGCTACTGTTTGGGGTGTGTCCATACAAGAGATTAGGGCCTTTTAGTGTTCATAATTCTGATAGTGGGGTCCCAACAGGCATTGATTAAGACCTTTTTTTTGGGGGGGGGGGGAGATTTGCAATAGTGTTGCAGTAATACAAGCTGCTCTTGGGCTGCAGGAAGGGGAACATGGCCATCGTGTGCCAGCGTGGGGTGGAATTTCAATTCAGTTAACAATAGACATTGTTATAAAGCAGCTGTACAGAAATCCAGATGTAGATTTAGATCCCTAATGAGCAAGCCAGAAGAGACAGTAGCAAGGAAAAACATCCTGATATGATGAAAACTAGAGAGGAACCAGGCTCAAAAGGGAACCCCTCGTCTTTGGACATGGGATAGTGGGATTATAAATCATTACAGTATACAGATGTAAAGAGCAGACAAACAGTACAAAAAGTGTGAAAGGATAGTATTGAGCAGATTTTGAATAAGGGTGCTTTTATATATGCAGTGTCCATTTGAATTGAACCAACCCTGGTGTGTTTTTCGCCCTGTTGTGGTTCTTTAGATAGGTGACAACATAGAATATGTGAGTGTGGATCAAAACAACCTGAGAGTCTGAGGGTGTATGAGCAAGGAGGTCTTGGCCTGCTTTCATTCAAACCCTAGCGCTGTTCAATTGTTTTGATGAAACGATTCGACTCTGAATCGACACAATGGCAGGAAATGAACCAAACATACCATTTATGGGCAGCAGTTCTTGGGTAAAAATCTATAGTATCCAGGTGAGATTATTCGCTGAAGTGAGGATGACACTTGGTAATAAAACAGCTATGGGAAGTGCAGATCTTTAGGGTATCCATGTGGAATCATCCCTAGCAGCAGAAGGTGCCTCAAATGTGCAGAAAGCTCCAAGCAGATGTAGAGCATTTGAAGAAACTGAGCAGTGTTTGGAAAGCTGCTGCCTCTAATAATCCCACCAGTTCCAGGCTTAGCTCACTATGAAATTGTGTGTGCAGAGCAAGTGACCATCTGGTGACCAAATAGTGTATTATATCAGCAAACGCTAGGTATGACATTGAATGTTGGCGATATGTAGAAAAGAAGAGATTAAATTTTGTGTAGGTGAGTGGACTTACTTCGTGCTTTTGAGTGTGCACGTACGTGGATGTGACATCATACACATCAGCACCATTAGATGTTCCAAACAGTCAACACCAAAAAGGACTCCCAAAGAGAACCATGGGAAGTAGCAGTAAGCTGTAAGAAATAGCACAAATATTGACTTCCTTGCTTAACCTGGAACGACAGACTGAAACGAGACTCAAGTAATGGCCACCCATGAGAGGTGCTGGCGTGTGAGTGTGGAGTTAGCTATTTAAAGATCAACTGCTTGCTCAGTCTATAGAGATAATCTGTGACAACTTGTATAAGAAGAAATGCCTGTTCTGTTTAGAAACTAGATCTGCTGAACATTTGACCACATACTTATTTTGGCACTGTATATCCAGGTTTAGATTTGTCCTGGATTGTTGCATAATCTTAATATTAATACACTCCTTTCTTTCCTGCATATATTTTTGTATGCAATTACTACAATTACTATACACAAAAATTCTAGGATATGGTACATGGAATATATCTGATGAAAAATTTACGTGCCATTCTCTAAAAGCTGCATGCCCTTCATTTTTCATACTATACGAATGGTGAGTCTTTTACCAATGTTCTTGGTATTTTTGTTTATTTTTGGCTTGGTGTAAAAATGTAACTTGCTTTGTCTTTCACTTGGTACACAATTTGAGCTTCCTTTTTTGTGGTTTGGTGTAAAAACTGAGATTACTTTGCCATTGGTATGTGTATTAATTGGTCTTGCTGTAAAAATGTAACTTGCTTGTTTTTGGCTTAGTGTTAATATTTAGCTTACTTTGTCATTGGCTTGGTTTAAAAATCTATCTCTTTCTTTAGCTTGGTGTAAAAATTGAGCTTACTTGTCTTTGACTTTAAATGAAGTGTTGTCTTTGGCTAAAAATAAATCTTACTTGATTCTGGCTTAGTGTAAAATTTGTCTATGGCTTGTTGTAAAAAATTGAGCTTACTTTGTTTTGGTGTAAAAAGGTAACTTACGTTTTTGGCTTGGTGTAAAAATTGAGCTTACGTGGTGTAAAATTTAAGATTATTTATCTTTGATTTGGAGTAAAAATTTTGGCTTGGTGTAAAAAATTGAGTTTACTTTGTTTTGGTGTAAAAAGGTAACTTACGTTTTTGGCTTGGTGTAAAAATTGAGCTTACGTGGTGTAAAATTTAAGATTATTTATCTTTGATTTGGAGTAAAAATTTTGGCTTGGTGTAAAAAATTGAGTTTACTTTGTTCTGGTGTGAAAATGTAAATTTCTTTTTTTTTGCTTGTTGTAAAAATTGAGCTTGCTTGTCTTTGATTTGACGTAAAAATAAATCTTATTTGTTTCTGGCTTAGTGTAAAACCTAAACTTATTTGCCTTTTGGTTTGGTGTAAAAATTGAGCTCACTTGTTTTTGGTTTGGTGTAAAAATTGAACTTTGTCTTTGATTTGGAGTAAAAAGGTATCTTAATTGTTTTTGGCATGCTGTAAATATTGAGCTTCCTTTGTCATTGGCTTGGTGTAAAAATCAATCTTTTTCTTTGGCTTGGTGTGAAAATTGAGCTTATTTGTCTTTGACTCGGCGTTAAAATGAATCTTATTTGTTTCTGGCTTAATGTAAAACCTGAACTTACTTGCCTTTGACTTGGTGTAAAAATTAAACTTATTTCTTTCTGCCTTGGTGTAAAAATTGAGCTTACGTTTCTTTGACGTGTAAAAAGGAATCCTCTTTGTTTCTGGCTTGGAGTAAGAATTGAGCTCCGTTTCTGCATTTCATTTCATTTTATGCATTTCATTGTCTCTGTACATGCACACTGCACAATGACAATAAAGTTGAATCTCATCTCATCTCTCATCTCATTTGACATCACTTCTTTTTCCTTTGCCTGCAGTTTACTATCGTGCGCTGGTGAACTTCACAAACTCATTCACCTACGGGCCTGAGCTTGACGACATCGATTCTCCCGCCTTCCAAGAAATCTCCGCTGCTGTTGTTGACACGGTGTGTATTATCTTCTATGATCAGTTTCAAACCACACATTATCCTACATGCCACATATATCTCCGTCTGTTTAGTGAGTCGAACAGGGTTAAAGTTAAACTCAAAAATAAGACTATACAATTAGACTTACTCACTCGGTGTGATGTAGCCAGCTGCATGTGTTTGAGTGTAATTGACGATGTTTCTCTCCCACAGCTTGAATCTGATTACTTCAGGATACCAGGCACCCAGATTGTCAATGTGGTCCTCATCAAGTAATGATTGTTTTCTATATCAAAACTATTATTGAAAAAAATGCAACACTATGTAAGCACTAAAACACTTGGAGGCATGCTGTTATAGGAAAATAATCAATTACAGGAGGGTTCACTCCAAGCCGATGTGAAGCGGGATTGCAGTTGCTCATCGAAATTGATTATTTTCCAAGGACAGCATGTCTCAAAAGTGTTGAATTCACATGGTACCTATCTTGTGTTTTAAGGCAAATTGGCAAGGATGTGTTTGTGGAACTGGACGTGGGCTCGGAAGACAACTCTAACGAAACCCAGATCCGAGGCGTGCTTTACTCCGTGGTTAGCGATGGATCCATCGCGTCCTACGTGACCTCTGTCGGGGGCTTCGAGTTTAGACGCCTAGGAGAACGTAAGCACCCTGATCACCATCGGATTAATACATTTATACATCCTTGACATTTGGGAAACTAGGGATTGCATGACTACTCCTTTTTTATCGAGGGGGAAAAAAAAAAGTAGTCGACTAGTTGTCTATTTCCATAGTTAAAGCAAAAACTGCAGTTTTTAGGCTGGTTTATTTGTGCAGCAAAGAACACAGCAAACTGCACTCAGTTAACAGCAACACACAGGCTACAAATAAAATTCCAGTTCAGTGCATTTTTAGACTACTCTGTTATTAATGGAAGTAAATAATTTGGTGCATTAAATGTGCAAAAAAAATAATAAATCAGTGCATCATATTACACTATTTAAGGATGTACAGATTTCTTAAAATGTGTTCATATGGACAAACTGGTGGTTCAACTGAAATCATAGACTCTGAAACCGAGAGCTGAAGCTCTTTACAGTTTAAAGATGGATGGAGGATGTGATGTCTGGGAGGTTCATGTCATGTCTTTGAGATCTGACTTTAAACTAGCTGAGCAACCCGCGTCTCTGAAAGCACCCTTTCACACAGCCTTGGTCAGAATGGAATTCACAATGCCCCAGTTCGTTTGAAATATTTTCAGAGAGCACTTTTAGATGCTTTCTTTACTGTCTGCCTCGCTAATTTGTTTCACCACGCCAGTGTTCGAATTTTGTCAACGGTCTTGCCCCCCCACTGTGATCTGATTTTATATCATTTTTAAAAATTTACTTTATTTTTTTCTCATAATTATATTAGATGGCTAGTTACAACTGTCTGATAGTGACATAGCGTTAGATAAAGAAAGACTACTTGCATAATGTTATAACCTAGTAACTGTTCAGAGATAAATGCTATTCATTGTTATTCAATAAATTAGATATACCAAACAATCATTAAAAAAAAGAAGAACTATATCTTACCATCATCGTGAGGTAAAAATGAGGATCCACTCGTCTGGTGCACTTGAGTGTGTTTAGTTTTCAGATGGAAAAAAAAATAGAATTTGTATTACTTATTAAACTTGGACAAATAGCAGACACTGTTTATATTTCTAGTGTTTTAGCTTTAATGACACCCCCCCCCCCCCCCCCCCCCAAGTTATTTTTTGGGCCTTATAGGGGGTCCCTTAACGCTTATGGGGTGGCCGGGACAACCCAATCCCCCACCCCACCCCACCCCACAGCAGCAACTAGTGAATATATTAATCAAACAGATGACTAGTCTGTGCAAACCCTAGGATGCTCTACTTCCATGTTGTTCACATTAAATCTCAGAGGTTTGGCACATCTCTGCTCCAACACTTCCGATTCAACAGTTTGTTCATTATATGATGACCTAAATTAGGTTTCTTGGTGCTTGTAGCCTTCTAGGACTTTGCGAGACATCCAAAGTCCGATGATAAAGCTCATTTTTATGTCTGGTTTGTAGCTGATCCCACCCTCCTTGTGGAGCCTCTCGCTTCTCCAGGTTTGTACTGTGCCATGCCTGCTGCATGGCGACTGTAGAGTGCAGCCGTTTTCACTAGCGAGAAATGTATTGGCAAGGAATGGACCTTCTCATGCATGGATGTGCATAACTTACATTCGAAGAGAAGAATGAGATACTTTGCATGCATGGCCTCATTGCTCACGATCAGTGCAGCTCTTATACTCTATCATTCTCGAGTGTGACAGTGAATGACCCTTGTACAATGAAGTGTCGCTTCTCACGCTTGGTAAAATGTCTAAATGGAGACTGCATGTCTTTTGATCAAACGTCTTCGAAATCTGCTGTGATGCGTTGTCAGGTCGATTAGAGAATCTGTCTCCCTTTAGAAAAAACTCACTAACTGTCGCTGTTCTTGTTAGTGAAGCCCGGTCCATCTGTGCCCTGTACCACTGACGAGTTCACCTGTAGAACCGGAGTGTGTATACCTCTGAATTTTGTCTGTGACAACAGACCAGACTGTGCGGACATGAGCGATGAGATTAATTGTGGTGAGTAAGAATGTACTCTCTTGGGATTAAACATTAAAGATGTACTGTATGTGGATGTACATATAGTCCTTTTTGCTTTATTCCTGTTTTTTTTTTTTTTTAAATGTATAATAACAGTAATAATAGTGAAATCTATATTATTTTGCAAGTGCATTCTATAATAAAGGGTCATTTTCAATTTGCATGTAGATCCTTATGTATAGGGATCAAAGCCAGAATCTGATTATTATTAAATGAATGACCTTACTTTTCAAATTTTTGATAGCTCCTGAAGAACCTTTTACTCTTGCACCCATTCAAATACCGAGCACCACGTCAGAGATTAAAATCCCCCCACGTCCCGGGCCGTGCCGCGCCGATCAGTCGACGTGTCAGAACGGACAGTGCATCTCCCGAGACTATGTGTGCGACGGAGAGCGCGATTGCAGCGATGGAAGTGATGAGCTCAAGTGTGGTAAGAGTCTGATAAAGCATTTTGCTGTATATATTTGGCAAAAGGGGGGAAAAAACTGTAAGCATGAGGTCAGGGTTAGATTTAGGTGTAGCAGAGCTGCATTAATAATTATGCCAATGGATCTGTGTGTGTGTGTGTGTGTGTGCACGCTTCTCCAGGAACTCCTTCACCCTGCGAGCCCAATGAGTTTAAGTGCCAGAACGGCCGCTGTGCTCTCAAACTGTGGCGCTGCGATGGAGACAACGACTGCCATGACAACTCTGACGAGCTCGACTGCCGTAAGTTGCGCTGCTTTATCAACCCGAGTCTTCCCACTTATTTCCCTGGTCAGGATCACACGCTATTTTATTACACGTTTGTTAACAAGTGCTCCACGTTCTCCGTCTCTGCCGTGTTTTCTTTGCGTAGCTGCTAAAAAACCTGGGGACGTGTGTGCTCCGGAGCAGTTCACGTGTCTGAGTGTCCAGACCTGCATTCCTGCCAGCTACCAGTGTGATGAGGAGCCTGACTGTCCCGACCGCTCTGACGAGTACGGCTGTGGTAAGGCATTCTTTACTTCTTACAAAGTCGACTTTATAGCCACTGTTGACCCGCAGGGGCTTTCTTTCTCTCTTTATTTCTCGTTCTCTTCCATTCATTCTCTTGTCTTTCTCTCGGTTCTATACCTATTAATGTTATAAAAAAAAATTTTTTCAAAATTAAGTATTCAGAGATGGGAAGTAATGCATTATATTAACTTAGGTATTTTCTTTTAAGAAAATTAATATGTTTTTGTAAACGTAATTTTAAAGATGTTTAAAAAAAAAAAAAAAAAACTTTTTCCTCAAGTAACTTTACTCCAATCTGTTGTGATCTTTCCATTACATTTTTTTCCAATGGCTGAATTAACCTAAATGTGTAATGGAAGGGTTAAAGAAATATATTTCTATTTGAAAATGGCTGATTGCTGTGAGTAATCTGAAAAATTAATGTTTACAATAAACCTGTGGCTGTATACATTTTTGAATACTAAACCTTTAAATAACTGAATTGCTGATGCAGTTTTAAACACATTTGCCAGCATAATACATATGTATACATATACCAAATACCTATGTTAATTATATATATATATATATATATATATATATATATATATATATATATATATAGAGAGAGAGAGAGAGAGAGAGAGAGTATATGTTGTTGTTGTTGTTGTTATTATTGTTATTATTATTATTATTATTATTATTATTATTATTATTATATAATGGCTTGATAATGACCAGGAAGTAGCTTTGTGTTATGCTTTTGCCAGTATGGCTACTTCATCGACACAAGAGAAAACTGCCAGAACGATGTTTGGAGAAATTGAGGAACATGTTAGATTGATCAAATATTGAGTGATATTCTTAGCACACTTCTGCTACGATACGCAAAACCTCTGAATACTCCAAACTGTAAACTCCTGTACTGAATTGTATGTTATAAATAGTACGCTACTGCTTGCGTATTATATATTTGATATACTGTTTAGGTACGCTTTTTAGTACTTTTAGCAGTTTGGAACGTAACCAAGAGTCGGCGAAGTGTTAATCTTGAGGAGCCTGATCTTGCGCTCAGTTTTGAGTGAACGTTCTCCCAGCAGGTCTGAACTCGGCAGGCAGTGGCTCGTACACACACCTTTACTCACTTTGGGTGACTAGTAAGCTAGTAAACTATTTGGTTCACGTGCTGTGACATTCCAAGATCTTTCAATCGGTGCAGTAAAATGATTTGGTTTCTGCTCCCAGCACTCCCACTAAATGAGCTAGCCAAATATATCTCAGTCACACGTCGCTGATTTGGGATAAGAATGTGCCCTGCGTGTGTACATGGCTTCGAGTTTCCACATCCGTGCGGGAAGGAGAGTGAGTGACTGAGTGCCAGTGTGAAAATAAACTGACTGTTGTTTTTGTTTTCCTTATTATCATTTAGCCGCTCCCATTGTGACCAGCCCTCCAGAAGAGTCCATTACAGCAGTGCGAGGGCAGACGGTGACCTTCACCTGCACAGCCGTCGGCGTGCCCATCCCCATCATTACATGGAGGCTTAATTGGGGGCACATACCAACCAGTAATAGGTATGACTCCTCCCTGTCTCAGCTAAATGTAGGACTTAACGACGAGGAGCATTTTCCATCATACCACGGCGCTGATGAATTCTGGATTCTGATTGGTCAGAAGCTGTTGATTCATTTCCTATAAAACCAGCTGTGACAGTAGTTCCGGCCACAAAGCAAATCGCTTTATGTGATGTTCATGTTAATGCTCATTCGAATAGTTCTATGCTGTCATTGTAATAGTAATAGTAATTTAACGAACAAAAATGGTTGGTTTGGTGAAGTTTTAGTTAAGGCGAATATTTCATTACATGTAAGGAGTCTCCAGTGTCAGCACTTTGTAACAGTTAGTACGTTTTCCACCATGGGAAAGTCTTTAAGACAGAGGAATATGTGGTTTCTCACTAACATGACAAACTGGGTTTGTTTTTTTGTTTGTTTGTTTGTTTTTTTGTCTTATTAGCTTCTGTAATTGTTGAGAAAATTCTGAGGTATAAGATGAAGAAACCACTTTGGGACGTGTTGTTCTTTTGGGTGGTAACAGTGATTTCGCTTCATGTCGTATCACACCAGCCCGTGTTTAAGTACTTTCGTATAACAGTACATCCTGACTCATACCTTTAAGGCATTTTGTGCAAAATCAACTTAAATTATGTATCTAATACAATGGTCACGTGATACAAAGATATAGTATGGCAATACTCAGTACCAAAATGGAAAAATACTGGCGGTATACTGTATTTAAAACTCTGTACAACATGAAATATACTGATCGTCTTTCTGTTTTTGTGTACGTCTGTAGGATCGTAACTCACATACACTACTGAACAAAACCCTTCACCCGTATGGTTTAGACTTGCCTATAATCCGAGTTATGTTTTCAAGTTTCAAATTGAGTTTTTCCCAAATGAGTTTGGCTAGAAGGACATTGCTGTATACATTTAGTTAATGGAAATAAGTCTGTGTTCTTTCAACACCAAACTTCTGTTTTGACCACCAATGTGTTATTGAGCTTATTTAAAATTAGACACATCATTTAGTCTAATAACAGTTGAATAACTCTATAGGCATAAACCAACACTATAGCCTATTAAAAAGAGTTACAGTATTGAACAGTTTGCCACATTGTACTGTATTGTATTGTATATGATACTTTAAAACAGAGGCACAAAAATGGCAGCGGATAGCGTGATGTTTACCTCCTTTTGCTTCTCTTTTACAAGTAAATAAAAACATTTGATGGGCTTAAAAGGAAACCTGAGAGAAAGTCTGGTTACTTTATAGTATGACTCGTGGATAATTAGAACCAGACCGGAGGGTATTTTAGGTCTCTGGGATTGTCATTTGGTCAGTCGTGTCATCCCGCCAAAGACAGAGCTCTTCGGCTGCTGCTTTATAATGATTATGTATTAACAGTCTCGGTGGATTCCCCCCCCCCCCTTTCTTTCCAAGATCGTTGTGTCAAGATCTTTAAAATGTCAGCAGTGGTCATCTGAAACCGCAGGGAAAAAAGCCACCATTGTTTGTCCTGTTTTATTGGATTTTGACATGCCTTTTAATGTCAAAAAGTTCAGCTTTGAGAAAACAGGCTAAGTTATTAAGATCCAACCCAAAAAGCCCCTCTCTCTCTCTCTCTCTCTCTCTCTCTCTCTCTCTCTCTCTCCCCCTCTCCCTCTCCCTCTCTCTCTCTGTAGGATTACGATGAGCAGCGAGAATGGCCGCGGGACGCTGACCATCCGTGACGTGAAGGAAGGAGACCAGGGCGCATATACATGTGAAGCCATAAACGCTAAAGGCTTGGTGTTTGCCATTCCAGATGGAGTGTTAACCCTGACTCGAGAACCCAGTAAGCTCAGCTCAGTCCGACGCTCATGATGACTAATTACATTAATAACAGGCCCAAATGTCGAAACCCAGGAAGCGTTTTTGTTTGTTTTTACTTTTTGAGTTAGAACAAAGTTGTTCACAGTTGATACAGCTTAATACATTCTCAAAATAGAAACAAACTAATTTAAATTTTCTTATATAGAAACAGTATATCCTGTCCTATACAGATTTGCTTCCTTTTTTTAAATAGTTGTAACCACAAGTACAAGTAAAAGTATCTAAAAAATACTGCAGCCTAATTTCTGTCGCATTTCCCTGTACTGAGAATGGCTGGAATACCTGCTGACTGTTCTTCCATAAGTGTCATATGAATTTAAACAGTGAAAAGTCATTCTGGTTAGTTACACTTTTTCATATTCATGTGCAGTCAGGCAGAAACTGAGGTGTTCCTGTGTTTACTCTGAGTTACGTGAACTACAATAGTGACACACACTCACAAATTCTCTGCTTTGGACAGGAGTCCATTATTTAAAAAAATTCCACACATTTAGAGCTTTATTTCGAAATACGTACTGACGAATTCTATATAAACATGCATTTTGTATAAATGTTTATACCACAGCCATACCCATCATAGGTGAGCAGAGTTGACTTCTCAACTCTGATCAGAAGGTCAGTAGATCAGAAGGTCAGTAGATCAGAAGGTCAGTAGATCAGAAGGTCAGTAGATCAGAAGGTCATTTCCTACATATGTGTAGTTGCTAATGTGGTGAAGTTTTCTGTGAGGAGATGCTTATTTAGCATTTTTGGAAGGAGTCTCCAGTATCAAGGCTTTATAACAGTAGTACAGTAAAAGGAAGGCTGTAACTTTTTCATTTCCCGAAAGTCTTCAGGACGAATATTTTTGCATGACAACATGACAGTCTGCATCTGTCTGTCCGTTTGTGCATCTGTTTATCTGTCTGTCTATCTATCCATCTATATATCTGTCTGTCTGTCTGTCTATATATCTATTTATCTGTGTTTGTCCATCTATCCATCTTGTCCGTCTGTCTGTCTATCTGTCTGTCTATCTATCTATCTATCTATCTATCTATCTATCCAACTTGTCTGTCTGCCTGTCTCTCTATCTGTCTATATATCTGTCTGTGTATATATATCTATCTGTCTGTCTGTCTGTCCAACTTGTCTGTCTGTCTGTCCAACTTGTCTGTCTGTCTGTCTATCTATCTATCTATCTATCTATCTATCTATCTATCTATCTATCTATCCAACATGTCCATTTATCTGTCTATCTATCTATCTATCTATCTATCTATCTATCTATCTATCTATCTATCTGTCTATCTATCTATCTATCTATCTATCCGTCTATCTATCTATCCAACCTGTCCATTTATCTATCTATCTATCTATCTGTCTATCTATCTATCTATCTATCTATCTATCCGTCTATCTATCTATCTATCTATCCAACTTGTCTATCTATCTATCCAACCTGTCCATTTATGTATCTATCTATCTGTCTATCTATCTATCTATCTATCTATCTATCTATCTATCTATCTATCTATCTATCTATCTATCTATCTATCTATCTATCCAACCTGTCCATTTATCTATCTATCTATCTATCTATCTGTCTGTCTATCTATCTATCTATCTATCTATCTATCTATCCGTCTATCTATCTATCTATCTATCCAACTTGTCTATCTATCTATCCAACTTGTCTATCTATCTATCCAACTTGTCTGTCTGTCTGTCTCTCTGTCTGTCTACCTAATGATTGTATTTTTGTACAGTCCATTGTGCATTGCTGTGTATGAATAATAATACATTTTATTTTTTCTGACTTATAGTAATGACGGTTGATGGGGAAGTAGGATATTTGACATAACTGTATTAGTTTTTAAAGGATTATTAAACACTTGGTTGAGGACTCTATAAATATATAGAGAGGACCCTGAATATATAATGTGTGATGTTCATTTAGTTTTGAATTAAGTGTGTTATTATGTGTAAGGTAAGTAATTCTGGGTTGAATGTCCATGTCTCTGTGTTTCTTCCCAGGTAACTGTCCTGAAGGACACTTTAATGTCAGCGGTCGCTGTGTGTCCTGTTTCTGCTCCGGCATCACCAAGAACTGCCATAGCACCAGGCACTACCGCAGCCAGATCTCACTGCGCTTCACGGAGGAGGAGAACTTTAAAGGTAGCAGACAGCATGCTGTTCTCGAAGTGTTGTGGAATTCAAAGGGTACAACAACATCCTGAATTGGATTAAAGGTGTTTTCACTTTCTACTACTCTTTCCCTCTCCCACTATTTCTCCCTGTCTCCCTCTCCTCCTCCTCTCTCTTTCAGGAGTGAACGTGTCGTTCCCGTCTCGGCCAGGCACTCCTCCGCCTCTCTCCTCCACTCAGATGATGGTTAATCCGGAGGAGGAGGAGTTCCAGCTGGTGGATTTGTCTCGCCGTTTCTTGGACCTGGAATCGTACTGGACTCTGCCACGCCAGTTCCTGGGCAGCAAGGTCATTTTACATTCCTGCGGAAAACTTATCGACTTGAATAGATAGATGATGCAGGTTATGCTGGAGGTAGATAAGATGACATATTGTTACCTTGTGCAATTGTATGGAATACAACATGATGAGGCATGCTGCTGTAGGAAATAGAGTTGCTGGTAACACCCAGAAGTTGATTATTTTCCAATGACATCACATCCCGAAGTTGTTATTCCGCAGCCGTTTGCCAACAATTACAGTTTTTGTTCGTTTTCAGTGCAGTAATGATTGCCTGTGAATAAGCACATACATCTTGTTAATACATTTTGTGGTCATTACCATTTAAACCAGTGCCATGATGGCAATATCTGTGTTTCAGGTGGACTCCTACGGCGGTTACCTGAGGTTTAAGGTGAGCTACTTGCTGCAGAGGGAAGGCTCGGAGCCAGTGGACAAGCCAGATGTGGTGCTGAGGGGTAACGGCCACAGACTGATCTACCGTCGCAGCTCTCCCACAAACCCCAATGTTAAAAACCAGCGAGAGATCAAGTTTACTGAGGTCAGTCACTATGCACAGATGAGCCAGATGTAAATGTTGCTAGGTTTTACATTAGTTACCATAAATATAACGGAGCACCTCAGATTATATCAGAGTGCATTTAATCTCAGACTCTGTTAGGAACTTGTGAAACCCTGTGTAACTCCGTTACAGGACTCGAGAGACTTGATATGGTCATTAATGTTTTTTTTGTTTTGTTTTGTTTTGTTTTTTTGTGTGAAAAATGTCGATTTATTTGTTTTCATGTGAGCCTGTGGTTATTTTAGGAAAACTGGCAACACACATCTGGGCAGCCGGTGTCTCGCACGGAGCTCCTGATGACCCTGGCTAACCTGGAGAGCCTCAGCATCCGCACCATCTACAACAACCGCATGGCCAGCGTGGGTCTGAGCGACATCATCATGGACACCACCAGCACGGCGTTCAGCCTGCAGGGCCAGCCTAGAGATGTGGAGGAGTGCAGGTCTCTCATGCACACACACACACACACACACACACACACACACACACACACACACACACACACACACACACACACACACACACACACACAGATAATAGCCATGTTATATTTCCAACACACATTTGTTTGTCAGAATGAACATGATTATATGAACATAAGTGAACACATTAATAATAAGTTTTACTGACTGAGAACGTACGTGTGACGTCTGTCATAGGTGTCCACCCGGTTACTCCGGCCTCTCCTGCGAGTCATGCTCTTCCGGGTTCGAGCGGGTACCTGGGGGTCCCTACCTGGGCACCTGCGCCGGCTGTAATTGCCACGGCCATGCCAGTGCCTGTGACCCTGTCAGCGGACACTGCCTGGTAAATGACACCTGACACGGTTTTGTATTTCATAATCAGTGTTTTTTTCTTTTTAAGATTTGTATAATGCCCCTCCCTCCATCTCTCTCTCTCTCGCTCTCTCTCCCGCTCTCTCTCGCTCTCTCTGCCTTTTTTTTTCTCTTTCTCTCTCAGAGTTGTCAGCACAACACAGAGGGATCGCAGTGTGATAAATGCCGTCCTGGCTATTTCGGTGATCCCAGTCGGGGTCGATCAGATGACTGTAAGCCCTGTCCCTGTCCTTACGCGGAGACATCTCGCAGGTTAGCACTTCATGTCGCACTCCACTTACTCACAAACATTTACATTCACAAGACATGAGTGTCGTCTTTCAGTATATAAACAGTCTGACAATTTGCTGTGGTATGAGAGGAATGAAACGCTTGGGGACATGCTTTATAATATAATACCTTATTCCTTTTAAGCGATCTGTTCAGTCTTGAATCATTTCAGTAAAAATTTGATCAGAAGAACTGAATATCGACAGCTGATGACGTCTCTGTTAAGAAGATGACAGTTTCTTGTTACGTACAGGTTTTCAGACACCTGCTTCCTGGATGTGGACGGTCAGGCCACATGCGATGCCTGCGCGACTGGATACACGGGACGCCGCTGTGAGAAGTGAGGCCTTCACACTCTTCTCGACTGTTCTTTCATCCTTTCTTTTAAGTGCTGTTCAAAAGAAGAAAACCGACATTGTGTCTTGTTTTTGTTCGTAGGTGTGCGTCCGGGTATGTGGGAAATCCTCTGCAGCCCAACGGCAAATGCGTTCCATACAGTGAAGGTACGACACGAAGACGTCGTCTTTGTTGCTTTTTATGAAATCTTTTCAGGTTAACACCCCCTTTACTGAGCCCGAGTCTCCAGCTGTTTGTCTTCTTAAGTCATTTTTAACCCTTTTTTCAGAGCTTACACGATGTGACAACAGAGGAACTATCAGTTCCAGCAGCAGACCGTGCAACTGCAAGGTAGCGTTTTTAATCGTATCTAAACCTGCATTTGATTTGTCATCGTTGCAGTGTATTTACCTCGTTCGGCTTTTGTTCGCAATGTCTCGCTTGGCAGGCCAACGTGGCTGGAGTTTTGTGCGAGGAGTGTAAGCCAGGATCCTTCCATCTTTCCGCTGGAAATCCAGACGGGTGTTTGCAGTGTTTCTGCATGGGAGTGACCAAGCAGTGTGCCAGTTCCACCTGGACCAGAGATCAGGTTAGCTAGCTTAAACCTGTATGCTGTAACTAGTGTATTAGTGTTTCAAGGGTTTTCTTGCAGGATCAATGGATTTAGAGACCTACTAGAACACTAGGTTCAGTTTAAGGTAGGATTGAGATGGTGTAATTTCATGGACTTTATTACACCCAACTCAGTTTGACCTTAAATTGAACCCAACAGATAGGCATATTTCTACTTCATGCTTAAAGTTCCTGGGCTTTAGGCTCCGGATCCACTGTGATCCTGACCAAGATAACTGAAAATGGATGAATTAGTGATGTAACCCTGAAAGCCAGTTTCATAGTCCCTAACATGAGGAAGCACTCCGGTTTGTATTTAAGGGATTTCACAAACAAACCTATCCAGGGTCACTTGTCATTATGCCATGTCAGTGATGGACTCTCTTTCCGGTTGTGTCTAAAGGTGCGAGGTGGCGTCAACGGGCAGCTGTTTTCTCTCGCCAACGAAGGCAATACTCGCTCCATCACTGAGGGCATCGACCAGAAAGGTGTCGCCGAGGTCGTGTATCGATCGTTCTCCAGCATCACTAATGACATCTACTACTGGGTGCTGCCCGGGAGCTTCCGAGGAGACAAGGTACGTACGTCTCTTCCTGCTCACGTAAATAAGTGTGGAAAGTGTGTCATAATCAACGACAGGGTGCTGTGACGAGGCCTGTTGCGGAGCGGAGTTACTGATACCAAAACAAAGTTGATTATTATTTTACAATATCATCACATCCAGAACTGTTTTATTTCTCTTATACCACAGCAATCAGCTAACATTAACACGTATTATTGATTAAAGAACATTTACACGGTACTTTTTCATCCGTTTAATTTGGTTAATGATGAACGTCACTCTCTTAAAGTTAATAAGACAAAATATTCAGCTCATGTTACTGTGAAGCCACAAAGTGCAAAGCCCTCCATCCTGATTACTCTCCACCATCTGAAAACTGGCACAAAGCACCGACACTGGAGACACCTTCCAAAGATGCTGAGTGCATTAATCTAAGCTTATTTTCAGCTTATAGCTATTTAAGTTATTTACACTAAGTTATTTTCATTGCAGCTTGTGCTACTGTCAGAGCACAAGAGCAGAAAATTGATAAACCCCTTCTGACCAATCAGAATCGAGAATTCAAAAGCACTGTGGTATAAGTGTTAGACATGCGACACACATTCAGTAAGGGTGTCTTAGTATCTCAGTAGAAAATTAAACGGTGCAAAATGGGAAAAAAAAAAAAGAAAAAAGCTAAAGCTGTGTGTTTTAATGAGGTGAGATAACAGAAAATGCGCTTAAGTTAAAAATTGATATCTACGAGTTAAGGATTACTTTCTCCGGAAAAAAGCATGAAGCTTTTGTAAAACTCTTTTTACCCCCACAAAGGTGACTGCGTACGGAGGAGAGCTGCGCTACAAGGTGCGTTATGAGCCTGGCGCCCGCTCAGTGGTCATCGAAAACAAGCCCGACGTGGTCCTCCAGGGCAACGGCATCTTCCTGGAGCACTACTCACAGACCAAGACGCTGCCCCGAGTCCCTGCCACCTTCACCGTGCCCTTCCGAGAGGTGTGTTAATACTGACCGAGTGCAGTTTGATTATTTAAATGGTACTTTCTTTCACAATTATTTTCACGCTCTAGTAAGGAGATCGGTTTAATCCCATCAATTGAAAGGCTGTTGTTGAGGGCCTGTGCTGTAATAATAAAAACTGGTAATAATACAAATCACTTCTTCTTCTAGTCTGCATGGAGGAGAGCTGACGGACAGCCGTGCACTAGGGAGCACCTGCTGATGGCCCTGGCTGACATCTCCGTCTTCATGATCAGAGCCACTTACGCAGACAACATGGCCGAGAGCAGGTGCCTATGCTGTGTTCTCCGTCTGCATCTGTTTAGCTGCAAACTGTTTCTCAGTATCAGTAAAATTAACCTTTTAAATGATTACATTCTTTTATTAGTTAATGAACGACATCATATTTTTTTCGCAGATTTATAGCTTCATTTAAAGTTGCTGAATCGCCGCAAAACAAGTTTATCATTTCTAAGAGCCATAAACAGTCATTCCCATGACAAGTCAGGTTACAGAGAAACCAAGAAGCACAACGTCCAATTTATGGAACACTTACAAAGGACTGACACTGGAGACTCCTTCCATATATATATGACAAATAAACGTCTCCTTACAGAAAACTTCATATCAACACCGATACATGTTTCTTTTAATCCGTTTATTATTAGATTTAGGTTACGTAGAGTATCAGCTATACGAGTCTGAGGGTGAGCTGTTACTATAGAAACGATACCACATTCGAATCATTCATTTAATCCTGTAATTCCTGACCAATCAGATACGAGATTTTAAAAGTGTTATGATGTAAATATGTTCTAATGCTGGTGCTCATTTCTTGGTTCTGTGCTCTGTGCAGTGTTGCTGATATCCAGATGGATATTGCGGTGCCACATTCCACCGGGAACGAGAGGGCTCTTGAAGTGGAGGAGTGCGCCTGTCCTCAAGGCTACAGAGGGCCGTCCTGCCAGGTATAACACACCACCTCCATCAGCGAGATGAGTCATTAAACCAGCACACCTTACAGGATGAGGATTACGCATTAATTATACATATATAACTTATTTCCTTTATTTCTACTTTGTAGTTTGGGTGGAGGTTCACGTTATCTTTGAGTCATCGGATTTAGATATGCCCTGTCGAACAAACGTGTGAACTCTTGTCACCCTGACTTCTGCTTTGTTCGTAGGATTGCGATGTGGGATACACACGCACAGGATCAGGCCTCTACCTTGGCACTTGTGAGAAGTGCGAGTGCCACGGACATTCTAGTAGCTGTGACTCAGAGACAGGAGCATGCCTGGTGCGTGAGCATTCCTTTACACACACACACAAACACACACACAGACATACACTAGTGCATATTCAAAGTGTTCACAACGTGTCTTACCATTCTAATTAGCGCATTACTTAAGTTCAAGTTCACTTGTGCATTCGTGTCATTTTGTGCAGAAGCAAGTTGTAACATTAGGTTTATGTTGTGTAAATGTCTGCTTAATCTCATATGTGTACAGGAAGCATTTGGGTGAGTTAATTAACCCGCTACTAAAGCGCTTCAAATTACCGCTCTTCATTCACGATTCAGCTGCAGCTTAAGAGGCTCAAACCCCGACATTATTGACTACGACTGGATTATTGGAGACACTAGAACTATCCTTTCTAGATGTTTCTTCTTCATATAACATTGTTAGTGCATTGGCAATATCTTGCATGTCATTTTTAAAAGTGTATGTTTGAATTAAAATCGGCGCAAGTGCTCGTTACTCATCTTAAATTCGAATGCACCGAGTTTTTGCGTTCGAATGTGCATTTTTATCTTAAATTCGACGAATATCCGGAGTTCGAATTTTAATTTTGACAGCCCTAGAGCAGACGAGAGGACAGAGGCAGAGCGGATGGCTGAAATGTTGGTGACCTTCATTCTTATGTAAACAAACACGAATGTAAACACAACGGGCGATATCGAGGTCAGCAGAAATGATCAAGGTCATGTCCATATATCGTACGATAAGTCGATAACATAATTATCCTGACAGGCCTACCCCTAACCCTTCAGACTTGCTGATGTTTCAGCTATTTTTCTCATTTGTGAAGCTGGCTGGATTCTGGTCTAGACGTGACTCACTGTCTCAGATTTTGTGCAGCCTTGCCCATGACCTCATGAAACATGTTATGTAAGGAATAAAACAGGTAGGAGAGAGCTATTTTATATATATATATATATATATATATATATATATATATATATATATATATATATATATATATATATATATATATATATATATATAGCTAGCTAGCTAGCTACTGGTACAACCCTGAAGTTGACTATTTTCCAATAACAGCATTCCTTCCAGCATTATTACTCTTACACCACAGCAATTTGCAAATAATTAAACATTTTAATTTATTAAAATGAAAAGACCATTTATCCTTTTATAGTTACATATCTGTAAAACAAGCTAGTTAGCAGTTATCGCTTCCATTATAGCGGTTGTAATGGAAGCTTTCCATCATCTGCGTCTTTTTTTTCCTTCTTTCTATTGAAGTTAATAAGACAAAGAAGGTCAGGTTGTCATGTTACCAAGAAACTGGAAAGAGCAAAGTATTCTGTCCTGACACTGGAGACTCCTTCCTTAAATGTTAAATAAATATCTCCTTATGTAACGCATCAACATGTAAAAAATGTAATGTTTTCCTTTGTTAAATAACAACACGTTTTATTACTAGACTTAATTATGTGGTGCATCCAACATACAAGTCCCCAGGAATAAGCTGTTACTATTGAAATGATAACGTTTTAGAATGAACACATTAATATAAATCTGTCATAAAGATTAAAGATGAAATTGTTATTATATTAGAACCATGTTACTGAGAATGAAACCTGAGGGTTCACGAGGGTCCAGCATAGTGCGTGATCACTGTCCTTCTCCCCATTACAGCAATGCCAGCACAACACAGTTGGGCCCAGATGTGAAAGCTGTCATGTTGGTTTCTATGGTGATCCAGTGACTGGCGGCGTACACGCCTGTAGACCATGCCCTTGTTTTGGACCCGCCTCTGGAAGCAGGTTAGTCCAACATGGCCATGGTGTCATACGTGACATTAGATATATATCAGACTGTGCTAGACTTCCTATCCATATAAATTCTCTCTTCCACAGCCAGACGAAATCTTGCTACTTAGACACAGATGGACATCCTACTTGCAATAACTGTCCTGTTGGTTATATTGGAAGGCGCTGTGAGAGGTAAGCGCTCCATTCCTTGTCCTAATCTGGTATTTAGAAAATGATGAGACTGTTTTTTTTTTTTTCTTCACTGAGTGCTCTGGGTATACTGGGCTGGCCAAGTACATATGGAGAGGTCATCCTCTCAAGCACCATGCTGTGTTGACCTCTATAGAGCCATATATAGAACCATGCATTAACCCCATCCATACTAGTGATCTAAAGTCTTCGTGTTGAGGTTTAGTTTGTGAAAGTCACTGAAAGAAAACTAGCTTATTTTGGGGTATTTAATGATAAAAGTGGTATCTTGTGATTTTAGCCTAAGCCTTATTGTACGTATTATGAGTACTGAAATTCGCAAAGCTTTCCATAGATATAGAATCAAATCTCAAATCTCGGACATTTTTAAAAGCCTGTTTGTGTTAATGTACTGTCGTTCACAATTTAACAAAGTCTGACTTGCATTTCCTGAGGTCACCATTTGCCCCATTTTGCTTTGCTGTCTTTTGCTTTAGAGGTGCTTGGACCCCTTTTCGCTAACTTTTGCCAGCTATTCTAATGCTCTTTTTTCTGGTTTAAAGTGTCAACATCTATGGGGTTGTAGGGTTGTGAGGTTGACCGTAATGTCCAAATCTAAAAGAATCGGTCAGCATGTTTGAAATGTCAGCATTTCGAATGCCCTCCTTGTGAATCTCTGAGTGCCAAGGTTTGTTTAGCGTCAGAGGTAGCAATGTGATGTGTACAAGAAACTCTCTCTGATTATGGCTCTCAATGTTTGAACAGTGAGAGTACTGACAACTATGAGGTCTTCTATCCAGAAGAACAGCTGGATAGAGTCTTCTCAGAGGAATGCGGTCATGTAGTTTATGCCGGTTCTGATAAAAGGCAGGTGTTGGACAGGAGCCAATATGGGAACAATCTCAACCAAAGGGAAGATGTTCTTTTATGGCCTAAAACTGCACACTCAAAAATTCCCACAAGAGCTTACAAGCCAAAAGGGTACCTCTCCAGAGTGTATGGTCACAAGCAACATAACCCTTGGCAAGACTTGAGGGTTTTCTTTGTAAACTTTCAGCCCTGAAACTTCACATCAGAGCTTCAAAAGAACATGAACTGCTTCAACTTCTGGTTGAGCATGCTGGAGAACACACACAGCAGATGTGAACGGGAGCCTGAACAGCATTAGGAAGCAGAAGAATTAACCAGAAAGTCTGAAAATAGCAGGAAAGACCAAATCAAGGAACGTGGAGGCGAAATGACTACCTCAAATTAATGAACTAGTTTTCCCAAGAAAAAATGGGTGCGCCATCTTACACATGTAAAGAGAACGCTTCTCAAATCTTTGTAAATGTTTTAGTCCCAAGTCTGGTTAGTCTCATAATAAGCAGTCTCTTTGATTCACTGTGGTGTTTTACACTCCTACACTAGATGTGCTCCTGGATACACCGGCAATCCTGAACATGGACAGAGCTGCACTCCAGGAAGCGGTATGTGTTGCTTGAGCATGTAGTTTTGTTTTTTTTTTATTATTATTATAGGATGCTGTTTCATGAAATGACTGGATGCAAGTGCATTAAACTTTGTTAGGAAAAACATTAGAAATCAGTTCTCTTTTTGAAGCAGCTTTGTTTGATTTCCTCTTTTAAGAGTCTTCCTGTGATTTTTAACTTATGGTTCATCTCAAAGATCATCTTAAGATGATTCTTGCATATTTGTTTTGTATTGTGGCTCAGACTGAACAGAGATTTCCTGTTTGCAGGGACATGCCAAAACTGCGACCAGCGAGGAAGCGAAGGCTGCAGTCCGAACGGGATCTGCCGCTGCAAGGCATGTGCACGAAATTATGCAAACACATTTATCATACAATTTGTCCACATTTATATGCAGCCAAGAGGAGGATTTTATATCTCTTTGTGTGTTCTCAATGTGCAGATGAACGTAGAGGCTCCTTCTTGCTCCAGCTGCAAGCCTGGCGCCTTCCACCTCAGCCCTGCCAACAAAGATGGCTGTCTGGCGTGCTTCTGCATGGGAGTCACTCAGCAGTGCTCCAGCTCGTCCTTGTACAGAGATGTTGTAAGGCCCGCTGACATGCTTTCAGCTTTCACGCTTTTAAACCTAGTGAAGATCTGAACACTGTTAAGATTTCTTTGGGTTTCTCGCTCGTCCATAGATCACCACTGCGTTTGCCCCCGGAAACGCCCAAGGCTTCGCTCTTGTGAACCGGCAACGCACCAACCGCATCAGCAACGGCTTCTCGGTGGAGTTGTCCACAGACGGAACGCAGCTCTCGTTCACCAACTTTGACCGTCACAGCCAGGAGCCTCACTTCTGGCAGCTGCCTTCCAGCTACCAGGGAGATAAGGTACAGTGCAGTGGTTTTAGTCTTTATACACTACACACCTCCGGTTTATTCACACCAGTCAATCTTCTCATTCGCTCTGCCAGCTATTCTTTCCTGATTCTGGGTGCTTAGAGTTGCTTTCCTTTTCATGTTCAGCATTGCTGATGTCAGCGACGGTGAAAGACTGATTATTTTGGACTTTTGTGGAAACAATTGCCAACAGCTCCATTTTAGACTAATGGCTACTACCGACCAATGCTGGTTCAAGAGCTAGATCGGTTAAGCCGTGATAGATTGGTGTAATCTGATTCAAATGCCTGGATGAGGACATAAACAATCAATACAAACAAAGTGGTATACTGAAGTCTCTTTGTAATTGAGGGGGAAGGTCATTCCACCATTGTGGTGCCAATAGTTGGATAGAATGTAAAAAAAAAACAAAAAACTGTGGGAACTTTTCCTCTTGGTTCTGCATGTTTTCATACATGTATTTGCGTAGATTTAAATATCCATTTTTGCACTTTATAGAAGCAGACTCACTTTAAACGACTGAAACGCTCACACAAGGTAAAGCGGAACGAGTGGAATGCGTGTTTCATTTTTGTGCTGACTTGATGTGGTATTTTTTTTAAAAGTTGTGGTGGTGTAACTTTTTTTTTTTAAACAAAGCATTGTTGCTTGTCCTGTGGCAAATTTCAGTGATATGTTGTACTCATGTGCATGAAACAAATAACTATAAATTCAAGGGTAAAAGCCACAGCAGTATTTTATTAGTCAGGCTAACTGTAGTTAAGTTAAATGTTATTTCAATAATAAATAAGCTCATGATTACATCATGATTAGATCATGAGGCACTCAATAGCAACCTTTATGCATTTTACGTAGGAGCTCCTCCATATGCTGCTACATTCTGGGGCTTTCACACTTGCAGTTTAGTCCAAAACAGAGAGCGGTTTGCATGTGGACCAGGAAGTGTACCGTGGTACCGAACCCGAGACTACCTGTAGGAGGTTTGGTAGCACTGGAACTGTGCCACGATTCCCGTGAAGGTGAACGCAACTAGTACTCGGGTCCGCACTTGTTCAGGAAGTAAAGTAACCCGAGCAAGTGTTTTAGCCGATGACGACGTCATTAGTTTCCACAACACACGTGTACCAAATGAATTCCCTCCACAGTTTGCGAGCAGCAGAAAGCCGCCTTCTCCTGGACATCTGATGAATTGTGCCGTGTGGCGCACATAGACGCGTGCCTCATTCACTCTGCTGCACATAATAGCACCCAAAAAAAAACATTAAAAAAAATATGGTGCATTGCGTTGTGTTCTCTGTGCACGTTTGTGATGATGTAAGATGAAGGCAAATTCACTGGGGTTTGATAGAATTAAGTGAGTCTGAAACCAGACCAATGCTGCAGGGGGCGCCGGGAACAATCGCACTCGGATTCAGACTGCGGCAAACACGCCCAGTGTGAAAATCACCTCTGAGACACGGGGTTAAATTGTCAATCAAAAATATGCCAATGGGATCTTTTTTTACTTCAATAAAAACGCCAGATAAGTCAATGACTCTGGAATGATTGACAGTTGCCCCATTTCCCCCAATACCCTATTAGTGATCGTTTGGCCAGTGTCTCAACTCTCAACTTCCCGCTTGAAAGATGCGGCATCCTTAACAAGAATCTTTTTTTTTAGTAAATGAATGTGAAATTTAAAAAATAATAATAAAGATTATAAATAGAACAAATTAAACAAGTGATTTGTGGAAGGACTATATTGTGTTGGCAGGTCTGCAACAGTATCCATCGGTTTCATGTAGAGATTACAGGGAGGTGTGTTATATTTATGAAGCCAGGATGACTCTACTTTGCTAGAGGGACAACTTTTTTTTTTAAAAGGAAAAAGCAAGAAAAAAAAAATAAAGTTGGAGCAGCCAAAACCAGAAACAATTTCCTCGTGATGCATAGGATTGGATACAGACTAAACCTTTGTCCTTGTTGCTTGCTCGACTTGGTAGCATGCTCAGAGTCATATGTTCAGGAGTGAAAACTGATAACACCTTGCATGAAGAACCTGTAGGTAATGGATATAGTGATCAATTATGAGCACGACAGCTCCATGTATGGCATACATGAGCACTCATTTGAGTCCTTTGGTATCTTGATGCATCCCCTGCGTTTAATAAGCACAGTTCTGCATGTGTAGGATTGCGTTTATGCACGCCATTGGAAGTCCTTGAATTTCTCACCTTGGCTTCCTAATTTTCATTGCTGGTTTCTGTTCATTTTACTCCACCCACCTTCCCAAAGTCATCCAGCGATGATGTGCGTAAACTCGACGACGAAATCTGGGAGCTCATCAGCAACTTCTCGCAGGGCCCGCCTGCCTCCTTCTTCTCTTCATCTTCCGGTTCTACTTCCTCCTTTCCAGTCAGAACCTCAGGTCGTTCAGGTGGCCGTAGCCCCATTCCTCCTTTACGCCCTTCAGCCTTACAAGCCTCTGTGTGGGCTTCTGGGCCCCACCCTGGTGCACCAGGCCATTCCACCCATCTTACCACAGTCAAGGTATTGAATGGTCTTTCAGGTGGTTTCCATTTTAGTTAGCATCAGATGTAGGCCGTTATTAACACATTGCAGCCTTTTTATGTAATTAGATGCAACATTGCTCTGCATTGGTTTTATTCTGGTTTGGGATGTTGGTCTTATTGACAGGATAAGCTCAGAAAAAACACGGTGGAACCATCCAATGCTTCTCCGCCCAGCTCCTCCAACAAGGTAGTTGTCCATGGCATCATGTCATTGAAAAACTTGGGAAAATACCACCCTCTGGAGGAACAGCTAACCTGAACCTTAGCCTGGTCACCCAGCCTTTTTGATCATCAAGCCATTTAGTCATGAGTTAATTTTTAGCAAAATGTGTTATTTTTGTGTGTAGCAAAGAATTTGGTTAATTGGTTATTAGCCTTCAGACTGTGAGAAGGTATGCAAAGGTTAATCAGTCTCGGTGACCTTAGGGTGGTTCTTGTCTCTAAATTTTTCCTGGAATGCAGACCAAGAGTAACTTTTGGAGTGGTATTTTGTATTCACCCACAAGATACACACCACTAAATATCTTAGGCATCTTAGTTTAACACAAGATTGTTTTGTTTTTTTTGGAGCTGATTAGTCATCGGGAAACTGAAAGCCTTTTCTCTGTTGATCTGCTTTGCCTTGCTGTCCTGCAATGCTTTTCTTTTTCTTTCTATCTGTCGTCTGCTCATGTTCCTGCACCTTTCGATCTCCGTGTGCTCCAGTACTCTCTGGTCTACAAAGGTTTTAGCTTGCACTCGGAGGATGTGCTCTTCTGGAAGCTTCCTGAGAAGTTTCATGGGGACAAGGTAACTAGTCCTAAGTTGACTGGGGCAGGAGTGCGGATTTAAACTCCCACCTCGTTTGCTCCTGACTGTAGTACATAGGAATTACTGTAATTCCAGAGGGGATGAGGAAATATGCTAAATAAAATCCCCATGTGATTTGTACAGTTGAAATATGTGTGATGCGCTCATGCAGAAATAGAACAGTGGTGGTATTCAGACTTATTTAAATGACAGGATGTGAACGTTTCTTGTAGGATATGAACGTTTTCCTGAACTGAAGGGATTTTCATGAGTACCACATATCTCATGTAAATGTTCCTACAAATAATTTGCGGATAAATCTGTTCATAAATGAGGCCAAATTGGCATGAATGATATAAGATCCCTAATTTAGGTTTTATAAAGCTTCCAGCTGAGAATAACTGATGATTGTGTCCACGTGAACCCCCGTTTTACATAACTCTTAAGTCATACTGCTTTAACTTTACTGACAACAACGATAAACCCAATTGTCTTCTCCATAATATCTTACTCTGGTCGTTTTTTTTTTTTTTATTCTCCTGTAACAGGTTCAAGCCTATGGAGGAAAGCTCAAGTACACCATCTCATATGTGCCTGGGCCGAGGGGCGCTCCAATAGAGGATGTAGACGTTCAGATCATCGTGAGTAATATTTTTAAACGGCACACAAGTGAAAGAGTTGTCTGTTTAAAAATGAATGACCTCATCACGGCGTTCTCATTTCCAGGGCAATGACATCACCCTAGTGGCTCGACAGGATTGGAGAAGGGGCCTGGGAACAAGAGAGACCCGTAACTTTGAGTTTATCTTCCGAGAGGTGAGGTGAACCAAAAATATTTTCTGTTTCAGCCTTATTCCATAGTACTCTTGGGGACGCCTGTTATAAATGGTACAGATTGAATAAGTCTAAGGTGAAATGTGTTTATAAGTGTTTATTCATATTCCTGTGTTCTGTAGGAGTACTGGCAGCGTCCCGATGGCATGCCCGCCACTCGGGAACACCTGCTGATGGTGCTGGCCGACCTGGATGACATCCTGATCCGAGCCTCTTACCACACAGTCATGCGCTCCTCCAGCATCTCAGGGGTCAGCATGGAGATCGCCGTGCCTCACTACACCGGCCTGGTACGAGCTCTGGAGGTGGAGCAGTGCCGCTGCCCGCCTGGGTATCAGGGCCTGTCCTGTCAGGTAGGACCAGTTCTGCTGTCCCATAGTGATAGTGCTAGATTGGATTACAGTGTCTCAGTGAGGATTTAATACCGAAATTGCACACATCAGTATTTAGACCTCAGACGTAGCTCAGGACAGCCATGTCTGAGTTACACTGAAAACTGAAAACTGCACCGTCTCGGTTTCATGTGATTCTGACCTTCTGTGTGGTGTATTTTAGGACTGCGCTCCAGGCTACACCCGCACAGGTGGAGGACTCTACCTCGGCCACTGTGAGCTGTGTGAATGTAACGGTCACTCTGACTCCTGCCACCCAGAGACCGGTACCTGCACGGTACAGTGTATCCATATTAATCATTATCCTAGCATCCATCCAATACTGCTCTATAGAGTCTGTAGTGAATTAATGATTTTTTTCTAGATATTTTGAGATGTTTTGGAGTTGAATTGCCATTGTAGTGGTATAAGTATTTGCTTTAGGTTGTAGCTTTCCACTGAGGTTTTCTCTCTCTCTCTCTCTCTCTCTCTCTCTCTCTCTCTCTCCGTGTTGACAGAGCTGCCAGCATAACACCATGGGTGAGCTGTGTGAGCAGTGTGCCGCTGGGTTCTTTGGAGACGCCAGTGCTGGAACCCCAGAAGACTGCCAGCCCTGCGCCTGTCCCCATACTGACCCAGAGAACCAGTTAGTCTGATAAATTAAACACTATCATATTATTGTATTTGTGCGGCAGCCTGGGAAAATCCAGAAAACTACAGGCTTTTCAGGACTGAACGTAAAGTTATAGCATTTTGAAATCTGATTCCCTGCAAAAGTGAACAAGGAGGCATAGGTGTGTCTCGGACATTTCGGCAGCCGGCACCTGATTAGAAACTGAACTTCTTAGGATTGTATCCATTACACTGCAACTACAACTTGATCAAAGCGTGTGACATTCGGTGTGTGAGGAAATCACGTCTAGCTAGCAAGATCTTTAGAAAAATTGACTGCTACCAGTGCATTTGTTAAACTGGCTGCTTACCCAACAGGAACGTTGCAGGAAGATAGCGTTGGCCAGATTAAAAAGCCAATAAAACCATTTCGACATAATTTCGGTGAAATATATTTATGGTGAAACCTAATTTTTGTCAGGCCCAGTGACCTCTGATGGGTTTTCCTAGACCGCCATACAACAAGATCTATCAGCTACTGCAAATTGCACAAGCTTTTTAAAAACAGTGCTTGCTTTAAAACAGCATTAGAACTCCTTACCACTTTTGCACTTCCTGCATGGAACTTTAAACATTCAACTCTCTCACTTCACACTCACTCACACACTGAATATCGGAACATATAGGACAATAGGACTGAGTGTTATTATGAGCAGTTTATGCAATGTGTTTCATTTTGTTTAGATTCTCGCCCACTTGTGAGAGTCTGGGTAATGGAGACTACCAGTGTACAGCCTGTCAGCCGGGCTACACGGGCCAGTACTGTGAGCGGTAAGCAGAGACACTCTTACTCATGAGCAGCTTGTGTGTGGTTTTTAATTGGCTCTAAATCAGTCGTGTCTCTTTTTAAACAGGTGTGCACATGGATACGTTGGAAATCCACAACAGAGGGTCAAATGCCGGCCGTACGATGGTGAGTGCATTCTTATCCTAGGGTTCCTTACAGCAAATTAAACTTAGTTTTAAGATGAAGTGCTGTTTTACTCAACAAAACGAAAGGGTTTCACTTAAGAAAGGTAATGAAATCACCAGTTTCAAAAAGACATCCTAAGTTTTGCATGTAGTTGTACTGTTAATCTTACTAACTAGTTATTTAATCTTATACCACAGCACTGGTCAGAAGGAGTTGATTAATTTTCTATAGCAGCAGCACTGACAGTAGTTCCAGCTGCAAGGTTTATGTTACACACTCTTTCTAATATATTATTGTTTCTATAGTAACAGCTTACGCAGGGAGTCGTATTGCTGTATCTCAGTTTAAACAGATTTTTTAAAAACCATGTAAGTGATCCATGTGGTTTTCTGTGAGGAGATGTTTTGTTTCTTTAGCGTTTTTGGAAGTCCGAGGTAAAGCTAGAAGATCACGTTTTCTGTCTTATGTCTTTAAAAAGTCTTCATGACAGAGGACTTTTCTGTTTCTTAGAAACATGACAAGCAAACTGCTGTGGCATAAGAGGAATAAAACGCTGTTGTCTGAAAATAATCAACTTCGTGGTATCACACAACCCTGTCATTTCATAATCTTCTTCTAATAGCACACCGCAATATGTTTACTCCTTACTTATTATCAAATTTTTTTTGGTTGTCTAGTTCTGTAGTCTATTATTCATTTTTATTCATGCATGTTTATTATATTTATCAAGCACTTGAATTAGCACTTTAAATTATTAAAATAAATAAATCCCTAGACTTGTTGGTTTTAGCTCGATGGTTTTCTTAAAGATTACGAAGCACTTCTGTATGTCGCGCTGGATAAATGTTGTAAATGCAAATATGTATTTGATTATAATTGCTGAAATTTTTTTCCTGTCATGTTTTTTCACACGTAGCTGTATTTGAAATATGAAACGTATGCTGTAAACAGTTTATAACCTCAGCAGGCTTTGTCTACAGGCATTACCACGTATTGTAAGTTGGTATGATTTATGGAGATGGCGTGCTTGTTTTTGGACAGCGGCTGCCTCTCTGGTGGTGAAGGTGTACCCCGAGAAGGTGCAGGTGTCTCAGGGCAGCTCGGTCACCCTCAGGTGCCAGGGGTCTGGACCTCTGCCACACTATTTCTACTGGACACGTGATGATGGCCGTCCCATCTCCAGCTCAGCCGAGAGACGCAGACAAGGTACTGCTGTCATGCCTGGTAGAGGAGGCTGCTGAGAAAATGAGCGATGTCTGTAATCACTGCTGATCCAAAAGATTATGATAACTGAAAGCTTTTATTCTTAGTCACTTTTAGCTATAACAATGAGTCGTTAAAGCGTCTCTTCGAGGAAATTATATACTCAGGTCACTGATTAATAAGTGCTTACAGCTGTTATTCATGCTGCCCTTGACAGCAGATGTGTAAATTGACACTAATAAGGTATTGAACCTTTTTTGGTTTACAGGAGAAGAGTTGCATTTCTCCCGTGTGCAGCCTTCTGATGCTGGCATATACACGTGCACCTGCCGAAACCAGCTCAACACCAACCGCAGCCACGCTGAGATCATCATAACAAGTAAGACTGAAAGTTATAGCTAATCTGACATTAAAGCCTGCTAAGATATGCTATATACAACTGAAACATTTTGTTCAGATCTAGTTCAAGTAAGATCGGTTAATTGGCACTGGAAGTTGTTTTAGTCAGAATAAGAGAGAAAGTGCGAAGTGGCCCCACTTTATTTTAAGTATTCTTAAATAGAACTGTGCACTGGACAGTGTTGGTTGGTTGGATGGTTTTTAATCCCAATTCTGCTAGTTATTTTGCAGTCTGCAGTTATTTTTGTTTGTATCTGCCTGGCTATACCGAAATTGTAGCCATTTAAACCACGTTGCCCACTGCCCTTTCTCACTGGCATGAGAGTAAAATCTGCCCACTCCCACCACCTCAATGAGAGTAAAAACCACCCACTCCCACCTCCATGAGAATAAAATCCGCCCACTCTCACCTCCACGAGAGTAAAAACCGCCAACTCTCACCTCCACGAGAGTAAAAACCGCCAACTCTCACCTCCACGAGAGTAAAAAACGCCAACTCTCACCTCCACGAGAGTAAAAAAAGCCCACTCTCACCTCCACGAGAATAAAATCCGCCTACTCTCACCTCCACGAGAGTAAAAACTGCCCACTCTCACCTTCACGAGAGTAAAAACCGCCAACTGTCACCTTCACGAGAGTAAAAAACGCCAACTCTCACCTTCACGAGAGTAAAAAACGCCAACTCTCACCTCCACGAGAGTAAAAAACGCCAACTCTCACCTCTACGAGAGTAAAAACTGCCCACTCTCTCCTCCATGAGACTAAAACACGCCCACTCTCACCTCCACGAGAGTAAAAACCACCCACTCTCTCCTCCACGAGAATAAAAACCGCCCACTCTCACCTCCACGAGAGTAAAAACCACCCACTCTCTCCTCCACGAGAATAAAAACCTCCCACTCTCATCTCCACGAGAGTAAAAACCACCCACTCTCTCCTCCACGAGAATAAAAACCGCCCACTCTCATCTCCACGAGAGTAAAAACCGCCCACTCTCACCTCCACGAGAATAAAAAACGCCCACTCTCACTGCCATGAGAATAAAAACCGCCCACTCTCACCTCCATGAGAATAAAAATCGCCCGCTCCTACCCACATCTGAATAAAAACCATTTCCTCTCTCAACTTTTTGTTGCCTTCCCAATACATATCTCTGTTATGCGCCTAATTTGATGAGGTTTTGTAATTTTCTTATAGATGTACAAATTGTTGCAGGTTATACTTGCATTAACGGAAACAATGATTTAGTAATTACAGTGGAGGGGAAAAGTATTTGATCCCCTGCTGATTTTGTTCGTTTGCCCACTGACAAAGAAATGATCAGTCTATAATTTTAATGGTAGGTGTATTTTAACAGTGAGAGACAGAATAACAACAAAAAAATCCAGAAAAACGCATTTCAAAAAAGTTATAAATTGATTTGCATTTTAATGAGTGAAATAAGTATTTGATCCCCTATCAATCAGCAAGATTTCTGGCTCCCAGGTGTCTTTTACACAGGTAACGAGCTGAGATTAGGAGCACTCTCTTAAAGGGAGTGCTCCTAATCTCAGCTTGTTACCTGTATAAAAGACACCTGTCCACAGAAGCAATCAATCAATCAGATTCCAAACTCTCCACCATGGCCAAGACCAAAGAGCTGTCCAAGCTCAACTCGTCGTGTTTGGAGGAGGAGGAATGCTGCCTATGACCCCAAGTCATAACACCATCCCCAGCGTCAAACATGGAGGTGGGAACATTATGCTTTGGGGGTGTTTTTCTGCTAAGGGGACAGGACAACTGCACCGCATCAAAGGGACAATGGACGGGGCCATGTACTGTCAAATCTCGGGTGAGAACCTCCTTCCCTCAGCCAGGGCATTGAAAATGACCTTAATGACTTGGAGAGGATCTGCAAAGAGGAGTGGGACAAAATCCCTCCTGAGATGTGTGCAAACCTGGTGGCCAACTATAAGAAACGTCTGACCTCTGTGATGCCACCAAGTACTAAGTCGAAGGGGTCAAATACTTATTTCCCTCATTAAAATGCAAATGAATTCATAACTTTTATGAAATGCGTTTTTCTGGATTTTTTTGTTGTTCTTCTGTCTCTCACTGTTAAAATACACCTACCATTAAAATCATAGACTGATCATTTCTTTGTCAGTGGGCAAATGTACAAAATCAGCAGGGGATCAAATACTTTTCCCCCCACTGTACATACAGTATATGTAGAAGGAAACTGTTGTAGGAAATCTGCATGTTGTTTGATTCTTGTCCTGTTACATTATTCTAATTACACAGGCGTGAATTTAACTATAAGTAAATCCATGGTTTCAAATCATACGTATGCACTTCTTACTAGCTTCTCCATCCAAACCTATTGAGGTGTTTATTGAGGAGCCTAAATACCAGAGAGTGATCCCAGGAGCTACAGTGAACTTCATCTGCACAGCCAAGAGCAAAGTAGGGCTTCAATGTTTCCTGCATTTAACACCACTTCGGGTCTTTTTTTACGTCAGAACAGATTTGGGTTGTGTCTAGTTACAGAAAAGTATATTTGTGATTTCTGATATGCTTGAACCGTACCCAGTTCCCAGCCTACACGCTCGTGTGGACACGTCAAGGCAGCGGCAAGCTCCCGGCCCACGCTATGGACTTCAACGGCATCCTCACAATCCGAAACGTTCGGCCTGAAGACGCCGGGGTCTACGTGTGCACCGGCTCCAACATGTTCGCCATGGACGAGGGCACCGCCGTCCTCTATGTCCCAGGTTCGTGACTGGCATCGCTGTCTTAGCCATCGTTCTCTAAGCTCCCTCAAGCTTCACCTGTCAGTTTATCCTCCTGTGTATGACAGCTGCATGTTCTCACTTTTGTCTTCTCTGTTGTTGTTTTTTTTTTTTTCTTGCTGCCTGGTTTTCTTTTACAAGACTCAGCTGTCTGTGCAACCGCATGGCTTGTTTTTCTACTTGTCTTATTTGACCAATGTTCATCAAGTAATGACTTTGGTTTCCTGCTCTGGTTTGATCTGTATTTTTGTCTGCGTGTTTGCTTACTAATCAAACTGCTTCGGCTTCCTCTTATCGCCTGTGTCAAACCTTTACGCTAGAAAACAATACAGCTTGTGAAAGATTGAGGGGAAAAAAAAATCAGTTATATGATCAATTGATTAGAACAAGGAGGTCATTGTCATCGATGAAATTCTAACAGATTTTTTTTTAATGTTTTAATGGCAGACAGTCAGGCCACTAGTACAATATTCATCTATTTTCTAAAGCTGTTTTTATGCTAAATAGTAAAACGGACTTAAAATAGTGATTAGACCTGGTATGTAGGTGTTTGTTCCTGATAGAATTACAAAACCTCTGGGGCTTCATAAAAGATTTTTTATGGATTTAAAAAAAAAATAAAAAATCAGTATTATATAAACCGTTCACACTGTTACATACATGCAAATGCAAAATAATCGGATGTGCTGGATCAAGTGCTATTTTATAAGCTGCTGAATAATGAGCATGAAAACCGTACCGAAACCAAATATGCAGCAACATATTGGCAATATACTAGACTCCTGTTAGATGTTTATTTCAATGCTTTCAATGCATCTTCTAATTTATATATCATATTATTTTATTTATATATTTTTTATTTTTAAGTTGTGTCCTGCTTCAATCATGTTCAGTTCATCATTCATACATTTGAGAGCATATGGATAAAATGATGAAGTAACTTAACGTGAGCTGTAGCAAATGATTGTTCGGTCAGCTTATCCTTTAAACGGTGGGAACGTTTTCTTTATTTAAAATTTTTTTAGATATATAATAAAATAATAGGATTCAATATAACGGGCAACCTCATAGCTCAGAAAATCAACTTAGGTATGTGCGTAACCCGGCTCTGAATACAAGGAACTTTCCCCGCATAAATATCAGTGTAACTTTTCAGCTCAAGTCGCCAACTCTGAATACGGATTCAAGGCTATATTACGTTACACAAATCCTTTGCGTACAGCCTATCGCTGACGGATAGCGGTGAAATAACCTCGGGTGTCGGGTTCCTTGCTGCTGTAGTGGTTCTTTATGTGGTGCTGGTGGTGGTGTTTTCCTTAGCCGGTGTTTCTATTGGAGCTTTTGGAGTGACATTGCAAGCTGTCATGTATCTTGAGGAGGCTTAATGAGGATAGTTCTGGACAATCAGTGTGTAAAACTACTGGCCAGGAGGACTGCAGCTCTTTCACACCACTGGAAACCTTTTGATCACTTCTTTTATTTTCACTGTTTTGTAAAACTGTAATGAATGAATGAATGTTTGGTTTTGTAATGGTGCTATGTCCGATGCAGCAGGATGAATATGAATATTTCATCCACTGGGGCTGTATATTATTTCATATCAGATGTTCCGGTATCATACAATGTTATTTGTATCCTGACACGTTTTTTTTTTTTTTTATACCTTGATATTTTCAGAATGGTTTTTACATTTCAGTTCTTTGCCATTTCAATATATGAGGCAGATTCTCATCTTATAGTCATTATATGAATGGATAGATGGATGGCGAATGGAAGGAAGTAAATCTGTTCTAATTAATTTTTTACGAATACGTTAATGTGCTCTAGTTATATTTTGGGCCATATTTATTTTTGATGTTATTTTGATTCATAATGTTTTTTTATGTTCAACAAAAGAGAGATTTTTTTTTCTTCTTTTACATTTTTACATTTTTTCTGTTGGTCTGGTGCTTCGAGTTAATGTCTATTCAGCATTGACTTGGATTTTGTCACAGATAAATTTCATGTAATTAATTTTGTATGAAAAATGTCACGGTGCTTTAATTTAGATAAAAAAAAAAACAAGTCAAATACTCATTTTCCAGTGTGTTGTATTTATCTAATCTGTGAAATAAATGTATAAATAATTATATAATGCCACTTGAGCACATTCAAGATAAAATCAACATGATGTGCAGTCAGATGTTTGTATCTTGAATAGATTTGGATCAGTCACAAGCTGTATTAAGAGAAAATACATGTGTGTGTGTGTGTGTGTGTGTGTGTGTGTGTTTGCAGAATTTAAGCTTTACATGTATTTTTATACTAACCTGCATGTTTTTATAATGTGCAACATTCAGTGTGTGCTCTTTCTCTCCTTTCATTATATCTATTCAGCCAATTTTCTCTTGCTATATTTTCTATATGTACTTGTTGTATTTTGTTCTCTCTCTTTTTTTTTTATACTTTTTTTTAAAATCTCATTTGACTTTGAATCCACAGGGCTTTTTGCTTTTATTCCGAAAAAACAAACTCCAGTTTGCTCAACATGTCTGAATAACGATCCTATATTTAAGAGTTGTTTTGACATGCCACTATTTCAATCACAAGCCCAAGAACTGCATCTTTTTGCTGAACACAGTCCCATAATTCTTTTCACCATAAGAAGCTTGAAAAACATGACAGACAGAAAAACATTTTTCAAATGCTAACAATAGCTAACAGTTTCATTACTGTTCATCTTAACATTTATATTTGTGTTTGTTCGTTCAAGTCATATATATTCGTTAGCCGGCTAACGAATATATACGTATGTGTGTGTATTTATATATGCACAGCATATATAAATTGCTAGCTAGCACAAGTTAGCTATTTAAGTTGTTTTAACAGATGTGAACACTCTACCTGTTCTTGTGTGAGCTCTGGTCCGTATTAAATCGGAGGTTTAGGTCGTCATCCAAGTGAACCACGGTTCAGTTTGTTACTGATTTTCGATGTTGTGTGCTAAAATGACACTGGGTGCTTTTATTACCACCACTAAAAAAAAAAAAAAAAAAAGGGTTTGTTTTTCTTGTTTGTTAATATTTTCAGCTTTATAATTTTTGAACATTTTGTGGTAGCTAATACAAACCATATTAGTACTGAACAAATAGTATTATAGACTGGCAACAGTACGACTACAGAGAATAGTGCACACAAAATATTTTTCAGTCTGTGTGATACTTAACATATGCATCTTGCTGCAAAAAAATAATATGTCCTCTCTGTGCAGAACAAAATGCATGTATTAGTAGGACATGTAGATCAATGCACAATATGTGCACATTTGTAAAATATATACAATTTAAATGGGCCTCAAAATAGTAACAGTAATGGTAAATGTCAGAGAAACTCGTGTCCATGATTTGTTTTTGGGGTGGTGTTGTATTGAAAAACCCCATCTCAGGCACTTCTACTTAAGAGGTATGGACTCCATGCAGGTAACTTGCATAATATGAATGGGGTGCCAGAAATCTGACTTTAGCAGCTTCAGACTCTGAAAAGAGCATTACTGTACATTCCCGTGTACGACCTGACAGTAATGTTTGGATTTAAGTCGCTAACTCTGAATACAGCCCATAGAAATTAACTGGCAGATTACAATTATATTACAGGTAACATAACCTCTATGAGAACCAATGAGATCTGTCAAAACACACCATCAAATTTCTGACCAATCAAGAAACATCCACGTCTCTAAGCAATTTAGTCAGATTTTTTTTTTTTTTTTTAATTAAAAAAAAAAAAAACATTGCAGTGTGAAAACAACTGAACCAAAAAAAAAGTGAACTCTGTTTGTGGGCAAGGTGTGAAAACAGCCGGGAGTCAGCTCACTCTGAAGAAGAGCTGGAACAGAGCTAATCCAACAAGAGCATATTTGTGTACATGGACAGAACACTGGAAGTTATGATGCTGAATGGAATCCTGAATATGTTTTTGAATATTTTTATTTTTTAAAGAAAATATGTTTTAATATGTATGACTATATACAAATCCAGTATAATGTATCTCTTCTACTGCAGTGCACAATTATTACCTTCAAAACAAATTAGAAAAATAATGCAGAACAGGTGAGATTTTGCTGGTGAGCAAATGAGGTGACCGTTCGGTTCAGAAGCTCTTGGATGACTTGGGAGGACACTAGAGCCCTTTTTTGTTCTCTTCCTTCCTGCTTTGGGTACTTACCTCTCGGTGTTTACGTGTCCACCATTTACAGACGGAACTAAGGCTGAGATGTTTTACACAGCCTATGAAATGTTTGAAGGACATAGACTGCGTAAGTCCACCTGCTGATTTCCAGCCCAGTGGTGGGCTTTCTCTCTGTCTCTCCACATCTCTATTGCATGTAACAATCATCATTAGCATGAACTGACTAGCTCAAGTAATGCCTATGCAAGCTCAGTCTGCCATACAAGTCCATGGAAATGACTTGTTACTAGAGAAACAGCAATATATTAGAACATGCACATTAATATAAAACCTGTGATTTGCCTTGCAGCCTGAACTCATAGCTGCTGACCTTCTGACCAATCAGATTCGAGAATTCAACAGTGTTCTGGTAAAAACGATACTTTAGCCCCTAGTTTTCTCTTGTTCCCCAAGATGACGGACATGCTGACTTGCAGATGTTGTAATTACTTGAGCTTATTAAGCTTTTGGCTGTTGGTCCAATAAGGTTGCATGATTCTGCCACTGGGAGATTCCTCTCTATTGTTTACCAACATTTGTGGAGAATTTAACATAAGGTTGAATTTTGCTGCAATATTTTTAACAGGTAGGCTTTGATGTAAAAACTTGGAAGATCTTGTAGATCATTAGAAGTTGTAGTAATGGGTTATTGTAGGTTCACAACATTCACTACCTCCCGTTTTGTAGATAAAAGGGAAAAAGCGCTTCTCAAAGGTTCTTTGGATAGTTAAGTCCTGACTGGTTAAAAAAAAACAAGGAGAGGAGTCTCTCATACACTTTGCACATGCTTGACAATGCTTCATACATACAGGATTCAAAAATGGCACATCCACCATCATCCTGCATACATTATATGTTTCACAACCATCTCCATCCACAGTTCACCATCATCTCCGAAGACTTTGTGTACACAGGCAGCACCCTGAGCTTGGCTGAAACACTCGGAATACTCTGTTAAAACTGTTAAAAAATCTCTTTTTTGACAAACGATTGAAATTCGCCCTTATCAAAGATCAGAGTGAGCACATTAAGATAGACTGTTAAACTGTAGAACTGGCATATGGTGACTTCATCTAAACTGGTCACAGAGAAACTGGTCTATCCCACAGTAAATGTGAAAGGGCAGCACACATTTTGTACATTAAATGTGCATAAACACCTGCTTGAAAAAAACAATCCTGTTTTAAAGTCAGCATCATTAAGAATCACTGCAGCATAAGTGTCCTAAACAACCCACTCGCTGTCACACAGCTTACACAAGCCCATAGTCCTACACACCTGTGAACGGTTTACGTCTTTAGCTATGCTGTGTCAGAATTCCAGCAGATGGAGTCTGGGGCTCGATGCCCAGCAGTGCTGGCACAGATGGCAGTCTGGTAGCATGGCCCTCATCCTGCCTGTTACTTCTCATCTGGGTCATCTTTATTCAGCCTTGTTGGTCAGCCAGACATACACAAACCATCTGTTTACACAATTATCAACCGATTATGGAAATAGTCACCATGTGAGTCCCCTTTGGCATGTAAGTACCAAAGATATACATTCAATAGAAGACTTGACTCAATCTTGCCCCCATCATCTTTGCATTAAAAATAAGAATTCTCATCCTTATTATCCTGTCTTAGATAAGTCTTAGGTTGTCAGTCATAACCCATCATTACACTGTATTGATTTTGGAATATGCTTGCAGTGAGGCATGTTGTAGGCATTACAAAGATCGAAGTAAGCACAACATTTGGAACCGCAAGAGAATTACCGCCTGCCAAAGCTTTCAAACAGTTCTAGGTTTAATTGTGACTCACAGCTCATCACCTCTGATCTTACTGACTGGGTATGACATCTCTACCTTTCTTGTATGAGATTAACTGGTCTTTGGTCACTGTAGCTGGCGAAGTAACGAAGCCCACGGTCACGATCCACCCAGCTGTCCTCACCGTCCAACAGGGCCAACACGCAGAGTTCCGCTGCACCTCCACTGGCAGCCCAGCACCTTCAGTTGAGTGGACAGGTACGGTGGAACCTAACATATATTAGAAAATATATTACGCATATATTAGAAAAAATTAGAAGAGCGACTACAGACAGGCCTAGGCATCTTTTTCCATTTTTATAACCATAAAGGCCAGAGAGTAATGCTCATCTGAACAAGTGCAAGAGTGGAATAGGATTACCCAAGATATTGTCTGTAGGTGTGTGTGGGGGTTGATTGCTTTGAGGAAGTAATGGAGGATGTTTGAGGTGCAGGGAAAGCTCCTTCTACTACAGGATCCAGGACACTCAAGCAAGGATATCTCACCTTATAAGTATTCTTAAAACTCGGAGAAGGACATGCCAGGTACTTTGATGCTGAAGACCTCGGTTGGTGTGCAAGTGCCTAGTTCCAAACCAGATGATGTGGTGCAGACTGCAACTGGTAGCCAGTGGAGTGACCTCAGTGGGGGGTGTGGGGTGGGCGGCAGGTGAACATCAGGATGTTATCAAGCTGGTGATCAGCAGCTTTCTGAATGCTCTGTAGAGGAGAAATGGTATATGAAGGGAGATCAGCAAGCAAATAGCTGTAGTAATCAGGACTTGAAATAACTAGGGCTTGTAAAAGAAAAAGAGCCATTTATGTAAACAAGAATGGTTGTTTACTTCTAATGTTGTGGGAAAAGAAATCTGTAGGATCTGGTGGTTAGTGGGATGTTGAGCCCATCTCCTAAAATTACATCTAAAATTCTTAGCTGTGTAGGTAATCATTGGTATATAAAGGTCCAGCATGGATGACTTCTTAGCCAGTAGGTAGATTAAGTTGTATTTTGTCAAGGTTTAAGGTCAGATGGTCTCCACCTTTGGTCAAAGTCGGATGTCTTCTGGGAAGGTAGACGGAGAAATGTGTGTTGCCAGTGTAGTAGTGATAAGAGAAGCTATGAGATCTGATCGCTCAGCCCAGGATTTATTATATTGAAACAAGAGTGGACCAAGAGCTGTTAGTTGATGAACTGAAACCTCTCCATGGCACATGGACAGATTCTGTAGATAAGATGAAAGACAGATCAGAGAGCAGCTCTTAAAGTGCAGGCTAGCAATTGTGGAGGTAAGGATGTGGTGAGTCACAGAATTACTGCTATTGATTGGTTGGGACCGATGAGGACTGAGGACATATTTTTCTCTTTCTTTGTGCAGAACAGAGATTCCTAACCCTGTTCCTAGAGTACCCCTTGCCCTGTATATTTGAATGTGTTTCTTGCTATAACACAAGTCAGGAAGGGCTGTTGATTAGCTGATTAGTTGAATCATGTGTAATGGGAGCAGGGAAAACACTAAAATGTGCAGGGCAGTGGGTTCTCCAGGACCAGGGTTGGTAAGCTGTGGTGTAGAAAATTAGTGAATGTAAGAATGGAAGTTTCTATAGAATGTCTGTCCTGGCACCCAAGGGTTATTTATTTGGAGATGGGAAGATAGCTGTGTAAGAAAATCAAGTTCAAAGGTTTTGGGAAATAATGGAAGGAGGGACTTCTATCAAGACTCTGGATGGCAACATTAGTGTTTTTTATGAATGGGCTATTTAGGTAAAGGTATGCATGCATAAGAGAAATGGAACGTCTTGAGGACAAGTCTTTAGTCCCAAAGTGACAAGTTATGAAATTGTAGGAAACTGAAGAAAAATGAAAACATTCAGTTGTTTTTATACAGTCACACAAAACTAAGTTGAAGACAAAATATTTAAAATGGTTTGGAGTATGCAGTCTAAAGTTTGGATCACTAAGAAGCGATTATTCGGATTATAACTTTCAGGAGGTCCGGGCAACCGTATCAGCAGCAGAGCCATCATCCGAGGTGGAGTTCTCACCTTACCTTCTGTGCAGCGCTCTGATGAAGGAGATTACACCTGCAGAGCTGTCAACACACACGGAGAACATACAGCCCGGGCGGTTCTCTACATCTACAGTTCACCTGGTACAAAATTATTCAAGATTATAAGATTTGGTTTTCCTGATGTTATGTTTACTGATCTATGTTCATTATATTCATTATATGTTGCTAGTTCTTATTTTGACCAGAACAGTCTAGTTATTTGGACCTCAAAATAAACACGGTACCTAAATGTCAACTAGTAATAGGAGTCAGAAGACAAAACACAGCTCAGCATATTTTTTTTTGCTGTGTGTAATTAAATGGTCTTTTGTCTTGCAGCTGGTGAGGTGGTGAAGCCCACAGTCACGATTCACCCATCTGTACTCAGAGTCCAACAGGGCACACGCGTTGAGATCCGGTGCACTGCCACTGGCAACCCAGCTCCTTCCATTGAATGGACAGGTAAGGTGTTGAAAATCTAGGAATTTTTAACGAAATTATCAGTTTATGTGGAGAAAAATGCGTATCAACAAAGCTCTGTAAAGTGACAATGGACATTGAATTGTAACTCACAGGAGGCCCAGGAAACCGTATCAGTGGCAGCGCCATCATCAGTGACGGGGTTCTCACCTTCCCATCTGTTGAGCGCTCTGACGAGGGCGACTACACCTGCAGAGCCTTCAACGCACACGGAGAACATGCGGCCCGGGCAGTCCTCTACGTCCACAGTTCATCTGGTACAAATCACAACTAGATCTCCAGCACTGGTTGAAAAACATAGGCCATCTCGGTTTCAGTCCTCACAGACAGTCCTCCACCAATTTGTCCTATTCCAGTTCCCAGAACAGCTAAAGTGTCATATGATAGACACTGTATATACGTTCCACTGATTCTTACTGTCATAATATGAAGCCAAAAGCCTTGCTTGCATTTGTGCAGTTGATGAAACCTGAAGCCAGAGCATGCACATTAGAAATTGGTGTTGAGGCTCACCAGTATTCTTTAGGGACACACTTTCTCCTCATGCCAGAAGACCACATGGTGACCAAAGTTATTTAAGCTTACTACTAGAGAAAAAGAAGCACTGTGCATGAGCAAGCAGCATGCAATTTTTAATTAAAAAAAAAAAAAAAAGTAAATACTTTTTAGATTAATTATACTTCATCCAGCATGAAATTGTCTTCTTTACAGTCTTTCCAAAGATTTATGTTTGGCACCAGATATTTTACCGCACTAGCAAATGGAAACACATGATTCAAGCAAGCTACAGTACATTAGGGGTGGACAAATCGTAAATACATTAGCTAGCTCTGGTGTGCTAGCCCAGTCCCATGTTATGCTTGCATGGGAGTCAAGTTAACTAGGCTAAAAAAAACAATCCTTTCTTTCCTACATGTTACTAACTGCTTTTTGCTCGCTGTAGATGTTGAGGTGACGAAACCTACAGTGACGATCCACTCGCCCGTGCTCACTGTCCAACAGGGCCAACGTGCTGAGTTACGCTGCACCGCCACTGGCAACCCGGCTCCTTCTATCGAGTGGACAGGTAAAGTGTTGGGAAAACGAACAGTTAATCAGTTATAAAATCAAAATTTGTATCTCTCGAACAAGATCACATCATTTTCATTTATGTTAGTCAGGAGTCAGGTCAGTCAGGAGGTTTGTTCTTTTATTGGCTGAAAAAAGTAGAGGCAATATTGCATAAGGTGTTACTATTTAAAATCTAATATTTACAGATAAAATAAATGATTGAAAACTTGTCTAAAAAACGATTTAGCTTAGTTTCTCGTAATAAACACTAGCAAATAATTGACACACTATTTTGTACCATGAGAACAACATATTTTGAATTTAAATTCCCAGGAGGTCCGGGCAACCGTATCAGCAGCAGAGCCATCATCCGAGGCGGAGTTCTTATTTTCCCCTCTGTGGAGCGCTCTGACGCGGGCGAATACATTTGCAGAGCCTTCAACACACACGGAGAACATGCAGCCCGGCTGGTCCTCAATGTCCAAAGTTCATCTGGTACAAGTCCCGAGCGTTAATTATATAGACGTCAGAATTAACAGCTCATTGTTTATGAATCTGATCTCATGCACGCTGTCATTTTGGAGCCTTCCTCACACTGCTCTTTGTCTGCTGTAGCTGGCATCGTGACGAAGCCCGCAGTGACCATCCACCCGCCTGGGATTACCATCCAGCAGGGCCAACGTGCTGAGTTCCGCTGCACCGCCACTGGCAACCCGGCTCCTTCAGTCGAGTGGACAGGTACGACGGGAGAGAGACTGATACTGCAGAAACCTTTAGTACATAAGTAGCCTAAGTTTCACATAATAGTATCAAGTAAATTCAAAATTGTATCACTTTTATTAGTATTAGATCAAAGAGGAAAAACAATTCTTGCTTGTTGACTTCTGGATCCTTCTGGACTTGTGCCGTGATTGCCATAATGTAATAAACTAATAAAGTTCGAACTCTCAGGTGGTCCAGGTAACCGTATCAGCAGCAGCGCCATCATCCAAGGCGGAGTTCTCACCTTCCCTTCTGTGCAACGCTCTGACGAGGGCGACTACACCTGCAGAGCCGTCAACACACACGGAGAACATTCAGCCCGGGCGGTCCTCTATGTCCACAGTATGTTTATTACAAATCCCAACTAGATTATGAGTATTGACTGCTGAAGTAATTTTTTTAGATGTTATATAGTGAGTAAAACATCTGAGGGGTGTGCCGTTGTAGGAAAATAATCAACCATGTGAAGCGGACTTACTGTAGTATTAGTTTCTTTTAGCTATATTAATCCTGTTCAGTATGTATACATGGAAAAACAATCACATTGGCATGATTTTAGGTGCCAGTCTACCCCATGTGCAGGTGAGCCCCCAGCGGGTGGAGATTCAAGAGGGTGAGATTTTACGCCTCTACTGCAGAGCTGGAGGCTCACCCAGCCCGGGTCTGACCTGGAAAAAGAGAGGTGGAACTCTCCCTCCTCAGGTTAGACATTTATTCTCTCCACAGTATCTCCTCTCCTCTTTTTTTTCCCCTTTTTCTAGCATCTGCATCAACTCTGTATGTTCGGTTATGCCGTTGGTCTTGCTCGGGTTTTGACAGTCTCATTTCTTTCCCTGTTTGTTTGTGGGTTTCTTTGTTTTGTTTTGTTTTGTTCCATCCCGTGTCTTGACGTCTGTTCAGGCCATTCCCTCTCACGGTTTCCATCAGTTTAAGTCCAACAGTCTCGATGCGTTGCAGAGACGTATTGACGAGATGAAGGTCTGTCCATCTGTCTGCTGTCTGTCTCACACCAATCCATCCTCCATGTCTCACTTCGCTCACTTAGCTTGCTGTTTACTAAGTGCATGCTTTAACAAATAGTTTAAAAATTTGTCACTGATTTATGTATCATCTACTAACCAGAAGCTAATATGCAGGTAAACATAGAGTCCCTTCCCTGTAGGAAAAGGCGGGGGTGAATACTTATCCAAGGCACTGTATGAGGGAAAGTAGTGCTTGCTCCCTTTATGATAGAACACTCTATTATTATACAGGAAGCATTTTTCTTTTTGCAGCTATTGTGTACTGCTTTTGCTTTTCTGTTATGCCTACTGCAGAGTGTTCGCTTTTCGTAGGATTTGAGTGGATCTGCTGTGTGATCAGGCTGCTTTGAGAAGCCGTGAATGCATCCAGATGCTCATTAAGTTGAGCATCTGCACCTCACGCTTTAGCACACCACACTGAAAAATTTGGCCATTAGCTGAAGCAGGAGAAAACTGACAGCTTGTTTATACAGGATTTAACACCTGCCATGAAAGTGATGTAGAATTACAGGTGTGATGTGTTTGTCTGTCGAAAAAATACATCGTCCTTTGTGGCAAACTAATTTGTCAGTTCGAGGTACAATGTAGACCAGGGGTCATCAAATGGAGGTCCGGATCCAGACACGGTGAAGTATTTCAGCACGAGAAACACTGCAGCAGAGCCAATTAATATATGGAAAAACTGACCATGGTTCAATGACTACATCTCTGTTGCAGTTTATCCAATCACATGCATTGGTGCAAATTATATAGCTGAAGGCAGCTCATCGAGAAAGTGAAGCGTTTGTCTTTATAGCCATGAAATAATCATTAATGGCTAAGCATTAAAGGGTGACAGTTGTCAGTCATGTTAGGTGCTAATCTGGATCTTTGTAACTAAGTAATTATATGTAGCTAGACCTTTACAGATTTGACTTTAGGCTAAAACGCTCGAATGCTAGTGCAAGAGGCGGGGCCTTCTGAATTGACAGGCAGATAGAGACGCCTCCTTGTTCTGATTGGTTGAAAGTTGGTGGACGGCATCCTTTGTTGTCCAAATATTACAAAAATGGTTCATCGCACCTTTACATTAATGTGATATTTACAGCTAAGAATATTTGTCATTTGGAAGGATAATGGTGAAGGTTGGTGCTGTTTACGGGATGAAGTAGATTACAATAGAATTAAGTCAAAAAAGCTGAACAGAAAGATAAATAAGAAAGAAGAAGAGGATGTAGGATTTCTTCTAGCAGCTCTAACCATGCGCAGCTCTAATGATCACATATGTCACTTTGTGAAATGTCTAATCAACCCTATTAATAATGCTATTAATAATTGCAGTTAGTCATAATTAATGTATAATCAAGAACTAGAGGCTAACATTTATGTCTTATGTAGTACATGAGACATGTTAAGCGAAACCATCATACAAATGAATAATGTAGGTGCTTCTACAGCTATCACACTAATCAGTTTATTAAACGAGTACGTAACGTGTCTTGTGAATGTGTGTATTCCTGATCAGGTGATACAAGGTAAGAAATGTTGTAAATTGGTCACAATAGAGAATGGATAAATCTATTGAGATGTGAAAATGAGAACATTTCTTGTGTTGTAATGATTTAATTTCCTCCTAAATCTGACTAGGCTCGAACGGAGCGCACTGATTACGGCACTCTACTCATCCCCGACATGAAGATTTCCGACGCCGGCACGTATCTGTGTATCGGCACAAACGCCGTCGGCTCCTCCGAGGCAGTTATTGACGTCACTGTGATTAAACCGAAAGGTAAACCGAAAAAATGGCATTTTGAGCAATATGACAATTCACCCCCCAAGTTCTTATGAAAATTTTTATTTTTTTATTTTTGCAAGGACAAATATAAACTGAATTGAAATTTTGGATTGTAGTATGAAATTTTGAATGGTGGTGCCGTAAGTAGCATTACCACCTCTCAATCTGAGCTCAGGTTACTGTCGGTGTTGAGCTTCATATGTTCTCCTCTGCATTCTCCCGTTTCCTTCTTCCTCCCAAAAAATTAGGCTATGCTAAATTGCCCCTAGGTGTGAGTGTGTGCACATGGTGCCCTGGGTGTATTTCCATCGCACTCCTAGTGCTCCCAGGATAGCCTCCAGATCCACCATGACCCTGATCAAAGAATGAATTTTGAATTTTCAGTTTAAAGGGTGTCAATAATTCTGGAGCACTGTATTGCTACATCTACTGTATAATTGTATGATATCAAAAGCGCCCTAAATATTTTCCTAAATGCCTTTAAAAATGGTTATTCAAATCATTTTGATATGCAAATTTGGTTCAGTAATTTAGAGTTGTGAGACCAAGCATAAATTAGACCTGCTTTTGTAGATGAATAAAGCCAGGCCTGTTTGTGCAGGCCTACTTCACTCAGTATGATGCAGATGTTCTAGATTAAAACGAATATATTTAGGGGGTGTTTATAGATTTTGCCACATACACTGGCAGTTAGTTTGCCATCTGTGTGAAGGTGAAGAGTTTATTAGGCAGGTTTTCAGGATGTATAGTAAAATAAGTAAACTAACATGGCTGAGAATTAGAGCCTCATTAGTTCGTAGTGGTATTTCTCACTTTAATGTGTTTTGCATGGATACAGCTGGAGCTACAGCTGAATCGGGCCAGTAATGTGTTTGTAATCTAACGTAATCTCAAAATTGTCTCAACTGAATGAGTGGTGCATTAGTTCCAACTCTAATAAAAGCCAGCTGTGGTGTTATATACAACATACAGTATATCGCAAAGGATGAAATATTTGCTTCTAGGTGAGGTCCCCTCTGATGTCACCATCCAAAGCACAACTGGCACTGTGGTGCAGGGAGAGATGCTGGAACTGAACTGCATCGCCCAAGGAAACCCTCCACCTTCTGTCATATGGAGCAGAGCTAATGGCTTAGGCCTCTCCTCTAACCACCAGGTTTGTTTTGACCGCTGATGTCTGATTTTCAATTCAGGATTATTCCGTTTTGGCTACTGTATGACTATTACTTACTATAAATGTGAACAGTATCAACAGCAGAAGAGCAATCATATAACAAGCAGCATGAAAACGAATAAGAAATTATCAGAAATTCCATTTTGATTTTGTCTTGGGTGTGTTTTACCAAGCTTTTTTCAGACTTGAGTGTATGCCTTAGGTTATAGGATCCAAGCTGCGTATTCTTCAGGCGTCCCCGGACGACTCTGGAGAGTACACATGCAGGGTGTATGGAGGCCCAAACACTCGCCAAGCAACCATCAACATCTCCGTTATCTCCGAGGCCGTTCGTAAGCACCTCACTCATACAAGAGCTCACTATTTTAGGAACAGTTCTTGGGCGCATCAGTCTAGAGCGCCATGATGAGGATTTTTACGCAGGCAACTGTTTCACATTTTCCAGCTCACATCCAGGCTCATGAAATGCACTCTTTCTCCAAAGCCAACACCTCAGTTAAGGTTCTCTGCTAGTAACGGAATGTTATGAATTTCCAGACAGCCACTGTTTTGCTCATGAGAAAGGCCTCTTAATCCCTGAACTGCTCTAGGAGACCCAAACAAGGCGTCAGTGTTCAAGTAGATTTTGTACATGGCTATTTTTAGTTTCTAAAGGCATTTAGAAGGCATTTTGGGGGAGGAAATGATGATAGGATGATGTGCTGTCTCACTGATAAGGATGTGTCAGCAACATATGCTGGAAAATGAAAGTGGTGCAAATGGTGTTGTGGTCACACCAAATATTGATTTTGTTTAGTTTAGCTCACAGTTTGTAGAAATGTTTAATTTCAATCCTTTTAAGGCATCTTGGATTTACGGAATTTCTTTACATGTGCTTAAACCTTGCACAGAATTGCACGTTATATTACGGACAGTTTGAATATGTAATGATTATTGTGCTCTGCCTGTGGAAAAGGTCACCAGAGCCCGATCATCTCCATCGAGCCCCACAGTGTAGTAGTGAAGAAGGGCGAGTTGGCCAGCTTCAGGTGCCGATTACACACCGGAGCGCAGCCTGTCCGCCTGGAGTGGAAACTCTCTAATAATGAGCCTTTACAAGGTAAAACAAGCACCTTTTTTAAGGAATAAAAAACATCGGGACATGCTGTTATTGGAAAATAATCAGTGATGGGGTATGATGCAGTAACAGAGTTACTGTTACTCACACAAAGTTGATTATTTTACAATAACAGCTTGCCATAAAGTATTTTATCCATTTTTTATCAATTACCCTACTATAGATGCCCTAATACCATGTGTGTATTTGGTTATAAATGTTATAAATTATAGCTAAATGTCATTGTTTTATTGTAGATAATGTGAAGGTCAGTCCAGATGGTTCAGTGATCACCATTTCCAATGCTCAGCCAGTAAACCAGGGTGCATACCGCTGTGTGGCCAGCAACCCATATGGAGTCACGCTCAGCATTGCATCTCTGATTGTCAGAGGTATGATTTTTACAGATGGTGAAATATTTAAAACATTTTAAAATTAGTGTGAAAAAATAGCACTAGTAATTTGTATATTTCATGTAGTCCTGTTTTTGTGATGTTTTATTTATTTCTATAAATCTATAAATTTATAACTGCATTTATTGTATTTACTATTTATTTCTTATGTGATATCTGTATTTCCTTCTTGCACTGTGTTATGTTTTGTTGTTTTAATAATTTCCTGTATGGGCTTAATAGAGTCTGTCTGTCATCCAACCAACCATCCTACCAACTCTCCACCTGTCCATGTCCATCTAACCACCCAGCTATCCATTCATCCATCTATCCATCCATCCAGCTACCTACCTGACTATCCACCCAGCCATCTACTAGCCATCAATCCCTCCACCCAACCGACCATCCATTCATCCATGCAAACATATATCTGTCCACCCACCCAGCCATCCATCCATCCATCCAGCCAGCCAGACACCTGACTATCCGCCCAACCATCTACCAATCATCCATCCCTCCATCCGTCCACCCAACCATCCAGCCGACCGACCATCCATTCATCCATCCATACCTATACCCATCCACCCATCTATCCATCCATCCCTCCAACCAATCATCCATCCCTCTGTCTGTCCACCCAACCATCCACCTGACCGACCATCCATCCATCCATCCATCTATCAATCAGCCCTCCTGGCATCTATTCCTCCAACCAGCCACCTGACTATTCACCCAACCATCTACCAATCATCCATTCATCCAATCAACCATCCTCCCACCCCTACATCTATTCACCCAGTCATCTGCCCGAACATGCATTCATTCATTAATCCATCCAACCATCACTTCATCCACTTGAACATTCATCTCTGCATCCATTACTTCACCCAACCATATGCGTACACAACTGTCCACCTGACCATCCATCCATCCTATTTGTCATTCTCTCTATGTCGTTCCTCTTTTATATGCTGTTTCTCTATTACGCTGTCTCCTTTGCATGTACCTCAATAAATAAGCTGAGCAATCAAAAAATAATTATTTACTCACTTGAGACCCTGCTGAGGTAAAAAGTTTGTGCTGTTTCACTTTATGTTCACTCTGCTTCCCTCAGAATCCCCCAGAGCCACGGTGACACCCACAGGGCCAGTGAGGGTGAAGGTGGGTGAACCCATTAACCTGGAGTGCCAGGCAGCTGGAGAGCCGCGACCTTCTGTCACCTGGCACAGGCTGGACAACAACCGCAAGACAATCCTGAGCAGCCCCGTGCCCATGGAGTCTAACGCTGTCATGCAGGTTCACCATTCATCCTCTGTGTGTGCTGGTGTTTATGCCTTATTGCAGACATCTTAACAAGTTTTATTGTTGTTCTTGCTTTTTTTATTTTTTTTTATCAGATTTTGGTTGCACGACCTGAGGACAGTGGCACATACATTTGCACAGCTCAGAACAGCCAGGGCAGATCAGAGACCAGGGTAGAGGTGATTGTAGAAGGTGGAGCCCAGGTGCCAACCGTGCCCCGTGCCATCGTGCGTGAGCCTCTGGTCATTGTAGTGGAGGGGGCAACTACGGTTCTACACTGTGATGCCCACGGTAAATATGGACCTTATACTATATAGATAATTTGGTTAAAATGATGTTTTAGTTCATTACATGAATGCTGGCAATTAACAATGAATATGTCCGCTGCAATAAGTGCTATTTAATTTAAGTCAAATTTACCTGACCCTATCTACCTTAAATTCTATATGCAGCTAGAAATTTATAGCTCTACAGTTGCAATCAAAATTATTCAACCCCCATTGCAAATCAGGTTTATTGTCAAAAATTACATAATTTCAGCTGTTTGTAATGAACAAATCAAACAAAAGCAATTGAAATAGTTCAACACAATGAATGCTTCAAGTGGTTTCCCCAAATTCAACTGAAAACACAACTTATAATGACTTCTCCAGTCTCAAATTTATTCAACCCCTGAATAGAATCCCTCACAACAGCACAAATATGCAAAACAGGTGTTGTCTCAAGCACACCTGATGCAACTAAGGGCTTCATTAGTTGCACCAGGTGTGCTTGAGCTGGAACACATGAAATACCTGAACTGGCTAGGGGCAGAAAGTACATGAAATACCTGGACGGGGCAGAAAAAGGAAGCTATCAATGGCAGCAATCAGATTTCTGAGAAGGCAGGTTGTGAAAAACCCTCGAGTGACTGCCAAAGACCTGCAGCGAGACTTGGTGACAACAGGCACTGAGGTTTCAATGAGCACAGTATGGCGCATACTAAACGCAGAAGGTTTCCATGCCAGAACTGCAAGACGTACACCACTACTGACCCAAAAGCACAAGAAAATTTGGCTCAAAATCATATAGATAAGCTACAGAAGTTTTGGGATTCTGTACTGTGGAGTGATGAAACAAAACTGGAACTTTTCAGCACGATGGATCAGAAGTATGTCTGGAGAAAGAAGAATGAAGAAAGAACACTCTGTCCACAGTCAAGCATGGTGGTGGTTCTGTGATGCTTTGGGGCTGCTTTGCATCCTCTGGCACTGGAAACCTGCAGCGTGTGGAAGGCAAGATGGATTCATTGAAGTATCAGGAAATCCTAGGAGAAAACCTCATGCCGTCTGTGAGGAAGCTGAAGCTTGGGCGTCATTGGACCTTCCAACAGGACAGTGATCCCAAGCATACCTCAAATTCCACCAAGGCATGGTTGCAGAAGTAGTCCTGGAAGATTCTACAGGGCCATCACAGTCACCTGACATTTTGCTTTGAAGAAGGCGGTTACAGCACACAAACCCCAGAATATTACTGAACTGGAGGCCATTGCTCATGAGGAATGGGCTAAAATTCCTCAGGAACGCTGCCAGAAGCTGGTGTCTGGCTATGCATCTCGTTTGCAGCAGGTCATAACAGCAAAAGGGTGTACTATTAAGTACTAAAGATGCTTGCCATGAAAGGGTTGAATAATTTTGAAACTGGAGAAGTCATTATAAGTTGGATTTTCAGTTGAATTTGGGGAAACCACTTGAAGCATTCATTGTGTTGAACTATTTCAATTGCTTTTGTTTGATTTGTTCATTGCAAACAGCTGAAAGTCTGTAAATTTTGACAATAAACCTGATTTGCAGTGGGGGTTGAATAATTTTGATTGCAACTGTATACTCAGTATGGCATCTATACACAATAAAACAACTTAGTTTCTATTATGAGTAGCTATAAACAGTCATTCTTCCATTTTCCCAAATGTTTAACCTTGACTCCTGCTGCAGTATTCTAACTCACTTAACGTAAATATTATCCTCGTTGAAAACTAGAACCATGATATTGTGTCGTACAGTCATGGGTTTTCATTGAACTAATTTCTGTATAATGTACGAATAAGAAAACAGATGGGAAATGTGTTTGTGTGTTGATGTTTGTTGTGCCCAGGATTCCCGAAACCCACGATCACCTGGTCGAAGCTTCGTGCACCTCTTCCGTGGAGACATAAGATAGTCAATAACAATCTTGTCTTGCCCAACGTGGGACGACAGGACTCTGGGCAGTACATCTGCAACGCCACCAACCACATGGGCACCAGCGAAGTCACCATCATGGTGGATGTAGAGAGTGAGTTGAGAATTTTTTTCCGATCCTTGGCCAGTTGAAGATGTTCAGTCATTTTGGAATGTCTTGTAGAAGTAAGTCAAGAAGACCAGACTTGTGTAATCATGAACATGATGTCACTAGGTGGATTGACTTCTCTAAAATTGCTCTTGGTGTGAATTAGTATGTGCATGATTTGTGCGTGTGCAGGGTGTATTCCTGGTCTGGATAGCCTCTGGATTCACCCTGACCCTTACCTGGATACAGTGCTTTCTGAAGATGAATGAATTAATTTTAATGCTCTAATCATGTGTGGTTCTCTATTAGCTCCGCCGTACACCACTACTCTTCCTGATGATGTGGCGGTGCGAGTCGGCGAGGTCATCAGACTGCAGTGTCTGGCACATGGAACACCACCAATGCGTTTCGAATGGAGCAAGGTGGACGGCAGGCTGCCCGCCCGGGCTGAGGTTCAGGGAGGAGACCTACAGATCAACCTGGCTTCCCCAAGCGATGCTGGAACCTACAAGTGTGTGGCCAGCAACAAAGTGGGCAGGAGCGAGGCTGTAGCAAAAGTGTCCGTACGATGTGAGTAGTTTGGATTGGCAGTTCATCGAAAATGCGGCTTACCGTACAAATAGAGTCTCAGAAGCGTGTTTTTCCTGTTTGACATATCTAATTGAGATCACGAAGGTCTTTAGAACTATATAATGTGTGTGGAGGATAAGAAGCCTGATTTAATCCCTGTGATATGTCTGTGTGTAGCGCCGCTGTCGGTGCGCGTCTCCCCCCAGGTTGAAGTGAAGGCTCTGGGCAGTGCAGTGGAGTTCACGTGCTCAGCCAGTGGAGGACCGGAGATCACTCTGGAATGGCTGAAGGAGGGAGGAACGCTTCCACACAATCATCACATTAAAGATGGAGTCCTGAGGTAGGCTCCGGTGGCATGTCACGTGCATGCAAGATGCTTCCCTACGCACAAGCAACCTTATTTCCACCTTGTTTCAACGTTTATACTTGTTGTGGGGGGACAGGTTGCTGATATGCCACCATATCATATGCTACATAACTGTGAATGATGTGATGTGATGATTTAATATGCAATAAATATTCTAAGATTTTCAGCATCCTGAGTAGATTTTCCACTCAACATGATTCCAGATGTACAGCAGCTGTCGATCCTTTCCACGCTGTTACTTATTTGAAAAGCTGACGTGATAGCTCACGCCGTATGTTCCATTATTCTAACCCATAAAAAGATCGCATCAAAATGGCTAAACGTTTCAGTTGACGTGGAAATGAATATGATGTCTGCGAAGAAATTATTCATTTTGGCTGCTGAAAATATACACCCAAAATGTTTTTGAGATTTTGGAAGATAATGTAAAAATGCTGTGAATTTTGGCCCAAAAAAATCTTTGAATAAATATTTTATATGTTACCTATTTATATATTTGATATATTTTACTACTACTACTACTAATAATAATAATAATAATAAAATCCACACTTTTTTTTTTCAAGTTTAGTTTCGGTTTCATTCCAGTGCACGTTTATCAATTTCCCCTCACAAGCAACTAACGCTGAGTCAACATGTTCTGATGTTGTACTTTTGGTCACAGGATCATTTTAACTGTTGTTTAAAAATGAAAAGTTTACACACATTCTGACACTCTTTACTAATTAACTGTGGTTTACAAATCTGTTTCTCATCTCTGTGGCTCTTTTGGCAGGATTGAGAACTTGGAAAAGAGCAATGAGGGAATGTACATCTGCAGAGCAACCACACTGTTTGGCCAGGCTCAGGATACCGCTAAGCTCACCATTCAAGGTCTGTCCATGTCACGTCTCGTGCTGTGAACACGTGATTGCAGTTTAAACCTTTTTGAGCACCGCATGCCCTTGTATACTGGCACCAGTGGCTATAAGCTGTGGCCTTTTTTTTAAAATACATTGTGGTCATGTAGATATCCAATGTAGTCTTTTGTTACACTGCATACTGACAGTGAAATTTGTCTAAACTGGGGTGTGGTGTGTCTCTGTGCACTACAGCGTTGCCTAAGGTGATGATCAACGTGCGCACGTCGGTGCAGACGGTCACGGTGGGCACCTCAGTGGAGTTCGAGTGCCATGCCGAGGGCGACCCAGTTCCTACAGTGCACTGGAGTAAAGTGGGAGCTCCACTACCTGATCATGTGCAGGTGAAAGGGGCCATGCTGAGGATCGAGCGTGTGACTGAGGCCGACGCCGGGCAGTACCGCTGCACTGCAACCAACAACGTCGGCTCCGTTCAGTCTCAAGTGGTCCTTAACATCCAGTGTATGTGGACTGATTTGCGGCGAATATTTTGTGTTGTATTCTCTTACATTTTTACATAATGCTTTATTCTATAATACGTAGCAATGTACACTTTTAGAACCTTAAGTGTTCTTCTGTTGTCCTGCCAGGGGGAACCTTATGCCAAAGGGTTCCGAAACAGTAGAAGCTGTTTAGGATGCTAAGAATCCTTAATCAACCAATGAACTCTTAAAGAACCCATAAAGAACTATTTTTGGTCACATAAATTCATTTATACCAGATGTTGACTCAAGTCCTGTGACATCAAATGCAGTCCAGTAAAAGTAAATACTTGAAAAATCACATTTTCTTCATTTTGCACTTGCCCCAGTTTAGTTGATCAGCCAAGACATGTGTTTGATCTTTAGTTGCTCCTTTAGTTGGATACCAGAGCTACAAGGCTCATATAACTAACAAGTAATGGACATCTGTTTCACCCAAAATCTTTTCTGTAAATATCTGCCTCAAACCACATCCAGTACCTCAATGATGTCATGCAGATTTGCTGATTTAGGCTGGTTTAGGACTTACTTATTGTGGCTTAGGATCTTACTATCATCTATAAACAAGAACAAAACCTCACTATGCAGCTGAACATTGTATCATTAAAAGCGCGGACATATTGGACACCTGGAGCCACTTTTAAGTTTCTAAGTGTCAGATTCACCCTGCCAATGTTAGTCCAATTGCGTCCAACATCATTTTGTCTGTTGGGCATTGTTGCTGGAATTGGAATTCAGACAGATGAGGAAATAGCTTTACTTCAAATTGAAAACTGTAACGTGAAAGACTCTGTCTTGTGAGCCAGCAGACTCAAAGGTCGGATTGTGGTAGGGTTTCTGTGGTAAAATTTTCTTTTTCTTCCTCTACGCTTGCTAGGATTTTTTTCTTAGCTAGGATATTCTTCAAATCAAATAATAAAAGAAAAGAAAATATATGCATAAACGTAAAATGCACAATTAAATATCAGGGCCATAGATGACACTAGTCTGTCCTCACATCATGACACCTGTTTGTATTTTTAAAGCTTTGCCCCAAATCGTTGCTCAGCCTGATACGAAGGAAGTGACCATTGGCTCGACTGCGATTTTCCCCTGCATTGCCACTGGATACCCCGTTCCAAACATCACATGGTCGAAGGTAACCCTTACTCCTTACTGCACACAAATACTGAAAGAAGGACTGTATTTCAGTATAATATTGAACAATCTGAACGCCATATGCATACACATACATTTTTTGGGGTCAAAATACTTAATTTCCTTTCACTTAAACTTAAATCCATATCTCCTTTAGCTGGAGAACGAACTACCATTGAAGTGTGTGCAGGACGCCCATGTGCTCACCGTCCCAGACATCACCCATGAAGATTCTGGCACGTACGTGTGTACGGCATCAAACAAGCAGGGCAAAGTGCAGGCCTTTACCAAACTCAACGTGCACGGTGAGTCATGTAGTCAGGCTTCTTATTACAGGAAAGTAATTCTCATCATGACAGCTCAGCCCTCTGTGTCCAGCTCATTTTGTAAAAGTTATAGCTTTAGTAAAAATGATGCAGTGTAATGTAATGTCCACGGTTTAGCCGTAGCATGATTTTTGACCCTTTATAAAGGCAGTACGGGAGCCACATGAAAATTAAGATTTTATGCTTTCTTGGTTAACCCTGAATTCACACTAGACGTGTCATAAGCATCACGTCAAACATTGCATCAAGGTTTCTGCACTTTGATCTTAATGTTTTCGCAACTTCATCATTCGATTACCAGTTATGAGTAGCTGAACACTCCAGCGTAGCATGTGCATAGCTACGGTACTTAGTTTTTAACAAACTGTCATGAAGAGTGCACTAATACAACGGACTGGATACGAAGCGCCCATAAAAAAACCAACACAAGCAGAGGAATAACTCACATGTTTGCCCTGTGAATTGTTAGGACAAACTCAAATATAACACACCCAGAGACAAGGCCAGTTCACTGAAGGGGAAAGGACGTGGGACGTGGAAGATGTGCATTTGCTTCTGATAGTGGTTACTTTATCTAGGTGAACTTTGACCTATGAATTCATGAGTCTTGTGAGTGAATAGAAAGGAGGTGGACGGGTCATCACACACGACACTGTTGCCAAACTTATCAACGAATACAAAAAGACTAGAAGTGTTGCAGACCGACCGAGAAGTGGACGTCCATGAACATCCACTGATGAAGGCGCAACCAACATGGTGCTGGCAGACTTTTGGGACACCCTGTAAAATAAAATTTTAAAAAAACACAGTAAAAATAAATTGAATAAATAACTGAGCTGTCTCGTCCACAGCTATATGTGGTACAAGGTCCTGATTCTTCTGAGTCTGATTCTTCTGTGTGTTGTTTTTGTAGAGCGAGTGATGCCGTATTTCAGTCAGGAGCCTCTGTCCTACATCAGGCTTCCCACCATCAAAAACTCCTACAAAGCATTTAAGATTAAAATCACCTTTAGACCAGACAACGTGGACGGTAAGCATCTGTCTTCAGAAAACTGTTCAGAATCAGCATTTGGCCTCGTTTGGTTTGAAATGTAATCAAATGCTTCATGTTCTGTTTGTAAACTCAACCTTTCTTCTGTTCTGCCCCGACTCTTACCATTGGTACGAAGGTCTCATTTTGTATTCCGGTGAGTCCTCGTGCTTGAGTGTGAGCACACGAATACACGTTGCTGGAGGGCTTCCTCTCCGCCTCTCGTGGGCGCTATAGAGGCGCTGGCTGCTTTTCCACCCCTGTACTGTGTGCTACTGGGTGTGCAAGTAGAGATCACTGTATTTGCGACAGTGCACAGTACAGAGGGTGCGGCATGGGTTTGTTTGCAGGCTTGTACAAGCTGCACTTGTTCCCCTACAGGCATGATGACAACGGGAACTTGAGTTCCCCCCTGAGTGTGTCCATGCTTTATATGCAACTGCCATGTAGGATTCTGCATGTTGTCCATGATGGAGTGCAAAGAGCATTTAAGTCTTCTGCTACGTTCCTTCAATTATTTAATGGTGCTAATGAAACGCAGAGTTATTTACTGAAGGCTTAAAAAAAGGGGCATTCTCGTTCTTGATGCATGACGGTGCAGTATGCTGCAAAAATAGCATCAACAATACAAATACAGTACTGGGCAAAAGTTTTAGGCACATGCGAAGAGATGCCGTAGAGCAAAGATGCCTTCAAAATGATGAAATAAAATTTTCTACATTAAAAACAAAAAAAACCGTAAACAGTAGTAAATGAAACAAAGTCAATATTTGGTGTGTAAAAATAAATAAATAAATAAAAATAGTAGTCTCCGGTACAATTTGTGCAGTTCTATAAGGAAATTAGCTGGTAAGTTTTATTGAACATCTCGCAGAACCAGCCACAGTTCTTCTGGATTCTTCTTCTACTTGCCTAAAACGTTTGCACAGTACTGTAGTTATTTAAAACAATTACAATATGTAAGGAATAAAACATGACACAGTGGTGTGTTGATTAGTTTCAAATAACGGCACATCCTGAAGTGTTCTGTTCTTCTTATACCACAGAAATTTGCATATGATGCATATGATTTTTTTTATTAATTAAAGAACAACATAGTATATTTAACGTTGTGGAACATCTAGGACACATGTTCCTGTTTTTACTTGCATTATAGCAGGTATATATATTGTTCCCTCACCAGCCTCTCTTCTTTCTCTCTCTCTCTCTCTCTCTCTCTCGAAATCTTGAAGAATGCAGCAAATCTTCCATGTCTGTAAACTAATAAAAAGCGCTGACACTAGAGACTCCTTCCATAAATTATACATAAACGTCTCCTTACACAAAACTACGTCATATCAACAAATACAACTTTTTTTTCTTTTTTTTTAACAAATGTAGCAAAGATAAATAATGGCTTATATGATTTATGGAGTAATGTCTAGGATGAAATCATTATGAATATAATCATAATCCATGAGTGATATAATATTAATATAATATGATATAAGAATTAATCTAATATTTTTGCTCGTTTGAAAACTTTTGTCTTTGTGTATACCCGTCTTTTGACTCATGATGTTGTTCATGATATCAAGTGGTTATGATGATAATTCCTTGGCTCTGCTAATATGAAGTGAGGTGAAAGGGAATCATGTTTCAGAATCACTTTTTCAGAGTTGAATAGTTGAAATCAGTAAAGCAGGAGGCATGGACTCATATTCCCACAGACACCCATGATGCACTCATGGCCTTTACACACCCAACCCTGTGGCTGAGTTATGGCGTGTGCCCTGGCATGCTGCTCGTGACTGGCATAAATCTCAGCGCTACAGGACTGTACCTGAGCTTCCACTCACACACTCTGTCCCCTGCTGAGCCCCCGTGTCCACTGCCCCTCAGCATGGCACTTCCCTTCCCAGCTTAATCAAAAGCCCCACTACATTCTGTTTTGTCTGCTTACACACAGTGATGCCTGTACTCCTCTAACATTTCTCTCACTCCTTCAGGAATGATCTTGTATAACGGGCAGAAGAAGACCATGGGGGCTGATTTCATTTCTCTCGGGCTTGTGGGTGGTCGCCCTGAGTTCAGGTAGGTGTGACACAGGGTTCATCAGTCTGAGCTTAATTCTTACGACGGGTTTTATTGAATCAGTTTGGGGGGGAATCACAACACACAATTACCAAGCTAGGAGCAATCACCATTTGAATCTGACAGACACATCTGTCTCGGTTTTAAATAATTCATTCTTGAAGTAAGAAATAAAACACATTTGTTACTACCTGGAGGTTGATTATTTTCCTAAAACAGACATCCTAAAGTGTTTTATTTCTCTTGTACCACAGCAATTGTCAACACTTTTTTTTTTTTTTTTTGTTTAAATAATGAACTGGTCATCCTACTTTTTATCCATTTATAGTTACATTTAATGTTATGGAACATCCATGAAACAAGTTAGTTCCTGTTATCACTTACGTTATTTATAGAAGCAATAAACCTGTTGTTTTTCTCTATAATTTGAAGTTAATAAGAGTAAAAAATAAATAAATAAATAAGCAGTTTGTTACAGAGAAACTGCAAAGATCAAAGTGATCTGTCCTGAAGACTTTCCTGTGGTGGAAAAATAGGGTTCTATTTATTTATTTGTTTATATATATATATATATATATATATATATATATATATATATATATATATATATATACACACACACTACGTTTTTATCTAATATCTTACTGGAACTTACTTTGACATCAGCACCAGAAGAAATGCTTTGTCTTTGAAAAAGCTTGTTCCTGAAACATCTGGGACTCATCACTCTCTCAGTATTATTCAGACCCACTCAATTCCCAGTTCAAAAAATCCATCTTTTTTCAATTTCATATGTAATTGTTTAATAACACTAGTTATTTTCATTTAGTAAATTAAAAAAAAAAAAAAAAGCTTGCTTTGTTCATGTTCTGAAGGTTCGATGTGGGCTCTGGAATGGCCGCCATCCGCTACCCCACTGCAATAAAGCTGGGCGAGTTCCATACAGTGCAGCTTTACCGTAACGGCACGCAAGGGTCCATCATAGTGGACGGTGAAGCTCCCATCAACGGCACCTCCCAGGTACGGCTGCTGCCATTTCACCAGTCAGACACACTGGAGCTTTTCTGTTAGGACATTACTGTAAGGTTGACTTATGACGCTTGGTAGGATTTCATATAGAAAACATCTGCTGCATCTGTGCAGGGCAAATTCCAAGGGCTGGATCTGAACGAGGAGCTGTTTGTAGGCGGCTATCCAAACTACAGCATGATCGCCAAAACGGCAGAGCTCAAAAGCGGCTTTGTTGGTGAGGAGGAAATCTACTGTGTCTTTTCGTTTCAGTATTTTATACAGTGTATATACACTGTATATATTGAATGCTGTGTCAGTGCTGAAGGCTATAATCATCACAGTTCTGGTAGTTGAAGATGAACTCCATGGATCACTCTGTAGATGCTACAGTCATTTCTATTTTTTCTATTTAACTAACTGAGTATTACCACATTGACTCCATGACCCTTTTTAGGCTGCATTAGTCATCTAATTATCCAAGAGGATGAGGTTATTTTCAAGGATCTGGACAGAAGTTCGACCGGTGTGACTAACTGCCCCACCTGCAAGGATCACCCGTGTCAGGTTTGATCACACTAAAGATTCAAATCACCTTCTGATTCATTACTTTAAACTCAGAGACAGCTAGACGAGCTGTTATGAGAAATGTACTGTGTGTTCCGGTATTGTTTTTAAAATGAACTTGTCGACTTCCCTTTATGATAGGTATAGTTCAACAGACAGCCATTTGTATAGAATAAAGCACTTAGGGGCATGCTGTTGTAGGAAAACAATCACTGACGGCGTGGTGTCTTGTGGCCCAGCGCAAAGCAAAGAACCATAACCACTCTAAAGTTGATTATTTATTTATTTTTATTATTTTTATCTGTTTAAACTTATATTTAATGTTGTGGAACATCCACGAAACAAGTTAGTTCCTGTCATCGCTTATGCTGTAGCAGCTCCAGCCACTTATTTTTTCTTTCTTGAAGTTATGATGCGTCTGTGACTGTTGTAAGGGCTGACACTGGAGACTCCTTCCACAGAAAAGGTTAAATAAACATCAACATTAGAATTCGCTTATGTGGAGTGATATTATGAGTGATATGACTGAAAGGAAAAGCAGCAGTGTTTGGAGTTATATCACAGCCATTGATATAACAAGGTAAATTGTGATATGTGTGAAAAGTTTATTAGAAACTGTGGCTTCTGATATCAAGAAAATGTTTAGTTTATTTTTGTTGTTCAGTTTCGGTTTTTGTAGTAAACAAAGAGAGAAATATTTATTCCACATATTATTCTTGATATCCGTATTTTGCACTTTCTCACTGTAGAAAATGCACATTTCCCCTTTTTATATACTGTTCAAATTAGTACTGGGAGTGTAGTCTTGGTATTATTGATTAAAAAGATATACCGTGATATCGCCCATCACTACTAATTTCTTGAAATAACTCTCCTCAAGATAGTGTGAGAAATGGTGAGGGGAAGTCGACGACAGCATGTTAAAATCAGGACCTGTAAATAAATTTGAAAAAACACACACAGTGCATTCTGCAATCTCCCTGATTGAGGCCCTAGACTGTTTTGCCTATGTTGCTACACACTTCGGTTGTGTTTTGTGGTGCAGAACGGCGGAGCTTGTATGGACTCGATGGCCAGCCTGTACAAGTGCAGCTGTCTGAGAGGATTCACCGGAAGCAACTGCCAGCACCTCTCATCCGAACACTGCCATCCAGGTAAGACACAGGAAGTGCAAATACTGTATAGTGTGGAAAATTCACAGTGTAATAGATGGACAATGCAATATCACAACATTGGTATCAGATTATTTGCAAAAACATTACATTTACATAGAGGATGTCACGAAATGATGTAATACTGTAGCAGCAGTTCAAGAATTAAATTCTCAGGTCCAGACCAAAACGAGTGTCGGAGCGAGGTGACGCAAAGACAAATAGGTGTGACTTTTGGTTTCGTAAAAAGAACATTTTGGTCTTTAACAAATGTTCTTAATTGATTCTTTAACCATTTTTGCTGCTTGCCGGGATAAACTGAATAGTCTTTTTTTCCACCATAATGGAAACATTAATGGTGTTATTTATTTCTCGGTGGGACCAATAAATAAAGTTCAAGATTAATCCATTAAAAGGTTTCATTCTTCTTTTTTCTTCCCCATTCTCCCTAATTTATGTCTTGGCCAGTTATCACCCTCCAGCCAGTTTACAACAGCTACCAACTGGTAAAGGCTATCAAGTGCTTCCTCTGAGACACGTGAAGCCAGCCAAGCTCTTCTTTTCAAACTACTGCTCAGACTGTGTCACAGAAGTGTAACACACTCAGAGGAAAGTGCTATCCGCCCTCTTCCGCATACATGTGCTCAGAGACACCCATGATTGTCTACGTGTTGCTGTGATTGACAGGGGATAGAGAGTATAACATACCTCCCAGCCAGAGAGCACGGCCAATTTTTCTCTGTGGCATCTTTTGATCTCCCGATGGTAGACCGTGTAGTAAAGCATATTTCTTATTTCCTCTATTTTTTTTGTCGCATCCTCAGAGGCTTGTGGCCCTGATGCTACCTGCATTAACCGGCCCAGCGGTGTGGGCTATGACTGCCGCTGCCACCTCGGCAAATACGGACACAAATGCATGGACGGTAAGGATTAATTGTTTGCTTCATTTACACACACACACTGTATGGAAAATCTGGGGAGATTTTTGGTAACATCTGCCTGCATCTTTAGGCACGCTGGTGACGACGCCGCTGTTTGATAGTGATGAGTCGTATATCTCTTACCCTCCTCTCACCAACATCCACAATGACCTGCGCGTCGACATGGAGTTCAAACCCATGCACAAAGACGGCCTGATGTTCTTCATTGGCGGGAAGAAGATGAAGGTGGAGGACTTTGTCACTCTTTCACTTGTGGACAGACATGTGGAGTTTCGTTATGAGCTCGGCACAGGTGGGAGTGTAGGGTTTTAGGACTTAACTCCGCAAACTTGCATCCAGCACTCGTGCTGTAGGTGTTAATTAATCTCTGGCACATTTGTTTGTGATCTGCATGTAGGCCAGGCAGTGCTGCGCAGTCAGGAACAGGTGTCTATAGGTCAGTGGCACCATGTGACAGCTGAGCGCTTAAACCAGGACGGCATTTTGAAGCTGGACGACGGGCCCGAGGTCAGGAGGTCATCTCCTGGGAAGGCCCAGGGCCTCAACGTCTACACGCCCATGTTCCTGGGAGGCGTGCCAACGAAGGACATCCTGCCCAAACCTGCCAACGTCAGCATGTTCTTTGAAGGCTGCATTGGAGAGGTCCGTATTTGTGTTCAAAATTAAGCAGTGCCTTCTGTTCAGTAGTTTTCTGCTAATATTATTTCTCCTTTATGGAACATTTCATTTTTAACATTTTAACTATTTTAGCCTTAGACTTTTTTTGGCTGCTTTTGTCTCCAGGTTTCCATCAATGGGAAGAAGATCGATCTGTCCTACACTTTTACAGAGAGCAGGGCTATCAGTCAGTGTATTGACGCCAGCCCGTGTGACCGCAGGCCTTGTCAACACGGTGGCACCTGCATGGACAGCGCGGAGTATGAGTTTCAGTGCTTTTGCAGGGAAGGCTATGACGGTGAGCTCGCTGTACACGGACTCAGTTTCAGAACCATGTTGCTATAGTACAAAGAGAACTCACAGGGTTGGCTAAAGGGCAGGTTTATATTAGTGCGATCGTCCGAAACGTCAGTTGTTAATTATTATTCTTCTTTTTAACTGTAACACTTTTTTTTTTTTTTTAATGCGTAATTACATCAGCAAAGTGCAAACAACAAATTTAAGACCACTACCAAGGCCTGTCTTTATTTAACTGTATAAAAACTCAATAGTACATCATTACATTTTGTACACATTAGTAAATAATGTGTATAATAATGATCTCATTTCAGAGATTCTATATTAAAGGAGCACTTTGTCATTTTAGGGGCTCTGCTACCTGCAAGGGGAATTTCAGTTGCAATAAAAACATTGACATTGACAACACTGACAAAACATCTTTTATCTTTCCTTCAATTAACTCGACCTCTCCTGTTAAAACTATATATGCATTGTGCGTTATCTTTTAAGGAAAAGATGCTGAGGGTTTCATATGGGGGTGGAACTCGTTTCTGGGCCAATAATAAAAAAAATATATAAAAAGATGCCTAAAATAAAGAATCTAAAATCTAGTAGTAGTGAGTTTTTTTTTGTTTTTATTTTTTTTTTAAAGATCTTTAAACTGATATGATTATTATAAAAAGGTCAAGAAATGTTTTTAAATGTGACAAACTGCACCTTTGTTTTTTTTTAGGTCTACCTAATAAATTGATAACTATATATTAGGGATAAAATATAACCATTTGTCTTCATAATGAATGTTTAGCTTTACTGTATATACAGTCCCCTCCGAAACTATTGGAATGGCAAGAATGGATCCAAAACATACAAGCTCATCTGGGAAACATGGTGGAGGTAGTGTCATGGCTTGGGCTTGCATGGCTGCTTCTGGAACAGGCTCACTCATTTGTATTGATGATGTAACTCATGATGGTAGTAGCAGAATGAATTCAGAACATTTTGACTGCCAGTTTACAGAGAAATCCAAATTAATCAAGTGGCACTTTATCATGCAGCAAGACGATGCAAAACACACTGCCAACTCAGCTTTATCAGGGGGAAAAAGTGGAAGGTTTTAGACTGGCCAAGTCAATCACCAAAGCTTAGTTCAGTTGAGCATGCATTATACCTCCTGAAGAGGAGACAGAAGGGAGAAACCCCCTGAAACAAACAAGTGAAAGAGGCTGTGGTAAAAGCCTGGAAAAGCATCACAAAAGAATTTAGTGATGTCATTGAGTCATAGGCTTGATGCAGTTATTTCAAGCAAGGGATATGCAACCAAATATTAAGTGTTATTTACTTTAATTTACTGCAAGTCTTATCTGTTCCTATACTTTTGCTCACCTGAAAATTGGGTGGTCTGATACGAAAGGTTCTATGTTTTATGTCGATTAACACGTCTAGTGGTAAATACCAGGAAGTAAAAGCTGAAATCCTAAACTCTCTCATATTCATCTTTTGATCTCAAACCCAAATGTCTTTGGTGTACAGCACAAACAAATGAATTGACCTTGCAGTTCCAATAGTTTCGGTGAGTACTGTAAGCAAAATAAAACCGAGCACATTTCAATGCTGACTTCAGGATGCTGTGTGTGTGTGTGTGTGTGTGTGTGTTATGGTTGCAGGAGACCGCTGTGAGATGGTGAAGGACACCTGTCTGGACTCGTCTCAGTGTCACAATGGAGGCAGCTGTGTGAACGGTCACTGTGTGTGCGCTGCAGGTTACACAGGTGTCTTCTGCAGAGAAGGTGACTTCTGTCTCTATGTTCTACAATACAATGCCAACGACCTGTCTATATACAGTATAACTAAAAGACTGAAAACCTTTTTTTTTCCACATTGTTGTTCGCATTTGGAGGCTCTTCTCACCTAGAAAGCCTGCTATTGATAGATAGATCTAATAGACACATAGTCCAGTGTGATGCTCACAGCTAAGAGATAATTCAAACTGGTCGGTTGGTTAAAGATTAACCTTTTACCCTCCGACATACAAACTTCTCATTGAGCTGAAACAAGACACAGAGCTCCTAGAGGTAAACGCTCCTAACTTCAGCCCTAACGCCTAACTGTGTGTCTCACCCATGCGCTCTCGTGGCTGTATCCTACACACACAGGGCAGGAGGCCATCGTCCATGAGGCGCCGTGGAATTTGGAGGGCAGCGGGGTGAACGGTACAGTATCCGTCCTGTCTGCCTGAGCCGAGACTAACCAGAAGAACTCCTCCTCTAACACCCCAAAACTGCCAATCCCAACCCAACAAAACCAAACAAAAACAGGGGAAAAAATGCCCCAGATGCACACCATTTTAGGTGTCCACATACATGACCAATCAGTTCTCCTAATCAGCTACAGTACCTCTTCTTCACTTGTTAGCAGTCTCAGAGGAACGTCCAGCAACGGTTACACCCCTGTTAACCCAGTTTTCTCATCAACGACAGTGCATGTGCCTTAAAAAAGATGCAACAGCTGCTTGACTTTCTCTCAGAAACCGCTAATAAGTGTTGAGGAGTGGTTACTTAACTGCTTGGTGTAATTGGAATCATGTAAACTGATCCCTAGAATAAAACAGTAAATATATACTCTAAACCTTAAAAATGATTTTAGCAGTTCAGAATTGACTACAATGGTTTGAGGGAGGGTTTTTGTTTTGTTTTTTTGTTAAATGAATTCGGACTAAAATATGTTTTTGAGGTTTAAAAATTGGAAAATTCATTTAAGTGCTTTCTTATTTTTCCATAAAATATCAACAACTTAAATTGGCTTACATTACATTAAGGCTCCCTTAACTGACATACAGTGAGTGACACATTAGCTGACATGAACATATCATGAACCTCAGCATCAGTAACATTAGTCAAGTATTAATTGATGTATTAATTAAGAAGCCAAATAATGAGTACTATAAGCGGTATGTTTATCCGGTGCATAAGTAAAATGTAGCCCACAATGACCAGTATATTAACCAAAACCTTAATAAAAAAAAATCTTTTAGAAGTTTCAGAACTGCAACTGAATTGCAAGTTTTAATATTTATACCTGGAGAACAGTTCAGTAGAGTTCAGTAAGTAATTAAACTTGTTTTTAAACTATAGATTAAATAAACATTAGTTAATTCATGTGGTAAATACTTTTCAGAGTCTGAAACTTAAGTCTAAACGTTACACCAGTATTAGTATTCACATTGTGCAAATCACCTGCGTGTAGTTGGCACCTCCAGGGTCGCTAGATTTCTCTTGAGTAGAAGCTTCCAGAACGTTTTTCAGTAAGGTCTAAACCACTGTATTAAAATACAAGTACTTCCCATTAAACCTGAAACAATCAGGGATAGAAAATGCGGACTGAATAAGTAATAAATAATAATTTAAAAAAAGAAAAAGACAATCTGCTGATATCGCACAGAAAAAAGCGCTTAAGACAAATGTCAGAATCCTCCGTTTCACTTGAACTTCGCCCCACGTGCATAACTCTTGAAGTCATGTCTAAATTCTCACTACACAGACAACTCAGTTTTGTGTACAGCCCATTGTTACTTAGTTAGCAGCACTTACAGATTATTAGTGCTAAGTTTAATATTTTTTTAATGTCAAATAACGCAGTAAATAATGTTAGTTAAGGGATCCTTAATGTAAAGCATTCCCATATATTTCAGCAAGGGGAATTCTATGCATTCAGTGTTAACATTCCCGACTGCGTTTTAATATATTTTGCAGTTGATTTCAAATGTAGTAGTGATTGGGCGTATCTAGTTTTAAGGATTGTAGGATTCCCTTTACATGTCTCATTCCAGTCAGTAACAGTACAACATTTTTTTTGCGCCCGTTCCTCCACCTCCTCCAGCCAAATACAATCATCTATATGATCCATTACTAACTACTAAACATCAACACAAAAACACAGGTGAGTTTAAGGCCAAAGATGTGATGAATGACAAAAAGCATAAAGGGGTTTTGGTAAGCATTCAGTTGCCTTGAAGATCGACTTATTTTGTTCGGAGTATCAGGAGAATGTGTTTGTGAGAAATGCCTGCTCTTGTGATCGTCACCATGTGTGTGTTGTTTATTCTGTTTAGTGTCATATGTGTCACCCTAACTATGTTCTTCTCTCTTGTGCAATTTTGAACTGTTTTGTCTTATGTGCCTTTCCTTGTTAATCAGAATCAGAACTTTTTTTTTTTACTCATACGGTCAGAAATTTCACCTGCTAACAACATACATCATGCAACCCGTACACACATCACAATAACACGTTCCAATTCAACACAAAGTGAGCGATCTAACAAATGACGAAACCAAATGAGCAAATCACACATAATAAATGGGTCATTCCTTGTATGCTGCATCTGTTAGACACCAAAACATTTTTTAAAAATTAAAAAAAAAAACTTGCCTTTATAGTGCAAGGACTTCATTGGAGTATATATTGTATATTTTATATGTAAGGAATAAAACAGTTGATAGTGTGCTGTTCTAGCAAAATGATCAATGATGGGGTGGTGTGATGAGGCCTAAAGGTACGTTCACACATACAGTGACAAAGCGACCGGAGACCATTCATTTTCAGTGAGATCTGCCGACTTCCTGCGACATGAGCGACAGCGACCATTGGCGAGTAGATGTGGGTGTGTCCAGCGACACGAAAAAGTTGACAAACGTTTAACTTTATGCAAATTTGGAGTGACTATCCATCGGAGAAGACAGTAGAAGACAGTCTCCCTCCAGAATGTTTCATTTTAGCGGCAAGAAAACCGGTTTGTTGTTAAACGTTACTATGGCAACCAGTAGTAGGAACGCCTACTGACGACTTCATAGTACAGTGACTGGCGACTTGCAGCGATAAAATCACTGTATGTGTGAACATAGCTTAACGCAAGTTACATCAACCACACCAAAGTTGATTATTTTCCAATAACATGTACTGAAGTGTTTTATTTCTCTTATACCACAGCAATGTGCTAATGATTACAGTTTTTATTAATTAAAGAATGATCGGATGTACTTTGTTATGTTCATTCTTGTAGAAAGTCTGTGAAACTAATTGACTTCCTGTATAGGTTTGCATAAAAGGATGGGTACATGTATGAGTGCAACATGCAGAACATCCTATTATGTAATAAAACATCATGAAACATCCAGATTTTTAAAAATGAAGAGGAGTGATAGGATTTAAGTTGAAAATTGTATTCAAGAAGGGTCGATTCGGTTAATTTCTTAAAGCAGAAGTCTGTACTAAGACAGTGGAAAATAAAAGGGGGGGGGGGGGGGTTGTACATGAAATACAAAAAAGAGAAAAATTCATTTCCTTTATTTTAAGATATTAAGATATTAGGCAAATTTGTTTATTTTAAGATTTTTGGATTTTTTTTAAATATTATATACAGTACTGTGCAAAGGTTTTAGGCACATGCAAAGAAATGCTGTAGAGTAAAGATGCCTTCAAAATAATGATATTAAATGTTTCAACATTAAAAAAAAAAAAAAACAGTACAGAGCAGTAAACAGTAATAAATGAAACAAAGTCAATATTTGGTGTGACAAAAAAATAAAAATAAAAATAGTAGTCTCCAGTACGATTTGTGCAGTTTTATAAGGAAATGAGCTGGTAAGTTTTATTGAGCATCTTGCAGAACCAACCACAGTTCTTCTGGAGACTCTGACTTTTGCACTTGGTACTTATTTTAGCAGCAGAACCCAGCAGCCTTCATTGTGTTTTCTGTCTGAAAAGTGTCTCTTATGTAATCTGCTGCTTTCTTTAATGACATACAAACATTTAATTTTGTGCTAGAAAACTAATGTTTGGGAATCTAAAATGTTTTTTGTACTGACTTGATCATGTAGACGTCATAAAATAAAAAAAATTTATAACAAAGTTTGTACTAAAAAAAAATATATATATATAGGGTGCCTAAAACTTTTGCACAGTACTGTATTTGTTGATGTGTTAATTTGAACTGGTTTAACAGGTACAGGGAATGACCCAAGTGCTGTCACACTGCACATGCATTAATAACACATCCGTCAGTGTATTTATTAATAGACTGATATTACACGTACAGCTCAATAAAAAAAAAATGCCTCCATCTTGATTTCCCCCCACGTTTTACACGTTTTTCTGTTCAATAACCCATCTTTGGGTTGTTCCATGCACATCCACAGGGTGGCAGCGCAGCTGAAGTGTGTAGCCTGGCATCCTCCTTTGCTGTGTGTAAACTAAACCTTGTGCTTCTGTTACAGATTCCCCAATACAATACGCTGCATATTTCCATGATGACGGCTACCTCAGCCTTCCCAAACCCATTTTCCCACGCAGGTCAGGATTTGTTCAGTCAGAGTTACAGCTAAAAAGGTTTGGTTTCAATCCCAAATGCGTATTTAAAAGTTTTTTTCTTTTTTATTACAGTGCTCCGGAGTCACCTGAGACCATCGAGCTGGAGATAAACACGCTCTCTGCAGACGGCCTCGTTCTGTGGCAGGGGGTGGTAGGTTCTGAAACATATCTCGCTGTACACACGCAATCAACATGATATATGCACTGTTCATATCTAAACATAAACCCTCATCCACCTCCAAAAGTCTAAAACATTAAAAAGGTAGGTGTAAAGGCAAAGGGCAGGATATTTATATTCATCCCATAAGAGAAATAATAGATCTAATTAAAAAAAAAAAATCTACATTCAATTATTCTCATTTATTAATCTTTTAGTAAAGTTGTATGTAAATGTTTCAAACCAGATTGACAAAATTTTCAGTAACACAGATTTTCTTCGGACTCACACATACAGTACATTGAACATTGCAATTATGTTCAAGGCACAGCTGATTTACATTTTGTCACGCCCACAAAACTCCATAAAAGGTAAAGCTGAAAACAACAAAATGACGACTAAACCGCGAAAGAGCACCTGTTAAGCGCAAGTTGTCTGAGGTTTCTTTCAAATCACTAAAATGAAACGATTGAGTTTCATGACATTTTCATTTCCGTGTGTGATTGAAATAAATAAACAGCGCAATCCTTATAGAAATTTGCAGGAAATCGCCAGATGTAAGATTTGAAGCTGATCAATTCGAGGATCACGTGAACCTTGTATGTAAATTTACACAAACTCTGGTAGGACACTAACTGGATTTCTGTGAATACCACATTTTTTTTTGTGTAAATGCTCCGCCGAATGATTTACGAATAAATTCACAATCTAACTTGATAAATGAGGCCCATTTGAGAAAGGAAATAAGATCAAGACAAAATTCTTTAAAAAAAAAAAAAAGAGAGTTAAAAAAAAACATATTCTAACTCTAATGCAATGAGAACATACTTCAGATTCTTTTAGTTATGGTCATATTAATTATTTTATATATTATTATGTTTTTATGATGATTTTTGGCCTTAGATAGGATTTACAAGGTTTCAGTTCTAATAATTAAAATGTACAGTAAATTAATTACCCCTAGGCAAGCTGCTTAACATGAAGGGGAAAGAATCCAGTTCTGAAATGTTGTAAAATGTCCTGTATTAGTTATATTGTGCAAAGAATGACACACTTCCTAGCTATTCATCTTGAAGCTGTATAATGCAGACGATTGGCAGACTGGATTAATTATCTGTCACAAACTGACCTCTTGTGATATTTAATCTACATCTTCATTGACTTTTTATAACCTGCACCTGTATTTTAACAGCATGTGACACGCTGAGGTGTTAGCTTTTCCCACTCACTCTAACTTCTGCATTTATGTGATTTATAACCAAGCAGATATGAATGTTTTGAACGCACTGCATGTTACCTTGCACTAACTCACCACGGACGTTCTCCTCAGGAGCCCTCAGCCGCCCTGAGCCTGCACAAGTCGCATACTCGCAACAAGGCGTCGGCTCTCCGTAAGCAGGCACACAAACAAGTACGTTCGTCCAGCTGCTTACTACAGATGGCGCAATGAATGAACTTGCAGGTTGTGTGCTTGGAGCTCAGACTGAGCTTTGCAAAATCTTCCAACTATGAATAGCGTCTTGAGATTTTGTATATATCATATTCATCAGATTTTATAACAGCAGCTCTGACAGTGTCAAATCGCAAGTTTATATCAATTCATTCATTCTAATGTCATCGTTTCTATAGTAACAACTAATTCTCAGGGATGTGGTGGATGTACCACATAACCAAAGCCTAATAATAAACAGGTTAAAATGTGTGCTGTTATTTGGCAAAATCACAATGAATAATAATCGCAATTAACCTTTGTGCAAGAAGACTTTTATTTAACGTTTATGGAAGGAGTCTCCAGTGCCAGCACTTTGTAACAGTAAGGCTGTTCTTTTAAAGTTTTTCAAAACAGGAAAGTCTTCAAGTGTTCAAGAACAACTATGTATAGCTGCTATAATGTAATTGATAACAGGAACTATTTTGTGTAGTGCATGTTCCACAACATTAAATGTTCTATAAACAGATTAAAAAGTACAGTCTGTCATACTATGATTAATAAAAAATGTCATTGTTGGTAAATTGCTGTGGTAAAAGAGGAATAAAACACCTCAGGACATTAATTATTAATTATTTTCCTATAACAGTATGCCACATTGTGTTTTATTGCTTACTTATGCCCTATCAGGTAGAAACTGACCACGTTGTTAACACATTTCTTCGCTCTGAATATGTAGTCCCACCTCTGAAAGGACAAATTACATCCAAACAACTAGCATTACATTGCGTTATAAGTGGGTTTTGAATAAAATCGTGTTCTTTTCATAGTGGAGAGAAACGTGGCAAATCAAATTCTCAGCACAGATGACTGAAACATAGTTTGTAGACCAACCAGGACTACACTACTGTAACATGTGGGTGCATAAGGGAGGAAACAAGTGTGTAAAGCTTTATTATTGTCAATCCAAGAATTGTAGACAGAGTCCAATGCTGGGGTCAAAACATAGGCAGGCAGGAGCAAAGTAGTATAATCCATAATCAAAAAAACAATCGAGGGCAAAAACCAGGAAATCACTGAGCTAGAAAACTCAAATAAGACTTGGATTTAACATTACAAAAACATGATAAGACTCAGACACGACAGGTAAACATAGTAAAGAACGAACACAAAACAGGTGGACACAATAAGATAACAAGCATGACCTACTTACTTGTTTAACTCTGTATAACTATGTGGCAAATAGTCCTAATTATTACTTTTCAATCAACAATGGACATCTGGTGTAGTCTGTGAATCTTATCTCATAGTATTGTAAATAAATAAAAAGAATTAATTATTAATAATAAAGTATTATAAAGTTTTTACAGCTAGTAGAGCCATGACATTCCACACACAACATATTATATAACTTATAGTTGATAGAATATGGTATATATTTAGTAAAGGAATTCTCATGCATGATCACTATCCATCAGAAACACATGTTCCAGTTATATTCTGCATGTTTCTTAGTGTCCTATGCCAAGATATTTTTTTTAACAGGTTCCATTTGTTTGTGTGACAAATCATCACAAATTCAAACTACCCAGGCTGTATTTTATTTGCTCTCTAATGAATTATTGCATGGCTTTTGCATGCATGTTTAGTCATGAACAATTTATTTAACATCATTAGCATTTATGCATACTTATTTATATTTTTAAGCATCTTTACATCATTCCTGGCTTGTTGAAAGTTGTGAAAACTGAAACACTAAAATATTAGTGCTAGTATAATAATACATCATTTTGTTAGCATCTATGAAACATTGACGCAACTATTAATAAACATGCTCTTAATTATACATAAATACATCCAACGTGTGTCTTTCTGTTAGTGATGGTAAGATGATGTGATTCGTTCAAAGTGACCTTGTGACCTGCTTCCAGGGTCACAGCTGGAGAGAGAAGATAAAAATGTTTCCTTCTGCACTGTAACACTCTTTACAGGAATCAGGAGACCAAGGAAAGGGCAAGGATTTCATAAGCCTTGGCTTGCAAAATGGACACCTGGTGTTCAGGTGAGCCGCTGAATCGTTCACTAGTTGTATCAGAGACGACCTGTATCACACAAACTGGCACAAGTGTTTGCTTTAGGATTATATATTACTTAGCTCATACTTTGTTATTATACAATGTTATACCACAGTTCTGTTGAATTCTCTATTCTGATTGGTCGGAAGGTAAAATTGTAATCGTTGGAAACTTGCTGTGGTATATAAGGAATAAAACACTTACTGGACTTACTGTTATTGGAAACTAATGGAATCACACCAACCCATCATTGATTGTTTTCCTATAACGGCACTCCCTGTTGTGTTTTACTTAAACCATGTCAAGTACAAAAACGAAACTGAATGATTTTACCTTATAAGTAGTTCAGTGTTCTTCTTTACTTAATTGCATAGAAATTTTGTAGATATACAGTACTGTGCAAATGTATTAGGCACCCTATTTTTTTAGTATAAACTTTGTTATACATTTTATGACTTCTACAGTACAAAAAAACATTTTAGATTCCCAAACATTAGTTTTCTAGCACAAAATTAAATGTTACAGAAAAAGTGTGTGTATGTCAGTAAAGAAAGCAGCATATTACAGTAAGAGACACTTTTCAGACAAAAAAACACAATGAAGGCTTCTGGGTTTTGCTGCAAAAATAAGAAGCGAGTGCGAAAGTCAAAGTCTCCAGAAGAACTGTGTCTGGTTCTGTGAGATGCTCAATAAAACTTACCAGCTCATTTCGTTATAAAACTGCACAAATTGTACCAAAGTCTACTATTTTTTTTATTTAAAGCAAAGGATCGTCACACCAAATATTGACTTTGTTTCATTTCTTACTGTTTGTAAGAATGTAGAAACATTGCATTTCATTATTTTTGAAGGCATTATTTCTTTGCATGTGCCTGAGACTTTTGCACAGTGCTGTATATTTACACACAAACATTCCATCTTTGCCCCACAGTTACCAGCTGGGCAGCGGGGAGGCAGAAATACTCTCAAAGGAACGCATTAACGATGGACATTGGCACAAAATTACTGCAGTCAGGTACCTTTTCTTTTTCACAATTACAATTATTCACTTAGCAGGTCCCATGTTTTGTACTCTTATTAATATCATAGTAGTATCTCCAAAACAGACACTTCGAGACATGAGCAAAACATTTTTCCTCTTGGCTTATTAATAATACCTAATTTTTGGGGGATTATTAGTAGCTTCATGGCAGTTAGTCTGTGTGAGTGGATAGCACTAACCAAGATTAATCCTGGATTTAAAACAACGTTTCTCTGTTAGTTCAAGTGCACCATTCTAAGCTTTATTTTAATCTAATTTGAGCCACTATTTTATTCTGGTTTTAGTCTTACAGTAAATGTTTAACTTTAATCACCTTTTTCTCCATTGTTTTGTTTTATTTTACAGTTGAAACTGAATATGTGAAATTGAGGTGGTTTACATTTTCAAAATGGCAGCATATGTAAATTATAAAAATTCTTACAAAACGGTCCTCTATTAGAAAGCTAGTTTTACTCAGAAGAGGAAATAACAGTATGGCTCATGATTGATCTCAAGAGTAACTGATGATGGGATTGGTGAATAATATGAATTATTGTTCTCAGGATGAGGTTTGAATCTGTGGGTAAGGTTCTAATCGTTAATCTGTTAGGTCATGTTTTATATAAGTGGTGCAACTGAATGAATAACTGGACAAATCGGTGTGCGTTTGGTTGTGAGCAGGACAGGAAAGCAGGGCTACATCCAGGTAGATGACAGGACGGCTCAGCATGGACAGTCCCCCGGCAGGAGTGTCATGGTAAACACCAAGGGCAGCATCTACCTAGGTATGGATCACTTTACGTTACTAGATCTATTAATACACGTTACTGTAATGTGCTGATTGTAATTGGGATCATATTACTGAGACTTGGATCAATTGGCTCGTGACTCTTCATAAAAAAGTGTGTTATTTTACACAAGAACCAAGAGTCTAAATGCCTCCCATAAAGGTGACTGAAATTACAAATATTATTTAAAAAGTATGATGTGGACAAACAACACTCCAAAATCAGGAATAAAAAAAACAAGGTCCCAAGTGGGGCAACAGAAAAGCGTTCACCCTATGCCAATCTCTCTCCTGTCAATCACAGCGATACTAGCCAGTCGTGGGTCTGTCGGCTCATGTACTGTATGTGGAAGAGGGCGGATAGCGCTTTCCTTCGAGTGTATTACGCTGCCCTGTGAAGCATCAGCAGTAGTTTTAAGATGTGGGTGGCTGGCTTCTCATGTCTTGGAGGAAGCAAGTGTTACCCCTCACCCTCTCTAGTTGGTAGCTGTCATATGATAAGGGAATGATGACTGGTTTTTGGGAATTGCCAGGTGACCGAATTGAGGAGAAAATTAGTCCTTTATTCCCAACATAAGAATATCCTATAGACTGCTGATTTAATTGCTTAAGTGACATTTCACATGCTGACATTTTTGTATAATTCGTATAATTCTGATTCTTTGGCACCTGTGCATTATAATATTCAATTATACAATTAAATAATGACCATATTCTATTATTTAATTAATTCTGCTCACATCTATCAAATGTATATCCTTATTCAAATGTCTAACTGAGACCTATTACATACAGATATTTGGTAAACTTGGTGCAATTTGTAAAATTCACTACAAATATATAAAATGTAAGCATAAGTTTTCTAAAAACAAATTCCTTTCAGGCAAATAATCTAAGTGCTAAAATGTCAGTGCAGCAGCTTGCTGAAGTCCTTGGGGAAATAAGCTTTGAAGAAAAAACAAACAACAGTGTTATTGCATCATAAAATATAAGAGCCAATTAGGTTTCAATATGCAAATGAATACAAGATGGACACTTCTACAGAGGACTTTTTCCTATGTTTTAATGTCATTTTAGTGGAACCCAATCAATTGACTGTTTAATATAGAAACAATGATGGTCTTTTAAGTTTTAAGTGGCTGTTAAAGTAAATTATATGTTAAATCTTTTTGTATGTCTGCCTGTTGTGTCTATGGCGACAGGTGGAGCTCCAGACATGGCTGCTCTTACCGGTGGGAAGTTCTCCTCAGGCATCACGGGTTGCTTGAAGAACCTGTCTCTGATTAACGGCCGGCCAGGAGAACAGCCGTTGCGGCCCATCGACCTGCAGCTCCACGCTGAAGGCGGCAAAAACACGCGCCGCTGCTCATCGTAGGCAAAGGCGCTGTAGCGCCACCTAGAGACTGAGAAAATACTCACACACACACACACACACACACACAGCAGGAGAGACATGGATCTCAGACACCTACAGGACTGCAGATGCATTTCACTTGCATTTTAACCTACACACACACACACACACACACACATACATATACAATACAACAGACTGTTCTCATACATGTACAGGATTGCAAATGCATTTCACCTCAGTTTTAAGCTCCGTACACACACTTACAACAAGAGACATACAGGGCTCTCCATGACAGCCAAAGTGTTTTTGCTTTGTGTTTAACCTACACACTCACACACACTGATATATTCTCTTGGTGCCTTACTGCTGCCAAAAATCTTTTTTTTTTACTCTGTGCTGCATAAACCAAAAGAGAGCGAGAGAAAACACTACAGTGTTGTATAATGAAGGATAAATTACATGGGATATCAGTTTACATAGTCCTGCAGTAGCTTTTTTAGCCATGATTTCAAAAGAGAGAGAGAGAGAGAGAGAGAGAGAGAGTATCCAAGAAAAAAAATACATGACATGCCTTCACTGATGGCTCAGATCCTATGTGGTCAGAAATGATGTTTTTACAGCACTGAATTTTTATTTATATGCATATGAATATATGGATCTATATTAAATATTTGTGTCGGGAAGGATGCTAATTAACCCTAGCCTGTTTTTCCTCTAGTTGATTCTAGGTCCTAATAATGTGTGTCTGAAGCTTGTGCGCTGAGCTGTGTTTAATACTTGAAGACTCCTTTCGTTTCCTCTCTGTTCTCTCTGAGACGGCTTAGACACTTCTAGAACACAGGGACAGGGTTTCTGTACACTGGGAAGGCCCTAGCTCCAAATACACTCCACATCTCAGGTGACGATGAAGCAAAAGACGAGAGACGCGTCGGAGGCTGAAACGAGCGAAACTGAACAACCTTTTTTGTTTTGGGAGATTTTTTTAATACGCAGTTTATATTTAAGAGAAACCGTCAACCTTCCATACGTCAACCTCTAAATTACTGGTGTATATGAAAAACCCAATGGTGCTAAACACACTACAAGCACATACTCTTCTGTCTTCTGCTAATGACTTGCCTCTGTGTGTCTAATGTAACATGTATTGTAAGTAGCAAAAACCACAAGTTTGCAATAAAAGTATTTTTGCTTAATGCCAACCTAGAACTGAAGTATTGAAACAGCATTTCTTTGTTCTGGAGATGAAATTGTGTCTCATTTTGAAATAAGGACGGTATATTTTCATTTAAATACATTTTAAGAGGTACACAGTACATTGAGTTGCCAGTTCAGTAGGTACACATGAATGTAACGTAACGTATCTGTATTGGTTTAGTGCTCCGAGTATCTGTATCTGGGTTTAAACTCGAATTTACTGTGGAGTAAACTGGAACCCTACCACCCTACCACCTCCATTCACACAGGCAAACTTTTTTTTTTAGGGTTCTACATAGAACTTTTAAGGCAAAACAAAGGGTAGTAAATGAAGCTTCCTAGAACTCTTTCAGTTTGCTTGTACACTATATAGGCAAAATATGTGGACACCTGACCATCACATCCATATGTAGGCCTTCCCCAAACTATTGCAACAAAGTTAGAAGCACACAATTGTATAGAATGTCTTTGTATGCTGTAGCATTACAATTTCCCTTCACTGGACCTAAGAGGACCCAAACTTGTTCCAGTATGGCAATACCCTGTGCACAAAGCGAGCTCCATAAAGACATGGTTTGCCAAGGTTGGAGTGGAAGAACTCGAGTGTCCTGCAAAAAAGCCCTGAATGCAACCACACTGAACACCTTTGGGATGAACTGGAATGCCGACTGCACCCCAGGCCTCCTCACCCAACATCAGTTCCTGATCTCACTAATGCGTGATGTGATGTTTTATGATTACATTATCAGTGATGTCATGGCACTGAACGCCAGGGTGCTGCCCAACCAGATGCCTTAAACTCATTTGTTAACTAGATTATTGTGTCCATTATGGGCAACTCCTTAGTAAGAACGTGACCTAGCTATCAAGAAACTAGCTAGCTAATGCTAGATGTTGATTTTAGGCGAGCTAGGTAGGTTTGTAAAAGCAATCTAAACTAGGCTTGGCTTGGAAAGGTGTCTGATTCAATAGCCAACAGCACAACCTGACATTTTAGAAAACAAATCCTTGCTCCTAAAAATCGCTATAGGCTCCTGCTTTGTTTTTGCAACCAGGACGTTGTGTGGCAGTCTGGGAAAACCTGTCATAAAAAACCTGACAAACAGCCAATAATGACAAAATTTTTCTCCATGGAAGATACTTTGACACCTCAGTTTTTCTGAAACCAAAAATATATCTCACCAAAATGTCATGGAAATGTTTGTATTTACTTTTTAAGTCTTGCCATGGCTTGCATATCTTCCTGCAAAGATCATGTTGGGTGAAGAGTCAGCTTAACAAATGCAGTTGTAAAAACAGTCTGCCTAAACTCTTGCTTAACCAAGTGTGAATTCCACACTCAGTGAATGTCACACTTTTATCAAGTTGTGTGATAGTGTGGGGATGCGTTGCTGCTTCAGGGCGTGGACAACTTGCAATAATTGAGGGAAACATGAATTCTGCTCTCTACTAGAAAATACTAAAGGAGAATGTCCGGGCTTCAGTCCGTAAGTTGAAACTCAAGCACAACTGCATTACGCAGCAAGACGATGATCCAAAGCATCGTCCTAGAAGTAAGTGAAAGATTGGTTGCAGTTATTGCTGCTAAAGGTGGAACAATCAGATTTTAAGTTTAAGGGGGCAATTAATCATCACATTGGTGAACGGTGTTGGATAACTTTTTTTTTTGCTTCAATAAAATAAATAAATAAATAAATTCTGTATTGTGTGTTTACTCAGGTTGCCTTTTTTATGTTGTACTGTATTTCGTTTGACGATTCAGCATGAGATATACACAAAAACAGAAGAAATCAGGTATCAAATACTTTTTCACAGTACTGTACACTCATTCACACATAGGGGCAATTTAGGCAATTGAGTAGCTAATACACTGGCATATTTTGAACTGGCTCAGGACTGGACCCTGGAGTTATGAACACTATGAGGTTCCAACATGGTGTTTATTATTATTAGTTGCAGTATTAAGTGAAACTCCTTATAGCAAAACATGAACGTTAAAAACTCTGATCTTTTTACACCACAAGGCATCCTATGGGTTAGTGTGTTTAAATACAGATTACCCTTCATAAAAGAAGTGATCATAGAGGTGGTCGTTTTTCTACCTGTTTGCTATGTTAATGTGAGCGAGTTCAAGTTCAAGTTCAGTTTATTTGTATAGCGCTTTTAACAATGGACATTGTCCCAAAGCAGCATTACAGAAGTATATAAATTCAGGACATAGATTTTAAATTTATGAATTTATCCCAAATGAGTAAGCCAGCGGCGACGGTGGCAAGGATTTGCTAATGGAAGTCTTGTAACATCCACCAAACTGAAGAGATTTTGTGTGACTGATTGTTAGCCTAACTATCTGCAGTGATATTCATCCGTCCATCTCAAAACTATTTTTCATTCTGCTCACTTACTTGATCGCATTTGTATCTGGGTCAACATGCTGAGCGTTACTGTGTGTAGATTGCCAGTCTCAGTGCTTAAGCAACAGTGATTGGACTGCTGAATTGGACAAAAGTGGTGTTTGAGTTTGCAACTTGCCTGGCCAAAAAAAAACTGCAGTGATTTTTAGTTTCACATTTAACCTTTCACAGCTGCACTGCTGTGCTTTGCAGATTTTTGCCTACAAGAGTTTCATCGGCCTCGGAGTCCAGACTGTGCAACAGTTTTAAAAAGTATACCATCACCCCGCCACCATCACCACCATCATCACGTACTAGTTCTTGGGCATTTTCCTATGTGAAATGTTTTTGTTGTTTTTTGTTTAGGAATTAATGTCATTTTTTATGAATGGGTAAGATATATATATATATATATATATATATGAAATGAATACCAAATGAACGGTTCCCCCCATTTTATCCCCAATTGTTTTTTGCCAGTTCCTACCCACTATCTCCACTTCTCTCCTATCACATGACAGCTACTGGGGAGGGTGGGGTTACCATGTGCTTCGTTCGAGACATGTGAAACCAGCTACTGCATTTTTCAGAACTGCTTCTTATGCTGCGTCACGGGGTAACATAACACATGGAGGAAAGCACTAACCACCATCTTCCACATACAGGAGCTCAAAAATGCCCCCAATTAGCTAGTGTCACTCAGATTGACAGTGGAGAGAGAGTACTCAGACAGCATGTACAACTTGTCTCTCTAGGACACAGATAGGTGGCATGTTTTCTGTCTGTTGTGTTACCACTGGGGAGCTAAAAATAGTTTATAATGTTTTTTTTATTTTTATGAATAATTTCTTCAGTTGTTTACGTGGAAACTTAATAATTGTGCCATACTTCTGGAGTTAACTATATATTTTTCTTCTTATCATGGTATATATTCCACATCCTTTTGTAGGTTACATGTTACTTGAGTTCTTTGTTTATTATTGCAACAGCTTATCAGCTTCTCAGTATGATCTTGTTCCATTCATGACAAAGTGTTCCATATCTTTATTCATTCTATTTTTTATCCGGCTCAACATGAGGGATCTGTTATGTTGGGAGATAAGGACAGGTTCTGAATTTTGTTGGTTACAATACTATCGTTTAAAAAAAAAACATGAATAATGAATTGAGCACAGCTCAATGAGAAAAAAATATCACTTCATTCAACAAACGTTTACAAAAGGTTTTCTGACAGCTAGTACAAAAATGAAGCATTTTGTTTGACAGATTGCAAAGATACATGCTACAGATTGCAATGCCACATCCTACAATCACTCGCATAAACTCGATGCATACTTGCAAACCTTTTTTTTTTTTTTTTTTACTAAGTACTAACATTCGTAGCAATTAAAACATTCTGTTTAAAAAGTACCCCCTTCAGCACTAACGCAATAAATAAGTGTTAATGGATGTTAAAAAGTAAAACACAAAGTTTTCACAGTCTTCACCAAGTTGTGCTTCAGAAAATGGCTCCTTCAAGTCTTTCACCGGATATTTGCATGTCACGTGGCTCACAGTCATACTTCGAATTTTAAGTTAGGTTTACTTAACCTTAACCTAACTGTAATTGTAGTTGACGTGAATCACGTTTTTTTTTTTTTCCACTTTATGCATATTATTAATTTCACCTTGTAACTGACATTTTTGTGTTGAAAACACTAATGTATGTTAAATAAGCTAAAATGTTTTTAAAAATGAACGTTTCTGAGTTTAATCCATTTATATTTATACGTAATGGTTGTTGAGCCAACGAATCGTTTTTTTCAGTGTTGGGTGTGTCTGTAGTTCTTGAATGAGCATGCATCAGTGGAAATACATGACATTTTGGAGTGTCTTAATTCTATGCAATGAGGTTGCAGTGCAGGGCATTGGTCCTCCAGGGCTTCTTCTAAAAAAAGTGTCTTTGTAATTACAGCGTTTACCCTACAATAATTACCCAGTAGTCATGTCCTTATTATGTGTTTTCTACTGTTCCATCTGAGACCTAGCATATGCACAAAATGGTTACTAAGAATTACCATGCAGTGGAGCAACATTTCAATCCCACATTGTTCTTGAAAGCCAAAACGTCCTCCCCCGTGCACTAAACAAAAGCGACTGTATTACTAGAGTGCAAAGATCATGGTTCAGATATTTAATTGAGACACTGATCATTTTTTATTGTCCGGTAATTTAAAGGACACTCAATTTGTCTCACTGAAAATCTTTGCTGGTTCAACTGAGCCTGTGCATCAACTGAGAGACTAGCCAGCATCCACTGCACACTAATTTTCTCTACAGCACCAAATGAAGTCATCTTGAGTTGAATTAATATGCGGAGGGTTCACATACACATAATGCCCAACATTTCTGTATTACATCAGTCAACAGCTGATGTAACTAATAAACATTTTATTACTAGAATAAGTTTCCATTTTTGTGAACAGAGAGCATACAATTACACTGACTCGCTCTAACGTTTAACCTTTATAATATAATAGTCATTATTTATTAACAAACATGGTTCAAGTTGTTGGGCCTCTAAACACACTGACCTACAGATCTGCAGAGGGCAAGGTTTTAGTCTGGTCATAATGTGATTATAGTAACCCAGATATAGTCATAAATCATTTTGCATGCAGATCTGCATAAAATAGTAGAGTTATACTATAACCCAATATAGTCATCATTGCACCCTGACCATACTTTGGTTATAATACTAACATTATCATAAAACCTGTATAGTTATATTTCCACACTAGGCCTAGCTTCCTTGTTGTCATATCCACACAACAGTCATATTTCCAATATAATCATAACCCCTCAACAGTCATAATTCTTGTATACTATAGGGGGAATGCAAGACTTTTGCAGATGGCTATCCTTATCCTGTTCTTTAAGCAATAAAAGTGACTCTTTTGTTTGAGGGTAAAGAAGTCAAACAACTGGGAGTTTACACCTGAAACCTGGCTTCATGCCATGCTCTGCTGAAAAATCCAGTAGAATTACTGTAGTTTATGACTTATTACTGAAGTGATACATACAGAGAAGAGCAATTTAACAGTACTTTGATGTTACCGGCATTACCCTTAGCTCTGCTCAGCCATTGATAAGAGGCAGCCATGTAATAAACTGTTTTTGGGAAGTGAAATCTTTAGGGTATCCGTGTGGGATCATCCAGAGCAATCTCTGGTCCCATATGAATACCATATTGCTACTGTAACTAAGAGGCCATCGGTGGCACTCCAGCATTGCAGAAGAGTTATTCCAAGCACATTTGTTGGAAGTTACCTTCAGTATATCTTATGAAACTCCCTGAAACACCATGTCCCCCCCACTCCCACCAAAAACACATACAGTACGCACATGATTCCTACTCAACTCCGACTTGAATGCTAGTGCAACAGGCAGAGCTTTCTAAATTCTTTGTCCTGATTGGTTGAATGTTGGTGGTTTGGAAGAAAAGTAACAAAACAAAAAAAGTCTGGAGGTCTCCGCTCCTTTCCCAGCCAGTAACACCACCACCAGTTTAACCAATAACAAAATCAAATGCTTATTTACAATTAACATTAAGGAAGCAACAAAACTTCAAGAGGGAACAAGGCCAAAATAACAAAGAAAAAGGTTCCTAACTACCAGAGGGAGCAAACTTCTTAAACTCTGGCCTCTCTCCCTAACTAGCCATAAACAGGAGACAACAACAACAATTAGGGGGGAAAAAGAATTATATCAACAAAAATGGCATTCACCTCTCTACAGCTTCCACAAAACTTAAACATAAGGGAAAAGCAACTCACAAGAACTGACAAATATGGTTACAATGGATTAAACTCCATAAACACAGCATATGTATAAGAGCAAATGCACCAACAATAGTACAACCACAAAACATACTGAGGCTGGAGAAAAGAGTCTCTCCTAGCTGAACTTCCTTCTCAGCTTTATCCACAAGCTCTCTTCCTGTCAACCAATCCGAGCAGTCAAGCACCTGATGGTGATTAATGACAGCTAGTGTCCATTAACCTGGCTGGAGCAGTGAGAGAGAGAGAGAGAGAGAGAGAGAGAGAGAGAGAGAGAAAGAAAAACAACAAAAAAATTACAAGAAAACACACAAGCACAACACGCTTACACAATGTACAACAACATTAAATTACACATACAGATTTTATATAAATAAATAGATAAATAAGTAAGTAAGTCATGGGACGTAACAGCTGATATCAGACTTGTGGTTTTATCTTGCAAGCACACACTACGGACAATTTTGGAAATGCCAATCAGCCTACAATGCATGTCTTTGGACTGGGGGAGGAAACCAGAGTACCTCGAGGAAACCCCCAAATACAGGAGCATACAGGGTGAAGGCCTAGAGGTGCGAGGCAAACGTGCTAACCACTAAGCCACCATGCTGCCCCACCCTGTTCCTTAAGCAATAAAAATGACATGTTTTGCATGAGTAAACTGTAAATTAGACAAAGGACTGGAGGTTTAGACCTGCATCCAGGCTTTATGACCAGTCCTGATAAAAAATCTAGCTTGATCAGACCATCAGCTACCAGCTGCCAATACACCGGCCAAACTGGTCGAGATGACAAGCTTTCTTATAACATGGATTGATGAATATTTGGTTTTCTATTTACCTCACAGCTGTGTTATTTTCTTATTTTTTGGCAGCTGGTAGCTGGATACTGGATTTGTCAGCAGGGAGTGGCTGTGTGCTATTGGAAGATGATCACTGGAGATTATCATGATTTAAACTTTTTTTCAGCAGGATAATATAATACAGGACTTAAGAATTGAAAAGGTGAAGTTATGCAGAATAAATGCAGCTTTTTAATTACTTATTATCGAAGTGATGCATACCAAGAACTACTAACTACTTTCATAATTAACAAGATATTACTGGAATTGCTTGAGGGGGATAATTAATGTTTGAAAGAGAGTGGCAAAAGTCATCAGGATTACAGTATTTTTCCACTGAGCATTCCATCAAACTTTTTTTTTTGAAAACACTTCTTAATGACTTATTAGTGAGGTGAGGTTCAATTCTATGTTTTTATTCATCAGGGCCTCAGTACCAACTGTGTGGTCCTCACCAACTTCTATAAACAAACAAATAACCACAGGCGACAACAATAACACAAAAAACCACAACAGATTTCAATATGCAGTGATTTATTCCTAAAAAGTAAACCAACATTCAGAAACATGATGGGGAAAAAAATAAGTACACCCCAGGCATGGACTGGCCATTGGGAAGTTAGGGAATTTTCCAGGTGGGCCAGTCTTGTGAGGGCCGGTCTTTTTTTCCTAACCCCGACATTATATAGCTTATATACAGATATTCAATAGGTCATCTTAGCTACAGCGACATGGTTTCATCGTTTTACATATTAGCTCAAGACAAACAATACAAATGAACAGATTGTGTTTTTTTTTTTTTAATTAATGATTCGTTGATCGAGAAACATGTTGTGTCAGTTCGAATTTGGTGTATCAAATTGGGGCTGCTTGACAGCAAATTCCCGGGCTGCTTTCTGTTGCCAGTCCATCCCGGTACACCCTATAATTCAGTAACGTAAAAAATAGATAGGCACTTTCTTATGGAAAAAATAATAATAAAAAATCCAAGCCTCCTTAAATCACCCCCAAACCATTATGTTATATGTTATGGTTTGATGAGACCTAGGTAGAACTTCTTGAACACAATTCATAAGATTTGTTTGGCACAAAAACAAGACAGCTTATCACACAAAGAAAACCATACCCATAGTGAAGCATGGTGGTGACAGCATCATTCTTTGGGGCTGCTTCTCTTCAGCTGTCAAGATAGAGAACCATAGACTGCTCCAAATACTAAATTATTTTGTCAAAAAAAACCAACAAAAAAACATGCAGGCTTCTGTTAGACAGATGAAGATGAAGAAACATTTCGTTTTGCAGCACGACAACAACCTAAAGCACAAATCCAAGTCAACAAAGGAATAGCCTCAGAAGAAAGAGATCATGTTTTGGAATGGCCGAGTCAGATCCCAGATCTAAATCCTTTTGAAAACCTGTGGAATGATTGAAGAGGGCTGTGCACAGGACATCCACTCACAGTGTGACAGATTTTTGCAAGGACGAGTGGAATAAAATTGCCTAATCAAGGTGCTAAGTTGGTAGACCCTTACTCAGAAACACCCAATGCTGTATTATGAAAGGTATAAAAGGTGCTTTAACAAAAGTATTACTTAAAGGGTGTGCACATTTGTGCAACCAGGTTATTGGTTATAAGTTAAATGTGGACAAACATCTTCATTTCTTTTTTTTCCCATCACACAAACCTACAATTTGAACAGGAGTGTATAGACTTTTTTTTTTCTTTTTAAAGTGTAGCCAGATGTTACTGTAGCCAGATGTTAATTTAGATGAATAAATCATGCTCAGTAATTTGAGCTTGCTCAGTACTTTTGGTTCTTTTCAGATAACAGATCTAATATCTAATTATGCACTAACAAAGCGAATAAAGCTTAATGCCCAGTGACTAAGACACGTAAGTGTCTAATTTGGGCCGAATAAAGAACAAGGTCAGGATTATATGTGTTTTACGGCATTATTTCTGAATTTCATCACTTTTCATCCAAATGCGCTGTTAGAATATTCTAGAAAAAGCCCGGGCGTCATTTCCGGTGGAATATTCTAGCGAATGCTGCTACGGCTTTAAAATGTGTCGCACTGAATTCGTGCATGCCATTGTTTCTGACAGGTGATGCGAGCACAACAACTGAAATGATTGCACAGTAAGACTCTTTTTGGTCATCAAGGAAACAGTTGCTGGTTGGAAAAAAAAGAAAAAAAAAAGAAAAAAGGATATATTTTTTGGCAGGAGAAGTAAAATCCACTTCGAGACGCGACAGTCAACACAGGGTTCATTTTAAAGTCTGACTCGCATCCCTGCATGTCCTTACCGGTAAGTTTCAAAAGAGAAGCCTGGATTAAAACAATGTTAGTTTTGCTTTCTGTCTGTCTCTCTCTCACTTATATATAAATAGCATATAAATCATAATTTAAGACGCGTTTTAGTCAGCCTCAGGTCATAAATGTAAGTAGGTGTGAGTGAGGGAATATGTAATTATGTGCCTTCGCAATAATATAATGTGATTTAAAGCCTTCGAGGAGGCGGGCAGACAGACAGATTAGTGGCTGTGGTCCTGAGGAGAGAACCCTTAGCTGTATTCTCACAGCGTTTAAAAAATAATTAAATAAAAGCAGTATTTCAAGTTCGCCTGCTTTTTTTTTTTTTTTTAAACTCGTGGAATTGTTGAGACGTTAAATCTTTTCTCATGTTTATGTAACGTTCAGCTCATACCGTGGTCGGTCGTGTCAGTTTAATCGGAGCCGTGGTAGCCTCGTACACAGAGTTAAGGGTTTGATTGCTTTCCCGTGCAGGTGTTGCGCGGTTAGTTATGGCGTGAGGCAGCGCACGAGACCTGAGCTCGCGCCGCGCTCTCTGTTACGTAATCAAACGCAGGACGCGCGCTTCAAAAAAAAAAAAAAAGCACGCGCACTGTAGCGGCCGCGCCTTCTTTCTCTTCAGCTGTTTGGGTCCAGTGTAAAGTTAAACCAACAACAACAACAAAAATCACAGTGCGTCGGCTCATTAAAAACACTGTAAGCTAATGATTAGCAATTAAGGCAAGACTCTACAGGTGAACAGGGCAGTTTTGTAAAGAAATAAATATCATAGTCAACAATTGCCACGGCATCTCTGATATTCTTAGTATTCAGGTGTTTTTGTATTGCAACGTTTAAAAAAAAAAAAAGTTATTTTTTATTTTTTAATTTTTTTAAATGCGTTTATTTATCCAAACGAGGCTTACTCTAATTGCACAAATGTGCATGCTTTATAAAACCAAAAATCTTGATGATGATTCTTCAGAGAAAGACTTCGGTTATAATTTCTTTATGAAAATACCACGCAAGGTAATAAAGCTGTAGATATCTCAAATTGCATGAATAAAGGTCTGAACAAAGAAAAAAAAATGATATTGAGAAAAACAAAAATTTAAAAATAAACCATGTGATTGCGCATATTTCCACCATAGTACAGTCCCTCCAGGATTTTGCGATTTTGCGATCGCAGAAATTGTCGCAAAATCAAGGAAACTCTGCAATATTCGGAGGAGCTTGCAATTTTTCAAAATTACCACAGATTTTCCACAGATGTGGGCCAAGACGCGTCATGTGAGGTCATCACAACACGCATTCAGGCAAAGCCCCCGTCAGTTCACGTGCGTCAAACAGGAGTACAGCTAAAAGGTCTCGTTTACCAACAAAAAACGCTGCGAAAGTCCGTGCAAAACAATTTCGTGCAATTGCAAGTTCACCAGTTCAAGTAGTTTTCCACAAAAAAAGCACAAAAAACTAACCCTAACCATCCCAAATTTAGAAAAAAAGCCGCAGCAAAATCAAGCATTTTCGACGATCACAAAAACTCTGCAAAATCCTGTATGGACTGGTAGTAAGTGTGGTTTATAAAAGAAACTGATGTAGAAGTCATGATAACAGGTAACTTAATAACACATTTATATCAGGAAACATGCTTTTCAGGGATGCATGACGTGGTTGTGCAAAGTGTCTTGTTCAAAGTTGCTAACTCGGTTAATGTGGTGGTTGCCAGCAGAAGCTCTGACATTTGTATTATTACAGTTTAAAGAGTAGATGTAAAATTTTTCAAAAAAAAGAAAGAAAAATGATTGATGTGACTAGAAACATAAGTTCTGTCTGTATTGTCTTACTTTAAAATTGTTTCTCCCAAGCTAATGTACTGACAGGCATGTGCGAATAATTAGCTAGGTGAAATACCGTGATATTCGGACACATTATAGTGTTGTAGGTAAAATATTGTTGGTATCAACAGCAAAATATTGTTGGGAGACAGAACTGTTAATCCAATTAAAAAACACATTTGTGAAACTAGCTACAAAAATGTGTTTTGCTAGCTAACCTTTTCCTTATTGTTTTGATGAACGGTGTTTAGATAACCAGAAGTTGTTTCAGTGATTACATTCTGCTAGTTAAAATATCTGTGAGGCAACATAAGTGACTTGTTTGGTAACTATGTTTCCTGTCTGATGCAAGAGCTTACCTTGGGTTAGGGTTGTTTCGTGATCTAACCTGAGGAGCTGGTGAGTAATTCTGACATCTTGTGATACTGGAGGCATCCAGTAAGACAGTAGCAGATAAAGATGTAATCATAAAAAATAAAAATAAAAATATTGTGATAATATTGTGGCAATATTTATAATGCACTGTGCATATCACTGCAGTTTACTGTACATACACTTTTATTTATTTATTTATTTATTTATTTAAAGAAACGGTTTTATGGCAGTAAAATGAAATTTAACAACAACCCTTTACATTAATATTAATTATCAATAATGAATGAATGGATTTATTACATTTTATATTTCATTTAGCTGTATTTGTTGATTAAACAGTCTTGTTCATGAATATGTATAACATATGTATAATGTATATGTATAAAAAGGAACTAAGAAATATATTAAACCCCAATGAGAATCATAACATATAAACAAACAAACAGACAAATAAATAAACAAAAACGACCTTATGTCCTTGGATGATTTGTAAATTAGTTCAATAACAGTGTTTAATTACATGGCTACAATAATATTAACGTTGGGGGTTAAACGATAAGTGGTCGGCTTAGGTTGTTGACAGCTTGCTAATCTTGTCTAGCCAGTACATGAGACACACATTGAGTACTTCGGAAACTGCTGATCTCCTTGGATTTTCACAGACAGCGAATTTACACAGAGTGGTGTGAAAAACAAAAAACATCCAGTCAGTGGCAGTTCTGATGAGAGAGGCAAGAGGAGAATGGCTAGACTGGTTCGAGTTCACAGGAAGGCTACAGTACCTCAAATAACCACTCTTTACAACCATGGTGAGCAGAAAAGCATCTCAGAACACACAACACAGCAAACCTTGAGGTGGATGTTCTACAACAGCAGAAGACCACATTGGGTTCCATATATATGTATATGGACCTTAATATATATATATATGGTTAATTTGTGCTGGAACAGGATCCAGTACCTCTCAGACATGAAGTGCCCGGAAATTATTTATATCAGGCATCTCTGCAGCTTTTTTTTTTCTTTTAATAAAAATAAATAAAGTCACAATAATAAAATGTGACACCTCCCTTCCAAAAATACAATTAGCTCATTTCCATTATGACTAATTTGTAACTAGTAATCATAGCATACTCATTTTATTAGTCACATCTACTCACGTATCATGGATATGGTGAAAAGGGCAGCTGACTTTGTTGTTATTTCTTAAAGAACTAAGCTATAGTAATGGGACAGAACAGGATGCTTAAAAAAGGGAAAGGATGTATTTTTATTTATGAAACCATTTTTGAAAAATGTTTTACAAATTAAGTAAGTATTAACTGCTACTTTATTATGAACACCTGTACACCTGTTCATTCATGCAGTTATCCAATCAGCCAATCATATGGCAGCAGATTGATGCATAAAATTATGCAGGTACAGGTCAAAAGCTTCAGTTAATGTTCACATCCAACATCATAATGTGATCTCAATGATCACAGCATGGTTTATGGTGCCAGACAGGCTGGTTTGAGTATTTCAGAAACTACTGATCTCTGGAATTTTCATGCATAACAGTCTCTAGAGTTTCCACAGAATGGTGCGAAAAAAAACATCCAGTGAGTGGCAGTTCTGTGGGCAGAGACACCTTGGTCAGCAAGAATGGTCAGACTGGGTCGAGCTGACAGGAAGGCTACGGTAAATCAAATAACCACTCTTTACAACCATGGTGAGCAGAAAAGGGTCTCGGAACACATAACGTGGCGAACCTTGAGTTGGAAGGTTTACAACTGCAAAAGACCACATCGGGTTCCACTTTGGTCAGCCCAGAACAGGAATCTGAGGCTATAGTGGGTGCAGGCTCACCGAAACTGGACAGAAAATGTCACCTGGTCTGATTAACCTTGATTTTTGCCACGACATGCAGATGATGGGTCATGCACATGAATCCATGGACCCAACCTGCCTTGTGCCAACAATTCAGGCTGGTGGTGGTGGTGTAATGATGTGGGGAATGTTTTCTTAGCCCCTTAATACCGATCAAACATCATTTGAATGCCACAGCCTATGTGAGTATTGTTGCTGACCAAATTCCACCATTTAACCATCTTATGGCTACTTCCAGCATGAAAATGCCCCATGTCATCTCAAACTGGTTCCATGACAATGAATTCAGCGTATTTTACTTTAGTTTAGAAATAGACAGCAGTGTGATAGGATGCAGGCCATATCATCAAATGAATATATATGTACCTTGAGATGGCCTGTAACCTGTGTTGAAACTAGTTGCTCAGAAAGTAGCTTCTAGCTCTTAAGAACCATCTTTCATCTGTCTTTTTAATGGCAGGGTTTTAACGTAAGGGAGAAATAAATGTCTTGGCAATGCAGGACTACATTGGACTTTTCTACTTGGTTCACATAACACGTACATGTATGTTATACTCATCACATCTACCAAATCTAGAGATGCTGATCCTGTAAGAAACGTATAATAAATCTCTTGTTATATGGTCTTTTTCAGCTGCTGTGCTGTGCATAGAGACCGAAAAGCCCACCATGATCCTGCTAACTCCATCCTCTGGTATGGTTTCCACAAACACGCCAATCTCAAAGATTAGATAGCATGTTCATTTCCATGTCAAATACAGTAGTTGTTCTGTGGTTTGTATGTGGTTTGCTGCTGTCAATGGCTCAGTATGGCAAATCGGTTGGTGGGCATGACGTGAAGCCATGTGCTGTGGACAGCTCCACCGCACCTTTCTGTCAATGTGTACAGTGGAGCTAAAGGCATTTTGTGGATATATTAACTATGTTATGCATATGTTATTGCTGTTTTGTTTTCAGAGTTTTCAAGAACAGAATACAATAACAATAAAAGGATTGTGTTCTACATTTGCTCAGTGGTCAGTAATGTAGTTCAAATTCAGTAGTCATTACCAGGAAACCATATCAGACAGCCATCCAGAAATGCACATAAAGCTTAATCCACCTAACCTGAGTATAACAGACCAGACTCAGAGAGAGAGTGAAAATCCATGTGCAGAGGCACTTTATTACAAAGTCACAGTGAAATCACAAACCAATCACAGTGGCAGTGGTAGCTCAGTGGTTAACACATTGGGCTACTGATCGGAAGGTTGTGAGTTCAAAAAGAGCAAGGCCTTTAACCCTCAACTGCTCAGATGTATAAATGTAAGTCGCTCTGGATAAGGCGTCTGCCAAATGCCGTAAATGTAATGTAGATGTCATTAACCAGGCATTAGCCAGCGCACGAGTAGTCACAATGCAATCAGGTCAAAGAACAATCCAGAAGAGTAAACCAGGAGAGCAGATAGAGGGTCAAACACGGTAGGATAACAAGGCTTAGAACTTACACAACCTCACTGTTTGGCAGGATTTTGCAATGAATTAATGATCTTGGCGTGTTAATATACATGGGAGTCAGGAAGTGAACCAGAAATGTTTGACATAGGTCATGTTAAAACTCTGGGGACTGTGACCTCTGCTGGTTGGCAGGGCTGGCGTCACAGGACATTACTCCTGATACTACTGAAGCCAAATCACCTCTCCTACCCCTGGGCCTGGGAGCAGGTCGGTCCGGATGTTCACGATGGAAATCTGTGCTGAGAGCTGGGTCTGGAATGTCACCCGCACTGACCCAGGAGCATTCTTCAGGCCAATACCCCTCCCAATCCACAAGGTATAGCATGCGACGGCCCTGTCACTTGTAGTCGAGTAACCTCCTTACAAGGTAAGCCAGTCCACCCTCACCTGGTCCTCCCGTGGCTTAGTTCCAGTCGAATGCCCTTGAGCAAAAGAAGACAAAACAGGTTTGAGTAATGATACATGAAAACTGGGTGCAATTATATGTGATTGTGACAACTCCTCATGATAAGACACTGGATTAATTTCTTTTCTTTTTTTTTGAGAGTTCACCCATTTTCCCCCTAATCTGATCTTGGCCAATTCCCACCCACTAGCCAGCTCTCCCCTGTCACATGACAGCTACCAACCAGAGATGGTGACAGCTAACATGTGCTTCCTCCAAGACGTGAAGTCAGCCAACTACATGTTTTTTGAACTGGTGCTCATGGTGTGTCACAGGGCAGCGTAACACACTCGGAGGAAAGTGCTATCCGGCCTTTTTCACATGCATGAGCTCACAGATGCCCACGATTGGCTATTGTGATTGGATAGGCTGATTGACTCACTGTGATTGACAGGGGAGAGGGAATATGTCTCCCCTCCCACCCAGATCGCAGAGTCAGTTTTGCTCCCTTGGACTCCCAGCCATGGATTGGGATTCAAACTTGATCTCTGGATGATAGGGCAAGTGCTTTTCTCTTGCATTATTTTCTAGAAAGGACCAATGAATCTGGGACTTCCAAAAGGGAATTCTCAGGCAGAGATCCCTGGTGGACAACCAGCCTGTTTGCCCCAGGCATAGTTGTGGATGCAGCCTGTGTCTCTTTTCAGCTTGAGACTGTCTTTGGAATGCCTACTGTAGATGAACATATGCTGCTTCCCAGGTCTGTTCACTCCTTCTAATCAATTCATCAGGTCTTCTGACAGGATTTATGCTTGGTTCACCAGACCAAACATTGGTATCCTACTTGAAGTGTGTGAGGCCAGTGGAGGGGTGGATAAAGCATTTCTGCTTATACTTTGCCCAGGGGAGGTAATAGCTCCAGTGGTGCTGGTTATTGGAAAAGTGCACTCTTCCAATTTCTTGATTCATGCATTCAACTTTTTTTGACCATTTGTTTGTGGGTGATAGTCGGATGAAGACTGACATTTATGGTAAGTTGTTGACAGAAGGTTCTCTGGACATGTGATGTGAGTTGCGTTCCTCTGTCAGAAACCATGTCCTCTGGAATCCCATAATATCTAAAGATCTGCCTGAACATAATCTCTCCTGTTTTTAAGGCAGTTGCGAGTTTGGGAATACCAGATTAGAGAAACAGGCAATGATGATGAGTATGGTGACGAATCCTTGTAATACTTGCAGATCAGTTATACCAGCGACATTGTGGTATATTCACAGACTGAGTATACTTTGACGTAATTAGTGACATCCAAGGAGAACCACCGGAACTTATTGGTTACAAGGGAGGATACCCTGCTCCAATCTCAGTACTGAAAGCATCTACTAAATGGTACCATTTTTGTGGCAGAGCCTTATGAACTCCTCCAGGAAGCCAGAGGTCTGCTAGAACTGTTGCGCATACCCTCCTAGTAGGTGGCCTTGAAAAGCGATGGCTGATCTCAGATCCCGAATTTCTACTTAATCCATGGTGTTCGGCAAGTCTTCTGTATCGGATTAAACTCAGAGAGCGTGATGATCCATGCACAGAGGTGCTTTAATACAAAGTCCAAACATATGCATTGAAATCACAAATTCAGTTAACATTAACATGAATGTACAATCAGACCAAAGGACAATCCAAAGGAGTACACCAGGAGGCAGAGGGTCAACAGTGCTCAGAACTTCACAACTGCAATGTTTGGCAAGACTTCGCAATGAATGAATGATCTTGATATGTTTATATACTGTGGAGTCTGAAAGTGAACCATAAATGTTTGGCAGAGGTTGGGTTAGAATGCTGGGGACTGCGACCTCTGCTGGTGGGGAGGGGTAATGTCCTTGGCTGGTGTTACACTAAGCTCTGCCTGTATGAGGCACGTAATATCAGCATGTAATTCCTAATGTTCTGTCTGTGCATATGTATTTTTTTTGCCCATTTGGAGATAAAAAATCACGAAATAGTTATAATGTATTGCCTTTTTTAAAGCCCCAGTCAGGAATTTGTGGTTGTTGAGCCTCCAATATGTCTGCAAGAAGACCCAGTAGGACTTATCAAATTAGTAGAACTATCTTTAGTAAGTACAGTGGATATAAAAAGTCTACACACCCCTATTAAAATGGCAGGAATTTGTGATGTGCACAGCCCTCTTTAGATAACCCCACAGATTTTTGATTGGATTTAGGTCTGGACTCTGGCTGGGCCATTCCATCCCCAGTTCCAGCCGAAGAAAAACAGCCCCAAAGTATGATGCTGCCACCACCATGCTTCCCCGTAGGGATGGTGTTCTTTTGGTGATATGTAGACTTTTCATATCCACTGTATAACATAAGTATATCTAGAACTAGTTTGGTGATCTTTTATTACTACCTTATTGGGGCTTTGAATATTCCTAAAATGTTACAATTTCTAAAACAGCTGCTCGATATGATAAACGTGATTTAACAGGCATCTCTGACACTGGCTTTACACACTCAAATGAAGGGAGGTAAAAGCAATACCAGCATCATCTGTTGCACTGTCACCCCTTTTAAGCGGTGAGCCACCGAACATTTCCTACTATATGTAATAATCATTTGGCTGTGTGTTGTAATTTTTTTCTCTGTTTTGTCAACAATATGATGCATAAGCAGTTCATTATTTACTGTTTTCTAACTAAACTGTATTAGGGATACCACAGTTTATTACATGAATTCACCATTTATCTTTAAATTTATTCAAGCAACTGAATAAACTAGCCAGTAATGGTATTAAATAATGGCTGCAAATGATAGTTGTTTAAAAAACATACCATACAGACTGGCTAACGTTTGTCCTATTTCTCATTAGGCCTCTTAGAATGACTTCAGTATTCACCAGCTCCACAGACAAAATGTGTTGTAAGTTTTAGCTGTATTTTCAAATCACATGTCTGGTGAGGTTCGATCAAAGTTTAAAAAAACAAAACAAAAAAAACAAACAAACCAAAAGAAAAACCCAATTTAAATTAAAATCGTTACATGCAGATTTTTGGTGAATGATGTGCTGTTGGCTTGTGCTGTGTCTGATTGGTTGTTTTCTTTCAGATGAAGAGTCGCTTGCAATCGACTGGCTTTGGAATCACATCAAGTTCAGGTTGCAAAACGCAATAGTAGGAACCCTGCATTAAACTTTTTTGATGTCTGTATAGCTGTTAGGTGTATAGTTTAAAAACAAGAGATGATATTTAGATGATGATGTGTCACTTAGCTTACATGTTCTCTATTCTCACACTTCCATTCACCGTTTATTGAACGAAAGCCATTTCTGCATGTGTCCTTGCATGCCTCCAGTCTACCCCCATCTGATAAAAATGACGTTATTGACAGGGTATAAAGGTGTGCTTCTTTTTCTCTTCACTGTTTTGTGTTGAAGGAAAATGGCAGCTCTACTGTCCGTATGGATTCTGTTATGTTCTGACAGTGAATTATGTGATGATAACACTGGAGTCAGTTACTAGCTCTCCAGACAGAATTATAGCTGATGGAGCTCTCCTTGACCAGGCATGCTTTATTTTAATATAACCATTCTTTCTATGTGTCTGTGCTAGTGAGAGTTTTGGACACATTTTCACAAGTTTTGGAAGTGCAGACAAAACAACGGCATTCTGGTCAAGAAAACTGCCATCTGTATTTTTGTCTGGAACTTAAGTTACTGTTTCTGATGATGTTTTAGAGTAAAATATCAATTTAACGAAAATGATTGCATTTGAGGTTTCATGCTAAACTGTGAATCGATTATGTCTGCAGCTTTTTGTGTGTTTAATTGTGTGTATGTGTGTGCTCCATTAGCAAAAAAATGATTATCCAGCCTACGAAGAACTCCATTTACATTTTAAACCCACTCATTTGCTTAAGGACAAAGAACTCTTTGTATATCTTCATTAAAAATCTTTGCAGCGTTTCAGTGGCACAAAGTCAAAGAGCGGTTTTAAGATGCCAAGAAGAGCCCTGTTGTGTTTAATCTTTTTTCCGCCTATGAGTCATTTACAGTTAAGATCCATCTTTGTTTTCACTGCAAAAAGGACAGTGATCATGTGACGCTCTCAGTAGTGCTATTTCTGAGCACTGTGTACTGTAAATATAGCTCCTATTACATTTATTTGTCACTACAAAATGGGCAGTAGGGTTGCCTAAGGATTAATTCAAATGAAATGATTCTAGTAGATTTTCTTTGATAATTATAAAGATTGCTGGAATAAATTTATGTTAACAAAAGGCTGTGTGACCCAGATCAGTGGCTGTGCATAATTCATATTGATGAATGGTGATAATGTATTATTTACATTAGCTATCTAATGGGAACTGATCAGCATTTGTCATCTGAGATTTAAGTAAACAATTTAGTCTGCAAAATCCACTCTTCAAAAGATTTATTCAAATTGCATTGTTGTGGTATCATTGTTCATTTTTTATTCTTATAACATCTGGTTTCTATACTCATCTGAGCAGTACATACAGTGAGGGGAAATTAGTATTTGTACACTTTTGTTTTTGTTATTTAATATACTTCCAATGCATATATCCATTTCAAATTTACACACGTCTTTTAACTTTGACTTTATAGGGAAAAAAAATATTCAGACACTATACATACATACATACACACATATATATATATATATATATATATATATATATATATATATATATATATATATATATATATATATATATATATATATATACGTGTGTCATTCTAAAAGACTGTGCCATTATTTGGGAAGATTAGGAAAAACCTACAGAGCCATTGCAAAGACCTTCAATATCCCTGTTGGTATAATTGGTTCGATAATATGCAGGTGGAAAGTTCATGGAACCATAACTAATTATGGGGCTGCTTCTCTGCAAACCGTACTGGAGCATTACACATCATCAAAGGAAACATGAATGGAGTGATGTACCAGGATATATTTGAGCAGAATTTAATCTCCAAGAAACTGAATCTGGGAAGAAGCTGGACGTTTAAACAAGACAAAGACCCCAAACGTACAGCCAAAATTACTTACAAAGGCCTTGCATGGCCTAGCCACTCTCCTGACTTTATTCCCAATCAGAATTTTAGAGCATTTTTAGTCCATTGTGAGGCCTCGTAACCTAGGGATTTTGAAGATGATTTGCTAAGAGGAATGGACCAAAATTGAGCCACAATTCTGCAAAAAGCTAATCACTTCTTACCAAAGCTGTAATTGCCAAGAACAGCTTTACAACAAAGTATTAATGGTAGTAATTGTTGGTGTCTGAATAATTTTTGGTGTGTGTGTGTGGTTTTTATTTTATTTTAATTTAATTTAATTTTATTTTTTTACATATCTTTGTTTATGCTTATGAATTCATATTTTTTTGTTAATATTTAAGTACAAAGTTAAAAGACATTATGCGTGTAAACTTGAAGTGCTCTGGAAGTATTTTAAATAACAAAAACATAACTCTTACTACTTATTTCCCCTCACTGTAGTCTGAGCAGCTTTTATTGACTGTGTGTTATTGGTACTATTTTCACTAATACTTTTTCAGTGTATGTATAGCTGAGAATTTTGCATTTGATATTCTGATTGTGGGATTAGTTGTGTGGAGAAGAGCACGCCTTAATATTTTAAATGTGTATTACACCACAGCGCTGTTCAAATCTCCCATCTTGATTGGTCAGAATCTGTTGATTACTTTTCTATATCAGCGCGGCTCAGGCAGTAGTGTGGACTGTAGTTCAAATACAGTTCATAGACGCATATTAATTTGCAGGTTCTAATAGTCAATTGTTTCTGTAGTTAGAAAATGCAATCAAAGGAATAAAACCATTCATAACGTGCTGTTATTGGAAAATAATCATCTTTCTCGTTGAACAGTTTTGTCACACAGAACCATATGACTCCAAGATCTTGTTAACATTAGAGCAGATGCTCAATGACTCTAGAGATCAATTTGAGATGGGTTGTGCTAGCACTGTCTTTCCTTCCTCTAATGACTTACTGTAAAGTGAGTTTCTTTACATAAAGTATTTGATTTGCCATTCTCATTTGGCTTCATGATTTGTGAAATTTTTATTTATTTTTTTGTTACACCTACCCTGCTCTTTAAACAGCCTTTTTCCCCCTTAAATATGATTTGTTAATTAAACAACCTTTTCAAGAACCTTCTTATTTTTCAATGTAAGATATCCATGCTTTATGCACGGTGGCAAGATAAGAAAAAGATGCTGTTATTTCCATTTCTATGCAGCTAATATTACAACAAATGTATTGTATGTAAATGTCTTGCTATGACTGATAATTTTCTGTTTTTTATGTGTATGTATATGACCGAAGCTCTACTTTTTGCTGGAGAAAAAAACCCAACACATTTTGTTTTTCCAATAAACCGCACCTTTATTTTCCTTGGGAAAATATTTGTGGAGAATGTTATAAGGATGTGCGAATATGTCAAAGCATTAGATAGATAAATGTAACTATTTCTGGGCATGTATGTGCGTATTGTTTAAATTACATCCAGTGATGACCTGGGATCAGCTTAGTGCCTGACTTCACAACTTTGTACCTTAAACTCATCTTATAGCAGTGTCAAAACAACAGCTGCTGTGTAATCATTACCCCTGTTTGGTCTCAGGATTTTTCCAGCGCACCAGCAAACTGTTCCTAAGTGGAAGGGCCAATGGGGTCCAGCTCAAAGAGTTTGCTCGTAAAAATGCCGCCAATGCCTTGTCTGTTGCCAACATGGTCATGGGGATGGGCTCCATTCTCAGCAGTCTCAATGGGTGAGATGTTTGTGTATTACTGGTTAAAGTTGAAGCAAACAATGAAAACTGAAATTGAATAATGTTGTCATAATAATAATAATAATAATGATGATGATGTCGATGATGTCTACACTGAGTATAGACAATTGTTCATTGTGTGCATTATATAATATAATTTACCCAAGTGGATTAGTTTTCCTAATAGTTGACTTTGCTGTACTCTGCTGTCACTCATCCAAAGATTAATTATTTTTAAAAAGCTTTTGTGTCCTGACACAATCTGTGCTTTCTTTTCACCTCAAAATCGTTCTCTTACACAGGCACCATTATGCTGCGTGTTGGCTGGTGCTGATTGGTTACCTGCTGGATTTGGCAGATGGCGCGGTTGCCAGGCAACTGAACGCTTGCTCAGCATTGGGTGAGTGGACTGTGCCTGTAAGACTGGCTATGAAGTTGTAGCAAAAATCAACCTGAAGCAGGTCCTTCTACTTTCAAATACATGTTGGATTTTTAGTAATCATTTAACTCAAATTTGTCTATCCACATGTATATCTTAAAATGTTTTAATTGAATTCCTCCTATAAAAACAACCATTATTTTCTGTTTGGTCATACTTATTGTCTAACTTTGTGAGCCTAAACAACCAAGGCAAGTCCTCACCCAGTGTGATTGTGATAACGTCTGCACGGATGCCTGAAATAGCTTGGTGCTGCTCTCACAGCGCTTACCCTTTCTGGTTGCTTTGTGATCTCAGCTTGGTTTTTTTGTGTGACTTTGCTGTGAGGTGTTGTATTGCCCTCTTCCAACTTCCCTTTTTTGTCAATCGAACAATCAGTTGCCTATTACGGCTAGCTAATTCCACAGGCTCTGGCTCCAATTGTCCCCTTTGTTCCGGCGCTTTGGGCTCTCAGCATATCTAACATTGCTGAAATCGTTGACCTTGAGATTGGAATCCCGGTGCACTCATGTGGCAGTGACCAAAACAAGCCCTTCCCAAAATGGCACAATGTGGTATGAGATGGATGTGGAAATTTCCTGGAACCTGGTGCAGCCAAAGAGTCTTCAATCTCAGAAGGACTGAAGTGAAATTACGCCTTTAAAGATTACAGTGAGAGGATTAACGACAGTAGTTTCTGTAAATCCTCGACAAAGCACCTGCTATTCTTGTCAATTCTTTTTATCATAGGAGTGAAAAAAGATTGCTATGCAGTTCAAGTCATCTGTGGCATCTGTTTTCTTTGTGTTTTAGGAGCCAAACTGGATGATTTTGCCGATTTCACAACGTTTGGAATAGCAACATCACTGCTCTTAAGGACTCCCAACGTCCTGGATAACGTCCTCTGCATGTGCTACATGCTGTCTGTGTTTATTCGGCTTTGTTTCTTCTCCAGTGGTGAGGAAACTTGACATTTCCTGCCGTTTCTTAGCTAATTGTTTCTGTATTTGAATGAATAGCAGCACAGGACCGCATTCCCCCCCCCACCTCCCCCTAAATGTTTTCAGATCTAAGACTTCGCTGATTTTCTTCATGCTTATGTGCATGTGCTGATAAATGCCAATCACCCATAAATTACCAAGTGCATTCAAGGCACTGATTTACACTTAGTGTAGTGACAGTAGTGACAGCCACAAAACTCCATGAATGGCAATGTTCACGGAGAGCTGAAAACAACAAAAAAGACGACTAAACTAATGAAAAGAGCACCTCCTAAATGCAGCGTTTTTAATTTTCCAGTAATGCAGTTCAGCCACTGCAGTGCATCGGCTACCACAGACACAGACAAACTCTTCCTTCTTTTATAGGGCACCATTACGTTTGTCCTGTGTGATCTGTATATAAAAGTGCAGTAACTCATTGACAATTATACGATTTGAAGCTGATCAATCAATTTCACATTAGAGACTCTCCTAATATGTAAATTTTCACAACCTCAGGAATTCTCTTTGGATAGAGATGTTTTTCTGAACTAACTGGATTCTTCATGAATATCATAGTTAATGTGTAAATGCACCTGAGAATGATTTACAAATAAATTCGCTCATGTCCAGCTTGATAAATGAGGCCTATTGCTCACGTGGAACATCCATTCGGTGAAAAATATTCCATAACAATATATTTGAATAATATGAAACTTCCCAATCTCATCCAAACCAGAAAAAAGATTGAATGTAATGTGAATGACTTCCTCTATCATTTGCAGGCATTCCTTTCATGTATCGTGGCCTGCCGTGCATCTACTCGTCCGCCATTCTCGCCTGCCTGTCTCTCCTCACTGGAGGGAACATGGCTGTGCTCCGGCTCACTGCCGTAGCCATGATCCTCTTCATGGTCAGCCAGACTCTTTACCCTCATGACCGGGTGCTGGAGTCACAGGCCTGGAAAAAGGTGGTCTATGCTGGAGGTACAAATGCTCAAATTTTTTTTTTCCCCCACCTTTTTTCCCCTTTCTTTTTAATAAGCCTCAAATTCAAATTTCACTCATGTAGGAGGAGAGATTTGTTTTTGTATAGACTGGCATGTAATCTCATATGAAGTATTGACTTGATGTGACATTCTCAAAACTATCGACACTGTCATTTAAGATTTAAGTTTCATGTACTATATACATCAGTGGTTCTCTGAGTGGGGTCTGGGGACCTTCAGGGACCAATGAATTCTTGGTTTAGTTAAATTGGGGGAAATCAAGCCACAGTTATCAAAGATACATTTGTTATTGAACTCTTTCCCTGAATTCACACTGGATGTGTCACTAAGCATTGCATCAAGGGTTGCATCAAGTGTCATGCCAAGCCCTCAGTTTGTTTTGAAAGAGAGATTAACTGTTTAATGTTCAATGGAACAATGGAATAAGTCCAGTTCAAGAGATCCTGGAAACCCCTGCCAGTAACCCGCCCTCGTCTATCCTGTTTACTAATTACACTCACCGGTTGCTCATTACTTTGCTAGTGTCCTTTATAAATGACCCTCACTTTGTAACTCACATTGCTATGCAGGATTACATAACAGGATATAAGAACACAATGAGGAAATCTCCACTAGAGGTTGACCGATTGCTGGAACTATCGGTTATCTGCAAAAATCCACACCGATAGTTTTTCCCGCCCGCGTCCGTTGCAGGAGTGGCTGAGAAGAGTCCGCGTTCATTACACAGCAGAAGAGCGGCCTCTAGAGGCAAAATAAAAACGATCATGAGCAGAGTGTTTTTTAACACTGTAGTGTTTTTTGATTCATTTTGAATGTCTCAATTTAAAAAAAAATATATATATATTTGGAGTGTTACTTTTTGGTTCAGTTTAGATGTATATCTTTTATTTACTTTAATATTTATTAATAGTTAGTTAATATATTCATATTTATATACTTATTTAATTAGAAAAATTACAGTAAATTTTTATGGTAAGTCAGTACTGTTTATTTTGGTAATAAAGTTCAGCAATATTTTAATTTGTGTTATGTTTTCATTCAGTATCAATTTTAAAAACTATCGGTTGATTAATGGGTTATTGGCAAGTACTGCCCAACTTGGTTATCATTATATCGGTAAAATCCATTATCGGTTGACCTCTAGTCTCCACCATAGTACGTGCCGAGCTAAATGTTTTTTGGCCAAATAGTCCTGAAGAGCGAGCTATTAAAATAACCAATGACTGTATATATTGGTGGATGTCCTAAGTGAAGCCAAAATGTCTCTGAGGCCCTCTAGTTGCTGGCTGCAGTGCAATTTTTAACTCCGCCCACTCCCATATAAGTGAATGAAAACGAGCTAAACTTACGTTTTAAGGTACATCTTCACAAATTATTTTTGGGAATAGTGTTCTGAGGTTTTTTTTGTTTGTTTGTTTGTTTTTTGACTTTGATATCTCCCACAATATTTTTCCTTTCGATAAATGTGTTATAAAGGGTGTGGTCAATAAGGTGACAGTTTTGGACATAATGGACAGTAGCTAAGCCATGCCTTGTCCTGCTGTAAACTGACCCTAAGTGGGGCGTTCTTTGCAGTTTTTATGGTATGTTGCTGTCATTTTGATGTCTAAGCTAGCTCTATATCTATATAATCTATTTATACTGATATTATAACTAGCAAACTAACATGAATGAACAAAGCGATGGCACAAAGCATGGCAGCTAACACTAGCTAACTCTCATAACAATTTACTAATACCTGTATGACCTTATAGCTAACACTTCAAGTAGTTTGGTAAGGTTAGCCAGTCACTCCTTTTGAAACAACTCCACCGACAGAACGACTGGAGCAAAAAGAACACACCATCAGATCCTCCATTCAGACGGGTAACTTACTGCAGGTGACAAAGCTAGAGGAAATGATGGACAAATAGGTTGTGTTGAATGTAAAGGTTGACTGCTATTTACCAGTGTATTTTCAGTTGATACATCACATTAGCTACTTATACTTTCATTACTTTGTTTAACAAGATGGATTAGCTAACGTCAGTTAGCAAATGGTAGCTCAGTCAGTCAGTGTTCGATGCACCATTTTAAGTTGCACTAAAGGTAATATCTCTCGATGTGCGTGTTCCCGACATGAAGATATGAGCAGGCTTCAAAACTGCACAATTCGAATCAATGACTCCAAGTTGTCCATTCATATATACAGCCATTAACAATGACCTGGATGTAAAGCATCCAAAAACCAAAGGATTTGGATACCCAGATTGGGTAGACCCAGATCAGTAGGTTTCTATGGAGTTTCTGCTTCTCTTACACATGTGAGTGAAACAAATAGACTTGGAGTGTAAAACAAGGGCAGCACTATATGTGATGCTTGATGCCATGTGCCTGGTGTGAATTGGCCTTTAGCCTGTTTGACTGGTCTCTTATATATCTTATATAAAATTTGTCATTTTTCCTCCAGGTATTATTGTGGTCTTCTGCTCTTCATTCCCTCCTGTGTGTCTGTACTATCTGCTATGGTCAGTTTCCTACATTTTGTTCCCAATGTCCCTATGGAGCTGCAAAGTGTAACGGGCTAACTACTTGTCCAAACCTCGACACTCCAGGCTTGAAGAAAGCCCATGTGGCCCAACAGAAGCATCTTTGCAGCCTTGGAGTATCAAACCCTGCTCAATTCCAGAAACTCTGGACATTGTATGCTGTTTTTATTTTTTATTGTTGAGGTGATAAACGTTGGTGTGCAGTGATGAAACCGGCCTGATCTAGAGGACTGATGGACTGACAGTGAAATAACTGCACTTAAATCAGTTTGTAAAAAGGCTGACTGTTGACCGCAAAACACGTTTCTATTTGGGTGAACTGTGTGTTGCGTTCACAAAGGTCTCTGATGTGTGTCACTCTTGAAATGTAAAAAAGATTCCATCACAACTGCTGTGGGGTGATATTATTTTGGTGAGGTTTATTCATGGGGAAAATAGAACCATTTTATGCGAACAACGTCTTGTATATATGTACCATAATTTGGATTTTCATATTGGTAAATCAGATATTTTATTAAAAGGGAAATAAAAACAGAAGCTAAAGCATGTGTGTGAGAAAATGCTCAAGTATTAATTATAGGAAAACTAAAATAAAATGGATAATGTCTTCTTAGTATTCCACTGACATTTTAAAAATACAATCAGTTAAAAAATGATGTATTTTATTATTCAGAGGGGTCAAACTGTCATTTGATTCAAATTATTTTTAACTGCTAGTGCCTATTGATCTGCTTTGTGACATGTAGGCAGTGATGTGTAATAAAAGCCACTACAGTATGATGAAGGTTAATGCTTGAGTAACATTATTCCTCTAATTTCTGGATTAAATGTACACATCCTCCAAACATGACAGAAGCCGATTTTCTTCAGCAGTTGAATTCTGTGCATTCTGGCAATGTTCATTTGAGACTGTGGGCCTGTATAGTGAGGATTTCATACCGCAATAGCGCACATCAGTATTCAGACCTCTACACAGTCACTATTCAGAGAGCTGCGTAAGAACTGCTCACGTGGGGACGTAAGAACTGAGGAGAAGTCTAGCGCTACTGTCTGACAGTGTGATGTAACCACAATGTGTCACACTCATTCATGTTCTGGGCTGTACATTCACAAAAAAAATAAATAAATAAAAATAATAATTAAAAAAAACTACATAAAATGCCATTTAAGGCCAACATTAAACACATAAATATGACACAATTAATTAATAAATAGCATCATCCTTTTATAGTGCACAAAAAGGTTCCTTGTTTCACACTGAAGACATCACAGCATCTTAATTCAAGACACTGCTTATCTTGAGGACTGTATTTTTATGGATAAAATGATAAACAATACTTACAGTGGGTATAGAAAAGAATCGCCCCCCCTTTAAAATAATCCCATTTTGTTCCTTTCAGCCTGAAATGAAGACACAGTTTTTGTTTTATCCAGCTGTATTTACTCAGTGCAACTTATAACATCCAAGTAAAAGATATAACACCAACATGTCAGAATTTTTTAATTTTTTTATTTAAAAAACAGAATCACTGCGTTGGAAAAAGAAACACCCCCTTGTGTCAATATTTTGTTGAACCACCTTTTGCTTTAATTACAGCCTTTAGTCTGTTGGGATATGTCTCTACTAACTTTGCACATCTAGACTTTGCAATATTTGCCCACTCTTCTTTGCAGAGCTGCTCAAGTTCAGTTAAATTTGATGGTGACCGTTTGTGGACTGCAGTCTTCAAGTCATTCCACAGATTTTCAATGGGGTTCAAGTCTGGGCTCTGACTAGGCCATGCAAGGACATTCACCTTTTTCTCCGTCAACCACTGTGTGGTCAGTTTTGCTGTGTGCTTTGGGTCATTGTCATGTTGGAAGGTAAATCTTCTTCCCATTGACAACTTTCTGGCAGAGGGCAGCAGATTTTCCTCAAGAATTTGACAGTATTTTGACCCATCCATTTTCCTTCTATCCTGACAAGTGCTCCAGTCCCTGCTGCAGAGAAACACCCCCATAACAGGATATTACCACCTCCATGCTTTACTGTAGGAATGGTGTTATTTGGATGGTGAGCTGTATTGGATTTCCGCCAGACATATCGTTTGATGTTGAGGCCAAATAATTCATCTGACCATAACACCTTTTTCCATGTGGCCTCAGAATACTCAAGGTGCGTTTTGGCAAAGCTCAATCGTGGGTGGCTTTTTTCTTGCAACCCTTCCATACAAGCCACATTTGTGGAGAATTTGTGATATTGTTGTCACATGCACACAATGACCACTCTGTCATAAATTCCTGCAACTGCTTCAGAGTTGCTGTAGGCCTCTTGGTAGCCTCTCTGACCAGTTTAGTCCTGGCTCTTTCATCCAGTTTGGAGCGATGTCCTGATCCAGGGAGGATCTGTGTTGTACCAAATACCTTCCACTTCTTAACAATAGACTTCACTGTGTTTCTAGGCATTAATAAAGCCTTTGAAATTTTTTTGTATCCATCTCCTGACTTGTGCCTCCTGACTTTTTGACAGTGCCTTGCCATCCATAGTTGATTGTTTGCTTCAGTTGCACTACAAAATGCTCCAGGAAAGCTCTTTTCATGCTGAGCTAATCAAAATGACCATAGCTGATCACAGTTGAAAGTCAAATGGCTTTGTGTGCCATTGAGAAGGTGATTAGCTACACCTGATTGAGTTTACAAGTCATTTTTAGGAGGGGTTTCCAACTCAGTGATGTGTTTTTTTTTTCTTTTCTGACATGTTGGTGTTATATCTTTCACTTGGATGTTATAAGTTGCACTGAGTAAATACAGCTGGATAAAACAAAAACTGTGTCTGTCTTCATTTCAGGCTGAAAAGCAACAAAATGTGATTATTTTTAAGGGGGGGTGATTCTTTTCTATACCCACTGTATATTAAGCTGAAGGATAGTGGATGAGAGCTCAGTCAGCTTATTTTTCAAATCTTGGGACCATTTTCTTTACAGGAGAGTGCACTGAATTTACAAAATACTAACATTATTTTAGTAATTAGATAAACCAACATAAATTAAAAGTGTGATAAAAATAGACTACTCCACATACACATTATGATTTTATGACCTCAATTTAGTATCTAATGGCTTCAAAACTATATGTCGGCCCATGATTTAAAAAAACAAGGCAGGTGCTGGATCAAGTGCTATTCTATAAGCTGCTGAATGATGAGGGTGGAAGCCATATTAAATTCCAAATTTTCTAAAAAAGGACTATTTATACAATAAAATTTTGGCAATATACTAGAATCTTGTTAGATATTGTCCCTTGCTTTTGTTACATTATATTACATTTGACTCTTGCTCTTCAGTCACATTTTGTTTTGTTGTCAGGTGTAAAGGCAAGCAGTTGTGTTTAAAGGTAGTAGTCTAGATGCGATTGAAAACCCAAGTCTCAGATGCTTTTACAGAAGAAAAATTTGGCAATCTTGGAGGCCAGAAAATCAACTTGAGCGACTGTGTAACCTGTCTCTGAACAACTACGAACAACTTTCCCCATATAAATATTGACTTAATTTGCCAGCTCTGAGTATGGCCTTGTGTGCGCACTGAACGCTCAAGGTGGAACTCCTGCCTTCCTTCTGTATTCAGAAATGTCCATGAGTTGTGTTGCACTTAGGGGTTTAGTATCAGCCAGGTGGATGTACGACTCCAGCAGTTTGATGATAGCAGAATAAGCTGGGCGATCCTTAAAATTCCACATGCAGCAATATTTCATGAGGTCAAACCTGTAGGAGAAATGACAAGCTCTTTCAGCAACATCACTGGCCACAGTGAATTGCAACTCTTTTTCCCTTGTACTATTGCTGTTTGTAGATGACTAGTAAAAGTACAGATTGGCTGATCGCACCACAGATTTGACTCACAGTGCCCCTCCACAGTTTGGAGGTCTTTTTAGCTTGTAATTCGCCAAAGCATGGAGGAACGTCTCCGATGGCTCCAGTTCGGGAAATGGAGGAGCACCTTATAGAAGAAACATGAAAACACTCAATAATTAAATGAACTGCTGAAATGTTCTTCTCATGAGTATGTTCAAATTTCTCAGTGACAATATGTGTGACAGCCTGAGAAAACCCTACCCATTTTTAACAGGTTTTCCTGAACTTTTATATATTTTTGGTTTGTACATATCTCCATCATGTTGTAGCATTTTAAAGTCTGGTTTCCAAAAAGTAAAATGGAAGAAATTTACATTTTAATTTTCTTTCTAAAAACAACTGCTATTTATAAATAAGATAAACAAATTACAATAATGACCATGGAAGCTATGTCTTTCTTTATATAGCCGACAGACTGGCGTTTTTTGTGTTTAATAACTATTTTTTTTTTTTTTAAATATAATTTTTTCAATTAATATATAAATTATTATATTTACAGTCCTTAATAACATTGTCATCATTTCTATATTATCTCAGGTAGAATATTTTAAATATTATACTAAGCTGATGGGCTATAAAAGGCAAGAACACCGTCGACCTCCATATGCAGAACTTAATCTACTTTTGGAAAAATGACAGTAGACACCTTATCAAAGAATGATACATTTACAGTGTGAAGCGAGTTCTCACTTTGATTAACAACATCATCCACATCACTTCTCTGTTGTATCACCTGAGGTAAAAGTCATTCATGGTCTCTTCTCTCGACTGACCACTGTTCATGCTAACCTTCGTGGGTTAATAATCGCTGAATAATTCAGTGTGTCCGCTGTGTAAGCGGTCATCTATGTTTTGATGATGATGATGACATGACAGTGCAGTAGCATTGCAGACATTTTGACAGCCGGTATCTGATTACAAACTGAACTGATTAGGACTATGTCCATTTCTCGTCATCAATGTCATCAATGTCATCGTCATCAATTGAGAATGTCAAAGCATTACATTCACTGCGTAAGGAAATCACACTCAACTAGCAAGGTTTTTTTGCCGATTGTTTGTACTGTTGTGTTTCTTATAGCATCATAATCTTTACAGGCAGACAGTTGAGGCAAGATTAGAAAAATATTAATACAATTTTCTGTTATTTTGGTAAAATATATTGCTAGTTTCTTAAAATTGAAGGCTCAGAGTAAGAAGAAAAAAAGTTTTGGTCAAAATTAGATTATTCATCATTTTTGGCGACATCTATTGGGTTTTCTCAGACTGCCACACTTATTATATAATCCAGATACACTATACAGTTGCAATCAAAATTATTCAACCCCCATTTCAAATCAGGTTTATTGTCTAAATTTACAGACTTTCAGCTGTTTGCAATGAACAAACCAAACAAAAGCAATTGAAATAGTTCAACACAATGAATGCTTCAAGTGGTTTCCCCAAATTCAACTCAAAATGCAACTTATACTGACTTCTCCAGACTCATAATTATTCAACCCCCTGAATAGAATCCCTCACAACAGCACAAATATGCAAAACAGGTGTTGTCTCAAGCACACTTGATGCAACTAATCAAGGGCTTTAGTTGCACCAGGTGTGCTTGAGCTGGAACACATGAAATACCTGAACTGGCTAGGGGAAGAAAGTACATGAAATACTTGGACGGGGCAGAAAAAGGAAGCTGTCAACGGCTGCAACCAGATTTCTGAGAAGGCAGGTTGTGAAAAACCCTCGAGTGACTGCAAAAGACCTGCAGCAAGACTTGGTGGCAACAGGCACTGAGGTTTCAGTCAGCACAGTAAGGCGCGTACTAAACTCAGAAGGTTTCCATGCCAGAACTCCAAGACGTACACCACTACTGACCCAATAGCACAAGAAAAGTCGGCTCAGAATCATATAAATAAGCCGCAGAAGTTTTGGGATTCTGTTCTGTGGAGCGATGAAACAAAACTGGAACTTTTCGGCACGATGGATCAGCTGTATGTCTGGAGAAAGAAGAATGAAGAAAGAACACTCTGTCCACAGTCAAGCATGGTGGTGGCTCGGTGATGCTCTGGGGCTGCTTTGCATCCTCTGGCACTGGAAACCTGCAGCGTGTGGAAGGCAAGATGGATTCATTGAAGTATCAGGAAATCCTAGGAGAAAACGTCATGCCGTCTGTGAGGAAGCTGAAGCTTGGGCGTCATTGGATCTTCCAACAGGACAATGATCCTCGATCCAGGAGAATGCATCTCATTTGCAGCAGGTCATAACAGCAAAAGGGTGCTCTACTAAGTACCATGAAGGGCTTGAATAATTCTGAAACTGGAGAAGTCATTATAAGTTGCATTTTCAGTTGAATTTGGGAAAACAACTTGAAGCATTTGTTGTGTTGAACTATTTCAATTGCTTTTGTTTGATTTGTTCATTGCAAACAGCTGAAAATCTGTAAATTTTGACAATAAACCTGATTTGAAATGGAGGTTGAATAATTTTGATTGCAACTGTATGGCCATCTGTATTGCAACTGTATATGGACACTTGACCATCATAGCCATTTGTAAGCCTTCCCCAAACTATTGCCACAAAGTTGGAGAAAACACAATTGTATAGAATATCCTTGTATGCTGTAGCATTACAGTTTCACTTCACTGGAACTAAGAGACCCAAACCTGTTCCAGCATGACAATGCCCCTGTGCATAAAGCAAGCTCCATGAAGACATGGTTTCTCAAGGTTGGACTGGAAGAACTCGAGTGTCCTGCACAGAGCCCTGACCTCAACCCCACTGTACACCTTTGGGCTGAACTGGAACACCAACTACACCCCAGGCCTCCTCGCCTGACATCAGTGCCTGACCTCACTAATGCTCTTGTGGCTGATTGAAGAAAAATCCCCACAGCCGTGCTCCAAAATCTAGTGGAAAGCCCTCCCAGAAGAGTGGAGGTTATTATAACAGCAAAGGGAGGACAAAAATCTGGAATGGGGTGTTTTAAAAGCATGGGTGTGATGGTCAGGTGTCCACAAATCTTCAGCCATATAATTGATGTGCAGAATAGTAGGAAATGAAGGTCAATTGCAGGACCTTACCTAAAGTTATCAACTCATAGAGAAGGACTCCAAAGGACCACCTGAGACATTGAATTAGAAAATGTCATATATTGCAAGAAAAAGGATTAGGCACTCTGATATAAAATAATGTGAAGCATCTAAAGGTCTTAATCAAGTGAAAGTCAAATTAATTGCTCATTTGTAAAAATAAACAAATAGTTTGATGATATAATTAATTCAAACTCCAAAGATATTCACAGTAAGACCTTACATGAGGCACTGTGTAAACATAATGCTCGGTTTTCCATTTTTTGGTGGAGTAAAATATACAAAATAATAAACCAGTCAAGACACGCAAGTATACAACAATGGAACCCTTAAACAGAGAAAACATGTTGCAAGACTCACACATCACTCCTGGCTGTAACAGGAAGTCTGAGTAGTCTCTCTGGTGCCTGCCACTTCAAAGGCACTCCGGCTGTCCCTTCATTTCCTACTGTCTCCGTCTCTGTCTGCCTCGACTCGAAAGCCGGGGCCAATCCGGACACTTTCACCAGGAGCCCAGAGCCAATCAGCATGCTGCGTGCTGCGACGTTCCCGTGCACAAGCCTGTGCTCTGACAGCAGGTAGTCCTGAGGCACGAAAACCACTGTGACCTACAGTGTATATCACATTGTACATATAAAGTGCAACTTGCACATGTTTACATTGTTGCAATACACTTACCAGACCGGTAGCCACTTGTTTGGCCACTAAATACACGGATCTCTCTGAAAAAGACTTTTCTTGATGGCACATCCCATGATCACCCTGTGTATTGGAAATCAATACGTTTTTCATTTACAAAATATCCATTATTTAAAGCTTGTGATTCTTACCTCTCGAAGGCTCCATAAGAAATGCAGCAGATTTCCAGGAGTGCTCGTCTTGAAGACCAAGTACATGGGAGAGTGTCGTGTCTGGCAGTACAGCATTCGCACCAGATTGTCGTGTTTGCAAACTGCTGAGTAGAACAGGGCCAACTCCACAAACACCTTTGCCTCGTGACTGTTTGAACTTCCTGAGACAGACGCGTGAATGTCAATGCAATATCATATCTCAAATCAGGAGATCTGCTAACTATTCCAACCACAACTGCTAACTTGCTTAATCATACTTGGTGTGCACTGTATTTAATGTCCTATGTATTAATTATCAGGTGAAGAGCTTCAGTTAATGCTCACAACAAAAATCAGAATGAGGAAAATATGTAATCTCTGTGACTTTAACCGTGGCATGGTTGTTGGTGTCAAATGGGCTGGTTTGAGTATTTCAGAAACTGCTGCTGTTCTTGGATTTATTTTCTCTCTCTCTCTCTCTCTCTCACACACACACACGTCTTTACAGTTTACACACAGAATGGTGAAAAACAAACAAAAAAAAAAACAGTGAGGGACAGTTCTGAGGCTACGGTAGCTCAAATAACCACTCTTTACAACCATGGTGAGCAGAAAAGTATGACACACCTGATTGGATAACTGCACGACTGAGCAGGTGTAAATGTGCTTTTAATAAAGTGGCTAATGAGTGTACAGAGGAATGAAAAAAAGAAACATACACACACACACACACACACACACACAGTAAATGTCCAAATTTACTGCGATTCAACACAGGGCTGGACTCTATTACAATGCTGCTCAATCCACTACACCAAACTGACACCATGCCAAATGGCTAATACACCATGCCAAGTGACTAATACTTCATCTCCACATATATATTGCACAAAATACTTTGGCGCAAAATAACAACGACTTTATCCTGGTCAGGGTCGTGGTGGATCCGGAGCCTATCCCGGGAACACTGGGTGTGTGGCGGGAATACACCCTGGATGGGACTCCAGTCCATTGCAGGACACCACACAAAGATGGTGTGTCTCAATCAGCTCCTTAGGTCATGAATCAGTATATCATGTACACGGGTTCGGGCACTGATAAGGACTCTGGGTCACTACACACTGGGACACAAATGACTTTTTTAAAAAATCACTAAACCCTTAAACGCCGTTAGACTCAACCAAAACCATATATAGAACGTCAACTAAAGTTAAAAATCACTAACGTAAGTAATCATTTGAGAGCTACAAGAACAATAACAAGCTACTTACATTTGTAGACGAAGTTTGAGTTCGTCCGCCATTTTTTTGAGCTGAGAGTCTTCAGAAAATATGATGTCATTTCCAGTAAGGGAACATAGTAGGCATAGATGCTCCCTGGTTTTTGCGGTGCATTGTGGGATTTTTTTAGGCAGCGAACATTCCAGTGCACTGGAAGGATTTTGCGATTGAGACAACCCTGATCAGTGCCCTGACTACTGAAATAGGGAGCTGATTGACACGCACCCATATTCGCACACTCATTCACACCAAGAGGGAATTTATGTTGCGTTCGTGTTGCCTTGTAAGTGGTAATTTGCGAGTTGTTATTACATCATTTCCCACCTCGGCACGTTTGACTTACTAAGTGAAAAAAACAAAACAAACAAAGAGTGTCTTTTGTTTGCACTGTCAGACCACGTAAAGCTCATAAAAAAAGCTAATTTAAGTGCACTTTTACAGTTACAAGCCTGAGTGGCTATTGGTGCTGTTCTAATATAGTGGACTTTAAACATTCATGCAACAGTTTGGACTGAAATTGCAGCACAGCAACAACAGCGGACAATAGCGTGTAGCGTTAGTAACAAGTCAGCCAGTGGACAACAGCAAGTAGTATTAGCAAAAAGCTAACCAGCTAAAATTAGTGATAACTCTAATGTTGATAATTATCTTCTCAAAACAGCGATTAGTATGGTCGCTGTTATAGATTTAACCAAGTACTGTGTCTGTATATGAACTGATCTAAAGCCAATACTGCTATAAACTAATATAAAAGTAGAGAAGGGACAATTTAGTGTTTACAGTGTGTGTGACCATGTTGATTTGACATCATTCCATTAACAGGAAGGAACTGGTAGTTGAGAAGACTACCCCATATTGCCAATTTGAAATTTCATGTTGAGGGGGCGTTTCCGGTGGTTTTTACTGGTTGTGGGTGGGGAATTACAAGTTGCAACTTCGCCTTGGACTGTGGAAGTGATGTGGAGTCATCACTTCACCCAGAGGTATGTTTAAAACCTGAGAACCTGCAGGAATCCCACACAAACCACTGAAGAACGTGTGAAACTTTGCACAGACCCGAGATCAGGATCGAACCACGGACCTCGGAGTCACTGTACCATCATACCAACCAGGCCTTTTTTTTTGGCAAATAAAAACATTTTCTTGTATGCATATTTGTATATATTACTCCATATACCTTTGAACATTTTAATTATCACAGCAGTGACGGCTCCATCTCGTTTTAGCTGGCCCCTGCAGGTAGCCCCGTACCGGCCATTTTTCAGGAACTCCACCTCCTCCAGGACGCAGTGGGCGGGCATTTCCCATGAGCTCAGAGCATTGTGTCCAGGCAGAAGACCTGCGGATACAGTCAGAAAGGCCTGAAGTCTCTCATACACAGCAGGAGGGCTGTAAATAAGAAGCAGTGCAGCATAATGTGTGTGTTTACAATCATTAAATACTAGAATCTTAATCATGGGGTTTGTGGGATATGTGATCAAGAGAGGTTAAGAAAGCGATATGAAGATTGTTTTATCTTACATCTTACAAGCATACATCAAACAGCGATGACAAGTTTTACTTCTTACCATTTCGATCAAAAGACACTGCTGAGGACCTCGGAATGGATGATTTCTTTTTTAAGAAGCTCCATATTATCCGAGATACGATGATCAGTGTGCTAAGAGCCAGGAGACTGGGAATGATGATGAGTGCTAACTGACCTGCGCGCACACACACACACACACACACACACACACACACACACACACACACACACACACGCACATTCATTACATTTATTACTGACATTCTTACAAGTATTTTTTTCACTCAAACTTTTTTTTTTTTTATTTATGCAAATGAGACTTCAAATAATTAAACATGCATTAACTTGCATACTTGATAAAACCTAGTTTTTGGATGTTGTTACACACTCTTCAGAGAAAGACCTTAACACACAAATATCATTTTACTGTGCACTCAAGAAAATGTCACGCTCTGTTTTGAAAATGTGAAAATGAAAATGAAAAAGTGTGACTATGCTTCATAGACCCTATTTTGAGAGTCGTGTCTGTAAAACTATTATTACTTTTTTTTTTTCCCCAGGAATGTTATTGAAACATCCACACCGGCTTCTCGTACTCTTAAAGCAAGATCATCTTTCCAAGTGACTCTGAATAATTTCACTCTCTGATTTTAATGTAGTGATCTTAACAAATATCACGTAATGTAGTGACCATGGTTACCACATTCAAGGCTGGAGACGTTGCATGTAACCTGCACATCCATTGGTGGTTTATCTTAAGCAGCATCTCTCATGACTGCCATGATGAAAAACACAAGGCATTGCTAGTTAAAAACAGAAACTTATATACACTATATACTACATGTATATATACTACATGTACTATACAGACCCTGTGCAGCGTGTTAGTCTACATTACATCAGTCCTAATCAAATCACATATGACAGAATAAGATTCCTACCTTGCTCATATCCTTGGCTTTGAAAGAAAAGCTGTCCTTCATTTTCACAAGTCGCCAAGTGACCAAATAAACAAGTGTCCCTGCCAGAGCGGAATACTGGATTTGATTTTGACATTGAGAGCAATGACCATGAAGGGGGTATGAATTGTTATCTGCGTTAATAATTACCTAAAGAACACTAGTGCTGCAGGACTGATATATAAACCTGGAGCTGTGGGTTTAAACGAAGTCTATCCAAGTCACATTCATGTCAAACTGAACTAAATGGAAACTGACACTGTGTGACACTGTGTGGTAATTTGGGCTTTTTGGTAAGGGTGAGAACCTTGTCCTGGTTACAACCTTTGTGTTGCAATACTGCTTTTACTGTCTCTGACATTTATGTTCTTAGCCAAGGTTCCAGAATTAAAGAATACCTTCCATGAACACAAACTATAGTTCCTGGATGAGTTCTGGTTTTAAGAGACCATTATGGAAAATAACACAAACTGTGTGATTACAGCAGGAGTTCCTTGTCTGTAAATAAAGCACCTGAAGCAGGAACTACGGTCCAGGGACTAAAATTAACATTCTGAGTGGCACAACAGGAAAAACGGTCACCCGATTGTAGGGAGATTACGAGTTTGAATCCTGAGGATGCCATGGCTGGGGGTCAAGGGTGCAAAATGGGCTGTTCTCTCTCCCCTCTCAATCACAGTCATGGCCAATTGTGGGTATGTATGTGGAAGAGGGCAGATAGTGCTTTCCTCCCAGTGTGCGATGCTGCATGAGCAGCAGGGAGCTTGTGTTAGCCTTCAATGGCCGTCATATGGCACGAGGCTCAGCCAAGCTGGACAGTTGAAGATTAGAAAAAGAAATCACCTGGTCTTCTTCAACTGTCCAATTTCGGTGAGTCTGTGCCTATGATAGCCTCAGATTCCTGTTCACTGGCTGAGGAGTGGAACCTGATGTGGTCTTCTACTGTTGAAGGCCATCCACTGCAAGGTTCGATGTTTTGTGCATGCTGAGATGCTTTTCTGCTCACCACAGATGTGAAGAGTTATTATTTGAGTTACTATATCCTTCCTGGCAGCTCGAACCAATCTGGCAATTTTCCTCTGACCGCTCTTATCAACAAGTCGTTTCCATCCACAGAGCTGTCGCTCGCACAATGTTTTTCGCACCATTCCGTGTAAACTCTAGATACTGCTTTGTGTGAAAATCCTAGGAGATCGGCAGTTTATGAAATACTCAAACCAGCCCTTCTGGTAGCAACATCCATGCCACGATCAAAGTCACAGAGATCACACTTTTTTTTTCATTCTGATGTTTCATATGAACATTAACTGAAGCTCTTGACTGATTAGATAACTGCATGAATGTGCAGGTGTTCCTAATAAAGTGGATGGTGAGTGTATATATCCATGAGCACATCCTGTCAACCCTCCAAGGTTCCAGTAGGTAACAAATTTCACTTGAGATTAAGTATTTGAAAGACTGTTAAAATGGCAGTGGGAATGACCATGAGGAAAAAGTAACCAAGATGCTAATAGTACTGCACTTAAGGTAAATAATAAAAATAGTACTAAACTTGACTTGCCACTGCGTGTGCTTAAGGGCACCTTTAATATGTAGCTTTCTACTAGAAATGTGAAAACACTGTATCTTTAAAAACAATTAATTTTTAGAGTAAAGCTTAAAATGTACACAATATGCACCTTTTTAGGTAAAATATACACATACTACTAAAGGTACAAAAGGTGTATGGTACAGATCAGAGCCCTTTGTCTGAACATGTGGATCGCGCCCTTTATTTAGCAGCAGATGGCACCGTTGCACAACATCTTGAATGAAAAACGGTTCATCTCTGTTTGAACTTGCATGGACAGCGACGATAAACCTATTGATAAGCCACCACAGTAATTTAATGTCTGTGCTATCTGAAGGTGACGTAAGCAACAGTGAAAAACTAATATTTAACAAAAGATGGTTTTATGTACCTGTGTATGTAAATAAAAAATTTTTGGTAGGTACTAACCACTGCATACTGGGAAGACCACACAAGACCTGCTCACAAGACCACACAAGACCTGCTCACAAGACCCCACAAGATGCTCGGACCCAGTCGTCTAGCCATCACATTTTGGCTCTTGTCAAAGTCACTCAGATCCTTACGCTTGCCCATTTTTCCTGCTTCCATCACATCAACTTCGAGGATTGACCATTCACTTGCTGCCTGATATATCCCACCCCTCGACAGGTGCCAATGTAATGAGATAATCAGTGGTATTCACGTCACCTATCAGTGTTAATGTTATGGCTGATTGGTGTATTTCAACTTAGAACATCTTAAAGCTCCAGAGTTTCATATGTTCTCCCATGTGAGGGGTATATAAGGGGTTTTACATTAACCACCAGGCACTTGGGAGGAAAAAAAAGCTGCTACTTGTCAGTTTTAGGTAAAATGTAGATTCTAGGAAAGTTGGAGAAAAAAAAAAAATTATATATGTATTCTAGAAAAGAATGTTTGCTCAGTACTGTAATTTAAAGTGAAAAGTGAAATTGAAAGCCAATGTATGGTAACCCATACTTGGAATTTGTCCTCTGCATTTAACCCATCCAAGTTAGTGCACACACATTAGGAGCTGTGAGTAGTAAACACACACACCCGGAGCAGTGGGCAGCCATTTTTGCTGCAGTGCCCGGGGAGCAGTTGAGGGTTAAGGGCCTTGCTCAAGTGCCCAACAGTGGCAGCTTGGCTGTGCTGGGATTTGAACTCACGACCTTCCAATAATGTAGCCCAACTTCTTAACCACTGAGCTACCACCACCCTTTTTTGCATATCCCAGCTTGGCAGGAAGCTGGGGTCAGAGCGCAGGGTCAGCCATGATACGGCACCCCTGGAGCATAGGGTTAAGGGCCTTGCTCAAGGGCACCACACTGGTAGCTTGGCAGAGCTGAGGCTTGAACCGCCAACCTTCCAAGCAGCGACCCAGAGCCTTAACCGTTATTTACAATAACAATGTAAAGTAGATGATGTATTAAAGGTAAGAACTCTACTTACCTGTTGTCCTTTTATATTAATTCAGTCCACTGTGACAATTTGGTAGCTGATAAAAAGCTTCAAGTTTCAATAACTAGACAAACGCTGTTCTTGCAAATGATCTCCTATACTATATACTCCTTTAATATGATTCGATTCACTATGTCATTTTTGGAAATATTAAAGTTCTCCGGTTTCCTCCCAGAACATTACAGTAGGTGGTGTGGCTACTCAGATCCCAGGTGTGAATGTGTGTGGACTGGCATGTCACTTAGGGGGTATTACAATCCTGACCGGTAAAAGTGATTACAGAATAAGAATACATAAAGAATGCTGAAGAATAAACTCTTTCCTTCGCTGAAACTGCATTCTAATGTACTTACCAACGACGATTAATATAACAATTACAAATAAATGTTTATTATTAAAGTGTCATGCAGCATTGACCTGTACTTTTCAAGTGGCATTGTTTGGTAGGTGTCGTATGCAGTGGTGACGCTAGGGGGTGCTGCAACTACACTTATGTAGAATATGTTTTGCTCCTCATAACATTAGGAAGGCAAAAGTGCCATTCAGTTGACTGTTATATCTTGTTCTGTGTAAAGACTCAGCTTTGCCAACAGTTTAACTGCAGCGAGGATAAAGTTCAACACATATCACAGTGCACGTGAACAGCAAGTGGAGCTGAACTTCCGGCACTAATAAACATTGGTAATGTAAATCACATCATTATGGTTATAATTATGGTAATGAAAACTAACTAACTAAATAATATAATTGCAGTCTGCTTCATGGATTTATTTATTTATGTATATATATGTATGTATATGTATATGATATTGTTTTGGTGCAAAACTGGAATACTTTAAGGTTAGTTAAATTACTTTTTTAACGACACGACGATGGCTTTAATCACATTTCCATGAACTCAGTATTAAGAACTCTTTGAAACTCAATTTAGAAAATGAGCTTCTCTGCCTCATTAATCTCAATGCGTCATTTACACAGTAGTGCGTGTACCTAATAAAGTGGCCGCTGAATGTATACTGAATATTATGCTTGAGATTTACATCTAATAAAATTCGAGCTCGAGTAACAGGTGGGAAAATGTAGGCCAGCCAGACTTTTCTTCACGTCATCTGTTCACAGCCTGCCATTAAAGAGTTAACGCGTTGTTATGGCGTCTTGATTGTTTGCGGAGGTGGGAAGTCCCGCCCACTAGCTTACAACCACGCCCCCTGCCTCCTCCTCTCTCGCGATTGGCCGCGCTGAACGTCACTCATGCGTTACTCGTCCGCTGGAAAGAGTGGCGAAGCGAAGCACAAGCAACAAAGTTCTCGCGCACTTCTTTGCACTGTAACAGTCGTGCTCGTGCAGATGAGGTTTAAGCGGAGTCGGTTCAGGGTTCGAGCGGGTGGACGTTAAAGCGACGCGAGAGGGCGTTTCACGAGGGATTTCATTTCAGCGCAGGGGGGGAAAAAGGTCGTCGGTGGTTGGCGGTAAAGCTGGTTAGGCGGGTATTCCACGAACGCGTTTCTAGGAGCCAGGTATGTCCCGGTGTACCGGGAACTCTCGCGCTGAGCGCACTGAAGCAGGTGGGCTGAATACACGCTTCTGATTCAAAAATTTCACTGGAACCGGGACCATATTTGGATCTGGGGGGTGGGGTGGGGGGGTGTCGTGGTGCTGTTTTGATTGACGTAGCGACATATTGTTCATATCAGGCTATTTTATAAAACATTTCTAATTTGTTATTGTTTTTGCATCGTTTAAAACGCATTTAATTCTCTTTACCTTACTAAAACAGCGATGTAGAGCGCGCGCTTCGGCTGGAGTTTGCTTAGGTTTAAGCGGTTTACGTGGAAAACTCCACAGTAACTAAGATATTTAAGGACTTCTCCCCAACACCGTCCCTCACTTCTCCGTTCTTTACTCATTTCTTCACTTCCACCAACGTCGACGGTCAAACTTTTTTTTTTCTTTTCTTTCTGTCAAGCAATGGAAAGCGCGAGCTCAAGCGCCGCACCACAGCCTGCACGCGCGTGCTGAGCTCGAGCACATCCTGGAGGACCAACAGGGACTGGAGCGCGGGACGAGGAACCGTAATTGTCTTTACTAAAACAAAACAGACCGAACTCCGACTATGTCTAAGACGCTGAAGAAGAAGAAGCACTGGTCGAACAAAGTGCAGGAGTACGCGGTGTCCTGGGGCGGAGGAGAGCTGAGCTCCGTGCTGGATATCCGCGGCGGCGCCGAACACGGAGAGTTTCCATACATGAGCCACGGGTCGTCGTCGTCTTCTTCGGCGGCGCTGCGGTGGCACGCGGGCAGAGCGCCGAGTCCTGGAGACGTGCTGCTCGAGGTGAACGGCACGCCCGTGAGCGGCCTCACGCACCGCGACACGCTCGCCGTCATCCGCCACTTCCGGGAGCCCGTGCGCCTCAAGACCGTCAGACCTGGTAAGTGTTAGTGCTGATACTTGTGTGTGTGTGCGCGCGCGCGCGTGCGCGCACTCGCATCTCCACTCATACAAGTGGCGTTTAACATGACTCAGTAGGCCTATAGTGCCAGCGGGATTTTGATTGAATTCATTAATCATGGCGTCCGAAATGAAGGCCATTACTCATGTCTAGTGTTTTGACACCACAGAACGTCCCAGCACTATGTTAATGAAGAGTTTGCAGCTCATTACCTTCAAGATGATTGCAATCAAAACATTGATTTGTTTTGGAGTGCTGCATCACCAGCAGCACAAAAGGCCAGTCTGCTCTTCAGCTGTCACCAAAAAAGGTTAGGTTTGTCTGATTAGCCGTCATGCTTGTCAAAATATCTGATATCTGGACAAATGGTTACCTGGTAACACAATAAAGGTGTCTGATCTGATACTGACCTTGAATCCTGGTGTTGGTCTTGAATAAGATTGGACACATTTTTCACTCTGATCTGATGTAGTATAAGCTGTGAAAGTGATCTTGCACCCCGGATGGGATGCAAGTCCGTCACACTTGCACAGCTAGGGGCCATCCGCCTACCTGCACGTTTTTGGACAGTCAGAGGACAAAAGTGATATCACCCGTTACAGTGAGAAGATGGTCTGTTGTTTTTGCACAACTTTGCCACTCGAAGCTGGTAATAGGAGTGTCATAAGAGTGTGAGCTTAGTCTGATGAATGGAGACAATTAGCTTGCAAAAAGCTTCAGCAAACAGAAGCCAAGATCTATGCCTTTAGGACATCGACGGATCAGAGGTGTGTGTATGTGTCTGTATGCGGCCTTGTGTATATGCAAGCATGCGTTTGTGTTTATGTTCCTGCCTGGGAGTACGCACATATATGTGTGTGTGTCAGGAGGAGCATGAGGTCATACATCTGTGTGGGTGTGTGTGTGTGTATGGGCCTGCCTGGAAGTGTGCAAACAGACCGTTTCTGTGATTACAATATTGGGTTAGAGTTTGAGCTTTTTACATGTCATCCATTCGGCTTAGCATTTTGTAAACTCTATAAGCTTGTAGAGCTGTCAGCTTGCTTTCTGTAATCCTCATTAATCACACACACACATACTGTCTGTATCACAATCATTCCTCTTTCTGTACTCAAACCGTTTCCTAAAGCCGTTCACGGTCCGTAGGAGCGCCATGGCCTCTATTTAGTATGTACTTGTGAACTTCAAGTACACTTAGTGCTATTGACCGCTAGTGGAGTGCAGTCTGAGCACATGGATAACAGTGATCGAAATGCAGCTTTAGTCTGATTCACTAAATACACTTACAGCTTCTGTCAAGATGATTTCTAATGTCTAATGTTCCTCTGAAATGAAAATGGGTGTTTCAGAGGTTTTTGTTTTGTACTTGTCCTTTAGTGGTATGGACAGTGATACTATATCTAGAAAAAATAGTTCCAGGAAAACAATAATAATTTCTGTACTAGTCTTGGGTTCATCCAAGGAAATGCTGTCTAGAACGTATATATGTCTCACCCCCAGGCTCAGTAGTGGCAGCTTGTTATCAACAAATCAACAAATATGGTTTGCCAGTACATTTTTGGCTGTGCATATTCACCCACACAATTCCATTTTCCAACCCTCGCTTGGCTGAGGATAATGTAAATCAGTGGTCACCAGCCCTCTTCCTTGAGATCTGTCTTTCTGCAGCTTTCATCTCCAACCAAAATTGATCAAGAACTTCTTAAGGCGATGATTAGACGGTCAGGTGGGCACGATTATGGTTGTAGCTAAAGTCTTCAGGAAGGTAGATGTTCAGGAACCGGGCTGGTGACCACTGCTGTAAATGGTTGTAGTTTATTCCTTTGGAAATGGGTGGAGTTTGTGCAAGATTCGAAGGTTATGTGACAGGCACTTTTCAGAGGAGTGTTTTACCAGCTTGGGGCTGTTCAATGCCAGAATGACCGATTACATTTCACAGCACCAAGCGTAAACATCTGGGGTGACCAACAAAGACCATCACAATGATCTGCGTATACAAAATGCTGAGTGAGCAAGAAAGAAGTCGGTTTCTATGTTTGGGGGACGGCGGAGAGCTGACGTAAACATGTTGATATGTAGGGAATCAAACACGTCGGGGCGGAGTTACTGTTACCATTCAGAAGTTGAATGTCAGTTATCAATTACTGACTGTTGGAAGCACTGACACTGGAGACTCCTTCCCTAAATGTTTGATAAAATGATTACACATTATGTTTTGTTAAATAAGACTATTTTTTTAAAAAGTCCTTTCATTCATTTGATTGAGTTACTATAGAAATAATAACATATTAGAATGAAAGCGTTAATATCCCTGCTGAAAAAAACCCCAATAGAAACCTTATAGAAGTTGTAATGGTTTTAATGGTTATAATGGGAATTTTATTGGTTCTAATGGAAACTGTAATGGACTCTGTGGGTCTCTACTGATAATTTGTTGCCTTCTATTGGTGGTATGTTATGTCTAGTGGATGCCATTAAGGGCCAGTAATGGTTTTAATGGTTATCTGATGGTTTGTAATGGTATTTGTAATGGAAACCATTAGAATTTCTGTGACTGTTTCTATTGTTTTTTTTTTAAGCAGGGATAAACCTTGCAGCTAGCACTATTGTCAAAACTGTTGTTACAGAAAATTAATCCGCACCTTCTAGCCAATCAGATTTGAGAATTCAACAGCACTGTGGTATAATTCTCAGTTAATTACCCGATTTAACCTGGTAATATGTTTGGTTTGGTAATCTTAGTAAGATACTAATTCTAAAAGTGAGGGGCTTTAATAGACACACTCTCTTCATAGAACATTGGATGGATTAATATCACGTGTGATCATCAGTTCTTCAGTTTTTTGGCTAACAGTGCTATCAAGTCTGTTTCAGTAGTGTGATGTACGGGATCTGGGATTGAAGTTGAACTCTCTTCATTCATTTTCAGTAACGGTTGGAAACTGACCTTGACGAAAGGTTTCGTTGTGGCGCTGGATCTGCCTAACTGATTATTTTAAGATGATGCGGCTGTGTCAAAGCAACCAGGCCTATGGATTAGAGTTATGTCTAATAACAACTAAATCAAATATACTGTATATGCAGTGTTGGCAAATGACTCGGCAAATTTGTAGAAGCGTTGATACATGAAAATGCTGCCTCTTCGTCCTAACTTCCGTACGAAAGCGCCAACAGAGCTATCACATGTGACCTTCTTGAATATTTCATTATCCAGTGCAAAGACCTGTTTCTTGAAAGTTGATTAGAGTTTTTTTGTGTGGACGTTTAGGCTGGGTGTGTTAATGCATCAGTGTAAACACATGCTTGGAATATTTTGTTAATTAACACAGGCATGCTTTTAAATAGTTTAATATGCTGTATGCCATCAATTTCACAATCATCATACGTATTAATATGTTTGCTTTATATTGTACAACATGCAGTGGTTCAGTTAAGTATGCTTGTTCAGTTTGCTCAGAACGCACAAACAAGCTCAACTTTTGCCCCACATTATTATTTGCATTCAACTCCGCAGTGCTCGTGGGTGTGTGTTCCTTTCCTGTTGCTCAGTTTCATCTTTAATTCACACCTCCTTAATCTTTTATGAGTCTTTCGTGTTATATAAGAGGTTAGCTCAGAGGATTTGGGGTTCCTGGGAGATCTTGGTGCCTTAAACCTGAGCTAGGGCGCTATACAAGCCTCCACAGCAGATCATGTGGTACATTTGATATCACGTCACCATGAAGTGCTGTCTTGGGCATTGGGTGTCTTTACAGAAAGGCCAGTTAGTAAATAGATTCAGGTCTGGACTAATCATAAAAAAGCATTAAAAGCAGTAAAAGCTCCAGTGTGCTGCCCAGTCCTACAGTATATTTTGGCTGACTAGGCTAAAAAGTTGTAGCTAACATAATGTAATAACATATGGGCTAGCTAATTAGCAACTTAAGTGTGTTAATACAGACCAAGAGACATGACCATGTATATGATTATCGTCTTCTAACAAAGTGTTTAATGTAGCACATCGTGTTTGCACCCTTGAAAAATAGCGTTTTTGGCTATGAGCTGAGGTGTTTTCACACTGCACTTAAAACATAGAAGCTGGCTATCATTTTGCTTTTCTTTCCCTGAGTTTTTTCTTTCATCTGATTACTACGTTTCAGAAGAAAAATCTCTGCTTTCTAGTCTACATTTTCAAGCATTACATTTCATCACTACATTTCTCTTTGGTGAAAAAAAAAACATAAAGAGATTTTTTTTAGCATCATGTAGCATGAAGTAGTTCATCTAAATTCCTAACAAATCTAAACAGATGTTACAGCAAGAATGAGACCTAATATCACTCACTGTAGTCTATCAGTTGTTGTGTATGCTTTGTATTTATCAAGGCAGTCTGTATGGTCGCAACAAGCTATTAGCATTCAGCTAGTTTGTGTGGCGCTAGCTAAAGTTTGATAGATTAGCAATAAAGCTGTTGGGAGTTAGCTTAGCTAATGTTTTCCTGCGTTCCTTGGTGAAAGAGGAGCTAATTTACCACCAGTGTGTAATTTGAGCCAGATGTCCTGCTACTTTAAGAATTTATACTATTCTGCTTTGAACTTGAGTGAAGTGATGTAAAATATAACAAAGGAGCAATTGACATTTTTGCTCTTGAGGGTTTTTTTTTTTTTTTTTTTAAATTATATATATATTTTAATTTCCTTTAACAACCTGATTGAGCTATTCCAAGATGGATGACCTTGTGAGCACTGGATTTTATCCCTCTTTGAACCTTTTTTCAGAGGACTTAATTTCAGAATTAATTGTAACAGTCACGTTCACAGTTCTCTCTTTCAAACGGGAATAGCAGCGTTGTTACACTTTAGTCGTGTGACATTTGAAACAATACGCTATCTGAGGATTAAAGCATAAGATGAAATGTCTTGTTAGACCCTGAAACACATCCAACAATCTCCAAATTAATCAAGGTGTTAATTAATATGAACACAATATCTCCCATTTTAGCTCCTCATGTGCTTCCCCCCCGGCACATTGTAATTTATTTTCTGTAACATCCTTCTGTCTTCTTGAAAAACATTTTGTTACTGCCATATATTTAAAAAAAAAAAAAAAAAAAAGATGGTTTCTGCATCTAAGTTTTATGACCAAAAAAAAAAAAAAACTAAATTAAGACCCCAGTGCCCCAGGCTATCAAGCTTCCTGCCTTCATTACTGTGTGTATTTTTATTTTTATTTTTTCCCGCCCCCCACAGGTTTGTGACCCATGCAAGCATGTCTATAGCTTCCTGGCAGTGCTCTGTTATGATTAGCCATGTCCTCTTCCTGTGCATTCAGTGCTCCCCTTCACTGTTACGGTTTTTATTGTGTCCTCGCTTTTAAGGTAACCTTCCCACCCCCACGAACCAATTCACATCCCTTCCCTTCTGTCCTCGTCCTCACTGCTCGTGTCGCTCTTTCTTTTTTCGCTCACACCCGCGGCTAATTTCTTGACATACCCTTCAACAAGTTATTAGGATCAATGGAAGTCGTTCCGCATGTGGTTTATGGTGTATGAGACATAAGCAGAGTGCCGGGAGCAGTGTTCGAGGATTAAATCACTGCTCTTCCTATCAAGGCAGGTCTCCTGTGGAGAGTCAGCCTATTAGCACTGCTGTTTCAGCATTAGAATTATCAGACATGTCAACCTTTACGTAGGAGCACCGAATTTAAATACCGGCGAACGCTGTTATGAATTATCACTCGAAAATAACCAAAAGAGTTGTCTTTTTTTCTTTTTTTCTTTTTTTTTCTCTCAATAAAAAAAAGGCAGATGATCCAATCAACACTAGAATGAGTCCAGTTTGATTGACACATGCGTAGATGTTTTGAACTTTTCAATATTACCTGACATCCTCTGGAAGCCCTGCCCCCCTCCGACATCTCACACTGGTAATCTTTCAGCAGGTGGTCTCATCTCGACTCGATTCCCCCATTTGAAAGATGTGGCCTCATGTTCAGTCAAGGTCAATGGAGAAAGTTTTGAGTTTATTAATGTGAAATAAAATGCATCAATGTGTATTCTACCTAGCTAACATCAGACGCATATATAGTTAGCTTTAGATAACTATTTATTTAGAAAGCGACCAAAAAATTTTTGGTCAAAAAATGGTTTAAAAAATGGCGGTTTTTATTTTCAACCCAAAGAAAACCAAGAACACGATTTGAAATGTACAGTGCTAATGATAATTAGAAAGCGATTTAAAAGCTCTGTCTCCTGCAGTTGTCAGTGTACAGGCACTGTTGTGGTAGGAATTGGAGTGTGCGTATATACACCATATGGCCAAAAGTATGTGGACTTCCGACCATCACAGCCATATGTGCTTGTTGAACATCCCATTTAAATTTTTTCCCATTTTGCTGTTATAATAACCTCCACTCTTCTGGGAAGGTTTTCCACCGGATTTTGCAGCTTGGTTGTGGGGATTTGTGTTCATTCAGCCACAAGATCATTAGTGAGGTCAGGTGCTGATGTTGGGCAATGAGGCCTGGGGTGCAGTCAGTGTTCCAGTTTGTACCAAACGTGTTCAGTGGGGTTGAGGTCAGGGTTCTGTGCAGGCCACTCGAGTTCTTCCACTCCAACCTTGGCAAACCATGTCTTCATTGACCTCCCTTTGTGGGTATCATACAGGAACATATTTGGGCCTCTTAGTTGCTTAGTGATGGGAAATCTTAATGTTACAGCATACAAAGACATTCTAGACAATTGTGTGCTTCCAATTTTGTGTCAACAGTTTGGGGAAGACCCACATATGGCTGTAATGGTCAGGTGTCCACAAACAAAATAGTGCATGTAAAGGGTTTTATGAAAAAGCTGGCACTTTTGTCAAGCTGACTTTCAATTAATTGTTGTGTGTAACATCTCTATCCTAGAATAGAAAGCAAAAATGACATCAAAGTACATTAAACTTTTTTAGCGTCTACATCTTAACTAAAACAGATGAGTGGCAGATTTTCCTCCCGAAGCATTTGGAGGTTACCTTATCGTTAAAACCCTGTATATACGAGTGCTCAGGTTTAGACAAGGAAAGGACTATAATCATAAATGTACTGCATTTTTAATGTGTGACTATGCATTATTCCTCTTTGGGGTTGGCAGGTCTGTATTAGGAAGATAGTCACAAATCAAAGCAGAGCCAGGTGGTATAGCAGAGCCAGATGTGGATTTCTGTCATGTTGCAGGTGTGCACGTCTTGTCCATCAGCTCGTTCCTGCGCTTGTTCCTCAGGTTGCTGCTTCTGTAGTGGGCTAGCTTCCAGGTATTGTGCTAGCTGGAGAACGTGCGGGTAAAACGAGGATTATTGCTGAGAAATGAATTGAGTTACAGTAGCGATGATGTCATGGCAAGAGATATTGTGGTGTTGTGGTGTTCCTATGGTGACACCTTTTGTAGGTCTTATCACAGAGGAGCAGCAGCACTATTTTCTCCAAAGATCATCAAACAGCAGCAATGTGTTATCTAAACCACTATTATCTCCTTAAGCAGATTAGCTCTTTTGGGTAGCGCTCTTTAGAGCTGATCTGAACATTAGTCCAATTGCAGGATAAGTTCAATACCCCCACTGATGTCAAATAAGTAGCGAAGTCTTCATTGACCAAAAGTATTAGTCTATCCCAGGAAAACTGGGTACATACAGTATCTCACAAAAGTGAGTACACCCCTCACATTTTTGTAAATATTTTATTATATCTTTTCATGGGACAACACTGAAGAAATGACACTTTGCTACAATGTAAAGTAGTGAGTGTACAGCATGTATAACAGTGTAAATTTGCTGTCCCCTCAAAATAACTGAACACACAGCCATTAATGTCTAGACCGCTGGCAACAAAACAAAAAACTTAGGTGAATACACCCCTAAGTGAAAATGTCCAAATTGAGCCCAAAGTGTCAATATTTTGTGTGTACACCATTATTTTCCAGCACTGCCTTAACCCTGTTGGGCATGGAGTTCACCAGAGCTTCACAGGGTGCCACTGGAGTCCTCTTCCACTCCTGCATGATGACATCACAGACCTGGTGGATGTTAGAGACCTTGCGCTTCCGTTTGAGGATGCCCCACAGATGCTCAATAGGGTTTAGGTCTGGAGACATGCTTGGCCAGTCCATCACCTTTACCCTCAGCTTCTTTAGCAAGGCAGTGGTCATCTTGGAGGTGTATTTGGGGTCGTTATCATGTTGGAATACTGCCCTGCGTCCCAGTTTCCGAAGGGAGGGGATCATGCTCTGCTTCAGTATGTCACAGTACATGTTGGCATTCATGGTTCCCTCAATGGACTGTAGCTCGCCAGTGCTGGCAGCACTCATGCAGCCCAAGACCATGACACTCCCACCACCATGCTTTACTGTAAGCAAGACGCACTTGTCTTTGTACTCCTCACCTGGTTGCCGCCACACACGCTTGACACCATCTGAACCAAATAAGTTTATCTTGGTCTCATCAGACCACAGGACATGGTTCCAGTAATCCATGTCCTTAGTCTGCTTGTCTTCAGCAAACTGTTTGCGGGCTTTCTTGTGTATCATCTTTAGAAGAGGCTTCCTTCTGGGATGACAGCCATGCAGACCAATTTGATGCAGTGTGTGGCGTATGGTCTGAGCACTGACAGGCTGACCCCCCACCCCTTCACCCTCTGCAGCAATGCTGGCAGCACTTATACGTCTATTCTGCAAAGCCAACCTCTGGATATGATGCTGAACATGTGCACTCAACTTCTTTGGTCGACCATGGCGAGGCCTGTTCTGAGTGGAACCTGTCCTGTTAAACCGCTGTATGGTCTTGGCCACCGTGCTGCAGCTCAGTTTCAGGGTGTTGGCAATCTTCTTATAGCCTAGGCCATCTTTATGTAGAGCAAGAATTTTTTTTTTTCAGATCTTCAGAGTTCTTTGCCATGAGGTGCCATGTTGAACTTCCAGTGACCAGTGTGAGAGCGATAACACCAAACTTAACACACCTGCTCCCCATTCACACCTGAGACCTTGTAACAGTAACGAGTCACATGACACCAGGGAGGGAAAATGGCTAATTGGGCCCAATTTGGACATTTTCACTTAGGGGTGTACTCACTTTTGTTGCCAGCGATTTATACATTAATGGCTGTGTGTTCAGTTATTTTGAGGGGACAGCAAATTTACACTGTTATACAAGCTGTACACTCGCTACTTTACATTGTAGCAAAGTGTCATTTCGTCAGTGTTGTCCCATGAAAAGATATAATAAAATATTTACAAAAATGTGAGGGGTGTACTCACTTTTGAGATACTGTAACAGGAAGACAGTCTGATTGGAACACCAGTTCATTGCATGGTACCACACAAACATTCACACATTCATTCAAACGTGTGGGGAAATTTAGAGTAGCTGGTCCACCTCCATGTTTTTGGGAAGTGGGATGAAACCAGAGAACCTAGTGGAAACCTACATGGACCTGGGAAGAACATGTGAACCAGTTCAAACCAGTGAACCTAGAGCTGTGAGGCAGCAACGCTCCCTAAAACAAATTAGTGCCTCCTAGTTCCAGGTTTGAGAACTCCTCTGCTTTACCACAAGGGATTCACCTCAAGACAGACTTCAGACTTTAGACAGGCTCTAGAATTCAGATGTGATTTGCGGTTTGCTTATTGATGACAGGAGAATATCCAAATCGAAGCATTCGTCTCATAAGTCTTATACTGGGAAACATTTCTGCAGAGCCTCAGATTGTTCAAACCACTTCCTCCCATTTTGGTCAAGTTGTTAGAAAGCCCAGACTGTTTGTATTTGCTGTTGATTTCAGCGGTTTATGAAGCAGACAGGGTTTATGCGAGCTTTGCGGAGCACAGGAGACTGCTTTTATGTGGCTTCCTTTAAGACCTAGCGGTTTATAGGCAGCCTGCCGTTGCCAGCTGCTTTAGCTGTAGAAGCTCCCTTGTAAAAAGATTTAGAAATATGGCTTTAAAACCACACCGTTACTCCTGCATTAGCCGTAGACCGCGGGCTTGTGTTTTAGTATATAACCGTATATAATCCAAGCTTTATATGCAGGTGCTGATCTTTACATAAATATTGAAATAAAGCCAGCCAACACTGGAGTTTCCCTCGTTAACAGCTCCAGTTAGTTTTACAGGGATGAGGCAATAGGATGTCTCTATCAACTTTTCACTGACCCTCCGTTTTCATTAGTCCCACCACAATGAAATAACTGGTGTTGCTTGTGTGTTTCAACATGGCTACAGTGACGTAAAGTTGATTTTGCACTTTTTATTCCATCTGGGGTGTGGATTTGCATGAATACAACACCGAACAACATAGAAGCAGCAGAATGTCTGCACACATCACAAATATTTCAGTATAGTATAGTGTGTTTAATGTGTTTCAGGGTGGAGTTTTCCTTTAACGAAGGGTTATTTTAGGGCTGGTCGATATGACGATATATCAATATTTTGATAACTTTGTGATGTCACAAGACACTATTGTGGATATAGTGATATCTTTTTATGTATTAAGAATAAACAAACAAAAAAAAACTGACTGGAAGCGGCTGATCTGATTTTAAAGTTTTGTTCTTTAAAATTATAAATGAAACAAAATGTATAAATTATTAAAAAATAGAAATGTAAAACAATTTGCTCCATCCAGTGTTACATATTTGTATTTATTTTGAATAAATTAAAATGTTATTTTTAAATCTTCCAAAAAAAAAAATTGTAGACATTAATGTATAGAACAGATTATTTATTTATTTTATTATTTATTTATTTATTTTTTTAGAAAATGCAACGTTACTGTAGCCAGTGATGTACATCATGATGTATACTGTGTATCTTAGAAATGTCTTTGAGAATCGTGATATGATATTTTTATCATATCCCCCACCCCTAGTTTTTTTTTTTCTAAGTCAGCCACTTATAATTGCTCTTTAGAAAACAAAACCAGCTGCCGGAGGCCTCAAACTCCTCGTCGAATTGCAGTTTATTTTGTTCAATAATTATCATAATGTTATTAGAGTGTTTAGATGGCGTCTCCGACTAATCGCGACAGAATTAAAGGCTGTGTCAAAACAGTAATCAAGGCTCGCAAGTGATGCAGTTGTCGGGTTTAAAGAGGCACTGGTGAAAATGATATAATCCTTCAGACAGTTCTTTGCCTTTCAGGTCAGGGGTCATGCTGGAGATCTTGACGACAAGTGATAGTCGTCTCAAATACAGGGAGGCGGAAGAGATTAAACTGGGGATTACCTTCCTTCTGAATCATTCCTGAATCCTAGAGATTGCAGACAGTCACTTGCCCTGAATGATAAAGCGTCTCTCTGTCTTGCTTTTACTTTATTCTTTCCTGTCCAATTACCAGTCTCTGTCTAGCTTTCTTGTCCCAACTGTCTCTACACCTTTCACTGTGTTTTCTCTCTAACTACCTCCCTCTTTCACTATCCGTCCTTTTGGCATGAACTGCACCGCTCTGTTGATTCGAAGCTTGTCGCTCCCTATGAAGCACCATAAACACTGCTAACGCGCGCCTCTACTCGCACAGCAGTGCAATCTTCATGACAAGCGATAATGCGCCAATGGATGAGTGCCCGTGGGAGGCTGCGGCAGGAAATCCCAGATTTGGTTTCGACACGAGTTACGTTTGCGTTCATGTCTTCTTCTTCTTTTTTCTTCCGGTGACAAGACATCATCGGTGATGGGTGTGTATAGAGCTTTATAGGAAGCAACAAGCATTGGATCAGCGCCATTATTAAAGGTGGACAAATGCGTAAGGAATACAGCACCACGGAATACTGTGATAGGAACACAATCTACAATGATTGCCAACGATTAGAATTTTCTGATTTATTAAAGAATGCTTTTGAACCATTTGCAGTTCCATTTAATCAGTCCATGCAGGCCAAAAATGCTTGATTTTGCTGTGGCTTTTTTTTTTTGTTCAAATTTTGCGATGCAATTTTCGAGTTTTTTTGTCCTTTTTTTGCAGAAAACTTTTCTTGCGAAATTGCAATTGCACTAAATTGATTTGCACTGTGTTTCGCAGTGATGTTTGTTGGTAAATGAGACCTAAACAATCCTAACAACCTAAAAACCTTCTGTTTTCCCCTCTTTCTTGAATTTGAAGAAAAAAAAAAAAACAGATTGAGAAATCAAAAAGCGTAAACTCCTTCTGTCCTGAAGATGGCGGAAACCATATTGACTACTACAAAGTACTGACACTGGAGACTCCTATCATAAGTGTGAAATAAACGTCTACTAACAGAGAGAAAGCTTCATCATATCAAGGTGTATAAAGAAAGATTTTCTTTCTTAAATAGCAGCCCGTTATTAAAATGTGTCGGTGTCAAGTGCCTGTGACTATACGAGAGCTGTTACTATAGAAACAATGACGTAATAGAACGAGCGCGTTAATAAAAACCTGCTATTTGAGATACAACCAGAACTACTATCAGAGCTGCTGTAATAATGTACAGTGAGGTAACCAGTTAACTAGTTAACAAGCACGTCAAGTTTTTGGCCTGGACAAAAAGGCAGCACGTCTGTGATAATGAAAGATAAGACGTGAAATCTGCTTGTTCCTGATTCTTGTTAATGCCAAGACGAGAACCGCTCGAGAAGAGAAAATGATTTTCTCCGAAATGCAATTTACACAGTATGCTTGAATATTACTAAAAGAAGTCTGTGCTCCAATTCCTGGAATCGATTAGCCGTCAACGACAAAGCCTCGTTCGTGGTATTTATGACCCTGAGATACAATGCTGTGGCCTGAATAAACAAAGTGGAATGAAGGTCATTAGAATGAGCACAGCTGTAATTTCAGGGTGTAGACAGTCTTGTGATAAAAGCTCTTTAAACCAGCCGGGAGAGGATGCCGGCTGACGTGGTAAACCGCCACTCTTCCTGGTGACAACAAGTGCACGTTTATGCACACATCTTGAGCAAGCTGCTATTTCCAAACAGCCAGGCCTGGTATTTACCACCTGATAAGCAGTCATTTGATGGCATAATGGAAGCAGCAGAAGAGGAGAGGATGTTTGTGCTGCGAAGCAAAAATAGGCTGCGTCCATTTGTACTTGAAATCAGGCGGTGCGGGGCTCCTGAGTGGCATATTTTCATTCTAAAGTTATATTCCTGAAAGGTATCATTTGCCATGTGTGCTGGTGATGTCGCTAACGCTGCTGTAGTAACGGTTTCGAACTAGGAAGTGGAATTATCTGTGGCGAAGACAGACGTGCAGAGTGATGCACGCAGTGAAACATCCCAGTGTAGTTATAGGAAATATAGGCACTTTTGGAATGCTGTTCGACCAAATTAGTGGACTGGAACTAACTGTTGTATAAAATATCGATATTGTGACACATTATGCCACAATATACTTTTCTGAGGTATTTCTAGGGATGGGCGATATTGTATTGTTTGCGATATACCGGTAGAAATTCTCCCCACAATAAGAATTAGTCTTCCCGCGATAATAACGATAAAGCCTAGTTGTTCACGCATTTCTGTGTGCGAAGGTCTACTTCTGTGAATAGAAAACTAATAGCACTGATGAGCTGACTGATTTGTTCACCCTCCATCCATTTTCTGTACCGCTAAACCTTCACAGGAAGCCTGGAGCCGATCCCAGGGGACTCAGGGGCACAAGGCGGGAGACACCTTGGACGGGGTGCCAACCCATCGCAGGGCACAATCACACACACACATGCACTCGCTCACACACTACGGACAATTTGGAAATGCCAGTCAGCCTACAGCGCAATGTCTTTGGACTGGGGGAAGAAACCGGAGTACCCGGAGGAAACCCCCCGAAGCACGGGGAGAACATGCAAACTCTGCGTACGCAGGGCGGAGGCAGGAATCAAACCCCTAACCCTGGAGGCGTGAGGCAGTCGTGCTAACCACTAAGCCACCTTGCCGTGTTTTGTTCACCCTGATGTGTATGTTTGAAAAGTTTGGAGCTACAACACTTTCCCTTTAGCCCCACCCTCTCAGCGCTCCAAAGTGTTTGCTTTGGTACCAGGTTTGCCAAAGCCGCTCTCCGGCCTCCTCTCGAGCAACCTGTTTACGCGTGTGCCGTGTGTGCGTGTGAATGCGAATGAGAAATTAGAACAGGAGTATGGATTGTTCTCCTCCTCTAGTGCCCTTTTTGAGATGAGATGTAATCACGTCAGTGTGATCGGTGCGCTCCCAAGGGCTGCACTTGCTCGGTAATTATTCACACGACCACAGATGTTGCATGCTGGTCTTTGGTGCTGGATCACAGGTGCTTGGCACAGTTCTTGTTTTTTGACATGCCTCCTCAATTTGACTTTCCTCTGTTATGTCAAGCAGCGGCTTCACTGCTGAGTTCTTCTGCCACACACTAGGGCTATAGATATGGCCAAAAATTGCACTTAAAGAATGCCTTGTAATATATTAAAAATAAACTAGTTCAAGTGTGATGTGGCATGCATTATTTAGATCACACAATGCATCCAGTCTTCACCTGTCCGGTTTCAGGGGATCCTGTGCCCATGGTAGCCTCAGGTTCCTGTTCTCGTCTGACAGGAGTGGAACCTGATTATGGTCTTCTCTTGTTGCAGCCCATCCACCTCAAGATTTGATGCATTCGGAGATGCTTTTCTGCTCACCATGGTTGTAAAGAGTGGCCATTTGAGTGACCATAGCCTTCCTAACATCTCAAACTAGTCTGACCATTGTCTGGAAGTTTTTTTTTGTTTTTCGCACCATTCTGTGTAAACTCTAGAGACTGTTGCATGTGTAAATCCAGTCCCTCCAAGATTTTGTGATTTTGCGATCGCAGAAATGAACGGAAAATCAAGGAAAATCAAGCAAACTCCGCAATATTCGGAGGAGCTTGCAATTTTTCAAAATTACCACAGATTTGGGCCAAGACGCGTCATGTGACGTAATCACAACAGCCAAAGCCCTCTTCAGTTCACGTGCGTCCAACATGAGTACAGCTCAAAGGTTGCATTTACCAACAAACTTCACTGTGAAAGACAGCGCAAAACAATTTAGTGCAATTGCAATTTCGCCGATTCAAGTAGTTTTCCCCAAAAGAAGCACAAAAATCTCTGCAAATTTTGAAAAAAAGCCGCTGCAAAATGAAGCATTTTTGGCTGCAACAATCGCATAAAAAAACCCTGAACAAACAACTCCGTGAAATCCTGTACGGACTGCAAATCCCAGGACATCAGCAGTTTCTGAAATGCACAAACCAACAACCATGGCATGTTTGATGCCACGTCAGATAGCATGCTCGATGTGAACTTAAACTGAAGCTCTAGACCTGTATCTGCATGATTTTAATGCATTGCTCTGCTGCCACATGATTGGCTGAGTGAGTATTTCACTGAATGAGCAGGGGTACAGGTGTTCCTATTAAAGTGACTCGCTGTTTAGTGTGTCGAATCGATTTTTAATCAGTTTGAAAATTGTGAATTGAATTGATTCGCTGTCAGATCAAAGATTTACAGCCCTATTTATTGCTCTTTAATCCTACCCATAGACTGGCGCTGACTCATGAGTGAGCCTACTAATAAGGACATTGATATGTGAAAGTAGTAGCATCTAGTGTTAGTTTTATTTTAGTTTTTTATTAGTATTGTGGCATCTATGTATAGTTAGAATGCATCATAATACAATATACATTTTTGGATAATTAACAAATATATATATATATATATAGTATCTCACAAAAGTGAGTACACCCCTCACATTTTTGTAAATATTTTATTATATCTTTTCATGGGACAACACTGACGAAATGACACTTTGCTACAATGTAAAGTAGTGAGTGTACAGCTTGTATAACAGTGTAAATTTGCTTTCCCCTCAATATAACTCAACACACAGCCATTAATACGGTCTAAACCGCTGGCAACAAAAGTGAGTACACCCCTAAGTGAAAATGTCCAAATTGAGCCCAAAGTGTCAATATTTTGTGTGGCCACCATTATTTTCCAGCACTGCCTTAACCCTGTTGGGCATGGAGTTCACCAGAGCTTCACAGGTTGCCACTGGAGTCCTCTTCCACTCCCCCATGACGACATCACAGAGCTGGTTGGTGTTAGAGACCTTGCGCTCCTCCACCTTCCGTTTGAGGATGCCCCACAGATGCTCAATAGGGTTTAGGTCTGGAGACATGCTTGGCCAGTCCATCACCTTTACCCTCAGCTTCTTTAGCAAGGCAGTGGTTGTCTTGGAGGTGTGTTTGGGGTCGTTATCATGTTGGAATACTGCCCTGTGTCCCAGTTTCCGAAGGGAGGGGATCATGCTCTGCTTCAGTATGTCACAGTACATGTCACAGTACACTCCGCAGTGCCGGCAGCACTCAAGCAGCCCCAGACCATGACACACTCACCACCATGCTTGACTGTAGGCAAGACGCACTTGTCTTTGTACTCCTCACCTGTTTGCCGCCACACACGCTTGACACCATCTGAACCAAATAAGTTTATCTTGGTCTCATCAGACCACAGGAAATGGTTCCAGTAATCCATGTCCTCAGCAAACTGTTTGCGGGCTTTCTTGTGCATCATCTTTAGAAGAGGCTTCCTTCTGGGACGACAGCCATGTAGACCAGTTTGATGCAGTGTGCGGCGTATGGTCTGAGCACTGACAGACTGACCCCCCCCCACCCCTTCAACCTCTGCAGCAATGCTGGCAGCACTCGTACGTCTATTCTACAAAGCCAGCCTCTGGATGTGATGCTGAGCACGTGCACTCAACTTCTTTGGTCGACCATGGCGAGGCCTGTTCTGAGTGGAACCTGTCCTGTTAAAGTGTGAGAGCGATAACACCAAACTTAACACACCTGCTCCCCATTCACACCTGAGACCTTGTAACAGTAATGAGTCACATGACACCAGGGAGGGAAAATGGCTAATTGGGCCCAATTTGGGCATTTTCACTTAGGGGTGTACTCACTTCTGTTGCCAGCGGTTTAGACATTAAAATTTACACTGTTATACAAGCTGTACACTCACTACTTTACATTGTAGCAAAGTGTCATTTCGTCAGTGTTGTCCAATGAAAAGATATAATAAAATATTTACAAAAATGTGAGGGGTGTACTCACTTTTGTGAGATACTGTATATATACACACGTACATACACACATTATAATATAATATAATATAATATATTATATTATATATTGTGTTCCGTATTCCGTACACAGATGTGGTTGTGTGTATATTATAAATATCTCTTTTCCCCAGCCTGCTTTTACCTCTTGGGTCATTTTGTAACAGAGCAGGCAATGACATGCACATGACATCTATTTTGTGTAATCATAATTTATGCAAGACTTTGCAGGAATCGAATCTTTCACTTCTACACCCTGGATGTGTGGAAACTTGTACACTTGGCAGACCTCGGAATCAATTACAGTTATTTATCACCAGCGGTGGCGAAAGATCTCCATTCCCAGGAGGATTCTGAAAATAACTATTACAGCGATACGTTCGGTTGTTGCATCACACTAGCACCTCTCGCAGCTCACAGCTGTTTTGAGTGCTCCGAGCTCACCTTGTGCTCGAACCAGCCTTGATCATTTTTCCCTACACAACAGCTCTGTTTCGGAGGCGCTCCATCCCAAGACTACGACCCTCTTGAGATCCAACAGCCATGCATATTGTGTTGTGTGTGTTGCGTAGTAACATGGGAGGCACAGGTGGAAAGGACACACCCGGCATTGTGTACACACCAGATGCTCCTTCATCATCTCAGGCCTTTTGAAGTGGGTGACTTGATACTCGTCCCTTTTTGTGCTGCGCCAGTGTTGCTTTTTTGAATAGACTCGAGCAGCAGTAGTTGTAGTAGGTGCGCTCGTGTGTTTACCTAGCTGGTTCACTAGCTCTCTGCGAATCTGGTGCTTTTAAAACAGTTTAATATTGTTGGGTTGCTATTTTTGCTTGGTAAGCATTTTCCCCGACTAGCAGAGAATGTCATTAGAACCTTCACAAAATATTCAACAGGAGGTTAGATCGTAACATTCCAGTAATGATGTTCCTAAAACACTACAGTAGTTGCAGTAACCATGTAGGAACGCTTATCTCAGAACACCCAGAAATGTTCTCTTAACTCTTAAAACACTGATACATCATTACGCATGGAATGACACGATGTTGAACGAATTCAACTGACCATATCACGAAAACAGGAGCGTATACATCTAACAGACATGGGCTTCCATCACTGGCCTCACCTGGCCAAGTCTGATTTTATTTTCAGCCTTGCCAGAGGACACTACTGTTCTGCTTATCTGTGGCAGCTTTACAGCATCTCAGCTCCTTCTTGTTGTTTTTTTTTTTTTTTTTTTTTTTTTTTCCCTCTCATCACATTTTTCACACAAGCAGCATGCTGAGTCCTGATCAGAATGCATGGCATGCACTGTCTCTACATAGGCCTTTGCCTTTTTTTTTTTTTTTTTTCCCCAGGATTTGTTAACAGCTTATTGATCTGGTGGCTCTCAATCAAGTAATTGAGCATTCAAAATGCAGCGATGGAGACATTTATAGGATGTTTATAGCCCCTAGCTGTCACCATGGCTTCTGTGACGATCATTCAGAGATTTTACTTTTTATGGAAACTGGATCAGGAGGGCACGGTGACTTAGTGGTTAACATGTTTGCCTCCCACCTCCAGGGTTGAGGGTTCGATTCCCACCTCTGCCCTGTGTGTTTTCCCGGTTTCCTCCACCCAGTCCAAAGACATGCACTATAGGCTGACTGGCATTTCCAAATTGTCCGTAGTGTGTGTGTGTGTGTGTGAAAGAGTGTGCCCTGCGATCCAGGGTGTCCCCCGCCTTGTGCCCCTGAGTCCCCTGGGTTATGCTCCAGGCTCCCTGCGACCCTGTGTAGGATAAACGGTACAGAAAATGGATGGAAACTGGATCTTGTAAGTGAGTGTATGTTGCTTTGTTATTCAGCATTGGTGCAGGTATAGGTTATGGTGGTCTGTAAGTGCAAAGCATATTAACAAACCAAAAGTGTGACAGCAAAACCAAAACAAATGCAAAAATATGACAACAGCACAAAAAAAAAAAAAACCCACCATAACAAAACAAAAATACAGCAAAAAAATCAAAAACACAACAGCACAACAACAAAATAAAAAATGCGACAACCAAACAAAAAGCATAGAAAATAAAAAATTTAAAACCAATAAATAAGCGAACAAAAGCAAAAATTTGATGGTATAACAACAACCACAAAAACAAAACATGACGGCATTAACTCAAAACAGAAAGCACAGGTCCTTATTGATACTCACGTGCTTGTTGCTGATTGGCTACAGTGCTCATCAGTCTCGGAGACGGGGATAATAGAGAGCTGGAGAATGTTTGCGGAAAGATTAAATATGAGCCAGAATGAATCTACTGCTGCTTTTATTCGTGTTTATTTTCATCAAGGCCATTCATATGATGTTATTTTAGCTATGCTGTCAACTTTGCACATCGTTATTGTGAGTACAGCGATACAAATGATGAAAAGCTGCCTGGAGGAAGCCGGGTTATTCATGAGAAAGAACGAGTCTTCACTATAATAATATTAATAACTTCATGTTAAATTATTTTCACTTGATAACAGAATGAAAGTTTTTCATCCTTGTGATTGTGTGAGGTTTTTTTTTGTGTGTGTGAATACATTTATCCTGTAAAAAAAAAAAAAAAAAAAGGGAAAAATAAAGACCTCTCTGCATTCCACTCGTGTACATTGTTTAATTGATAAGCCCATTTCTGATGACCTGCTGATTGCTTTCTACAGTCCTGGAGGAAACGCATCTAATCGGAAGTGACCATCGCCGACCTTCGAAGCTACATTCCGTAATCACTGGCTTAATGACTGAGACCATGGCGCTGATCAGTAATGCGAGTCCATGATTGCGATTTAATTACTCACAATCTCAGGCCGCAGCCGCAGTTCATAGGTCTATGAGTCTACAGTATCCAGGTCAGATTATCCACTGAAGACTTGGTAACAAACAGATTTTGGGAAGTGCAGACTTCTAGGATACATATATGAGGGCATCCACAGCAGCGGAAGGTGAGTCACAAGACCTTGTGTGGGCCCTGAAAGAGAAAATTCTCTCCCATTGGCGTCACTCTAGCAGTCTTTGTGAATTAACAGTGAGCGGTTATAAGATCGGCCATTTTAAATTCTATCCTCGTCCTTCACTCCTCTTCTGTTGACTCAGATTGCCTCACAGATCCACTCCACATGCTCTTCATTCCATTCCAGAGGAACGTGAATAACCTCTTAGAGGAATTAGCATATCCTGTGTGTGGATATGTATAAGATCATGGCCATGGGGATGTTGTTTTATCCTTCCAGAATGCGATCTTCAACATATTGAAGTGCAGACGCAGTTCCTTGCGATTTCTATTCACTGTTGTTAGGTGAGAAAGACAGCATAGATGCAGAAGCGCCATCTAAGGTATGGACTTTTTATTTATTTATTGACTTTGACACGGCAGATCTCTGAAAGAAAGCTAATTCACAGCATGAGAAGGGACACGGGTCTTGAAAGACATGTATTTACTTCTTGTACAGGCTAATTTTGCTTTGTGCCAACTTTAGGTGAACTTTGACTTGTGAACTCAAGAGCCTTTGTCTTGTGAGCCAATAGAGAACAAGAGGATGTGATGTGGTCTCTTTTGGTTGGTTAAAAACGGCTTATGCAGCGCTCACACTTCTGACTTCTGCATAGCTGGGTTTTTAAATTTTTTTTTTTAATTTTAAAATTTTATTTTTTTTTAATAATTGTTGCTTGTCTTGACCTGGGAGTCCAAGAGAGCAAAATTCCCCATACTCTGTCATTATTCTCTACCTTGTCAATCAAAGACAAACGAGCCAATCATGTGCTTATGTACACAGAAGAGGGGCAGGTAGCGCCCGAGCATGTTCAACTTCCATGTTCAAAAACATTTGCCCGCTCTCAAGTGGCGCAACAGAGAAGCAGTGGCTCTATCACTGGAAGAATAGAAGTTTGAATCCCGATGATGCCACAACCATTCATGGCAAGAAGTCCAATGGAGCAAAATTGGCGAGTCACTCTGATTGACAGAGGGTTAAGAGGATGCCTTCACTCCTACCCCAAGAGCACGGCCAATTTTGCACCCTTGGACTCCCAGACATGAATTGTTGAGAGGGATGGCGTTCTCTCATTCCCTTGTCAATCAGAGTGACACTAGCCAATCATGGGCATCATGTAGGCCTGTCACGATCACTACTTTTGTTGGACGATATATATTTGTCCTAGAAATAATTGTGATCAATGATCTTATTGTCATTTTTAAGACCATTTTATGCCACTGATGTAATGATAATATAATAGCATAATAATTCAAGTACACCGTTTCAAAGAGTAATGAACTTTTAATTCCTAAGAATATTCAGACAATGGAATTGGATGACAAAAAAAAATTCAATATACTAAATAAAGGAAACATAAATCAAATAAAACCACACAACTAAAACAATAAATAAAATGGTCTGTAATACACTATTGTGAATTCTTTATGCTTTACTTATTCATTGTCCGTGTTTTAATGCGTCGTTATGGAAAGAGCATATTCACAACGTGACTTGCCGTTCTAATTAGAGCGTTACTTAAGTTCAAGTTCACTTGTGCATTCGTGTCAGTTTGTGCAGTGAAGCAAGTTGTAACATTAGGTTTATGCTGTGTAAATGTCTGATTAGTCTCATATGTGTATAGGAAGTGTTTGGATGAGTTAATTAACCCGCTAGTAAAGCGCTTCAGATTACCGCTGTTCATTCACTGTTCAGCTTCAGCTCGCGCAGCTTAAGAGGCTCAAACCCCGACATTATTGACTACGACTGGATTATTGGAAACACTAGAACTATACTTTCTAGATTTTTTTCTTGTTCAAAAAACAGTGCATTGTTAATATCTTGCACGTCATTTTTTTCGACAGTATGTTTGAATTAAAATCGGTGCTAGTGCTTGCTTACACACCTTAAATTTGCGAATGTGCATTTTAATCTTAAATTCAACGAACATTCGAAGTGCAGTTCTAGAGCAGACGAGAGGACAGAAGCAGCACGAATGGCTAAAATGTTGGCGACATTCATTGTTCTGTAAACAATGAATGCATGTAAACACAACGGGCGATATCGAGGTCAGCAAAAATGATCGAGGTCATGTCCATATATCGTACGATAAGTCGATGACGTAATTATCCCGTCAGGCCTAACGTCATGTACGCGGATGTGGGCCGAGCAGCAGCTCAACAAGATGCACCTACTAAACCTCACCCTTTCTGGTTGGTAGCTGTGGTGCGATAGGGCAGAACTAGTTAGCGGCTGGGAATTGGTTATAGACCAGATCGTGAGAAAATGGGATGAAAATCCACCTCAAGATTCACATTCAGAACATTTAATACATTTTTGACTTGCTGGTTTCTAATAAAGAGGATTTTATTTAATCTTCTTATTCAAAATTCGCTTTCCAATAAGAGCAAGTGAAATGTCATTTCTTTGTATTATTAGGAACAGGTATTTTCACTGCTGACTGTATGATTTGAATGCTTAACACTTTTCATAATAAGGTTATACGCTTACAAGTAAACAAGTGAAGCAGATTACACAGACGAGTGCAAATTGTGAGTAATCTCTCCGTGCCTTTGTGTGAGTAGAGAATTGGAGATAGCTGAGGAATGCAGAGAATTTCCCTTCATACTCCGTGTTCCACTGAGAGGTCATGCTGAAAATATTACATTGTTAACAGGTGCTTATGCTGGTAGTCCCTTTGTAGCTCACTGCAATGCTTTGTTCAGGGATTATTTAGACTTAATAGCTTTATATAGAGAGAAGTGGATGTGGTGTTGCACGTATCCTTAATCCAAACTTATTGCTGCTGAACTCTAGCTTTTAACATTCTATTTCTTTTGGTGCGTAAACGTTCATAGCTGTTCTCTGGAGAAAAAAAATATCGCATGCAGTGCTTAGGCGGTGAATACTAAACGAGGCCAAATCTCTGGTAGCTTTGGGTGTGTATCTTTTTAATTGCATTTTAATTTGAAAGAAAGTTTGGCTTCAAGGTCACCCATAGTAGCGTTCATGAGTAGATAAGGCTTCTTGCTTGTAGAGTTTTCTTGCTTGTCTGAAATGAAATTCGAGATTTACTTGTCCACTGTATCCAATGGATTGCACCCCATCATTGGTGGCTTTTTGATTTTAAGCTTGTTTTGTCAGTGAACCTCGATGCAATAAAATTTCTGGCCTTGTTTTGGGTTCTGTCAAAACCTGGATCTTGTAGAGGCATGCACACCCCTCCCTAAAATGTTCTGGCACATTCTCCGAACCTGGAGCTAAATACTAAAACACAGCCTAACATTGGGCCAGTAAAAGCATCTCACTGTTTTTTTTTTTATCTGCAAATATCTCCGAGTAGGCCGGGAAGTGGAAATGCCTGTTTGATGTTGACCGACGTTTCACAATTTGAATGCGAGCCTAAAGCCATCTATCAGAAAACATCTGTAATGTTTGCTGGGAGGTTTTTAGAAAGTTCTTCCCAGTTTGCTTGGCGCGTGGTGTCTTTTTCAGTCCTGACAACTTTCACACTTTTCACTTTCAGCTCCACATTTTAACATTGTATACGTTGCTATGAGATACCGCTCAAAAATGCGCAAAAAGAGCAGCCTTCTCCCCCCAGTAAAAATGTCACAAGGGTGCTTCAACAAACAAATCTCCTTTGCGTAGGTGTTTTGATGCCTCCAATTTTAACCTACCCTCCTTTGAGAGCTCCGCCCCCTTCCCCCCATCTCACATTCGTAATCATTTGGTCAGCGGTCTCATCTCGACGCGATTCCTCACTGCATCCATGCTTTCCGTCGAGGTTCATGGAGAATATCTTGCTGCTTTTTACTGTGTCTCGTGCATTTCTGTATATAAAAAAAAACAAAACAAAACAAAGGACGTGTTTATTTTGTAAGATTAGGTCCATGTATGAGGCTGAATTTGCACTCAATTTGATGTAGATCACATTTGGCCTACTGCACTGTTGTTCTCTTACTAGAATTACACAGCGGTTTTGTGTCCGAGCTTCGGCCCTGCAGCCAATTTAGCATAAAATGAAAAAAAGCGAAAAAAGGCTGCCTTGGGTAGCAGCATTTTTGTCATTTCTTGCAAACTCCTACTGAGTGACTTCTAAAAGAAGAGCAAGTCAGGGAGGTTCAGGCTCTCTGTGGTCTCACTGTTTCTCTTGAGCCTGTCTAGCTGCCACCTCTTCATCAGCAGACGCCCTGCAGCCTGTCACCCCGGGATAAGCCTTTTCATGTGGCGGGAGTGGATACCACATCTTGGCTGCCCTCGACATCTCCATCACGTCTCCAAACTGCCACCGGTTCCAATTTATGGCTGTCTGGAGTGAACAGGGCTACATCTGGCACTCTGAGACCCAGGATTAAATCTGGAAGGGACAACATGGGACATGGTGCAACAAGCAGTTCAGTCACTCACTGATTAACAGTCCATTCAGAGATGGTGTCAATTTTTCTCCTACATTATTTACTGTTATTTAACTCGTACAGAAGAGATGGAAATGTTACGATCAAGTTTTTTTCTGTGAAGCCTAGAAATTTCATTTTCGTTAATAGTTTTAATAGATAATAATTTTTTCTAACTTTTTTTTAAACGGCTTTTATAAACTTTATTGAAAGCAGCTGATTTGATGGTAACATTTTTGTACTTTTGTAGTCTTTAAAATTGTGAAACGTATTTCTAATTTATTATTATTACTACTAATTAATGTATTAGAATTTAATCTGTCATTTATTTATTCTTTTCAATTTAAAGGAATTTATTTCAAAGACATTATAGTTTAAAAAAAAAAACTAGTTTTTTGCTAGCAGTTGGTTAGCGAACCTATATATATATATATATATATATATATATATATATATATATATATATATATATATATTGTGATACATATTGTGTGTAGGGCTGGGCGATATGACAAATATCGAAATACTTGAGGACATTTTTACGATACACGCTACGTATCACGATATGTAATGTAGCTAACAAACTGTCCACAAAACAGTAGTAAAATAAACAAACAAACAAACTAACTAACAAACAAACAAAAACTTTAAACCGAGTTTGACGATACTTTTCTTTAATGCCTACAAAGACAAAGAAGTTTTATTTTATTATATTTTTTTAAATTGCGTCAAATCAACGGCATCCATTCAGTACCATTTAATTTGTAATTATTAAAAACATTAAAACAATTCATCACCATATCAACAATATCTCAGAAAAGTATATCGCGTAATCCTTTATCACGATATCGATATTATATCGATATATCGCCCAGCCCTAATTGTGTATTGTAGAAATGTTTTCAAGTATCTTCAGATCATATTTTTGTCTTGGTAGTGACCATTCAATCAGTATTTAGCTAACATTCCCATTTCTAAAGATAACCCAAATTGAGGTTTTCTGCTTATCAAATACTTTGACATCCGAGCATTAAGAAACCAGAAATATTTCTGAATAAAGTAAATGTTTTTATTTCTTTTGAAATTTTGCCTAGGCTATCTTCACGTATAGATCGTGTTGTGTAAGGATCCAGTTTAATAGACACAGTGGTAAAAACAGTCTGCCTAAAGATGTCTAAAACCTCACTAACCAAGTATAATTTCCTCCCACAGTGAATGTCACGCTTTGATCAAGCCGTTGGAAAGTTACATTCTGTAGCGCAGTAACCTAAACAGACATAAACCTTAAAGGTTCAGTTTGTAATCAGATACCGGCCGTCAAAATGTCCGTGATGTTCCTTTAAATGTACTGTAATGGTCTCTGTTTTCACTGTTGGTGGTAACCAGACTAGACAATTCACTCGTGGTTGAGATGCATCCAGAAGAGAAACATATTCCAGTACAGGAAAACCTCTAGTTTTCAGAGCTAGTAGAAAAATTCATTACCCATATTTGACCATATGAAGGGTTTTCCCAGGCTGCCAGACACCTGTTTAATAGCAGCACGTTGAATGGCGTAAATATGAAAAACCAGTACAAAGTTAAAATGGCAGGATGTTGTTTGTAAGATATGAGGTTGCTCAGCTCATGTATGTGTGTGTGTGTGTATATATATATATATATTTTTTTTTTTTTAGGTCATCGGGAGTGAAGACATTATGTACTTCACCTAGTTTACTGCTTGGTGTATCACTTTGCGGTAATTTAGCACCATATTTGTGCTGGCAAGCTTGAGCAGTCTCACCAAGGACGTTTCTGCCGGTGGCCTACTAACATACCTCTACTGATACCCACTCACGGACTCCTTCTTTTCAAAACTAGAACATGGGATCTTTCACATGGAGTAAATATCTCAAATTTGTTCCAGCAGCTGACAACATTTTTCTCTTTAGCACATCGGATCGATGTTGTATAGAAGTGTGGAAAGGACTCCTCTTCACCTTCAGAGTTCACATTGTAACTGATACCCGTGTGTGTACACATCAAGTTGTTCTTCAGCTGTAGCATCTATTATCTTGTAATGTCTTCAAGATCTCATAGTATCGCATTTCAAAACATTTCCCTCACAGTTCTTGACGGTGGTTTTTTTTTTTTTTTCATTCATTACTCTGGACAGATTAAAGGGAACACGTGTACCAGTGTTGCCAGGCTGTATCAGTGTGTGCCAGGAACCGTTTGTCTATCCAGATTTATGAATACTTTTTTTTTTTTTTTTTTTTTTTTTTTTTAAATCACGTGACTTCAGTCAGCTCTGTAATATTACATGTGACCAGCTTTAGTGTCTTTGCCTAGGAGCATTTCCCGGGATGGACTATCGAGAGAGAAATATTCGCTCCGTTTTCACACTTCATTCCATGTTAGGCGTTTATTCTAGTCTGTTGTGATCAGTAATAATCTGTTCCCATACTCTCAGGACCATGTGGTATGTCTCTGAGGCTACCTTATGCAAATTGGACTGTCTTGGGCCATTCATTTAAGCTGTTACAAACATTGGTGCATTCTGTTTTCTGCTAAAGTCGGATATTAATGTAGATCACGATTGCTGTTCCTACGTTTGCTCAAGTCGTCATGCCGTGCAACGTCTGTGTGCGCACTGCGCTCGAACTATGCCTGTACCTTTGTCGTGATAACCATGTTATTGTGGTAACAGCCCAGAGTGAGCTCGAACAAGCAAACAAACAACAACAAAAAAAACAGTTGTTCATTTAATAATCTATTTCACACAAACAGTTGATGGACACTTGTATTTCTACACGTCAACATTAATTGAACTTTTAAACATTCATTCTACATTAATACCACATTTATTCTACCTAGCATAGATGAGATTTGTTAAAGAAATGCGCTGGATTAAAGCGCTTGTGTGCTGTTGCAGTAGGCCACGATAAAAAAACAGTCTTAAGTAGCCTAGGTTATGTGAACGTATTTCATATAGAACATTTCAAAAATAAAAACAACTTTGTCAGCTCACAGTGCGAGTGGGGTCATTAAAATGAGAGCGAGGTGCTGTGAGTTGCGTACACGCAGCGACACGGTTGAGCAGAGAAACTGTCGTAAGTGAGAGCAGTTCGTTTCTGCGAGCACTGAGACACACTCACTTCTTTTCCCCTTGCTTGATTTAATTAAGGTAAATGAGAGAATGTGTATTCTTTATTTTATTAGTATTTTGACAGGTTGTCTAAATAAAAAGTAAAACTATTGAGAATTTGTTTTTTTGTGTGTGATTTTTAACCACTTTGAAATGCTAATGCTCTAAAATAAAAGGTAATAAAAAAATAAATAAAACTTGGCCTTTACCTCTGTTGTTGATTGTCAGTTCACCAAGGGTACAGGGCATGTTTTTTTATTTATTTATTTATTTATTTATTTTTTACGGCTATTTTGTTATTTAATCTTGCTTTATCTTTTTATTTAAATTTATTTAACAAAGTGGTAGAATACTGAGGTTAAATTGGCAAACACATTTTTAAAACTTTTTATTTAAGCAGTCCATCCCAGATTTTTTTTTTTTTTAATGATTGTTGCGGGCAAAAATTCTTGATTTTGCTGTGGCTTTTAAAAAAATTTGTGATGCAATTTGCGGTGTTTTTTGTGCTTTTTTTTTTTTTTGCAGAAACCTGCTTGAATTTGGCCAAATTGCAATTGCACAAAATTGTCTTGCACGGTCTTTCGCAGTGATGTTTGTTGGTAAATGAGACCTTTTTTTTATGGTAGCTGTACTCATGTTCGACGCACGTGAATCAAAGAGGGCTTTGGCTGAATGCACGTTGTGATGACGTCGACACGTCGTGGCCCAAATCTGCTGAAAATCTGCAGTAATTATAAAAATTGATTTTTCCATTAATTTCTTCGATTACAAAATCTGGGAGGGACTGTGTAAGCTAGATGGCTAGTTATGAACCTTAATACAGACTGAGGGAAGTGAACCAGATTATCAATTCCCATGGAAGGGACGAGTGTGTAGCCGGAGTAATTATCCTTTAAACATTTTTGATGTAGCACATTGTGACAAAAAGACTACAAGCTGTGGTGTTCTCTCCTCGCATCAGTAAGTAAAAATATGATTTGAATTTGGATGTCATGTTTTTTGTTTTTGTTTTTTCCCCTCTCCCCATCTATGTTTATCTACGTGACGCGTTGTTTATATTGTCCTAGCAGGAGAGTTAAATGACAACATGAAGTTTAAACATAGCTACATACAACATATTTAATATGTCTCGTTGTTAAACCTACTTGCTACAACGAGTAAAAAGCTAGTAGCCCGGATGAGAAATCTGCTTGTCCCTGCTTGGGTTGCTGGTTTGTCTGCTTCTGATTAATTACCAGATCAACGTTAATAATTGCACTTGCAACATTGATCAAAGTTCCACCACCCGTGCAGCTCTTGTGGTTCCCCGTTGGCTTGACCCTGCTAAGGTCGAAGTGGTTTAGACAGTCATATTATTGGGTTTCCCGTCATCACCCCCTGCTCTATGATGTGATTAGGCAGGCATGTATTGTGTGTGGCCCCAGCGTTTTGTGTCCTCTCTTGAATAGCAGTAAACCTTTTGCTTATTCAAGGGATCCAAAGAGAGGGTGTGATTGCAAGAATGATGAGCGTTTTTTCACGTCCGCTGCGTCCATTTCCCCCCGAGTGCTGACTGTTAACCTCAGCATGACTCCCTCACACCTCACATTTAGCAGTTTAGAAGCTCGTACACCTCATGGGTCATCTGTAGTTTAGCACATGGAAGGAAGGTGTCTTTCCTGCTGTGATTGAGAGGGGTAAAGTTACTGAAAACAAGCTTTGCAAGTTTGCAGGTTTCGGGGAGTTACTGTGCGTGTTTTGTTACACGGACAAGCCAGTCTTTCCAGAACGAGCCGGTGGCTGCCTTTCCAGCTGATTAACGTTGAGATAGTCATGTCTCGAAGCTGTTGTTTTGAGTTGAGGATGGCCAACATTTACCCCAAAAAAAAAAAAGGTAAAAGTTGGGATCCCAGCAGTGGTGGCTTGGCGGTGCTGGGATTTGAACTCCTGACCTTCTGAACCATAGTCATTTTAATCACTGAGCTACCACTGCCCTCATCCATTAATTTGGTTTTCAAGTTCATTTCTTTCTGTTCCTCAGCTCCAAAACCCAAAATTAGTCTACCAGAGATAGTCTCAAGTCTAAACTCTGGTTTGTCCTGTTAACACATGAGCAGGTGAAAGTTCAGAAGCTCATTAGTTAGTGTGTGTATGTGCTTCCTGTGTTGTGTCGCTGCTGTATTTTTCACTGAAGACACACCCATCGACTCTGTAGACACAATCTGTTTCAGGCCCTGGATTGCCTCATAAAAATATCAGGCTGTACAAGTTATTGTTAAATAACTAGCGTGGAGTAGAAGCTGAGATTCAGGCCACTTGGCACAGTTAGAAAGACTTTGACCTGTCAGATGAGTCAACACTACAAACATAACCAAATAGTGTGTGTGTGTGTGTGTGTGTGTGTGTGTGTGTGTGTGTGTGTGTGTGTGTGGTCAACAGAAAAACAAGCATGCTCGGATTTTCATCTTGATATTTAAGCTTCGATCTTAATAGCGTGCCAAGGTCAGCATCGATAAAACAATTTTTAGACCCATTTCTTTATATTTCAGATTTATGATTCTTGTTATGGCGATACAGGAAACGTATGAAAACTGCACTTCAGTTTTTTTCCACCTAAGCAGCAGTCAAAGAATAAAATTCACCCGGCATTAAAAAGGGTAAAGGACATGAAGAACGATTATTTTTGCTTTGATCCTTTTTGTTTTTCTTTTTCTTTAAAACTTTCTTTACAGATCGTTCATAATAATACAAGTATAATGCGGTACAGGTCATGGCAAGGCTGTGTACTTTATCCCCCGAACAAAAAGGGAACAAAAAAAAAAGAGAGCAGAGTATCAGAATAATTTTTTTGCCTTTCTGTTTTGATAAACAAATGCAGGGTAAAATGTGCTTTGTGTCGATCGCCGTTTAATATTTTCTTTCAAAATTTCAATTTTTTTTCCCCAAGTATTGAACTATTTTGTGTTGCAGTTTTAACTGTAGTTTTCAAAGTTTGTTTTAATTAAAATGTCAATGCCATTATTATTATTATTATTATTTTTTTTTTACTTATTACATTATATACACTATATGGCCAAAAGTACATGGACACCTTGACCATCGCACCAATGTGTGGTTCTTCCCCAACATGTTGCCACAAAGTTGGATGCACACAATTGTATGCATTTGTGCATTTGGTCTTTGTATTCTGTAGAATTACAATTTCCCTTCCCAGCCTGAACCTGTTCCAGCATGACAATGCCCCTGTGCACAAAGTGAGCTCCAGGAAGACATGGTTTGCCAAGGTTGGACTGGAAGAACTCGAATGGACTGCACAGAGCCCCGACCTAAAACCATTCCGAACACCTTTGGGGTATGAACTGGAACAGTGCCTGACCTCATTATTGATCTTCTGGTTGAATGAACACAAATTCCCACAGCCACGCTCCAAAATCTAGTGGAAAGCCTTCCCAGAAGAGTGGGGAGCGAACTAAATCTGGAATGGGATGTTCAACAAGCACATATGGGTGTGGTGGTCAGGTGTCCACAAACTTTTGGCCATTTAGTATATCATTTGATGTGGGATGAACATTTATGCTGTTCTCATCCTGTGACCCCAGTGCCAAAGATTTTGTGGTAAAATTCCATTTTTCTCTCTCTGTATGCTAGGATTTTCTTATTAGCAATGTCAGCGCCTATGTCGCATTGGTGTTACAAGCACCCAGTGTCGTCCTAGTTTCACATTTTGCCACGGACCATGAGTAACAAACTTTTTTTGGCAAATCCGTTAAAACAAACTTGGCTACAGTTTGGTGTGCATTAGTTGTGCGAAAGCGCTCTTAGAGTTTCATACTGTTTCCGTTTTACTCCAATGCTTTTCAACTCCATCGTTTCCAACACGCAGCACAGTGTCATTTTACGCTCTGGCCCGATGTAGAATAGCGTGGGAGTGACTGGATCTCGCTGTGTTTATTGTACAGCCTTTCTATCCTTGGAGACACACAATGAAACTGACTCTCATTGTCCGGATGCATGGACATTCTTTCTCTGAATAGAAAGCTGTTCACCCTCGGAATATATCTGTATTCACTACTTTTAAATTCCCTGTGATGTTCCAGATGTTCCAGTTCTTGTATGTTGGAACTAAATTTAAGGAGAAATGACATTTCTTTTCAAGAGGCAGTTGCTCTTATGTTCATAAATATCAGGTCAGATTGCTCTGTTTTTAAGCAGCGTGATCGAGCTCATTGGCTAAACAGAGCGGACGTTTCTCACTTTTTCTTACGTCCATATTTTCCCCTTCTTTGTTGTGGTTTCCTGAAGTGTCCACCGATGTAGTATGCTTTTATATTCAGTCAACGGGAAACTGGAGACATTGTATTAGACATAATAAAATGGAATGGAAATCCGTGGCGTCGCAGTTGCGTAGGATTTTACAGCACCACACCATCGTACCCTGTGGATGTGGGCGGAGTCATCCTGGAAGAGACCACTCCCATTATCTTATCATAGGATCATGGCGATCAAACTTTGTATTGATTTGCAGTTACGCTTCTTTTTAAGTGAATTCAAACCCTGCAGCACAATTTGCTTGAATTTATCATGTTATCATGTAACTTGTTTTCAGGCAAATTCTACCAGATTTATTATCGACTGCCTCACACCAGAGCTTTGTTCACATAACTGCAGCTTGTTGTAATGTTTGCTTATTTACCAAGATTTGTGGTGTTCTTGGGTATTTTAGGCATTGATTGCATCAGTGTTTAGTGTGTGCTTCACTTTTTATGTCTCTTCATCCTTCTTTTTAACCATCGCACACAAATTGTGGTTCGGTGTTAAGTAGTGATGCACAGATTAATTGTTTCAGTGCTGTGAAAAAGTATGAATTCTTTGTGTATTTGTAGTTTTAGATCTTCAAAAACTTAGTTTGACAAACTAATTGCCCCCTTAAACTTAAAATATGGTTGTGCCACCTTTAGCGGCAATGACTGCAACCAAACACTTCCGATAACTGGAGATCAGACTTTCACTTTCTTCTAGGACTAGGACTTACTCCTATGCTTTGGATCATTGTCTTGCTGCATAATCCAGTTGCGCTTGAGTTTCAACTTACAGACTGAAGCCTGGACATTCTCCTTTAGGATTTTCTGGTAGAGAGCAGAATTCATGTTTCCCTCAATTATTACAAGTTGCCCAGGCAGCAAAGTAGCCTGGGCAGCAAAGTATCCCCACACCATCACACTCCCACCACCATGCTTATTCTGTTATGTGTGAAGATTTTAAATAAGCGTGCAATTTAAAAAAATATATATATGTATTTTCTTTCTCCAAGTCAGGGGTGCAAACAGTTTCTGTCCAGGTCACATCGGCATTTCTTCTGATTCCTTGAAAGGCCATAGACTAAGGCTATTATGATTTTTAACATTTTCTAAGTATTTTTATTCTCTAAACTAATTATGGTCATGAGTCAGTTTAGTATATTTATTTTTGTTTCGTAATGATGATAAAAATTGTATTCATTCATACCACAGCTTCTTTTCTAAAGCAGTAAAAAAAGAAATCTTCAACAGCTCTATAAGACGCACATAAGACACCAACCTATACGCTCCATTGCCTTTGTTAAGGAAAGGTCCAGCCTAAATGTCCATGATTAATTAATGATTCAATTTTGAGTTGACTTTGTAAGGTTTTTATTTATTTATTTAATTTATTTTTTTATATAAAGTTCATTCACACCTTGGGCTATTTTCACTTTCACAGAAGTCGCCAAACAGGAAGTGAAGCTGTATCTCAGCAACGACTTTGTGCACAGACCCATAACTTGGTAGACATCTTCAGGACCATGACCGGAGGCTATGCAACAAATTTCTTGCCAGTGCCACCTACAGGTCAAAAGTTAATAACATGCTAAAAATGCTTGCATCTAACTGCCATTTTTTGTTACTACTCCTCCAAATTTGGCTCACATCATCTTGTGATATGTTTTCAAATGAAAGCTTCATTTCTACTCACAGACCAGCTTCCAAAGCTCCAACTTTCATCCTTTTGAACTTTCATAAACACCATCGTTCTCATCATATTGTAGATCGCTGACTAGCCAAGCTGAATCTTTGCCATAGCTCAGCGCAAACTGTGCTGTATAGCTGTGTTGCATTTTGGAAATTTGAGCCCATTGTTTGCCTTCTCCACTACCTCTACTCAGGAAAAGAGGCCATGTGTATTGTTTATGTATATTGTAAATACTGCTGGCTCAACTGTGACCGTGTTCATCTCATGTTTCATGGACACTGTCATACATTCAGGCATTGGCTTGTTAGCTTTCTTTATAATAATTAGGTGTAATTATAATAATTAACATGTGCATAATAGATTGGACAGTCTTTATACGCTTACACAGTGCGTTTAAGTAATGCTGCTACATATGACTAAATAATATTAATATATATATATATAATGTTTACATGGGCTGAATTAAATGGGAAATCTACTAGGAAAAAAAATCATTTATTACTCAGCTTGGATTTGGACCTCCAAATCCATTGAATCCTGACGTTTAAAAAGAATGAACGTGAATGAGCTTGTTCTACTGTATGACCAAAAGAAAATAGAAAAATCTTCGATGTTAATTGAGTTCATCTTGCGCTTTTGAATTTGGCCCTGGTCATTTTCAGAAAGAGTATGCTTCTGTCTCGTCTGTCTTCCCCCGTCATTGTCTAGTAAACTTTCCAGACAGCACGTCCTATTTTTATTTATTTATTTATTTTTGGTTACTTTCTCGCTCTACAGCATGTCTGTCCCATTAATAAGCCAGAATTCAATATAATGCCTCATTTAATAGTGCATGCAGTCCCGTCATACAAACTGTGCTTCATGCCTCGTTTGTTTGAACCAGAGTATGAAGTTCTACCGGTAATGACTTGCACAGGCGAGCAGAAGAATCTGGCAGGACCCTCCGGCTCAGCTGGGACACAACAGGTGGTGGACAGAGACAGCGGCACTCAGGAAGAGCTGGAATTTGTGTGGACGGGTGTTGAGGATGTACTTCTGGATAAGCCGTTTCAAACAAAAGGCTCTCCGTGTACTAGGGAGATTTTATTTGTATTTTTTTTGTCTTCCTTTTCACCTTTTGTGGTGCATACATTATTCACACGTCATGCTAACCTGACCCGATTTCAAGGCTGCTTTTGCACGCATACCTCAGCGAGTGCTCATCTCTCTCTGGAGGTGGTTTCTGGATGTTTCTGTGGCTGATAAGGATGGGCCACATTATGGCATGACAGGAATGTTTTTTGAGTTGTTGTTGGGTTTTTTTCTGGTTACTGTCATAACCTAGATATGCATTGTTGTCTTTTGTGATGCTGATTAGTATGTGTGTGTGTGTGTGTGTGTGTGTGTGTGTGTGTGTGTGCGCGAGAGAGAGAGAGAGAGAGAGAGCGTGCTGAAATAATTGTCACAGTGTGTACCCAGCCTATTGATTGTTGCTATACTGCTCTGTTTATGTCCTGCTGTGGGCTGGCCAGCTCTTTGTCAATACTGCAGTAAAGGTTTCCCTGGATGGTGCGATTCCTTGGTGGTCCTCATATACTGAAGGACAAACCAAAAACACTAATTACAGCCTGTCAGGATGCTGTTACTTTAATTGGGAGAGGCTTCATTATGGTGCACATGAAAAGCTTCAGAATACCATTTAGTTTATCCCTGTCTTTTAAAAAATCCATGTACAGCGCTTATAAATAAAAGCAATTAAAGTGAACATGAGAAGCCGTCGTTTTTGTTTTTTGTTTTTTCCACCAACAGCGCAACTAAATGCTCGATCGATTGGTCAGACAGTGTTGAGTACTTCTCTGAAGGAGAATGGTCTCTATTAATGTGCACTTTATAATATGTCATCATTTCTATAGTAACAATGTATAGAGGGTATGGCAGATAGTCTACAAACTGATAAAAAAAAAAAAGGTGTGTAGTTAATGCTTTCTGTAAGAATTTGTTTGGAAGGTGTCTCCAGTGTCAGTGCTTTGTAACCATCGGACAATCTTCAGGACAGGAGTTTGCCATTTCTCTGTGACATGACAAGCTGCATTATTTTTTTCTTATTAACTTTGTGTGTGTGTAAGAGAAAGTCTGATGGGCAGAAGTGATGGCAGGAACTTGTTCTGAAGATGTTCTACATTTAATGTAACTATAAATGGATAAAAAAAAGTGTGACCTGTCTTTCTTTACTTAATACAAATTGCAGTGGTATAAGAAGAATCAAACGGTTCAGGACATTCTGGAAAACGATCGACTTTGACTTCATCACACCACCCTGCCCTTGATTAGTTTCCTATAACAGCACACCCTGTTGTGTTTTATTCCATACATCATGTACTGTGCTGCTTGCTCTCCGATATCCATAGGGACATCATAAACAAAGAATAGCCCCGTCCCAAGACATGCTTAGAACAATAGAAGGTTTATTCCTGTCAGTGCCGGGTCCTGGCTCCCTCTGTAAACAGGAAGCTGGGGGTTTTGGGGGGCATGCGGTACAATTATAACAAGGCGTCAGAGGACCTTTCAGCCTAGCTCTCCTCTGACTCTGTTTGCATTTTGAATATTGTAACCTATAAGGCCACAGTGCAGGTCAGCGAGGTCAGAGGCGAAGCGTTCTTCTCGGTGCTCTGTTCAGTTCAACATGCTGGAAATGTTGTGCCTGCGCCCTGTATTTGAAAAAAACTTTGAGTAAATCTAGTAAGACTGCAGTGAATTGTTGTGTTCCTGATTCACTTGCTGGCTGACTAAACACCAAAGCTTTTTGGCTGTGTTGCTGCACTTGGGGGTCACATGCTTGGCAGTATCCTGACAAAAGCCACAGCTTTACTCCGAGCCATTAGTGCTGTGATTGATTTAGAAAATTGTCATATAAATAGATTTACAGGAGCACTTTAGTATATTGAACTAAACTAGTGTAATTTTCTTGATGGACCAAAGCAAATATTTTTGTTTTAACTGCAAGATTTGGGTTAGAACCAGCCATGATGAATTCCGCCCTGCCCCCCCCACCCCCCTAGGATTGCAAGCTCAAGTAACTTGATGGTAACTTGATGGTGGTTCCAGACATTGCAAACAGTAATTTCAGTGCTATTTTCCTTCCATCAGGAGTCCACACCACTCTCATTATCATCATCTTTCCCTTCACTAAGAGCCATCTGCCTAAATGCGAGATTGCATGGGTTATTCAAAAAGATTTATTTATTTATTTATTTATTGTACTTGCTATTTATTCTTGTTTATCTGTCTTTTGGTATCTCTCTCCTCACTTCTCCCGTATTCCTGCCTTGACCTTCAGACTCGCCATGACCTCAGAGACAACATTAGTATCTTTTAGGTAGGTTGTTTCTGGTTTCGTTGAATGTCAGGAGGGGGGTTGGATATGTTTGTCCTCTGTACTAAAAATGGAAAATGACCTAATGCCAAGTTAAATATTATTATAATTGACCCACCTGTGACACGAGTTCTTTCTCTTTTTCAACAAACTCTGTGATTCTTCAGGTTATTCAAAATAGCCCATAAAGGAATTTAGAAAACTGATAAGTTTTTCTCTTTAATAAACCTACCACTACCCCTTTTCTTCAGAGGAAAATAAGGACTGCATATATACTGTATTTATAGTTACATTTTTATGCACTATTAAAGGCACTCCTAAGAGATGGAGAGAAACAAGAGAAGGAAGAAGAATGAAAAAGTGTCATTAATAAAATGTACTTTAGGAACCTTGCAAAAAAGACCCCAAACTATTCAGACGTGCTTTGCAAAAAAAAAAAAAAAAAAAGAAAGAAAAAGAGAAGGTTCCCAATTTTGCTGGCTGACCTCTGTGTACAAGCTTGAAGTTGATCAGCAGCATATTTATTTATTTTATTTTTTTTTTGCATTGTACTGATTATGAGGTAGCACAATGTTGGAGTAACGCCAGTAGTGCAGAAACATTACAGAATTCCGCTGAATGAAACAGAAGTGTTTACAATTTATGAGCAGCAGAAATTGGCAGCACACAATCTGAGAAAGTCAGAACAGACGGTACTAACAAACTGCTTTAGTTAATAGACTTTTATGGACACACCTCGTATTACAAATAATCTGCCAAGAAGTTTCAGCCAAGCCTCAACTGCAAGAATAGAAATGATTATCAATAAATCTGTCATATTTGTGCATTAATGACTGCACTGGCAAACTAAGAACTTATAAATAAGTATAAATTGTGAGTGACTCAATCGACAAATGACTAATTTCATCTACTGGTGCTAAGAACGTTTACATTTGTCATTGCTGTCACAAGAACACATCTCCGCTACTGGAGATAACAAATACTTGCTCTTGAATTCTGTATCCATTTAGCATAGTTTATTTTATGTACTATGTACAAAGCATACAGCTGAAAATCTTTAAAAATGGCAGTGTCTCCCTGAGGTGAAATATGTATGTCTGATGTATTGATCAACACAGTTTGTGTCACTGGGTACAAATGCCTCCAAGCAATTCCCAATCCCCTCCATCAGAAGCTCATTTGATTTCCTTCCCATGGCCTCACAGACAAAGGGTCATGCTTCAATCCCCAGACACCATCATAAGCCCTTATTCGGCTTGCTTTCTAGCTGCACAATTGAGCTCAGGCAGCTTTCATTATGGCAGTGAGAGGATCTGCTCAAAAGAGCAATGCCCCATGTGCTAGGAGGAAAGAGGTTTTGAAGAAGTCCGCTTTGGAGAGCCTGGGCTGAACGTCATCATTCATGTTAGGCCCTAGGCCAGCTGGTGACAGCAGCCTTGCTTCATCTATAACGAAGGAACCTTTTTTTGATGCCTGTAAGTTAATTAAGAGGCAGTAATGAGGGCTGTCTCTACAGGTGAGAAGCTGATGATGGAACAAATTAAGATTTCAAGGGACCAGCAGTCTCTATACATCCCTCAGAGGGACTGGAGTTGTGGTGTTACCACAGTAGCTGGGTTGCATGAAGGGACATCTTGAACCTTGCCATGTAGCTTATGGCTTGGTAATTGGTAATTTTACTGATCTTAGCCAGACTCAAGACTTGGTGTCATTCCTATCTCTGAAGACAGCTGGCCGTGTCGGTTAACCCTAGTAGCTTTCGGCCCTCCGCAATGCATCTTAACCTTGTCTTGTTGCTGATGCCTTGGCATTTGGTAGTATTCTGGCTCTCATCCAGACTCAAGACTAGCGAGTTGAAGAGTACAGCTTGGTGTTGTTCCTGTCTCTAAAGACTGGAGGAAGCTGGCTGTGTGGGTTGTCCCCTGTGGTTTCTGGCCTTCTGTGATGCATCTTGAGCCTTACTGTGTTGCTGGTGGCTTGGCAATTGGTAATAATGCTGCTCTAAGCCAGTCTCAAGATTAGTGTTTTTCAGAGTTGAAGAGCACAGCTTGGTGTCTTTCCTGTCTCTGAAGACCAGAGGCAGCTGGTAGTTTGGGTTGCCACAGTGACTTCCGCCCCCTCTGCAATGCTTTATGGTTTAACCATATGGGAAATATGTCAGGTGTTAGGGCTGGGCATGATGCGGGAATACACTGTTTGGGATGCCAGTTCATTGCAAGGATCATTCACACACACATTCACATCTAGGGGCAATTTAATTTCTAGGAAGTGGGATAAAACTGGAGAACCTGGAGGAAACCCGTGTAGACACAGGGAGAAACTCTACACAGATCGTAACAAACCAGAAATCCTGGAGCTGTGTGGCGTCAGTGCTACTCACTGCACCACCATGCCTCCTCTACTTTGTTTATTAGCCTGGAAATAAATCCATCCATCTGCTGCTGCTGACCAGACAGTATCAAGACCAGCCGAGTGAAAAATTGACCTGCACAGCTCCAGGACCTACACATCCTCCTAGACAAGTCAGGGGCTCCTGGATTTAGAACACCAACCTGACGCTTGCATCATTTTCTCTATTGATCTTGGGCAACAGCCACAACAGAGACATGGACCTGCAGATCGACATTGTAGCTCTTGCTGGTTTGCAGTAATGTTGTTTAGCTGAGGCTCGAAGATGTAATTGGGAAAAGACATTGAGCAAGAAGTATTCATATCTTTTACTTTTCTTTCTACTAAACACTTCTCTGGGTTATCTTTTAATTGTATTCTGGGTGTCAAAGGTTATCATGAAGAAATGCAAAATGCCTGGTAACAATAATGGATATGGCAGAAGAATGCATAATAAATCTAGGCGAAAAAGCGTGCGTGTCAAAACGTAGCACTCATAATTTGTCAGCCAAGTCAAATATTGCAAAAAGAGGCACTGAAAAAAATCCCCTTTCTGTTCTTTTCATCACCTTTATTTACACATCCTTAATCCCTAAACCTTCATTTATCATTTTAACTGATATGTCTTAATATTATGCCAATTTTTCCCCTTCTCTTTCCCTGGCCTCAGAAACCGAGAAGACCTAGGACACGTGTCCTTATATGCCAATCTGGTGATGGAAAGACATTTGGAGAGTAGGGATAATTAGAGTTCAGCAAAAAAAACATGTTTTATTGGGGGAAGTTTGGTTTTTTTGGGTCGATGAGGGAATGGGGAAGCAGGGATACTGGGTGGTAAGCTGGCTAAGCATCTGTTAGGGGGGATTAAGAGTTTGGCCATTTTGCAGGGGGGATTGTGAGGTCAGAGAACTGAGGCATGTAAATGCAACTCATTAGGTGTCGATTAGGTGCTCAATAGACCTGGGGCTCCTTATTGGCACTTTGGATTATGTATGAGCACAATGATTTTGGCAAGTTTGTCGGTGAAAAATAGGTTCAAGAGTGCCACAAAATACCCCAGAGGATTTGTTTGATTATTTAACAGTGTGCCTTTTGGACAAAAAAAACACCCAGAAGTCTGGCAAAACATTATGGTTGGATGTATCTTTAGAAAGACTGACATAATGAAATCCCTCACTTTTTGACAAAACACTCCAGTCTGTTTTTCAGTTGTGTGATCATCCCTGATGCCATCTGTTGAAGCTAAGATCATAATATTAGTTTTTGGCCCATTATCAGACCAAGAGCTCATGGTAAGAGGATAAACTCAGCCTAATTCTGGGGTCTCCCTGATTTAGTTTCAAACAAAACCAATATTACATATTAGTATTGTTAGTGGCGTGTAGTCGATTATGATTTTCATTTCTGCATGGTGGTACTCCTCAAGTGGCTTATTGATGGTGAAAACTTCAGACCAGTAGCCTTTATTCAGAGATTTTGTATTGAACACCTCATTTGTGCATTGTGTCCTCTAAATTGCAGACAGACTAATCATCTTCAGCCTTGGGGGAATGACCCTGAATGAGTCACCATACTAATCTCCGCCGCCTGCCCAACTGATCGATACTCTCTAATCACCATTTTTGCTTGCCTATTCACTCACCCATTCCCCTGCTTCCTCCTCTTCTTGTCTGTCCGTTACGAGATCTTTAGTCTCATTTGGAATGAGTCCTGTCCTGCCCCTTATACGCTCTAATATAAACCTAATCACATCGCACCTTAGACACAGACGTTGATTTTTATATCCATTCCACAACTAATACATGAGCTGAACACAGAAGAAAACACGATTAGATATTGGTCATATAATTGTCAATAGTATTTTATTCACTAATACTTTTTAAAGGTGGTTGCTTCTGTTGTCATTCTGAGCATATCATCTTTGTGTCATGGCTCTTATGTGATGCCAACGGTGCTTTGAAGCCTTAAAAATGATGGTCCCCATATTTTCTGAGAAGAAAAATAATGTATACGGATCAAGCATAAGTATCTCCTGTTCTCTTAGAGTAAAGTGTCATTGCAAATCAATACAAAGTTATTCCACCTGATCACCTTCATCCTGCAAGGAAACTTTTTCTATCGTGATGGGAGTGGTTTCTTCCAGGATGACTCCGCCCTCATTCACAGGGCATGAGGGCATAGTAAATGGTTTGATGAGGATGAAAGTGATGTAGATCATATACTATGGCCTTTGGTCACCATATCTCAACCCAGTTGAACACTTATTTTATTATGAACACTTATTTTGCGCAACTTGTTAGACAGCGCTCTTCACCAGAACAATCAAAACACCCAATCAGGAAGAATTTGGCAGAATTTGATGTTCATTCCTACAGTAGAATCCAGAGACTTGTAGCTGTTCTGGCAGTTCAAGGTGGTCCAACACATTAAGATACTTTATGTTGTTTTTTCCTTAAGTTCCTCACCCATCTGTAGCTAAAACACAAACTGATGGGCAGAATGATAGCAAAAGTACGATTTAAACATCACATCACAGATCACTTGCTCATACACACACATTAAGGAGGTTCTTATACAACTTATAATTTCCATTCTATTTATTATTATTTCACACACAATGTCTCCAGCTGTTTATTGCACCGATTGACAATTAAGAAAACAACAACAAAGAAATAATTGCAGGTTTGAACATGTAAGAAAAAGTGAGGACTGAAAAACACCCACTCTGTTTAACCAATAATGCTAGTGACGTTGCTTAAAAACTGAGCAATCTAACCTGACATTTATGAGCATAAGAGCAATTACCTTTTTTAAATGAAATGTCCTTTCTCCTTAAATTCAGTTCCAAGGAGCAGGAGTCTGTAAATAGAAAGGTACAAGAACTGGGACATTTTCACAGTGAATTTAAAAGCATGGAATACAGATATGTTTGCTGCCTATGAAAAGCTTTCTTTTAAATCCTTTCTAGTCGAGAGTTTCACTGTCCTTCTCCAAGGACAAAAGGCTGCACAATAATCTGTATGTACAACAGGATCCACTACATACTTATGTACAATGGCGCTCATTATTCAAGAATGTGTCATTAAAAATGGAGACATCAGAATTGATTAGCTATTTGAGGAAGTTAAGTGCATCTGAATAGACTGATTGCATATCATTTGTTTAATCTTTTACAAATATTTATGTATACACACCACGCACAGTTAATTATGTGCGAATGATTAAACCAGTATTGGATCAGTTCATATGCTAGATCCTTCCATAAGCTTTATTTTACGTCCGTTATGGAAAAATTGTATAACCTTGTTAGTGAATTCAACAAGCTAGTTTTTCTTAGCCGATTTAATTATGCCTTATGAAAAATTTCAAAGCAAATGCAATCAACCCCTTTTGAATATTCTATACGGGTGCAAGTATGATTTTACTAATTAGTCATAGCAATATTATAGTAGTATTACTAATAATAATTAGTCTGATTTCTATTATGACTGTATACTTTTGAATATGATGATAGTATTATACAGGCTGAAGTGTTATCATCTGGCCACTACATGTCCTCTATCTCTTGTGTAACTATGATTGAGATCATTTGGAGTCAGGACCAGCATGGACATATGCATCTGTGTTAGGCCTAATGAAGCATGGCATCTATAATTGTGCCTCAGTGCTGCCCTTGTACTTGTTTTCATCTGATTTGCTGTTTCCTCCAGCCTTCTCTGGCCTTCTGTCCACACTCTGTCCAACACCACCTGCTTCTGAAACTCTGAGGTTTACCTTTTTGGTCTTTCCTTATTAGGGTCAAATCAATTGCTCAGCCCTCACATGTCCACTCCTCTCCTTGTATAAAAGATGACTAATGAACAATGACTTTTTATTTATTTCATTTTAAAGCCTGCTCACACACTTTGGTTTTGTTTTGACCCTCAGTACCTATCTGATTTGTGAGGTTTTATTATAGGCTAAATAATAACTATTAATAGGCTCCTTAAAAAGTCTTAAAGTTGTATACTTGTATAGATGCGGCTGCCTGGGAAAACCTTTTACATGGTGAAATTTTGACCTTTCCCATTATGCACAGATTACTCCTGCATACATTCCTGAACTGAGGAATCTTTATTAATACTGAATTGCACTGAATTTATTGGGCTTATGTCCATTCAGCTACGGCATGTAGCTATCCAACAAGTTGATCGAAGCATGATATTCTTCACTGTGTGAGGAAATCACACTCCGCAAGCAAGGTTTTAGACCACCAGGTTTGTTAAACTGGCTCCTTACCCACATGATCTTTGCAGGAAGATAGCCTAAGCAAGGTTATAAAGCAAATAAAAATATTTGCATGTTGTTTTGGTGAAATACTGTACATTTCTTAGTGTTGAAATGTATTTAGCCAAATTTTGGCTAAAACCCGATTTCTTTTTTGGCTATTTGCAGAATTCAGCCATAGCAGCATCTACTAGGTTTTCTCAGACCCAATGACATACTAATGAAGCAACCTTTAAGGTTTTGACAGTACTCAACAGTAAAATTGCCAAGAAATACTCAAATTCCTGAGTGGACTGAAATTAATGGAGTTGTTATATTTTAAGGGTAATTTCATTTACCGCAACTTTGTTAAATAGAAACACTGAGCTTCTCAAGATGGTTCTGGGGCCCTGCCATCTTGCAGAGTGTGAATTACTGCCTGATCCAGCGGATCAGCTAGTCATCAAGCCCTGAGTTGAATGACGTGTCAACAGTAGGGAACTTATATTTTTCTGCTTGATTGTGACCGTCACTTTCAGCATGTCTCTAAGAGAATCATATCCAGCGTTTAACGGTTATTTAATGTGATTAGCATCATTTTCCCGAAGTTTAGATGCTATGTTGCTATTGTCTTGCCTCAGGCGTGTAAGCAGGAGTGTTTCTGATTGTTCTGGAACCTTTTCCTTCCTGGTTTTGTCAGACGACTCCCTGCAGATTGTCTTGCAAAAGAATAGCGCCTTCTCACAGGTCTGGAGTCATGCACTGTTTGTGAAGCAGCATCCACGTTCTTTTTCTTCTTTGATATGTTTTTTTTTTTTTTTTTTTGGCAAGAGAGGAATGCAATTCAGTTGGCCCTCTCGCTCCCACTGTCAACTTTTTAGATGAAATGTTGATGAGTGGTCTCTTTTGAAGTCCAAGTTTATTATCAGCTACAGAGCGTGCGCTGAATGTTTTCGGAGAGAAGCGATCCAAGAGATCTGTTGGCATGCCAAGCCTCCAAGCTGTCTATAGCACCACATTCTCAACAGTGCTTTAGAACTGCTAGAAACTCTGAGTCAAGTATCTGTCATCTACAATCTACAACTGAAGTTCCACATCCTCGAATCATGTTTCAGAAACAATTTTGAATGAGAAGTGAGCGTGACTTTGAAGGAAACTGTATCACAACCCAAATCTCAAAAACCTCAAAGATTAATTTAAAAGATAGCTAAATCAGTTTTCCTTTACTTTTAAAAACTTAGCTAAAGAAAAGATCCACCCTGAACAACTTGCCACTCAATATTTATCAACAATTTAATGGTGAAATTTTTTTATGATTAAACTGAGTTGACTTTTTAAGTTTAAACTTCTTTCATCAGCGTGTTGGTCTGTTCACACTTTGGCTGACCGTTTGCTACCAGTTTGCCTCGTATGGCTGCATTGCCTTCTGGAACTTTGACTCCAGTGTTTGTTGTCTCCAACAAACTACCATTGGGTTTCTCATTAATGTAACCTTGAACGTTGCTGCAAAATGGTGAGTGAGAAAAGAAGCTCTTGATTTTTTTTGTTTTGTTTTTAAGAGATGACCATGAAAATGGCACCAACCAACAAATCAACACCGGAATGACAAATATTTTAATATAAACACATTTAATGTGTTTCAAGGTGGGGTTTTTCTTTAATAGGCAACATCATGTGCATCATGAATCTCTAGCTAATTAAAGTTGAATTTTGCTGTTGTGTTTAGACATGATTTCAGACCTCATATGCTTCCAAATGTGGTTTGTGAAACCAGAACACTCTTGGGAAGAAGTGTTGCGATTATTGCAATCATAAAAGTCATGTATTATTCACACCTAATTTCCTTGTTTAGGCTGTAATGATAAGCATCAGAGCCTCTATGTCAACGGCATTGCAGTGGCATTAATGGATTACAATCTTATCTTCAGGCCCATAATATGCCACTATTCCTCAAACAGTAACTTCAAAATGAGCTCCCTGTTGGTTTGGGACATAAACAGTCATTACATTAAGGCTGAATGAGGGCAGTCTAGTCCAGTGTAGGTCCCTGGGATGCCACTTTCTCTCCCCCAACTCCTTAATTAATGGCCATACAAGTGCTTTTGTTGTCACTTATCTCTCAGCAGCACCAGGCGCCGCTGCGCAGCTCAGGCCCTGTGGGGACCATCATTACACTCGATGTATTCCTGAAAAACTCCGGTGGATTTAGAGGAAGCTCTGATGAAGACTCGCTTGATGATTTGGTGGTACTCAAAAACTTGTGCAGTAATGAGCATATGAGTGGAGCATGGCGGTTCCTGGGGAGGGGGTCCCAGCGTAGGTTTATGCCCAGGGGCTCAGGATTTACTACTCAGTCCCTGTAGCCAATCCAGGGGTCTTCACTCTTATCTGCAAAGGGCCGGTGTGGCTGCAGGCTTTCATCACAGCCAAATTGAAGGCACACGTGATAGTTGACTGGAGACTAAGATGAACTGATTAAACAAGTGAGATCAGGCTCCTGCTTGGTTGGAATGAAAGCCTGCAGCCTCACCGGCCCTTTCTGGATATGATTGAAGACCTCTGAGCCAATCTATCGCCTCACATACTTGGTTGGTTTCCACCCAACTTTCAAACCAAGTTTGGCCTGTTAAACACATAGCCATTTCTGTTTGAGTAGGTGAAACTTATGTTGTATAGACAGGCAACAGCATTGTGTTGTATGTTGTATGTTATGTTGTATAGACAGGCAACAGCACTGTAGACATTGCAGCTGATTTGAAATGTCAAATCTCCCCTTTTGCCTGATTATGAATGCAAGTTTGCTTCAAAGTAAGGTTTATAGTGTGTACAACTGTAAAGAATAATGATCTTTAAACCCACTTTCTGGTGCCACCCAAAGGATGATTGGTTTCCTTTTGAGTCTGGTTCCTATTCAAGGATTCTTCCTCATCTTAGGGCTCTAAATATATATCCAGATTTCTGTAAAGCTGCTTTATGACAATATCAATTGTTAAAGGTGCCAAATAGATAAAATGGCTCTCCCACAGGCATATACAATTGACTGGCCTGAATAAACTTTTATGTTTATGCATTGTTTGATTGCAGATTCTTTACTTTGTCACTCCTTTGTGTCTGAGTATGTAGAGAAAAATGTTTTTTGCTCTGGGGCTGGTTATGGGAAAGAGTTGCAGAGACCATGAGCGTAAAACATCATGATCTGGTCCTGACAGCAAGTGCAGGATTCTGCTGCCTCATAAAGCCGACTCCTCCATCTTCCATTTTGGATCGGTTGTGTTTTTTGTTTTTTTGTTTTTTTGTCCCTATGAAATGGCTTAACTAAGCTCTGAAATAGTGTGACCTCAGCTGTCAGAGATTCCATGCTGTCCTGGCTTTAGGGTTAGTATCTGTGACATAGGACCCTCGGTGGGTCACTTTGTTAGAAAGGCCAGCTGTGCAGAGATAAGATGATTTCATGGGGCCTCTGGAAGACTTGTTAAATCAGTCACATTGATGCAACGCTGCACAGCAGGGCAGAAGCATTTTACACACAAGCGTTTAACTCTCATGGACAAGCCTGATGTCATTACCCAGTGCAAAGGAACACAAAATACACTTTTGCTGCATTGTTAAGGTCATAGCAAGGCTAAAAGCAGTACCAAAATTAAAAAAGTAATATCCAGTTGCATCACTGTGATGCCCCAAGCAAATTTAACATAAACTGGCTAGCTCACATCAAAAATACTGATTTGAAACAACATTGATTTAAAATTTGAAAAAATAACTATGAAATGATGGCGTACGTTTTATGAAACATCTATTGAAAATGAAAATCATATTAGGTAACTACAAGCTGATGTTTTGATTAGTGGTTGCTAGGTAGCTAGATTTGTGATTTGTTTTTTTCTCCTGTAAAAATTTGGGTGTGACCAAATATAATGTGTTTCTTCTCCAGTTCTACTTTTTTGCTAGCTAGCTAATGATAACCGAGTTAGTTATCAGTTAATTTAGTAACTAATATTAATGGCTAAGCTGACTTAAGCTATGCTAGCTGTGTAACTAGCATTACTTGCTACCTAATATGTCTATTGTAATTTACCTAGCTAACATTAAGCTCTAGTTATCTTAGTTGTCGTAAGCTAGCATTAACTGAAACACCAACTTGTATTTAAGCATTCCTTCGCATTCATACACTGCTGTGAAAAAGTATTCCTGATTTCTTCCGTCTTTGTGTATATCTCATACTAAATAGTTTTAGATCGTCAAATGAAATACAACTTAAAACAAAGCCAACCTGAGTAAACACAGGTTTTTTTTTTTTTTTTTTTTTTTTTTTTAATTGAAGCAAAAAAAAAAAGTTATCCAAAACCTATCACCCATGTGGAAAACTAATTACCCCTTAAAATTAAAATCTGATTGTGCTACCTTTAGCAGCAATAACTGCAACCAGATGCTTCCGATAACTGGAGATCAGTCTTTCACAGCACTGTGGTGGAATTTTGGTCCACTCCACTTTGCAGAACTGCTTTAGTTCAGCCACACTGGAGGGTTTTAGAGCATTAACTGCCCGTTTAAGGTCCTGCCACAGCATCTCAATTGGTTCAAGTCAGGACTTTGACTAGGCCACTCCAAAACTTTAATTTAGTGCTTTTTGAGCCATTCAGAGGTGGATTTACTCCTATGCTTTGGATCATTGTCTTGCTGCATAATCCTAATCCAGTTGCGCTTGACTTTCAACTTTTGGACTGAAGACCGGACATTCTCCTTTAGGATTTTCTGGTAGAGAGCAGAATTCATGTTTCCCTCAATTATTGCAAGTTGCCCAGGCCCTGAAGCAGCGAAGCATCCCCACACCATCACACTTCCACCATCATGCTTGACCGTAGGTATGATGTTCTTTTTGTGGAATTCTGTGTTTGGTTTATGCCAGATGTAACAGGACCCCTGTCTTACAAACAGTTCCACATTCAACACATCAGTCCACAGAACATTCTCCCAAAATGTTTGAGGATTGAGTTTTTCCATTTGGAGATAATGGCTCTCACTGTGGTTCTTTGGAGTCCCAGAGCCTTTGAAATAGCTTTGTAACCCTTCCCAGACTGATGTATTTCAAATACCTTCTTTCTCATCATTTCTGGAATTTCTTTCAACTTTGGCATAGTGTGTTACTGGGTAAGACCTTTTAACCAACTTCATACTGTTTAAAAAGTTATATTTAAGTGTTGATTTGATTGAACAGGGTTTGCAGTAATCAGGCCTGGTTGCGTCTAGTCCAGCTGAACCCCATTATGAGTGCAGTTTCATAGCTTTGGGGAATTAGTAACTACGGGGGCAAGTACATTTTCACACAGGCCCAGTTGTTATTGGATAACTTTTTTGTTTCAATAAATAATATTATCATTTAAAAACTTTAGTTTGTGTTTACTCAGGTTGCCTTTGTTTTATCCTAGATTTTTTTTTTTAATGTCTGAAACAATTTAGTACGAGATACACACAAAAACAGAAGAAATCAGGATGGCGACAAATACTTTTTCACAGCACTGTATATAAAACATAAATAATTGAGACTACAAATATGTTTTATGAATCATGTTGTGCACCTTTACAAAAGTTTAACTTTTTTTGTACTTTATTCCTTTCAGCCTGTGGCTTCTGGCCAGCTGGAGGCTTGTTTGACTTCAGTCAAATTGCATTTAGTTAAGCTTGGTGTATTCTTTTTTTTTTTTTTTGTAATTATTATTATTTTTTTATATCCTGCAAGTTATGTTCAGTTATGTCAATAAATAATGTCGTTTAGTCTTGTTTAATATTAGTCATAGATGTTTTGTCTGAGGTCTTTGAAGATCATGAACAGAGATTCTGGTTTCCCGCGTTTGTGTATTTAGTTTGTATTTGTATTTGTGTGTGTGTGCGTGTGAGTGACTCAAATCTGTGTGTCTCTCAAGCTGAGGCAAAACAATGAAAGCTTTGTTCCTGGCCTCCAAGGCTTCACTTTGTTTGCTGTGCACTTTTGTAAATGTTCAGGAATGTTCGACCAGGGCCTGTGGCGGAGGAAGTGGAGGAAGTGGCCCACCACTGTATATAAAACATTGGAGTTTTATCAATAAGTGTACTCAAGGAGGATAAATGATTTCTACACACAATGCCGCTCCCTTTTGCTGAATTCAGTATGCCTCATGGTGAGCCGAAGGGATTTTTATAGCCTGCGTTATGTGTGACCTTGATTTATTCCTCACTTCTCATCTTCTCAATCCACTACTTCCTGCCTCATATGTTGAATGGTGTACAGTAGGAGTAGGATGGAAAAATTATTACAGCAATATATTGCACTTGGATTTGATTTGATAAATGAATGCTTTCTGTTAAGCAAGTCACTATTTTGACTTACCAAAGTGTTTCAGAGCTCCTCACGGTAGCATGTGTCAAGTGTAGCGTGAACTAAAATTAACTTGGAGCTAAACAAACCCGTATGCGTACGCTGCACACAGCTCAAACATCGCCTTCCATCTGGATGGTGCTTTACTGAAACGATGAACTGAATGATAAAAAGCCACACTGGTTTCATACCGTTGCAGCGCGTCCTCACAAGGCAAGACATGAGACGGAATGAAACAACAAAGTGAAACTGATTTACTGGCTGCCATCTAGCAAAAATGGGGGGGGGAACAAAAAAACATTTGGGTGTAACCAAAAATAACACTATTCTTCTCATGTTTCAGTGTTTCATGTTTCTATGGTTACTTTGGTGATGTAAATGACTTCTTGAAAGTCCAAATCATAGACTGCTTGTGAGTAAACACTACAAGCACTAAACACCATCGTAGCATTTATCCAGACCGTTATACCACTGCCTGAGCCATTTAAAAAGAAATAATAACGAGATACAATTATTGTAATTAATGTGGCTCTGGATCCTTCCTGAACTTGTCCAGGATAGTGTCTACTGAAGATGAATCAGTGAGTAATGCTCAGTATATTTAGGCTATTATGGATATGGTTGGGGGTTGCTGATTTTCCTAAAGCAGTACTTTTTATCCACTTATACTTTCATTTAATGTTGTTGAATTTCCTGTTATCACTTACATCATAGCAGCTATAAACGGTCGTTCGTTCACTATCCTTATTTTTGTTTTGTTCGGGTAATGAATCAATATATTTGGAGTTTACTTATTTTAACTGAAATATGTGGCAGCATGGAGTAGAACATACATATTGCTTTTTTGTATGATGATATGATTAAATAACCATGGCAGTCACCTGAGGTAATGTACACAATCTATAGGGAGCTACTAAAGGGCTCACCTGGGCAACATAGATGTGCTTTAGCAACAAGCATAAATAATGCAGGGGATTTTTTTTATGTTCGTGTCAACACACCATTCTCATTTCTGTTTAGATACATTTTTCTTATTTTCTTTAGAGCATTGCTCGTCTGCTCCTGTCCCTGGGGTTCGCTGCACTCAACCGCTCTATAATTTCTCTGCTTTAACAGATCTTGTAGGTAATTCAAACAATAAAAAGTGCTTGTAAAGGGAAAACCAGTTGTATTAAGAGCAGCTGATGTGTGTACTCGGAGAGCTTTGCATTTTTATTAGCTACTGTTGAATATAGTGCACAAGCCACAGTTGAGGTCTGTTTGTGTATATCATCTAAAGCAAGCAAGCAAGGAACAAGAAACTGCACCGTCATTTGGGTGAAAAGTGGCGGAATGAGTATGTGATTTGTGCAAATAAGCACTAGCCTTGACATGACTCAACACAAACACGGGCAATGTTGCAAGAAGCCTCCAAGTTAAGAGGGAAATGATTTCATTACTTTGCATTGTACAGCAGCATGGTTGATTAATTTTCTCTAAAAGCAGCTCTGAGATTTGTATTAATGTACTCGTTCAAATACACAGGTACTTGTATGGCGGACACGCCACATGATCTAAAGCTGATAATAAACTGAATAAAAAAGTGTCATTATTTAACATAGAAAGATGTATAATTGATGGTGATGGTGCTGAATCCTTCTGTAAGGAGACATTTAATTAACATTTATGGAAGGAGTCTCCAGTGACTGAGTTTTCCTCCACAGGAAAGTCTTCAGGACAGAGGACATTGCGCTTTTCAGTTTTTCATTAACATGACAAGCTGCACTTTTTTTTTTGTCCTAGAGAACAAAGAAATGGGGTTGAGGAAACGATCGTTGATGGCGCCATTACGAGTGATATATAACTTGTTTTGCAGACATTGAATGTTACTATAAATGGATAAAAAGTATCTTTCTTTAATCAATTAAAGAATGCAATCATTGGCAAATTGCCGTGTTAGAAGAGGCATACAAATACTTTGGGACGTGTTGTTATAGGAAAATAAATCTTCAGCTTTGTGGTGGTAAAGGAAGCTTGATTATTTTTCTTATAACAGCACTAACGTCTTGCTCTTTTAAAGCTCAGCAAATATCCAGAACAAAGCATTACTGTGAACTCTTTCCCAGAATGCACAAAGTGATGCAGGTGGGGAGTGCTGCCAAAAAGGGCGCACAAACCCATCATCACAGGAAATGACTGTGAGGTTGCCACGATATACAGGGAACATTAAGCGATATTGCAACTGCCGCCCTCTAAACCTTCCACTGTTAAAAGACACGTGGCAGAGGTGTATTGACTTGTGTTGTGTAGCGCTGTTATGTAACACCTCTACATGGAACTCTCTTTATGAAGACACCTCTTCATTATCTCGGCTAGCTTACCAGGTCCACCCCCCCCCCCCCCACTCCCACCCCCCATTTTCCATAGTTGTTTTTCAGTGGCATTACTCTTTCATTAAGGGCCTTTCAAAGCACACCCACCTCAGCAAACACTACTTAATTAAGTGCATCACTTCCCTGGCAGGCACGATACTCACAAGCTTCTCTGTCTTTCCCGAGTCTTGATTTATGCTGAGCCTCAAGGACAATCTGTTTCCCATGCACTGCGGAGCAGCTCCGCTGGCGCGTGCAACCGATGATGGCAGCTGCACATTGAGGAGCAGCGTTGCACTAAAAGAGTGCCTTTTCCAGCCAGAGTCTCCTCCATACATCACTTATCAGTGCACTGTTTGTATAGAATGTGTTCGTGAAGCTTTACTATGGTGGTAGCACTTGCTTTCTGAGCTCAGATGTTGAACAATACGATGTAATATTGATATTGTGATGAATATTGTCACAACACGCTTATCTACATCAGGATTTCATTAAAGCTGCTTTGTGCATTGGTAAAATGTGTGCAGTGCATTGGTGTGTGTGTGTGTGTGTGAATGGGTGAATGAGAAAACAGTGTAAAGTGCTTTGTAGAACCGCTAAGGTTAAAAAAGCGTTATATAAATGCAGACCATTTACCATATGTGATGGTCTATTGTTAAAAGCGCTATACCCAAATTGGCATTTTAGATGGAGACACAACAAAGCCTGTGCAACTTTTTAAATTTAATTGTTGATTAGTTAACAGTTACCAACAGTAATTTAAACCGATGGTTCGTTAAAAGCCGCTCCGGTCCTTCCTGCTGGCTGGTGTCTCCTCCACTGGGGAAACATGAACCAAGGCCAAGGCATAGAAGGTCTTGTAAACATCACCCTCCTGTACAAGAGGTCATGACCGCTTATTGTTCTACAGCAGCATATTAGCTTCATTTCCTTCTGTGATGTGGTCATGCTGGCAGGAGAGGTCAGGATAATTTTGCATTACAAGCCTTTTTGCACAATTGTGATTTTATTTATTTTATTTTTGCTTAGATGCTCCAACCGGTCTCTTGAGCCACACCTGAAAGTACGGTATTTGCCGGACAATTAAACATTGCAGTAGGACTAAAAAGAATGACTGAGCAGTAGAGCTCGAAATATGAGGCATGCCATAAAAGATTAGGACTCCCTTATAAAAACTATAAAGGAAGTGTTCAGGAGACTTGGTTTATGATGCTGGATTTTCTAGCGTATTTTTAGCCTAAAGACAAACATTTTTTCCCATAACAAATAATCTGAACGGTTTTCCAGTCTCATTGCATGAATGTGACGTTGTCGATTTAAAACATTCAATTTTGTAAAAGCACAACAGTGTTTGCGTAATCCATTCGTACTCTTAGCAGTTTATTCGGAAACAAAAAACGTGCATTACAGTGTAATGTTAAAGTTAAACATTCCTAATTATACATTATCTGTCTGGCCAAGTGTTGACTGGTGTGCAGGCTTGCCAGGTCTCTGCAAAATTTACACCCCAACTACATCTCAAAAACAGCACAAAAAAGATCAGGAACTATCCCAAAAAGTGGGAGAATTGGAAAAAGGAGACACAATTAGTTTCTTTTTCCAAGTCTTTGTATGGGAAATAAGTTCATCAGATGCAGGCTGACGAGTTCCTGTTAGACCCCAGGCAGGAGAGCACCAGGTTGCTACCACTAATAGGAACGCTAGCAGAAATGAAGCGACTAAGTGCTGTGAAATGGACTGTGATTTTTCCTGGCGTCAACTGCGAGATGGTTAGCAGGTCCACCAGTTTCAAGATTAGAAGATGAGTGGAGAGGCAAGTGCAAACGTATCTAAGGATTTTCAACAATGAACAACAAATGCGTTACCTCTTCTGCTTCACTTCCTACACTCTGCGGTCGCTTAATTTCCCACTTGACCTGAATTCCTACGTATTTACACTCCACTTGTCATCATCAGCTGCTGCTTTCCTACGTCTCAGGAGCGAGCAGCTTGGAATGCTAGTAAAGAAGATGAACATAACATTCACTCTTTCACGGTACAGCAGTTCCAGATGTGTTCCATAGTGGTATATAGAGGGCCACAAAACACCAGAAAAGAGAAGTATACAGTATATTGCAAGCTATTTGATTTTAATCTGCTGAAATTGCCTGGCCTGCTGCCTCGCAGTGTAAAAGGATCAGTCAGCAGAGTAAAAAAATCAGTGTTTACTCTTTCTCAGTATTTTATTAGCAGCCATTCTTGAGGGAGTGAAGCAAGATCTGCCAAGTGAGCCACAAATGCAGGACGAGAAACCTAACAATCATATACGGCATTCCAGTGAGTGACCACAGCCAGTTATGGCTTGTAAAAACGTCAGTTTTAACAGTCAGCAGATTAGTTTTTATCAAAATATTCAGGAAATATGCCATTGAAGTGCTTTTGTTAGGTAGAACTGATGTCCTGAATTAAATAGGCCACCTCCGAGAGAGGATAATTTTTCACCCTTTCCCCCCCTTCCCTCTATTTATATGTCGTGAAAAAGGAGAGCAGGAGACGTTATCTTCTTACTGTTATTCGTTCAGTGCTGTTGCCTGATTACCTTTCCCTCAAAACTTCAAACGGAACTGACGGGAGTTAAACGGATTCATCACTCACATTGTATCCGGAGTGGAGCGAAAGCATCAGGGGCGTCACCAAAAACACAGTGCAAAGACGGCTTCTCGTTGAGCGAAAATAACACCACTCTGAGCAGCCTGTGGTCTGAAAGCCGAATAATCATTTGGAGAAAAAAAGACTAGGAAATAAGGGGAGCGTTCTTAGGGGAAATAAGACTCAATTTTGTTTCTAAAGGGCGAGGATTCTTCCTGTTAGTGAATCAAGCATGGCTAGAAGAAAGGTAAAAGATGATGGAGTAGCAAGGATATAGATGAGAAACAAGGATATAGATGAGAAACAAGGATATAGATGAGAGACGTTTTTCTGGGCCTAGCAATAGTTCTTTCTATACGCTTGTTAATGTTGGGTGCTTAATTTTGCTAGAGTTCAGGGCTTAATTTGGTTTCACCTGCTGTTCCAAATAATCATGCCATTTTTCCTTGGGATTGAGGTCTGTTGATTTTGAGCTGTGGCAAAATGTCCTAGTGTTCTATCATGCTTATTAAAAAAGTTGCACATATTTGTCCATAAGCAGAAGTATGGTTGTCATGCTGGATTGTGTGTGTCAGTGTTACATTCTGCTTGGAGTCTGGCCAACAAACGATGCTCCAGTTTTATGCTAAATTACAGTCAAATGTGATACTGGTTGGTGGTTGATGATGCTTATTGTTTTGTCCAGGAGCACGTAGCTTCAATGCCAAATGAGTTATTGTATTCATAAAGTGAAACACAATTTTTATTTTTTTTAATGTACACTATATTTGCCAAAGGTTTGTGGACACCTGACCATCACACCCATATGTGGTTTTTCCTCAATCTGTTGCCCCAAAGTTGGAAGCACACAACTGTATAGATTATCTTTGTATGCTGAAGCATTATAGTTTCCCTTCACTGGAATTTAGAGGCACAAATCTGTTCCAGCATGCCAATGCCCCTGTGCACAATGTGAGGTCAATTAAGGCATGGTTTGCCAAAGTTGGTGTGGAAGAACTCAAGTGGTCTGTGCAGAGCGCTGACCTCAACCCCACTGAAAACCTTTGGGATAAATCAGAACGTCGTCTCCACCCCAGGCTTTCTAGCCCAAATAATGCTCTTGTGGCTGGGTGGGCAGATTCCCACAGCCACATTCCAAAATCTAGCGGAAATCCTTCCCAGAAGAGTGGCGGTTATTATACAACAAAGGGGGTGGGGTAGGGGGTGTGGGGTGTTGGGGACTAAATCTGGAATTGGATGTTTAACAAGCACATATCAGTGTGATGGTCAGGCGTCCACAAACTTTTGCCAATATAGTGTATGTTTCTGAAACAGTAAAGTATGATATACTGTGTATATGTACTATATTCTCAATCCAATGGCCCCTGGCTTCCTGTCACCAGCCTGTCTATAGATGCGTGCTGCTGATCATTATTCACACTCCTGCCAAACTGCAAACAGGGACCAGGCAATGACAGTGCAATGATGTGTATAATTCTGAGGTTTGTTTCAGTTGAATAGTGTCTTGACACTAATTAGTTCTAGATGCTCATACAGCCAGTGTCCCAAATCCCCAAGAATGGCTGGTTAGCTAATTAGATTAGATGAATTAATGAATAACTGGGATTCCTATGGTGTAGTGGTTAACTAGCTGCTGCCAAGCACCCAAAGATCTGCTTGAACAAGCTGATAATGACCTTGGCTAGTCTCAACAAACCCCATGCCCTTAGCAATAAAACGTTAAAGAGGGTCTAAGTTGTATTGATTTTTCTGCTATATTGCGCCATTGCTTGTTGTTAGCATCTTCTGTGAAAGTCTGGATTTGCTACCTCATACAATCAATATCTGCCTTGGAATTCGGGCAGACGACACATGCAAATATCCATCACGGCTAATTAGGATTCCATCCACTATCAGCGTAAAGTCAGCATAAAGTTTGCCCTTCAGAATCCTGGCAACAAGGGCATCTTGCCAGCAATTAATTAGACAAGCAGAGGTCTACAGGGAACCACTTTTTTTAGCTCCAAACTTGAGGCTGAGGTGAATTTCTTAGGCGGTTCCTTTACAATTCACTTCCCCAGAACTCCCCACCCTGCAAAATGTTATCAAGGCTGTTGTTACTTTCCAGTTCCTCCTATCTCTTAGAAGCCTGATGCATGTCAGCACATGTGGGTTATGCTGGCTAAGAAACTGGTCCATTAGCTTTTTTTTTTTTTTGGCTGGATGTCATCAGTGTTTCAAACATTTTACTCTTGGTGCTGTGGGATGCACTTTCAAGTGAAGGTAAGTAAAGAAGAGTCTCCCTGGTCCACTACCAAGTGTGGGGCAATTGTTATGCACATAAGTCTTCATCAATCATAGGACTGTTCAACAGAATAGCAAAGCACAGTCAGCATTAAATAAACAAACCCAAAAGCGCAAAACGAAGCATTTTGTCGTGCTCCCTTGTGTCCATTTGGCAGTAGTTCAACAAAATAGAACTACAAGTTATAGACACAAAAAAAAGACTCATAAACCTAGTCACTGTGTCTTGTTAAAAAATGAGATTTATGGAACAGTAACACTCTGACAGTGGTGTTAGGGTGCTCTTGGCATCCTCTGAGGCCTTGCTCCTGGCCTCAGGTCAGATGAAACAAACATTTGGAATGAGGCCTCATACCACGTTAGCCCTGAGAAGGTTAAAAGTTTGTCCTCTGTTTTAAAGTGCTGATTCTCAGCCTTCGGAATTATTGAGGTGTTGGGCTGGCAGTCAGACAAGCCATTTTCTCATATCTGGGGTCATTGTGCTCTCAAAGGCTCAGTCCTTAAGTGCGTACTTATGGTGAAGAAAGCAAAAACTGGCGATCAAGCAGAACTGAACTGATGGAGATTTAGTGGACAGTGTAGTATTGCAGTTTTGAGTTTGCAATGAAGTTTCTTAAAAAAAAAAAAAAAAAAAAAAATTTAAGCTGACTGCATGGAAAGGATTAGAGTACTTAGTCATGTGGACTTTCACCAATTACACCATACTCAGAGGATTTAATGAGGATAACTGGATGCCTGTAATGATGAATGGTGTCAAAGGAACTAATTTGTTTTGAGGTTTGTTTCTTTAGATTATCAGTGAAGATTTTCTCTGCTCTGATAATGCTACTGACACAAATACATATGCAGGGATGGACAAATCATAAATCCATTAGCTACACCACAGGACAAAGGAAAGCTCTAATGTGCTTCCCAGTCCCATGATTTGGTTGCCCAGAAACTGACTAGGCTAAGAAGTGACACCTAATGATCTAGTGATCTACCTAAGTGCATTCATACAGACACAAACAAGTATATCAGTTTGACTCCGCTATATTCATTATCCATTTCTGAGAAAGTCTGAGGTGTAGTACATCATGATTGTTGTTGAAATGTGGTGTTTTCCGTTTCAAAATGCACATAGAAGAATTTATTTGAGTGTAAGAGGTGATGTGTTTGTTGTGCTAGCATGAGAATTATGACCGCTTCATGGTCGCACTTCTATGGTTTCGTCAGTTGGTGCGTCTCAATCAGTTCCCTAGCTCCCTAGGTTGTGAATCAGTATATGGTGTACAGGAGTTGGGGCACTGGTAAGGACCCTGGCTCACTACACACTGGGACACTGATAACTGAATTTCCGGCTCCGTGACTACATACCCGCGTTGTAAAACGTCACCAGCAATTAAAAACGTAAAATTATTTGTACAAGTTTTATATGTCATATAAATTTGTTAGCTTAATCACACGCATTTCTGTCACGGTACTTCAAGCAAGATGCTTGTGGATTTAAAAAAAAAAAAAAAAAAATCATTAAACACTTAAGTCATTAGACATGATGACGTAGACTGCCTATAGAAAGCAAGCGGCTGTATGATTTTGTTAAATCTCTACTTGGTGTTGGAAGGCTGAATCTCTGTTCAAGGTAGAGCCATGTGTTTCTCCATCATTTCAGATGGCTGAGTTTAGGAGACGAATCAGCTGCTGTAACGCTGATGTAATCCCCTAAAGCTTGGGCAAGGCAAGCACATAGCTTGTGAAAACCTCGCAGTAAATAAAAAAAACCTTCTATCATATGACACCACTTAGCATGTCTCTGAAACTAATTTGCTTTGAAGGCTAAATGAGGTGATGTTGCTGAGTCCTGGCAAGGTTTTGGGCATGCATACAGAACTGGCTGATGGGAGAGGCGATTAGGAGAGGGTTCTTGATAACGGCCCAGCTTTGTGAGGTGTGAAATGGACCTCTTAGCCAGACTCTGGAGCAGAACCAGCAGACTGCTGGCTGGGAGCAAGATGACAACAACCTCTGTTAACTCTCTCCTACATCTGATACTTCTGAGGCATGTTAAATTGCGCGGGCACTGCCGAAGATGTGAGTGCTGTGTTGTTGTTGTTTTTTTTTTTATTTTATTCCTCTGCACTCTATTTTGAGCTATTTTAAACTTCACATTGACTGGTTGAGGGAGTGAAAGACATCACACTACGCTTATTGTTTCATGCACACTTCTATTCAGAAAGCGACCACTGTGCTGCACTGTGGTTCACGGTCCACTGTACATTTCACCCATCAGCGTTCTCCATCGGTTCTCTTCTGCGACAGTGCTTAGGGTTTTGTGCAACTGATCGGAAGGTTGTGAGTTCAAATCCCAGTACCACCCAGCTGCCAACATTGAGATCTTAAGCCAATTCAGAATCGCTTTGGATAAGCGTCATAATCAGGAAATGTTCCACACTATTCCAGACCTTTCCACAGGGTTTTTCCTGATGCTCAGGAGCTCAGGGTATCTCCATATCTCCAAGTCCTGCAAGCCAGTACTGACCCTAATACAGATACACCCTATTAGACTGAGACACCCCTGTGTAAAACCCTCCATGGTTATTACTTTTACCCTGTGTGTAATGAAAATGCATATTAGATTGGCTCTTGAACCTGTGGAAAACAGTCCGAAAATGTCTTGAAAATGTATGCTGAAAAAGGAAAATCAGTTATTCACTCCCCTCTGGCTGTTTGATTACTCGGTTATTTTGGTGTCAGCTCATGGACAGATCCCTGATACCGTGTCTCTCAGGTAACGGTTGAACAGACACCGTCTGAATGAAGACCCAAACAGATAGGGACATGCTAGCTGTCAGAGCTGTCACTGAGTTCCTCCTGCAAACAGAACAGAGAGGAGAAAGTATTAGTTGGTGAGGGGGGATTGGATTGAAAGTATGAATTAGATTAACAGTGGGGTCAGCACTGTTTTCCGTATGTCTCAGGACGCAGACTGCGCTTGCACACACGATGAGCAAATCAAATTAAGCAAGGCACACACACACACACGGTGTCTCATTAACACAGCTCCATTCCATTTTCCTTTCACTTTATTTCTGCTCTCGCTTGGGTTCCGTTTCCTGCTGATTCGTTTAGTTTTTAGCCCGTAGTGCAGCACGGCCTCCTGGGTGTGCATGTGCGTGTGATGTATGATGGCAGGCACAGAGCTTCGCAAGCTCTCTCTGCTTTCAGAGGCAGGAATGGATGATGACGCGACCCTCATACAGGCTGACGGTTTGCGATTCAACCCCATGATGCACATATAAGGTATCCCAGGGGGCCAGTGACCGTCTCATTGGCTGTTTATTTGCAAAGATTTGCACCAACCAGAATGAATTCATTCCTATTGCAGATCCCAAATGAACCAATGATCCTAAACTGGGCAGTCTGTATATGCACGTGAAGTTACGTGCATGTGAGGAGTGAGGCTTAGTGCTAATAGGGCTTTCTATAACAACTGCGAGCATGCGAGTCCAGTCAGTGTGTTCAGCTTTTTTGTCTTTTTCTTTTTTTTTTTTTTTAAATCATGCTGCTTGAGTTTTCATTTATTTCTGTCGCAATAAAATGTCATCCAAGTGTAATTATTGAACAGACAGCAAGAAAAAGGAAAGTTGCTCAGTATTTGTTTATGAACAAGGGCTCTGGTTGTTGAAAAAAAAAAACATATGCAAGCTTCATCCATTTGTGTAATGCCTTTATTGATCACGTAATGTTGCTCACAACATTAAAAGCCCTATCTGGGAATATCTGCGCAAGAAATACGGTTCTCCCACCTTTTTCTTCCCTTTAAAAGGTTTAAAAGATTATTAGGCTGCATGTAAATGTAACTAGACATGAGGATGACTCCTCCATGGATGTTGTATCCAGCAGTAAGTCCACTTCCACCCACCAAGAACTGGACCTTTGAAACATGGCTTCATGTTGTCCAGTAGTGGTATAATGCCCTTGATGAGAACATCCTACCTTAGTGGATGTGTCTCTTGCCCTTGCTATAAACAGCACATTGGCCTTGGTTTTAATCCCTGTGTTAAATCTGATTTTAGTGCTGGTTGCTGCTGTCTCTCTCCGACGAGCTCGACTGTCCGCAGGGCCTGGTTCAGAAACAAACGCCTGTGTCCTTTTGCCCTTCCTTTCAAATAATTAGCACTCACACCACCAGCAACAGCACGGGTAGCTGCTTTCGTACTGCGCGCAACTGCTGAAAATGATTTCGCCTCCATGTTTGGCTGCCTGCTGCATAAACACCATATTTAACTGCAGAAACATGTGTAAGAGTGTGCCGTTGTGATTCCACTGGCGGTGTCTCGAATAGTAGTCCTCATCATATTATTACCAATGCTTTGAATTCCCATTTGTTTCTTGATTATTTTTTTTGTAGATATTGAATAAAGATCACTGAATGACTGTTTTTCCAGTCCTTATTATGGTGTATATCATGACAAAAGTAAACTAGACAGTAGACGTGAATCTGAATGCCATCTAAAGTGAACCACTACTTTTCTTTTTTTTTTCCCTCCCCTCTCCTTTTTATAAAGGATTGCCTCCATTGAGGCAAGACTCCACTGCTACACTACAATACCCTCCATCAGACGTGACTAGAGTTTGTAAAGCCTGAGAAGAGCGAAACATCGCTCTTAAAGTGGCAATCGCTCTCATTCGAGGAGACGTAAGCTTCCCACAGTTCTTCTCCTGTTTCTAGCAGGAGGAATGCTGCTGAGCTGGTGAAAACATTCAGAGACCAGCTGAAGTGGAAATCTCCAGTATTTACTCTGACAAACACCCCATAACCAATCAATGTATCAGTCCATCCATACTTACTTACTTAAGTACTTAAGTATTTACTTAAGTAGCTATGTAATTACCAACATAATTATGCTTAAATAGTTACAACATTTGTACTTACTAAAATAGTTATGGACTTGGTTATGGTAGTTACCTGCTTATGTACTTACCTAAGAAGCAACATTCTTATGTACTTACTAAAGTAGTTGTATACTTATGCACTTACATATTTAAGTGGTTATATGGTTACATTATGTACTTAAGTAGTTACGTATTTGTATGTGTACTTACTTGCATGCTTATGTACTTGAGTATTTATGTACTTGGATTATGTATGTAAATTTGTACATACTTAAGTGAATATGTACTTATGTATGTACTTAGTAGTTACATATTTACTTAAGAAATTAGCTATTTGCATGCATAGTAAAGTAGTTCTATGCACTTGTAGTAGTATGTACTTCTACACTAAAGTAGATCTGTAAGTAGCTACATACTTATATATGTATTTACTTAAGTTACATGCTTCCGTGCTTAGTTAAGGAGGTACATACTGGTGTATTTACTTAAGTAGTTACATACCTACTGTGCACACTTGCGTAAGTAGTTACATGCATTTTGTACTTCAGTTGTTATGTACTTGCATTATGTACTTAGTTACATACTTGTATACATACTTCTATACTTAAATAAGTAGTTACCTACTTGCATATTTACTTAAGTAGTTACATACTTATTGGACACACTTAAGTGGTTATGTACTTAAGTACTTATGTAAGTACTACTTAGTATTTACATATTTACTTACGAACTTGGCTATTTGCATACATACTAAAGTAGTTCTATGCACTTCTGTACTTGCATACTAGAATAATTCTGTAAGTAGTTATATACTTGTATATGTATTTACTTAACTTACATACTTCTATACTTAGTTAATGAGGTACATACTGGTGTATTTACTTAAGTAGTTACATACTTAGTGTACACACTTACTTAGATAGTTATATACTTGCATACATAGTAAAGTAGTAATGTACTTACTTGCTTGCATACTTACATAAGTAGTTCTGTAATTAGTTACATACTCATTTACATACTGTACTTGGGTAGCGACCTACTTTTATGTACTTGCATAATTACTTTAGTTATGTACTTTATACATAATATAACGCATATATATGCGTTCTTAAGTTATGTCCTTAAATAGTTACAAACTTTAGTGTATTTATATACTTCTTCTTGATTAGTTATGTTCTTAAGCACTTGAGTAGTAACATGTACATACTTACATACATACACATACTTACAAATTTATAAACTTAAGAATTTCACTACTTACTTACTATCCTATAATTCACTCTGAGCATTTCCAGCCTGCAGTGAATTGCTCCAGATTAAAAATTGTCAGCTTGACATCAGTTATATAGTTGAGGCAGCACTTCAAAATGGTGTGAGCACTGCAGTAGCTCTCGTGGGTGGTGCTTTGAAATGCTGTTCTGATGCACGTATGGTACATGAAATTTTTCCACAGAAAGAGCTCAGAGAGAGGAGGAGGACACAAGGACGAGATTTCACCGACTACTATTCGCATGGTGTTCTCTTGACCACTACATGGTCATTCTTTTCTGCTATCAGTCCTTCATGTAGAATATTCAGAATATCTTTTAAAGCAGTGGGCAGTTGGAGCTCTTATAGTGAACACCTTAGAATAGTGAATATGAAAGGATGCATTCAAACCAATTTAATTTATCTGAGTAATTGACTTTGGGTTTGAAATATTGAATCAGAAAAAAAGGTTATCCAAATATAAGTATATGTGAAAACATTCAAGGTTTAAACATTTTTTTTTTTTTAGCATGTTTCCCTGTGCTGAGAAAAGGAAACCTGTTTACTTGAAGCGCACTTGTAATGGAAGCTTAAGGTCAGTTGCTGAATTCTGTCAATAAACCTTTACAACTGTTACACTCTTACGTGAAGGTCTTGGGGCACTTGCACATGTATTCCATTTGAAATGAACCTTGGTACATTTTCTGCTTGGGGTGGTTTGTTTATGCATGTTTCTATTTATTTTTTTCTCTTATTTAGCAGAGGTATTTGTATTCTCCATGCTCGGTGCGATTGTCTGTCATTTCTACGTTTGTATCGCCATATCAACGTATTTTTCGGAGAATGGATGAGTATGTTTTCAGCCCTATGCAGTGTGAAACTGAATCAAACCCAACAACAAAAAAAAACAATACAAGTCTGTTTCACTCTGATTCTTGCTTAGGCGAAAAAAAGGCCTACAGTTGAGAAAGAGCCCTTAAGCATTCTTGAATCGTTTGTGTTACTAAAGCTGTTATCTTTCAAAAGCAGGTCCAGACTTGTATCCATCCATGATCCGTTGGAAACAGACAGTTAAGTGTTTACTTTAGAATACATCGGTTATACGTACTCTCAAATTCTTGCAGAGAAGTACGATCTCTGCAAGGTCAGATTGGACAGATTTAGAGCAAAAATTTTCAAATACCTACTGACTAAATACAAGTTTTCCATTCCTGTCCTATCCTACGACAGGCAAACATGTCGGTTATTGTCTGCAGTATAGATTGGAAAAACAATTGGAGTATTGCTTTAAAGTGCACCTATTATGCTTTTTCAGATACTACATTTCCTGTGGTGTGTTATATAGCTGTTTGTGAGTTTCAAAAAGTGCAGGACAAATGGAGTTATTGACTCCCAAAATAAACAACCGATTCTGAACTGCTGAAATGAGTCTTTATTTATTCCAGACTTACTTGTTAAGGGAATGCTACAATGTAAATTATGAGAAAATTAAAAATAATAATAATAATAAACATTGGTGTTTCTTGACCTTGGATGCATGTAATGCACCGCAGCACTGCAATGTTCTGGATATTTGTACCAACAAAAAGAGAAAAAAAACTGGATGTAATGTACACAATGTTTTATGAGTTATTGATTTAATTAACTAATCATTTATTTAGCACCAACTCCATCCTTGGGTGATTTTTGTGATTTCTATGCACACTTTGTAAAAGTTTCTTTACATTTCTACGCCAGTGTATTTCTGACCATTGAATGAAATACTACGGGTATTTTCAGCTGTACACGCTCTTCAGCCAACGAGTTATGTTTGTGAAGTGTGAAATACAACGAAACAGAGACGGAGAAACAAGACAAAAGCATCAATTTCTCAGCAAATTGATGTGAAAGAGCCCATAGTTCCCTTAACAGCAACAGTTGCTTGCTAATATGTTCTCAAATGAGTGTGAAGAATGTACCAGTTTGCTACATTTAGCCCTAAATTATGATTAGGAGGTTGACCCTTGAGAACAAAAATCACAAAAAGCCTTACAAGCTTGACTATAGACCGAGGTCTTGTTCTTGAAAATAGCACTGATGAGGCACCTAGTCCTGTCATGGCCCCTAGCATGGTTTCAGAGCTCTATTCTCCACGGCTGGCCGAGCTTCCTCTCCAGGGTGTAGCAGAGCCCTGTCAAACCACCGCATCCCTGCACGCTTCCTGATAGGTCCGTTCAACCCCTTGAGACCACCGAGCAAGCAAGCAAACAGCATGGCATCACTCCCAGTCAGGAGCAGAGCATGTTGAGCCCAGCTTCTGATCGGCCTGCTTCTCCATGCTCCCTGCTGATCTGAAGGACGTGTGGAGGATGAATCCTCCATCTGCCCGGAGCGAAGCTGCTCCCTCAGGCACTCGGCACACTCTGGTCTAGCACTCTGCCATTGACATTCCTCTCTTGTTATCAGATTATCGCTCCAGTGAGTGGAACCAATCAGCACGTATCTGTAATTATGGCAGTTAGTGCTTTAATATGCACGACAGGCTCGCAAAAACGTGACGTGAGACTCCTGAGAATGGAGCTTTGAAAAGTTCTCTGCGGAGAAGCCGAGGTACCATATAGCGGAACGAGAAAAACCCGCAAGATGGTGTATAGACACAAAGGCCGAGCCATTCAAGGTGATTCGTTTAAATTACTGCTTATAGAGGAAGCAGTCATTGAGAGACTGGAATAGCAAGACCTCACACAATATCACACGCACAAATGCATTCAGATTGATTTTCTTCACTCTTCTGGGTCCTTTCCCCCCTCCCACCATCCCAATCTAGCATGCAGTCATTTTGTTGTGCCAGATCTCTGAATGGCCCTGAAGTCTTCGAGGGAAAACAATCTTAAGAGGGTATTGAGATGCTAATCTAAGAGTGCCGACAGCTTTACGCTCCAGAACCGGTTAGGAAAAGATGGGAACTCGTTTGTCAGATATACAGGCGGACATCTGCTTTAGGTCCAGATCTTCAGCTTTTTTTTTTTTCTTTTTCTTTTTTTTCCTTTCTTAAGCAGACTTTTTTATTTATTAAACAACATGCCATACTTTTTATCCATTTGTAGTTACCTTTAGTGTTGTAGAACATCCATGAATCATGATAGTTCTTGTTACGACTTGCATTATAAAGCTATAAACAGTGTCTTCACCAGCCTCTTGTCCTGTTACCAAGAAACCGGCACAAACTCCTCCATCGTGAAAACTTTGTGGGAAACCTTTATAACTACAGCTTTACCTCCATTACAAAGTGCTGACGCTGGAGACTCCTTACTAAATAAATAAATGCCGCCTCGGAGAAACGTTCACAAGATACACAAGTACACGTCCCTGCGTAAGGTGTTACTGGAAACGATAAACAAGCGGTTTAAGATAAACCTGCGATTTGCTTTGCAGCCAGAACTACAGTCAGGGCTGAGGTTGTAGAAAATGAATCGGAATCGAGAATTCAGCATCAAGATGGATGTTTGCTTTTAGATGATGAGACTTATTTCATAAATATTTTTTAAATAGTACGATCTTTTGTAAAATTAACCGTTAGTATTGGTGACATGTTTCATTTCCCTGTATGGCAGTGAGATACCACTCTTGTAGACCGTCTTTATTGATGTTTTTTCTCCTCAGTGTTAATAGACAGAGGAAACTGTACTCATTGCAAAGTGTTCCAAGAAGAAATTCAAGTATTGCATTGTTGTGGTTGTTGTTGTCTCAAAGTAACCGCTTCATTTATTTTTTTTCTCGCTACCGTTTCCTAAATTCTGTGGTGGTCGCAAATGCATCTGCGGCAGCCAGTCGAGACGGATATGACTAATCCAGCAGGCTAGATTTATTTTCTCCTATACATGCACAGCAGTGACTAAGGCGCGCTTCTTTTTTGCATGCTCACTCAGCACGCATAAATCTGCGATTTGTTTTAGGGCTCGACTAGGATTAATTCTGGGCTTGTCGAAGGCGGTGCCATCATCACAGGTTTGTTTTCTGAAGACACATCGATTAGACACTTTTCTTCCGCTTCTGCATTTTGTGAAATCTAAGTGCTTATAGCCTGTAGGGATGTGACAGTATCATTTAAATAAAAAAAAGTTGTTTTTTTTTCCAGATTGAATGCATTTATGGTACTCATCAGTGACGATACCGATACTAGTCACAGATAATATATTATTGCTACTTAGCATTAGTATTAGTCGTGGAATATTTTATTTACATATTGGCCATGAAAAGTGCACATGTCCAGGCACTTAGACTTAGTTAGTTGATTTTAAATGAATTGCAGTAAATGAATCGAGTAGAGTTGCGGTGGAGAAGAGCGGGGTTTGTTTCACTTCTACAGTTGCAAGTAGTAAAGTAGGTTTCCTTGTCGTCGTTGCGTCAGAATTCCTCCTTATCAATAACCAATAGTGGCTGATCATCAAGAACAATATACCGGGTAAGCGCTTTTATTTTCACTCACCATAGCTTTCTGTCTTTTCTGACCTAGCTAGCATTTGCTACAGTGTTGTTTGCTACTAGTAATGAACTCCCCATGCTGAATTTGATGTTTTATCAGGTTACTTGTATTGAAGGACGATGCTTCAGTAGAGGAGCTCTTTTGGTATTTTCTCCGAGCACGGTTTCCGATCTGCTTTGTTTTGCATGCCATTATTAATCATGAAATATATGTTCAGATCGCTGTTGTCTGTGTAGTAGCGTGACAACTAGAGGTCGACCGATAGTGGGTTTTACTGATACCGATAACTAAGTGGGACAGTACCTGCCGATAACCGATTAATCAACCGATAAATGGATACCGAATGAAAACATAACACTCAAAGTAAAATATTGCTGAGCTTTATGACAAAAATAAACAGCACTGACTGTACCATAAAAATGTACTGTACTTTTTTTAAATGAAAAAATATATAAATATTAATATATATTAACTATTAATAAATATTAAAGTAAATAAGATATACATCAAAACTGAACCGAAACGTAACACTCTATTTCCATAAAATAGAGACATCCAAAAAACACTTCAAATAACACGACTAAATTTGCCAGTGATAGTTTTTATGTTGCCTGTAGAGGCACTCTTTCTACATCTAGAGGCTTCTCTTGTACTGTACAATGACAGGAACCAGGAAAAAACTATCGGTGCGGATTTTTGCCGATAACCGATCGTTCCAGCAATCAGTTATTGGTGCCGATTAATCAGCAAAACCGATCAATCGACCTCCAGTGACCACGTACACTAGGCTTATGTCACATAGTATCCTGAGGTACTAGATGTTGTAAAGTAAAGTGAAGTATAATGAAGTTCAGCCAACCCCAGAGCACTCTGTTCCTGGTCTGCACTTGGATTTGAAATCTATCAAACTTTTACACACGTCTTGCCACGAACTCTTTTTAATCCAGTCACTATGTCTTGTCTGCCACACTCTCATTTTCCAGCTGCTTTTTGTTGGTTAATTTGACATGTTGACCTTTTATACCCGTTTGCTCTCTCTCTCTCTTTTTTTTTCTGAAATGTATCTCTCTGTAGAAAATCTCGACTAAAGACACACAGGACCAATGCCATTTGAAATCACATTGCCGTAAGCGGTCTGTCTCAGCCAGATGAGTGATGCATGCAGTTCAGCGAACGGCGTTGACTCATTTTAACAGGCCTTTACGGAAAGTCTCAACACTGCCTGGTCTTTGTGGGCCTTGATGATTGTGCGGTACGCTATAAACCACACTACTATTGCACGCTTCCTCTCAGAAGCACATTCACTACTGCGTGACGAATAGAGATGAACTCACTCCATCAGCATGGCAGGTGGCCTCGCCTCTATTCTTCTGCTCTTTTTCCTCATTCTGGTGATATGATGCACACTGCTGCTTGGTAATGTGGATTTCTTTTCCTTTTTTTGTTTTTCATTTCAAAGGTCCTTGCGAGCCAAGACCAATGATTATTAATAGAAGAAAGCAGAGGAATCGATCTAAGGTAGATGCCGAAACGTGCTGGTGCTTTGCTGTTTGTTTTAATCTTAGATGTCGGTCCTTTTCAGCCTGCATTTTAATATCGTTACTTTTCACACTGTACGAGATGATCCAAATAAAATCCTGGTTTAATTCTGTAGCAGAGTGTACGATACAGTGTTCTCAATGTTAGACTATCCAGAGAAAATTACTACATTCTCTTTATACTCTCTCCTGTCAGTCATAGGGACACTAGTCAGTCATGGGCATCTGTGAGCTCGTGTATGCAGAAGAGGGCGGATAGCACTTCAGCAATATCAGACTACACCCGCCTTTAGGAACATGAGGAGAACTGAAGGCATTCGGTCTTCAAAGAGCAATGAAAATTAAGGCATAATGAGGCATGCTTTTCCACTCAACTCCTACCAGAGTATTCCTTAGCTTGATAACAAGATATTTTTGGTAACCTACAGTCTAGTGTTCTGCTTCTTTCTATGCTGATGTGACCTATATTTCCATTTATATATTTCATTATTTCACTTCGTCAAAAACGATACGTGATGAATATAAAAACAGGCTTCCTCTTGGGTTCTGTACAAAAATTCGCTTGATTCTCCAACACTTGGAAACTGTAAAATAATCAAATGATATTTTTACTGAATTGCACATTGCTCAAGCAGCACGGGCAGTGGCACCCTGTTGCATAACTATATTTCCTCTCTTACCATGAAGTGATGGAAGGCATTGGTTTCGAAAAAGAAAACGGCAAATGTACTTGGGGAAAGTCGGACTTGGCTGCATGGGGTGAGTTTTAGGATGAGAGAAGATTTGTCAACTCGGTCCCTGGAGATTCTTGGCCACACTGTGGATGGATGAAGCTTTGAGTGGCTGCAGCTCAACTGGAAAACTGAGAAACATTATTTTTGGCCAGTTCTATTTTTAAGCAAAGCAGGCAGTAGAAAAATGGAGGCAAGTAATGCTCAGTAGAGCGTACCTTCTCTCTTTTGATTGATGACACCAGGAAACTACAGTAAGCAGTACCTAACTAAATGCATCTGTCCTTTATGGTTCCTGCGGGGTTTTTTATTTTTTTTAAATTAAAAAAAATATATATTTAAGCCAACATTTACTCCAGTTTTACTCCACTGGATTTGAAATTAAACAGTGACAATGTCCTGGAGTTCAGAACAAATCTGTCACTGGGAGGTAGTTACGGATTGGAAAATTGGTGCATCTTCAACGCCTCGTAACTTGTGGCCAATTGTGAGGATCGTATTTGGTGGTCATACTTCCACTTACGCCCTATTTGGACTGGATTAGTTTTACAAGGGGTGCTGGGGTAATGTAATTATTACTGAGGAATCACTGGGATTTTAATCCTATCTGTTTTATGTTAAAAAAAATATATATATATACCATCCGAATTGACGTGCTGGTAACGATTCTATTATATCGTGTGAAAAGAGGTTTTGCGGTTTTTTTTCTTCAGTAGTAAGACACTCCAGGGGAAGAAGAAAAAAAAAAAAAGACACCAAGAACTGACCGAGTTTAGAACACCGACAATGAAAAAGACGTCAACAGGATGTGTCAGAGAAGTGAAGCGGGGTTTTAGTTAAGTGCAGTTTAAATGTTACGTGTTATTGGCATGTGACCTTCTTACATGTGGCCACAAGCCCTTCAACCAATTGTTATGATAAAGGTCAAAACAGTCAGTTTATATTAAAATGAGTTGTACGTAGTACGCATGAAATTTTTAGTGTGATGTCCATGCATACATCGTGAAGACACTCGCATCTCTGATTTACACAGAGATCATTTAATAACTCACCATGCGAATCAGTCATAATTAATACAGACGTTACTTAACAGACATTTTATTCTGTCCGAATGGTTCCTCAGAGGAATTAAGCTTCATTCTCAGGTACAATGGTTTAATTTTGCTCTTCCTCCCCCTCTGGCTGGGTGTCCGATGTAATTTCTTTTGCACTACAAGAAGTCCAGCTGCGCTATTTTCCCAACCGGCCACCGGCTGATGCCTCTTCAGGGTTGTCCGAACGAGTTTACCTCACTGAACTGCTTCCTGCGGTCCCAAAGCAGATCGGGCGAATACACATCCTCTTATAAACACCATCTGACATCGCCAAATCGAGAGCTCTGCAATCGAGTGCGAACACAGCACCAAGCGTTGTGATCACCAGATGGTTTTACACACACGTATGTAATTGTGGCTAATCAGAAGGACCACCTGTGCGGTGATTGGCATTAATCACGGGTTAATTGGAAATCACAGGTTACTATGGTGCAAAACGTGTTTTCTCAGCAGCCGCCATCTGTATTTCTGTTGACTTGAGCACGATGCCAAATTATTACATTAAGACTGAAAGTTCTTTAAAAGCTCTTTAAAAAGGAGATTGAATACTGATTAATATGTGAAGTAACTATTAAAATGCAGTAACGTGCATTAACGTCCACGGTAATGTCAGAAAAAAATAAACAAAGATGAAAAGAGCCTCTGCTCAATCTCGACGAGTCTTTCGTTTCATCTGGACGTGGATATTGGCACTAGGCTGCACGATTTACTTTGCGTGTGTCACTAAGGTTGTGGAGTTGTCAAGTACTAATCAAACACTCCAAGGTTCCATTTCCAGAGCTCAGTATAAACAGCAAACAGACGTGCTACAAGCAATTCAAGTGTCCTGGCAGTATTAAGGGGGGAAAAATGTGGCTTGGACTTGTATGACTGAAGGAGTTCTCCCATAGCACCAGTGCATATTACCATTCTTACTACAGCCTTTGAGGGTTTGGGGTGGGTGCTGGTTTCTCTCGTCTCATTCCACAAGAAACCAAGACCTCTTTCATGGTATCTCTCTCTCTCTCTCTCTCTCCAGCTCCCCTCAGGGCTCCAGCCTGCTCCTGCTTCTACATCTAATCCTATTTGGAAATATTTTCAGGGAGAAGTGGTTTATCGCGTAAAGTGACACAAACGCCGATGCATTTAGCTCACGTTTAATTAAATGTATCCTTGTCTTCCAGACAATTCGCATTCTTTTTCCGCTTGGATATTTGGTTCAGTAAGTACGAGTAATGCCGCTGTAATTAAGCCTAATGGATTCTCCTCACCTGGGGATTAGGGTTTTTCATCTCGCTCAGAGGGAGATCCTGGGGGGGGGGGGGCAATTGCACCGCCTCTGACGGTTAAAATGTGTCCACTTTGTACTAAAGTATATATTATTGTACATTGTTTAAAAGAGAGTATTTTGAATCCAGTCATGTGATGTTAAAACCATTTTTTTTTTTTTTTGATGTGGTGCGGTGATACGTGTGATCAGTGCAATTAAGTGTGCTTCAGAAAGCACAAAGATAACGGAGAATACAAAAGGAAAGAGGAATGCATCAGTCAGAATACATTCAACATTATAAAGTGCAATGGTAGGTCAGTTGCTTATTCACTTAGTTTTGGTTAATAATCTCCCACTTCAGTGAGTCTCATTCTTTTTTTTCTTTTCTTCTTTTTTTCTTTTTTGGCGAGTGTGTCTCGCCAGCCCCGTAGTTTCTATTTTGCTCTGCCAGTCAGATGGACTCTTTGTTCAGGACAGATAGGACACAGAGGACAGAGGTTGCTTTGTACAGGAATGAGTTAGGCCTACTCTCTGGTGCAGGCAGATTGGTGAGGAGGCTGCATAGGTCTTTTAGCAGGGCTAGAAAGGACACACACACAGCCTTTTCCCTGAGAAAACCTTCACACACACACTTTATGAGCACATATCTTGGCTTAACAGCAGCAGCCCTCTTGTTTTCTCCCTGAGTCATGTGAGTAGTATTAGAGGAAAAGGGCACAGTAATCTCTGGCTTAGAATTGAGATTGAGCTCCCGCAGCTCTGGTAATTGTTAAGGCATCCCTTTGGCTCTGGCCTTATTTATCTAATAATGGCCTGTGAGTGCAAAACACATTAACAAACCAAAAACACATCAGCTAAATCTGGGAAACAAGACAGCAAACCCAAAAACGCAACAGCAAATTCAATACACAATAGCAAATATGGAAACACAACAGCAAATTCAGAATCAACAGCCAAGCCAAAAACACAACAGTACATTCAGAAACACAGCAAGAAATTTGGAAACGACATCAAAACCAAAAACATCAACCTTAACCGAGGATCGAATACGGCGGTCCGTACTGAACATCCCATGCTTGTCTCTGATTGGACACATTGAGGAATTGCGCAGTTGTCTAGCTAGCCATACACACATCGTTTACTACTTACTTGCTTATGTTATAGTGAGGAATAATTCTTTCTTCTGAACAACACAGCTTCCTTAAGGTGGCTTTTCAGCCTTCGTATACTCATATTAAGGAGTTGACATCATATCTAAAATAACATCCTGTGAATGCCATCTTTCAGACTGATGCATACTGTAGCCAATCAGCAACGAGCATGTGATGTTCACTTGGGACATTTTCTTCCCGTTTTGAGTTAATACTGTTGTGTTTTTAATTTGTTATCATGTTTGTGAATTTGCTGGGGGGTTTTTTTTGGTTTGTTCGTGTGTTAGACACTTGTGAGCCACTGTACATTAGATTTATTATTATTTTTTTTACTCAGTTACTTCATATGGATAAATATATCCGTGTGTGCCAAAACATGGCATTTTGATGATGTCCTAGTAATAAGCTCTGGTCAAGCCATTTTATAGAAAGACGCCACATCATAGTGCTAGACTACCGGTCGTCTTTTGATGTCACTTTGAACTTGCCGTTCTGTTCGTGTGATACTCGAGTGGCATTTTCTGTTTCTTTTCTGACTCATCTATCCACAATCTCTTTCAAGAGCCCCGTTTCGCTCACATGTGTATCTAATCACTTCAGCCTGTGTTGCCGCCAGACTCGGTCACGCTTCAGTGCAGAATCGGAGGACGATGTCTGATAGTGGGAGGAACAGAACGCTGGACATCTCGAGGCCCTTAATGAAGAAACGCTTACATGGGAAAAACTGCCCTTGCTTGAATCAACCTGAAAATGCATCCTGTTCCACATTTGTTTTACATCAAGGCTTTGCGTCACACTTGCAGCACATCATTGGCGTGAGACTGAAAGGGATGGTAGTTTTGAGCAGAGCAGGATGATGGTAGGCACCCAAGCATACATCGATGTCGTAATTTCTTATAATTAACACACCAAACAAGTAAAATTGTTTTAAGCTGGCTTGCAGCCAGAAGGCTCCAGAAACATACAAGGTTTGTTGTTGCTCTCTTGGCCTGGCTTTGACCCACTTCATAATTGATGTGTGCAGCTGTTTTTGGGAGCAGCAAGTTATTGCTTGGTCAGATCTGGGAGATTGTCTAATCACACAAGACAATAGGCCTGGAGGCCTGGACCTGGATGGCATCCACATTTATGTAAGGGTTTTATCAATCACAGAACTTTCATCTTGGCATAGGCACAGCTGCATTTTTTCGTATGGGTAGTCATGTTGCTATGCCCAGTCTCAAAGAACATCTGGAATCAACCATATGGAAAAAAAAACCCCGGTGTCTTTGTTGTGCAATGTCTGATCCAAATGCATAGTGTTTGTAGTCTTTTTTTGAGTCCAGTTGTAGTGACTTACGGAGTTTGGCATGGAGTGTAGTGGTTCTTCTTCTCTTATTTCAGCTTCAGTTTCTCTGACACAATTTGCCGTGTCGGTGGCCTGTTGTTGACGGAATATTAATGCTGCATTCTGCTTCATTTGCAAAATATGTATCAAAAGAAATCACAGATGGAGATGTGGGTGGTATATATTAGGGATGTAATCAAACATGAATACATTATTGTGAATGTGTTTTAAACAAATACAAATATGCATTTACAGTGTTCCTTGATCCTTAGTAGCAGCCTGGTCAGGGTCATGGTGGTTTAAACGAACCTTGAGATCATATCAAACGCAAACAAACAAATAATAACTGCGCTAAAGGGATTCTCGCACACATCTCTAGTTGAGAGCAATTATGAACTGGAGTGATGTAGCTGAGGTTGAGGAACTGTTAGAGCCAGAATTTGCATACCATGCAGACAGTGCTGGCATTAGCACCTGTGTTTTTTTTACCCCCACCGTTTCGAGGGATATAGTAAGAAAGAAAGAGAAAATGTATGGCTTAAATCTGAATGCAGATACAGATATTTGGAACAATAAACAGATACAGATAGAGTATGTTTGAATATGCGCATGTCAGCCACAATATCAGCGTTCTCCAGCTGAGGAATGTCTGACTGCCTGGTTGTCCACTCTTGAGCAGGACCTATGAACTATCCAAATCCCTTAACCGGAAGATGGATGGGCTTAGGGCATAAGGTGCATCGCTTAAAAGGCCCCATCAGCATGCAGCGGCCAGCCAGTCGATCCCTCTTATGGACGGCAGTCGTGTGGTTAGCTGTGCTAGGGCCTTGATGGATGACTCTGATATGAGGGAGTGCTCCCTGAGAGAGCAAATGGGACCCAACCAGCGATGGAGGAGAGGTGTACGATTTAGCCAGGCAATCATTAAGAAACATTGTATTTTCTCCTGACTGGAAGTTCATTCTCAGTTTACATTCCTGCAGAGAGCACATCTTCAGAATCCTAAACACATTTACCCGCTCTTTAAACACGTATGTGCCCATCCTTAGGCCATACCCAACACCAGGCGCATACTGACACATGCGGATGCGTATTTGCTCGGCTGGTAATTACTCCAGAGCAGATATGCTGAGTCACACAGGCATCTGCAGGCATCTGTGTGCTCACTCAGCAGTCAAGAGGCACGAGGCCGTCACACACGGCTCTCCTGCAGGCAGACAGCACGAGGCCAGAATAACAAGAGGTTTGTCGGAAAGTAAACCAGCATTTAGGGGCTTTGTGTCTCCACTTACCTTGTGCCTGCTATGCACTCGGAAAGCTTATTCTTCAACTTCAGCATGGAGGCAGGGATAAGTTACCTACCAACTAATGCTAACTGTGTCATAAATTCAAGTTTCCAAGCATCATCCGTGTGTGTGTGTTTAGAGGTGCCCCCGGTGCTTGTTAAATTTATTGCCTTATCACACATTTCAAATACTATGATGACTGAAAAATAGAGGAAAGTCAGCATTTTTGTGGCACTTTTTAAATTTTTATTATTATTATAATTATTATTATTATTATTTTTTTTTTGCATTGGTCCAATTTAAGAAGCTTGTTAGAGGCTGGCAATGTATCCATGGGTCTGATTTACAGTCTGTTTCGTTCCTTTTTCAGCAGTTGCTGTGATTTCAATGGAAATCTTGCCGTCTTCCTGCTACATGGTCCAGAAGCTTGGAGCAGTTGTGTAGCGACTTTCACTACTTTGATCCATCCCTGTTCAGTCACCATGCTGTTAAATGGAAATCTATTTGTTCTACACCTCTCTGTCACATGTCTGAGCTTGTTGAAAGCTCTCAGCGGGAATCGTTGCTTAAAGGACAAGTCTCCCATCACAGCTCGGGGATCACAGGCAGTCCTGCTTTGATGTATCTCACCTAACTTTTTTGTACTCACTCCCTTTTTGCTCCTGCTGAGTGCCAAGATGCTGTATGAGTAGAAATTCTTGGCTATAGTGCAATATCAGCCTGACCCCAGTCAGGCCACGGTAAGAACTGCTGGATGACTGAATGGGGGATGGCTGCTGAAGGTCTTGATCACACATTTGTATACCCATTTTTATGTTTCTCTTTCATCTCTGTCTTCACACTGCACCGTGGGAGCTGTAGGGATGTGTCATTACAGAGAGGAAGATTATGGGGACTTGTCTGAGGCTGGTCTTTTCAAATGACAGAAAGAATGAGACTTTCAGATCTTTGGGCCCTTTCATGATGGTTTGATGACTTGCTATAGGCTGGATGTTCCTTAAAGAAATATGGGAGTTGGTCACATGGAGTGCTTTTCCACCAGACGCTGTAGTATGGCTTGGCTCAATACATTAACAATTATCTTGCATATTGCTGTTTCCTCAGTACCCATGCTGAATTTGGTTAGTGCAAAGGATTGATTATTCAAATGCAGCTATCACAGGATTGTCCTGATAATGTTTCTGGTAAGAAAAACCTTTCTAATGAAAAGTACAGAATAGTCAGTAGTAACACAGTGGTTATGTTATCACAAATCTTTTACAAATAAAATCTTACTGTGTTTTTTCAAGATAGACTAATGTAAAGGTGGAAAAGCACTAAAAGTGGCTATGCCATGGGGACAGAACAACTGAGTCTTTTGGATTTGCTCTGATTTGGATTTACTCTGGATTTGGATTTGCTCTGATGACATGTCATCTCTGGCAAATTCAAACCCTGCACTGTTACTGTCTCTCAAGGTTCCATTCTAGGTCCACTCTTCTTTATTATCTATATGCTTCCACTCGGCACCATTATTTGTCACCACGGCCTACAATTTCATTTTTATGCGGATGACACCCAGATCTATCTCAGCTCCAAACCCTCTAATCCACTTCCTCCCTCTTCCCTAATAAACTGCCTCGGGGATATTAAACACTGGATGTCAGCTAACCTTCTAAAATGAAACAGTGCAAAGACTGAAATTCTCATCACTGGAACAAAGGCTGCTCTACGTAAGGTTAATGACCTCTGTTAGACCATCGATGGCACCGACCTATTTCCATCTGACACTGTTCGCAACCTTGGCATCATCATGGACTCATCTCTGAACTTTAGTTCTCGTATTCCATCTGTAACCAAAACTGACTACTTTCACCTCCATAATATAGCTCGACTCCATTCTTCCCTTAACTTTTGTGCTGCCGAAACCCTGATCCATGCTTTCATTACCTCACGTTTAGATCACTGCAATTCTCTGTTCATTGGTCTATCATCACATTCCCTAAATAAGCTACAGTACGTGCAAAACTCAGCAGCCCGGTTACTGACCCGCACTAAAAAAATCTGCTCACATAACCCCAGTTCTGCGCCATTTGCACTGGCTTCCCATATCTGCCTGTATTCAGTTTAAACTCCTCATTTTAACATATAAAGCACTGCACGGTCTTGCTCCTGTCTATCTTTCTGAACTACCTCCCGTCTCGCCCACGTGTATTTGTGTGTACATACTGCGTAAAGTGACCTTGAGTCTGAGAAAGGCGCTATATAAAATAAACTTAGTAATATTATTATGAAGTTTCTTAAGGTGGGAGGACATACTTGCAGCATTATCAGTTTCATCTTCCAATATCTACATAAGAAATCAGAAAAGGGAAGAGCAGTGAGTACTACTATGTTCTTCATACTTGTTCTTGTTAAGTAAAGATAAGAATATTTCAAAGCAGGGGTGATAAGGTGTGAGGAAAAGTAAGCTACACCATGCTGGTATCTCTAAAGTTAACCTTGGTCATACAAAATATGGCCAAAAGTTTGTGGACACTCGACCATCACATTCATATGTGCTTGTTGAACATCCCATTCTAGATTTAGTCCCCTCTTTGCTGTGGTGATAACCTCCACTCTTCTGAGAAGGCTTTCCACTAGCTTTTGGAGCATGGCTGTGGGGAATTGCTCAGTCAGTCACAAGAGCATTAGTGAGGTCAGGCACTGATGTTGGGCGATGAGGCCTCGGGGAAGTCAGTGTTCCAGTTCATCCCAAAGGTGTTCAGTGGGGTTGAGGTCAGGACTCTGTGCAGGCCACTCGAGTTCTTCACTGACCTTGGCAAACCATGTCTTCATGGACCTCGCTTTGTGCACAGGGGCAATGTCATGCTGGAACAGGTTTGGGCTTCTTAGTTCCGTTGAAGGGAAATTGTAACGCTACAGCATACAAAGGTATTCTATATAATTGTGTGCTTCCAACTTTGTGGCAACAGCCTGGGGAAGGCCCACATATGGGTGTGATGGTCAGGTCCACAGGAATCGGAGAAACATCACCATGGCCATCACGTGGACTAGCTTTTTTTTTTCTAAGTATTTTTATACTTTATACTTGTGTATGTTGTACTAAAGTATTCAGTTCTACCAGTTGTAGACTCTGAGAAGTGCCCTATAAACCAGATCATAGTGCTCGCTCAGATTATCCCTTCAAAACTTTTAGTATTATGCATCCTCTCAGAACAAACATTTTGCCCTTTGTGTCCTGCAGTGACAACCACCCTGAGAAGATCAATCTGAAAGCAGGCCAGATTGCTTAGTACTTGTACAGGCAGGTAGGCATTGATTTCTGAGTAAAGCTTTATGGTACCATCAGTAATTTGCCACCTTTGCCCATTTTTCCCCTTTTATCAGGCTGAGCATCAAACAAGGCTGTCTTGGCTAGAGCTTTTGCTCAGCGATATTAGAAGGGTTATCTTGGTTTCAAATAAAATTAAACCATTTTTCCTCAGCATTTGTCTCCAAAGATTTTGAGCATTACCAGCTTTCTAAACTGCACATTCAAGTGACTTAGATTAAAGCCATGATTTGATACTGTATGTTGATGTATTTCCTTTTGACACGGGCAGCCAGAGTGTTGAGGTGGTTGACAGATTTACACAACAGCAAGTAGCGTTTGAAAGATACCACAACCCCACCAAATCTAAACAACTTGACACAGTACCTTATTGAACTAGCTGATAACAGTGAAGAGATTAAGAGACTTCTCACCATCGCCTTCACCCAAACTTTTCGACCATAACTTGGATGATATCCTTATTTGATGTGGCATACATTTTTAAGCAAGGGTTGACCCTCAGTGGTGCTACGGGGTCATCACCCAGAGCAGTGGTCACCAACCTTGTTCCTGGAGATCTACCTTCCTGAAGACTTTAGCTCCAACCATAATCGGGCCCACCTGACCATCTAATCATTGCCTAAAGAAGTTCTTGATCAACTAAAACAGGTGTGTTAGATTTTGGTTGGAGATGAAACCTACAGGAAGATAGATTTCAAGGAAGAGGATTGGTGACCACTGACCTAGAGGCTTCTGATGCATCTGAACGGTAGGTAAAAGATCACTCACTCTTACTGATGGAGAAGCCCTGGTTGTGTATAAAGCCAGAATCACGTTCTCAATCAGTCTGAGGTAGTGAGTCCAGGAAGCGATGCTGAGTCCAGCATCGAAAAGCCCCATGTTGGTAAAACACTCCTCCGAAAATAGCCAAGTTGCACAAATTCAACCTTCTTCCTAATGAATAAACTCTGATCATTTATTCTAAATGAAGGGAATAGTGTGCGAAGAAGATGCATACGTACCAATGAACCAAAACACATACCAATGAACCATGTTTGCTCTCTAGAACCTCACTGAGGGCTGATCTTGATCTACAGTAGCAACTCGTTAACAGCAAAGAGAGAGAGGTACTAGAGAGGTTGAGATATTAAATATATATATATATATATATATATATATATATATATATATATATATATATATATATATATATATATATATATATATATATAATCTCAAACTCTCTAGTACCTCTCTCTCTTTGCTCTCTAGAACCTCACCGAGGGCTGATCTTGAGATATATTTATTTATTAGTTTCCCCAAAAGTGACATATCTCCAAAACTATTTTGTAGATATACTGTTGTACTATCTAGATATACTGTTATATTGGTGTCAGTTTTGATTTCAGGTGCACTTTAACAATGACGCTGAATGAACTAATAAACCTACTTCTACGAAGTACAGTGGGAGGGTTTGTGCCAGTGGTTCTAATGAGTAGATGGCACCCTTGGTGATACTACATTACCCGGTGTCCTCAACAGGCCATTAATAAGCTCAGTGTAGAGTTTTCCTATGACTTGCTCGTTCACCGCTGTTATGAGACTGCCTCATTAGAGTCCTGCGCTGGCTTTTCTTTGACATTTAAGCAGCCCCTCTAATTGAAGAAGAGGATAAGTGATTGGCCAGAGGTGTGACAGAGTTCAGGCCTGTCTTGTGTCAGAGCTCAGAATAAATAGAATATAATCTACTGAGATATGAAAAGAGAAGCATAGGCAAAAAGAAAAAAAAAAAAAAAAAAGCGTAGGTTGTTAGAATGATGAAAGTGCAGGATGAAGTTATATATAATTTATTAGTACTGTAAAATGAGTGATTATAGACATCACTGAATGAATCCTCCAAAGCAAAGATGTTGCTTTCCACCTTTTCACATGGCAGCTTTTAACATTTTCCGGTATTCATACGATTTCCGGTATTCATAGGCTTTTTAAGATTTAACCGCTGTAATGCTTAGAAAATGACCTTTTCTTGAAACGTTTCAAAAGTGGTTGAACTAAAGAGAGACACGTCATATATCATTGTAAAATAAGTCTGACCTTTATTCATTATGTATTAATTGTTTGATTTTTGGAAAAGTACTTATCATTTGATGCAAAGATGACATTTGAAACCTTCAGTTCTACACACCTACAGATCACACCCGACACCCGCTGTCCTAGTTTATATCACCCGTCTGAATGCACGAAATAATTCATGATGTCTGGAGAATGCAAGTTTAATCCAACCCGTCTGGAAAACGAGGCCTTGATTGGAGGCCATATTTTGTGTATTGAAGGTTGAATCTATTTAAGAATGTTTGTTAAAAATAAATAAATAAATAAAATAATAATAATAATAAGAAGAAGAAGAAGAAAATAAGTTGAGCAAGTCACTTGTAAATATTAAAACTAAAGCTGTTGGAGTGCAGCCATTTTATTTAAACCAGCAGCACTAAACATATGCTTTCAGCTATCACTCCCTGTTTTTATTACCTTGCCCCACTGTTTGATAGACAGCTGAAATTCTCCTATTGTTCTGGGGGGAAAAGTTCATTTCAGTCGTCTTGGAAGCAGTTACATGGAAGCATAAACCAGACGTGAGAATAGTAAAGATGAATGATGCAGGCAAAATTATGACATCTGTTTCAGCTTCATCACATGGACTAGGTGGGCGTGTATCATGTTCACTGACCTCCTCCAACAAGGCTGTAGTGTGAAGTGCAACTTGCTTCAGCCTACACATTCAATCCATCTGTTTGCATTATGTTTTGTCGTCTCCATTAAATGGATGTATTTGATGCCGCACCTTGTTCCTAGGTGATGAAAATGTTTTTGACTGTAGTACTGATTTAATCTTTTTTTTTTCTCCCACTGTTTTCACCTTCTGTGATTCAATGGGTCTATATGCTTGCTTAGTTGAATGATGGTTTTTCATATACAGTGCAAGGCCCACACATGGCTGACCTTCACCCAACTTTAATATGTAAGAAAAATTCCACTTATTCATGTTTAATTAAGCAGATGAAATGGAAAGTCTGTAAGCAAGTGAGACAAGGACAAGAGCTCAGAAGTAGGCGGACAGGCTGGGATAAAAGAGAGATGCTAAAGCTGTAGAGCCACAGTCTGATTTCTTGCCCTGGTAAAAATGGCTCCAAAGCTCAGATGATGAGGCACAAAGGGAGATTTTGTGTACCCTGCCTCCCACAGACAATCTGATGGAGTCATGGCGCAGAGCTGGAAAAGGCTGAATGTGGCTCCCTTGAGATATGATGTAGCTCGCTAACACTACCCGACAGCCAAATCACAAAGGCTGCCCCATCCCACAAACGCACAGTGAGGAGGAAATGTAGGCTCTGTGTGAATGTTGTAACTGTACCATGGTCCGTACATACATCTTCAGCTCGTTTGGACCTTCTGCTATTTACTAACTGCGTAAAGCCAAGTGCACGCGTTCAAACTCTCGGAATCGCTGTACTGCTCACACTACATGAGCGATTGCAGATGAGGCTCACACATTTCACGAACTTTCACGAACTTTTGCCTCAGCTATGGGAGCCATGGGAGCGTGCAACAAGTAGTTGTCGATCCCCAAAATTAGTCCACGACAAGGACTGTGTTGAAATGTTCCCATTTTAGTTTATTGTGAGAAACATGTTGGCGTGTAGCATTAGCAACATGTCATCAGCGTATGTGGTATGCTGTAGGATAGTTCTGGTGAATAGAAGGCATGGAAGTTTTTGCAGGGGAACTTGGGTTGCATGGACTGTGTTGCTCAGTGTTTCAGTTACACATGAACAGCTATTGTGGTCTGACCTACATTCCTCTCATTCACTACGCCTTTACAATGTCCAAAAAGTTTTCACAATGTTCCTCTTGGACCTGATCAGGCCCCCAGAACCCCCCCACCCCCCCAACAGCCATAGCGGGTCCAAAGTAGATCAGAACACTATTCATGAGTCAAATGACGGGTTCAGTTTTCATTATGTTTATAACAAGCCACGTATAGCCCTGACATTCTTAATGAGGCCAGCCTAGATCACTTGATAAGCATGAATTCATGGATAAGCCACGGTGCATTGAGAGATTTCTCATTTAGTTATCATTGATTTTTCACATTAGACTGAACCGGGCTGAGCAATAATGGTTTGCAGGTGTGTGGTGGCCAAACAGGCCAAACCGAGTGATGTAATTGTAAGAGGAGACGGGAGGATATTGGCTTCACTCTTCCTTCCTCTTCCCTAGAGATCTATTGAAAGCGAGAAAGAAAGAAAGACATGGAGACTGCAGAATGGTACAGCGCTCTCTAGTGATCTAGGCATTTTCAGCATGGCTCAGCATTACAGTGGACTAGTGTGCTCTTTAAAAAAAGAAAGGAATCTTTTGTCAATCAAGTTTCTACATAACATTGAGGCAACTGACGCAACACCCATGACACCAATGACTACCAATAATACCAATAATAAGGATGTAATCAAATATGAATATATTAATCAGAATGAACAAATAATGTGTTCTAAACAGATATATACCAATTGGAGACCCACTATTTATTTTCATTTATTTTTTAGAAAGCTTGCCAGAAAGTTTCACAGATTGGGTTCGGGACTTCCACCTTCCATCTGGGTTTTTTTCATTGGTTTCCATGGTCAAAGTGGTAGGGTTTATTCTAAAATCTTCTGGTTTAGGCCACGCCCACTTCAGATTTAAGTCCGACTACAGACACTGACACAGATCATGGCAGTGCATTAAAGCCCTACAAGACATAAATGAAGATGTATAGTAGTATAATCATTGGTGTCATAAGCAGGACCAGTTAGGACATCTTACCTCTTGTATTGTCAGGTAACTATCCATGTTAAAAGTGGAGTGTTCTCAGAGCTTATTCACTTCATTCCTTAAATGAAGCATGGAATAAATCCTGTTTCACTTTATTAGACCCAAGTTCCACAGAGAGCACTGAAAGACTGGTTGTGACTGAGCCTTCTTAGCCATGTTAAACATTAATAGGGGAGTAATTAATACTTTAAAATTAAATCAGAACACCGTGCGTCTTAAGTAATTGTAAGAGTGCATTAGTATGCGTCTCATCTACCCAATGAAACCAGGCTAATCAGTGACTCAGTAGGTCATCCTTTTAGTCCCCTCCTGGTGGAGGAGGGGGAGCTACTCACTTTGTAAAGTGATTTGTTTTGATTGTAGCATTTATTTTTATTTATTTCTTTATTTATTTTTGTAAGTGATACCACACGCTATTTATGCTACTGCATGTGAGCTCTGTTTTCCTAAACAGAGTGCTAAAAATGCTAAAAATAATCATAGCTTGTATAACTGGTAACTATTAAAACATATTGAGTAGGATCTTGGGCCATAGTAGTGTAGAGGTATACTGTATGGCAGTGCTAGTGAAGTTCATGAACATGGGCCAAATGGCAATGTCTCAAGGAAGGTAGGCAGGACTTGGGTTTTTGGGGGGATTTTTCGATTTCGGCTTTGCATTGGCTTGTAATTATAGTGTAATTATGAATTACCCGCCCTAGCCATTGAAAACGTGCAGGATTCATCAACAGCTGAAAAGTCTTCCTCTCTTTCAGTGCCTAGGAAAAAAAAAACTCAGGTCCCCTTGTCTCGGGCATCTTTCCCAGAATGCATTGCACAGCCTCCTCATCAGCGACTAAACCCCTGGCATTGTACGATAAGATCTACATTGTTTCAGGCCGTTCAGCTAGATACCCTGTAGAGACAAGAGAGTTGTGATTAGTGGGACATATGTCCTTCCTGCAGGGTTCTGGAGTCATGACATAATCAGATGGAGGGTTGGGATAGGTTTTCTAATAGCAACAGCAGCACTGAGCCTGACTGTGTTGGCATATTATTATTTCTGATTCAGTATGATGTATTCACACATATGTAGACATGCTGGATGTCAACAATTTTGCGTGTGATCTGATATAAAAGATGTGATGTAGCAGTCCGCTGGCTTACATATGTTCTGTCGATTGTGTCTCTGCAGGTAAGGTGTTAAACACGGACCTGCGCCACTACCTCAGCCTGCAGTTCCAGAAAGGCTCCTTGGACCACAAGCTCCAGCAAGTGATACGAGATAACCTGTACCTCCGTACCATCCCCTGTGAGTACATGTACATGCACCAGCCATCCATCCCATATTGCCATTCATCTATCTTGCATCTCAGAGTTTTACCTGTTTTCAAGTAGAAGTTTTTCCATCTGGTAATAAGCAGGACTGAATGAGTGCTAATGGGGAAACATCATCACAAAGCCTCCTGAGTTACAGTAATTTGTCCCATACATTTGTCTATGGCTGTATGGATTGGACCAGAGGTTGTTAACACCAAAAATCCACCCTTGGACTTGCGTATTCATCTTTCATAATTAACAGCGTCCAAGCTTTACTTTAAAATGAATTTTTTTTTTTTTTTTGCTTTAAACTTTTTCATTTACATTGTTGGTCTATTTTCATTTTCATTCACGCTTTCCTAAATTACCCACAATGACATTCGATTACCTGCTGTACTGTCACCAATGGAATTTAGCCCTCACTACTTAAAGAGTGCGATGCAGCGGCGCTTTAGTCTTGTAGTCTGTCCAGATTGTTGTGAGATGTCTACCTGTGTGCATCAGAGTAACACACAACCGCTAACTTCTCACAGCAACAATGAAACTACAGTGCCAACCGAATCGCTAAACACCATCAGAAATATTTCAATGTAACCACATTTGAAGAGTTTCAGGGTGGAGTTTTCCTTTAACGCACCACCTTTCTGAAGCCGTTTCACTCCCTAGTGTATGAGCGGCCCATAATGCTGCAGAACAGAAGCGTAAATCTTTGCGGCGTCTCTCGCATGCTGCTAGGCATCTTTAATCCGCAGCCTTGCTGCCTGTCCAAAACCAGCTCCTGGGGAAGGAGATTGATGCCATCGCCGCTACACTTCACCTCCTTATTCTCTCTCTCTCACTCACTCACTCACTCACTTTATCTTTCTCTCAGTCTGACAGTCTCGCTAAGATGGACTTTGTTTCATTTTTCATTTCCAGAACTTTTCCATTTTTGCCGTAGCTTTGCACTATGAAGAGATGAATCCCTCTTTTTCACCAGAAACCTAAATTAAAATCACTGGCAAATGATGAAGAATTTCATTTGTAAGAATTTTTAATTTGTCATTAAGTTTTGTGGCACAGAAAGCCATATTTCTCAGTTAATGGAGTTACTACTAAAGCAGTAACCCATTCGTAAATAAGTGAGAGCAATGTATTTTATTTTCTCCTGATTAAGTTAATGTCTACTGCTTTGTTGCAGTCATTTTTATTATTACATTCTGCTCTTTTAAACTGATGATCATTGATGAGGGTTGTGACATGTGACCTCAACATAACAGTCATGGAGTGTCTGCCCTAGACTGATCTGTCAGTGTAATGTGTCAGGTCTGTCGTAACTGTGGATCCTGTGAGATCCTTCCAGCCTGGGCAATGGAAAGGGCCCATTTGTTTCCCCCGTTACAGTGGGGCTGCAGTGTGTATTAACCGTGCACGGCTGCTCTGAGCTCAGTTTTAGCCCGTTTCACCCTGGTCCTGGATCAGCTGCCCATTTAACTTTATGTATTTAGGTGCAAAAGCCAAAGATTGATCGGAAATATTTCAATCAATTTTGGCTCTGTAGAATAGCAATAAGGATATTCATCCTAATGCTCAGCTTCAGACTCACTTTACGCTGTCGGAGAGTATCCATATGGATATGCTATACATTTCTATTTCCCAAAACCACCCTAATTCATGCCCAATTTTAACCCTTGCTTCACTGGATAATCTCATCAGGATACTGCAGATTTGTACCTAAGAAGTGCCGCTGTAATCATCCCAGTACTCTTATTCACAATATGGTCATACTGAACAGCCTTTCAAAGTACAAAGTACACTTAGAATTGTATACTACAGAAAAACAGCTATTTGTAATGCAATCCAGTGTCACCAGATAAGGGTGGGTTCCCATTTGTCTAGTCTGGTTCCCCTTAACGTTTGTTCCTCAAGTCATCCCAGGGAGCTTTTCCTTTCCGCTGTTACCGACCGACTTGTTCATTAGGAATCTAATGCTGCGTTCGAGGCAAAGTTGCAACTTGTAATTCTCCACCTACAACCGGTAAAATCCACTGAAAAATCCCCCCTTTCAACTTGTCAACTTGGGGTAGTCTTCTCAAGTACCAGTGACGTCAACTCGACATGGCCACTCAGACTGTAAACTCTGAATTGTCCCTTCTCTTCTTCCAATTTGCTGTAAGCTTATAGCGGTATTGGCTTCAGATCAGTTAATATACAGACACAGTACTTGGTTAAATCTATAACAGCAAGCATACTAATCGCCGTTTTGAGAATCGTGTCATCACTAACGTTAGCTGGCTAGCTTGTTGCTACCACTACTAGCTGTTGTCCACTGGCTAGCTTGTTGCTAAATATACTCTAAAAGTGCAGTTAAAGTAGCTTTTTATGAGCTTTCTGTGCTCTGACAGAGCAAACAAAAGACACTCTTTCGTGGAGGCGTCCATGTTTTTTGTTTTTTCCTTCACCACTTCGAATGTCAACAATGCTGAGGTTGGGAAATGAAGTTATTACAACTTGCACTTAAAAGCCACCATGAATGCAGCAAAAATCTACATCCTGATTTCTGTTAAGCTTCTTTTGACAATATTTGTTGAATAGAATTGAATGTTACTTGCTTCCTGTATGGGCTGAACGCAAATCCCCAATGACATGCTGCTTTATTTTGACTCACAGATGACTCAGCTTTTCAATTCAACATGTCCTTCTATTGCGACACGCATCTGAGCTGACATTGCATCATAACACTGAGGTCCTATCAGTTCTCTTGCAAACTGTAGTGTGTCTGTTTGCAAGCAAGTCACCTTTTCAAGGCATTTTTGAGGCATCAGACAGCGCTTTGGTAACTCTCTGTGCACAAACCTCGATGAGTTTTTACTATTGTAATGTGTCGATTACAACAGAATGATAATATAAGTGACTTAAATATCTAACGAATAGTGATTCCCTGAAGATAGTTCTGGACCCCGAGGCCACAAATTTGGAATTTGTATTACATGGATATCTATCATCTTGACACTTGCAGATCAAGGATCATGTTGTTCATTTCAGGGATGTAACCGAATACGAAGACACGTATGAAGACACACATAGAAGGCACTCTATTGGACATCTGGTTGAGATTAGAGGTGTGGAATGGGATCCTGCTGGATGCACAGAAAAGAAGGGAAAAACACAGACTGTGTTTGTTAACATAAACATACAGTGTTCATTCGTTCATCTTTAGTAACTGGTCAGGGTTCGGTGGTTTAAATTAAGCTACTAGTTTGTTTACATTTTGGAGAACCAACTAAATTTGTTAGAAAATATCGAGGAACAAACAAAAATAATAACCGCGCATACAGGTTTAAAAAAAAAAGTGATGTAGCTGAGGTTGTGGAACTGTCAGAGCCAGAATTCTCACACCATGCCGACACTGATGGCATTTCTATCTCTTGGATTTTTCCTAGTGTATATAATTGTTTTCCGTGGGCGTCGTGATCGGTTTCTTTTTTAACTGTGGCATTGTGTTACATCCCTACTTCATTTATTAATGATAAACAAGGCATTACTGCGTCTTAGATTAACAGTCAGTGCGGCTATCTCTATCTGCTGAATTGAGACTCTACTGGATCAGGTCGGCGTTGTTCACTCATCATGAATCTCCCAGAACGACCTGGAGTGACCACACTAACAACCCCTCATGAGGCCTCGCCTGCCCAAAGCTGATCTAGCTCACTTCTTCCCTCTCACTCGCCACTCCATCATAACACCTCTGCAGCAGAAGTGCTACATGAAGACTGTCCCCCCCAGCAGACACCAGGTCAGTGAAGTCATTAAAGTCCCAGGAAAAGAAGCGAGAGGAGAGATCAAGTGCCTGGCGCGTTCCCATTCGGCACGTAATCCTCGCCGCTCTGGCCATCTCCTCTCTCCCAGAGGCATTAATATCCTTTACGGTGCGGCGGTAATCTCCCTCTATCTCATCCGCTGATAAAAAAGAAGGATGGCAGAAACGAGGGAGTAGGGGGCTACGATGCCCAGGTGTTTAATCTTTGCCAATTGCTTTTTTTCTTGAGAAGGTTTAAGGATCTCCCTTTTAAGCTTTGCCCTGATCCGTGTAATGAGGTGTCAGCGAAACTTGGCGCTCCTTTGATGCCACAAATGAAAAATTCCTCTCCCTATTAGAACGCTGGCTTAAGTAATAACAGCACGCTGTATACAGCTGTGCTGAATAACAAGGTGTCAAAACCTTTGTCATACAGGCCTCCAGTGAAGCATCACAACTATCGTTTCATTATTTCCTCCATCATCTAAATGGGTTGTTTACATCTCAAAAGATTTTTCATTACAGGCATCTTGCGGACAGGCAATTTTCGATTGTAATAGATATAATGCTTTACCAGAGACCTTGTAAAGGCATGTGGTCATTAGGACTCTTCACATTACAACCTGTAGTACTGAACCCTGGGAAAGCAGGTCTAATGAAATGTCAGGAGCCGTACATCAGTAGACACAGAGGGCACACTTTCCATATTTACATGCAAAGATTTTTGTCAACCAAAATAAATTCTTCCCAATTCAGAATGAGCTGTTTGCACCTACTAGGTGTGGCATTTAGTCTGAACCTCAGATGTTCCACTCGCTGCTCACAGAGAGTCTGATATTAAGCTTCAGGCAGTAATGAATAAATGATGCCTTGGCCAGTGTGAATTAAATGAATGAGTCAGTGGGCAATGTGAAGTAACTGAATGAGTCATGGGCAGTGTGAATCGAAAATCTTGACGTGAACGATAATTGAAGATTACAGCACCGCTTTATTTGATGTTAATTGTTTCTGAAGGAATTTTACCGGACACGCCTTAACGCCTCTATGTTCCCACTAGCGAGTGACGAGTCGTCGTTTTGCTTGGAGTTTGTTTCTTGAAGATGTGCACTGTCCAGCATCCATCCATCCATTTTCCATACCGCTTATCCGAAACAGCAGGGCACTATCGCACACACATTCACACACTAAGGATAATCTGGAAATGCCAGTCAGCCTACAGCGCATGTCTTTGGACTGGGGGAGGAAACCGGAGTACCCGGAGGAAACGCCGAAGCACGGGGAGAACATGCGAACTCTGCGCACACTGGGCGGAGGCGGGAACCCCCAACCCTGGAGGTGTGGTTGTTGGATTTACACATATTGTGCTAGGTTTCGTGCTAGTGCTCTTGGCAGATTAGCAAAGCAAGCGAACTGTACTATCTGCGTACACTCATCCCAGTCACCACTGATCTTCAGTACTTCCTTCCAAGCTTTATTTTTCGTCGTAATGTCTTCATACACATTTAACGACAGGATAAGATGAAATCATGCTTATGAAATCGAGTTTTTAGTGATATTTTTAGCGTGCCAGACAGTAAATTGCAGGAACTAAGTGGGGTATCTGAGCTAGTATCTGAGTGGGGAACGGATAAAAGGTTGGAGCACGCGCTAGAGGTTTGGTCTGAGGAATCATTCAAGTCAAGCGTTTGGATTCGTCACTTTATGCATCATACCTAATTTCCATAGACGTAGAAAATCTTAGTTGCCACTTACTACTGTTGCTGAAATCATGAGTCTCCATCACTAGTGTTGGGTTGATATGCGTGTTTGTGCCAGATAAGCCAGATGTGTTGTGACAGCATGGGAATTAAATAAGCCCTGTCCCCATGATGACCTGCTGGTCCTTGACTCACTAAGAAAAACAGAATGCTATTTCCTTCTTCCAGTCCACAGTTTGTGTGTCTCATTGTATTTAAAGAGTTTGTTCTAGACTCTATTGAAAACCCCTGTCATGGTTTCTACTCAAGAAAAATCTGGAACCCCTGGAGGTGTCAAGTACATGCAGGTAATTTGCATAATCTGGATGGGGGAGCCCAGAAAATGGTCTTGCGCACAAGCATGGAACATCTCTGATTTTGAGCAAATTTCCCCGTGTAAATATTAATGTAACTTTTGGACTTGAATCTGCAACTTAAGAACGCTTGGTAAGAGCTCTTCGGCATTACACCTCAGCACATACTGTGGCTGTTTAATCATTACACAGGAAAAAGATGATCATAGCTTAACATAGCTGGAATCGGGCGTGTTTAACCATTAACAAGCCTGTCGAGATAAGCATGTCAGAGAAACCTGGAAAAGCAGTGAGGAAGGACACGTTAATGCAACAAACCCAATTCCAGAACACTGTTTATTCAGGTCCTGATCGCGTTTCAAGTTGAAGTAGTGCAACGGTTTCCGGACATGCAGTGTTTTGCATAAGCATTTTTATTCGTGATACAAAGGTCAATACGTTATAGAACCACCTTCGGCCGTAATTACGGCAAGTCTACTAAGATACGTCTCTTATCAGCTTTGCACGTTTGCATCCTGATGCAAATGTTTTTTTCAGTTAAATAGAGTTGCTGTGTTTTAAACAACACTGACATCTAAGGGAAGAGTTACTCGAGGAAAAGCAGGCCGATATCCGAGACTTGGGACATGATGCAGGCTGTAAAATCGACAGAGAAGATGAAAGGATTTTGACCAGATTTATAGATTTTTATGTCTAGAAAAAAATGAGCCACTCTTCTTGAAAGTGGAGCAAAATTCATTTTTTGTTCTTTTCAGAGCTCGGCGCACCAAGAGGCATGATATAAACTTAAAAAAATATATATATATTTATTTATTTATTTATTTTAACTAGCAGCGCTCAGAAGAGTTGCATTCTTTCATCATTCCATTTCATCCAGAGTTTAACAGAACAGCATGACCCTTTGTTCTGCGTTTGTTTTTCCGGCAGGTACCACAAGACAGCCGCGGGAGGGGGAGGTTCCCGGCGTGGACTACAACTTCATCAGTGTGGAGGAGTTTTGTGTTCTGGAGGAAAGCGGGCTGCTACTGGAGAGCGGAACCTACGATGGTGCGTAAGAGTGTGTGGGAACGCAGTGACGTGGGCTAGTTACTGAGTCGCTTCTTGCTGAACACGAAGACTTGCACTGCCCTCAGTCCATCTTAAGTGCATCTCGAGATCTCGATCTCAGTGGTGTGAATCCTTAGAAGCATTCTAACTCCTAGCAGTAACTAAAGTGTTTGGTTCATGGTTAGGCACAGTGTGTGAGATCAGGCAGATTTACCCATTTTATATGTACATAGTACTGTGCAAAATTTTAGGCACCCTATTATTTTTTTTTTTCAGTACGAACTTTATAGATTTTTTATTTTATGACGTCTACATTATCAAGTCAGTACAAGAAACATTTTAGATTCCCAAACATTAGTTTTCTAGCAGAAAATTAAATGTTACCAAAAAATGTTTGTATGTCATTAAAGAAAGCAGCATATTATTTAAGCGACACTTTTCAGACAAAAAAAACACAATGAAGGCTGCTGGGTTTTGCTGCAGAAATAAGAAACAAGTGCGAAAGTCAAAGTCTCCAGAAGAACTGTGGCTGGTTCTGTAAGACGCTCAATAAAACTTACCAGCTCATTTCCTTATAAAACTGTACACATTGTACCGGAGACTACTATTTTTATGTTAATTTCTTTGTCACACCAAATATTGACTTTGTTTCATTTACTACTGTTTACTGCTCTTTACGGTATTTTTCTTTTCTTTTTTTTAAAATGTAGAAACATTTAATTTCATTGTTTTGAAGGCATCTTTGCTCCACAGCATTTCTTTGCATGCGCCTAAAACTTTTGCACAGTACTGTATATTCTATATTTCCAAATGGTTGATCAATACCGTGATACCGTGATATTTCCAGACTAGGTTATAATACCATGAAAACATCAAACCATAACCCCCCTTGTCATGAGGTCCAGAGTGTTAAATCGTACCTACACTCAAAAACGCTGACTCATTATTTTCACTCCCTTTTTTTATTAGTCACTTTTTCGTTCACGCAGTCTCAGTTGTGTGAACCTCCAGCTCAACTCATCAAGGTTGATGTTAATCATTCCATAGCTTTTTAATCTCATGGGAAGCTTCTGTGTCCCTGCATCACCGATAAGCTAGTGTTGAGTAAAACACCGTATCTCTGGACGCCCCATTGTTTCTCCTCAGCTGGCTCTGGCGGGTGGGTTAATGAGCCTCCCCTGAGTCATGGGACGTTTTTTTTTGTGTGTTTGTTTTTGTTCCAGTTGTCTTTTCTTTTTCGGTACGGGAAGCGTAGTTTAAAGTTCAGAGAGAAAAGTAAATCAGGTGGAAGGTGAAGTCACGGGAGCTGCTTTTGGACAGCATCCGTCCATCTCCGTGACTGATGCGTGTTGCTTTTTAGTCTCTTGGTATTCCAGGCTGAAGGATAATTTCACAGCGGCTAATTCTGGTCAATGATACCTTGTCTTTCCCTGATGTCGGGTGTAAAAGTCAGTGCATGTAAATTAGATTGGGATCCTTCACTGCTATATCATTCTGTCTTCTGCTTTTTCTGCTTGGAAGGTTCTTTAAGCTTGAATTACTAAAGTGCTAATTCGGATGTTTGTTAAGTAATGTTTCCTGAGGATGTCCGTAGTAATTATCATTGATTCGCACGGGATAAGCAACCTCTGTATAAATCACAGACGGGAGTGTTTTCACCATGTACACATACTCGTCACTAAAGATTCTGTGTTGACTACATACACCTCATACACCTCATTAACACAAACTGATTGTTTTGATGATTTTAAAACAATTATTTTTATTATAACCGCTTGCTGTAAGTTGCGCTTGATCATTAGTAGGTCACATGACCTTAACATGTACAGTATGTAGGCTGCAGCTGTGTTAGGATCATAATAATGTAGCTAAAATCTCCAGAAGTTAGGGCAACTCTGACAAGTTTTTTTGTTTTGTTTTGTTTGTTTTTTTAAACATAGTGTATATTTTATTGTTTTACATTTTAAACCTTTTTTGGTTTCAGCAGGTTAAAAAACACCAAGCACTTCCTGGAGTGTCTATATATGTCTTTACCAAAATGTCCATTTGGAAGAGATTTACAGTCATGTGAAAATATAAGTACACCCCATGGAAATTGTTGACTTTTTTTTGACATATTTGGACAAGCAAACATTTGATCCTCTTTGAAACAGTGCCTATTAATAAAGGTGATGCACACTATTAAATGACACATAAAATTGACATTTTGTAGTAATTTTCACAATTTAAATTAACCAGATCAGTCACATGGAAAAAGTAAGTACACCCCTACATTTATCGCACTTTAAAATCCATAAAATTAGAATCAGGTGTTCAAGATTGGGTGCCAGTGATTAGAACCTGCTTAGGGAGTGCAGGTGGAACCTGTCTTATTTATACCCCTCTCATATCTAGTGTCTGGTGTTTCCTTTGCTATTGAGGTGTGTGGTGTCATCATGCCACGATCTAAAGAGTTCTGTAAGGCCTTCAGAAAAAAAGGTTGCGCATGCCTATGAGTCTGGCAAGAGATTTAAAAAGATCTCCAAGTTATGTGAAATACATCATTCCACTGTAAGGAAAACAATCTACAAGTGGCGCAGATTTCAAACAACTTCCAATTTGTCCAGTACTGGCCATCCCAGCAAATTCAGCCCAAGAGCAGGCTGTCTGATGCAAAAAGAAGTCTCCAAGAACTCCAAGAAGTCCCCAAAATTTCATCACAGGATCTCCTAGTAAGTCTTGCAACTGTTGGTGCCAAAGTGCATGCTTCTACAATCAGAAAGAGATATTGAAATTTGACCTGCATTTGAGGCGAGCCAGGAAAAAGCCTTTGCAAGACTACAGTTTGCCAATGAGCATATAGGCAAAGACCAGCCTTTTGGAATAATGTGCTCTGGACAGACGAATCAAAGATAGAGTTGTTTGGCCACAGTAACAGCAGACCCGTTTGGCGCAGACCAAAGACAGGAGAAGCACCTCATACCAACTGTGAAGCACGGTGGTGGAAATGTTATGGTTTGGGGTTGCTTTGCTGCCTCAGGGGCTGGACAGCTTGCATTCATTGGTTCAACTACAAATTCTGCATCATATAAAAGACAGTTTGAAGATAATGTGAGGCTGTCCGAAAGTTGAAGTTGAACTGAAAGTGGACCTTTCAACAGGATAATGTTCCTAAGCACACTAGCAAATCCACCAAGGAATGACTCAAAAATAAGAAATGGAGGGTTATGGAATGGCCTAGTCAAAGCCAGGATTTGAATCCCATTGAAATGTTGTGGGGGGATTTTAAACGGACAGTACATGCAAGAAAACACTCAAACATCTTGCAACTGAAAGAATATTGCATGCAATTGTGGTCAAAAATTCCAGCAAGCCTGGTGGACAATTATGCAAAACACCTACAAGAAGTTATTTCTGTTAAAGGGGGCAATACTAGTTTCTGAGGCCAAGGATGTACTTACTTTTTCCACAGAAGAATATCACATCTATTGATATTTCTGTTGAATAAATGATTGAAAAAGTGATTTTTCCTGGTTTTGTTCAAGTATACCAACTTTATTTATAGGCACTGTCTCAAAGATGATAAAAAATAAAAAAAAAAAGTCAAAAAAGCCAACAATTTCCATGGGATGTACTTATTTTTTCAAATGACTTTATGTACATTACTTCGAGTTATCTCTACTGCTCATTTTATAGAAGGTAAAATACAGTGTAATCTTTCCACATCCATGCATGCACACTTAATACGCTGGTACTAATTACATGACCCCACCTCACCATGTAAAACCAATCCAGTCCACACATACCACTCAAAATTTCACTGTGTATCATTCAACACTCTGACCTGAAATTGTTAAGCGCTTCCAAACTCATTAATGTAATGTTTATTTTATTGCACTTGTGTGTTACATTTGCATTATGAGCCCGCAGACATTGGGATGTAACCCCGCTGACCCATGCACTCACTTTTTCATCTTTACTTCAGTCTGGGGCTTGAGGTTACTCAATATTACATCAGAGTTGTGAGCAGGAACTCATATGGATGGATGTCCTCAATTCTCCTCTAACTCCTCCATTCCCTCAGTGACTAAAGCCTGCGCTGTGGGAATGTTCAAAACCAGTGGATTATTTGTGCAGGAGCAGGAGAGAGAGAATTTCTTTCTCTTTTTTTCCCCCTTCACTCTATCCACCAGGCTCTCTCTCTCTGTTGATACAGCAGAGAGTCAGGGCCAGGCTGGGTTGTATGGGCTAGAATATGGGGGGGAAAAAAACGTGTTTGACAGGAAGAGGGAATGGAAAGAGCTTTTGACCTTCTTTGCTTTGACTTTTACGTGAGTATTAACTCATTACATTGACTGTGTATTTGGATGGAATATCAAAACACTATGCTCTCTGCCAAAGCAGCTATTTAATCTGTGCTGCACTGTGGAGCTCTGTTTTGTACTGTCTTGTACTGCAGATCTATGCTTTGCATGAGAATAAGTGTCAGGGCATAGTGGTAAAAAAAAAAAAAAAAAAAAACCCGGAAAGAAAGAAACAAGTAGAAATGTAGTGCACGTTCACACCCATCAGTCAAACTGCAGAGTCTCAGTCAGAGTGAAATTAACACACTTAATTGGTTTGATTTTAAACTGCACATAATTGGACGAATCAAAAAGCAAAAAACTAACAAAAAAAAGGCTGTTTAGGAATCATAAACTCTTTTATTCATTGGTCAGAAATACACCGATGGACAAAGGTAAACAAACCTTTACCAAGTGTCTGCAAAAATCATTAAATTGCCCAAATGTGGACAGTACAAAGCAGGCGCTCAATGAAGTACTAGATAATTCAATAAATAACAAGTTGAAAACATTTTGTCTATGCACCTGGCGTTTTTTTGTTTGATGGCGATCCAAATACCTTGAGCATTATTGCAGCACTCCAGTGCCATCCTTTGACTCCATTCAGTTTAGCAGCTCACATGTATTTAAAAGAAAAATGCTGCAACCCAAAATACACGGCATGTTTGATTCACTTCCTTGAGCCGAGTCGATTCCGAGTCGAATCACGTTCTCGCCATGATCGAACCGCACTGAGCGGGGTGGTCTCGGCCTGGTTGTTTTAGTCCGCACCAGAGCACGATCGCGGTGTTCTGACCTGCCTAAAAGAACCGTACAGTGGATGTTTTGATTAAAATTCAAACGAAATGACGACATTTAGTCCCTTGCGTAAGGTTATTTCCTGCCCCCTTGCTGCGTCTTCATAAGCTGCTGTAATAGGGTGATATTTCACAGTGGGAACTCTTTCACATTATTCTGTTGTTCTCAGTGAGGGGAAAGGTTACAACTGACTCACACACTGATAGAGCACTCTGACCCTCGGGAATTTATATTCAAATTCTAGCGTAGCCAGTGTTTATTCACTGGCTGCTCTGTTTACCATGTAAAGTAGCTTGTGCGTGTGTTTGTGAGTGAGAGAACCTGCATGTGCCCCTTATTTAGTGAATTTCTGCCAGAATTAGTCATAGTCCTTGCTCAAGGTCTGAATTATTTATGGTTCATTGGTGTTATAAATCCATTCATTCGCAAGGCTGAAGGAGAAAGACTTTTCTGAGCAAATGTCCTTTTTCTGCTTAGTCGTTACTTGCAGGTCACAGTGTATTCGTTCCAATTCCACGCTTTCTGACACCAAGTATGTTTATATCTGCTGTGTATGCCATATTGAGATAAGGAATATGATAGTTGACTATATGATTGGATACCCTGCAGGTTACAGCATGTAAATGTTTTGATTCTTTATCAGAACTTTGTGTCGGCTGTCCCAAAATAGATATAGAAATAATACTCTTTTTTTTTTTTTTTTTTGGTTTACCGCTAGAACACCATCAACTGATTTTCGACTATATATCAGTATATGATATATATATGATTAGAGCTGCATCAACTGATCACTACAATTGAACAATAAAAATAGATGGTATTATTGCCATTATTTTAGTAAGTAGCGTAGCTATTTGAGTCAATTAGTATTTAAGTAGTTAAAGTAGTAGCATTGATCGCCTGGTCTTTTTCCAATCTTTTCCCACTAATTGTCCAGTTGCGGTCAGCTTGCGTCCAATGTAGCCTCAGATTCCTGTTCTTCACTGACCGGAGCGGAACCCAATTTGGTCTTTTGCTGTTGTAGCAGATCTGCCTCAAGGGTTGACATTCTGTGCATGCTTTTCTGCTCACCACGGTTGTAAAGAGTGGTTATTTATGTTACCTTACTTAGCTTTCCTGTCAACTTGAACCAGTCTGGCCTCTGATTGCTCTCATCAACAAGACATTTCCTAACATATGCAATAAAAACAAACGCACGTGCCTCACGTACAAGACGCCACCTCCATCAGTGTCTGCAGCTTGCGGTCACTTCCTACAGTGGGGGAAAAAGTATTTGATCCCCTGCTGATTTTGTTCGTTTGCCCACTGACAAAGAAATGATCAGTCTATAATTTTAATGGTAGGTGTATTTTAACAGTAAGAGACAGAATAACAACAAAAAATCCAGAAAAACGCATTTCAAAAAAGTTATAAATTGATTTGCATTTTAATGAGGGAAATAAGTATTTGATCCCCTATAAATCAGCAAGATTTCTGGCTCCCAGGTGTCTTTTACACAGGTAATGAGCTGAGATTAGGAGCATTCTCTTAAAGGGAGTGCTCCTAATCTCAGTTTGTTACCTGTAAAAAGATACCTGTCCACAGAAGCAATCAATCAGATTCCAAACTCTCCACCATGGCCAAGACCGAAGAGCTGTCCAAGGATGTCAGGGACAAGATTGTAGACCTACACAAGGCTGGAATGGGCTACAAGACCATCACCAAGCAGCTTGGTGAGAAGGTGACAACAGTTGGTGCGATTATTTGCAAATGGAAGAAACTGTCAGGCTCCCTCGGTCTGGGGCTCCATGCAAGATCTCACCTCATGGAGTTTCAATGATCATGAGAACGGTGAGGAATCAGCCCAGAACTACACGGGAGGATCTTGTTAATGATCTCAAGGCAGCTGGGACCATAGTCACCAAGAAAACAATTGGTAACACCCTACGCCGTGAAGGACTGAAATCCTGCAGCGCCCGCAAGGTCCCCCTGCTCAAGAAAGCACATGTACAGGTCCGTCTGAAGTGTGCCTGAATGATTCAGAGGAGAACTGGGTGAAAGTGTTGTGGTCAGGTGTGGTCAGATCTCTTTGGCATCAACTCAACTTGCTGTGTTTGGAGGAGGAGGAATGCTGCCTATGATCCCAAGTCATAACACCATCCCCACCGTCAAACATGGAGGTGGGAACATTATGCTTTGGGGGTGTTTTTCTGCTAAGGGGACAGGACAACTGCACCGCATCAAAGGGACGATGGACGGGGCCATGCACCGTCAAATCTTGGGTGAGAACCTCCTTCCCTCAGCCAGGGCATTGTAAATGACCTTAATGACTTGGAGAGGATCTGCAAAGAGGAGTGGGACAAAATTCCTCCTGAAATGTGTGCAAACCTGGCATCATCTACAAGAAACGTCTGACCTCTGTGATTGCCTACAAGGGTTTTGCCACCAAGTACTAAGTCGAAGGGGTCAAATACTTATTTCCCTCATTAAAATGCAAATCAATTTAAACTTTTTTGAAATGCGTTTTTCTGGATTTTTTTTTTGTTATTCTGTCTCTCACTGTTAAAATACACCTACCATTAAAATCATAGACTGATAATTTCTTTGTCAGTGGGCAAATGAACAAAGTCAGCAGGGGATCAAATACTTTTTTCCCCCCACTGTATGAGCCTGACTTTGTTGCTCTTGCCAAATCAAAAAAAGTGTCATTTTTTGACCCGACTATCAAATTCCCAGCCCTGGTTTGAAATTGATATGGACAAATGTATCTAACTTATACTCTATATCCCATATTAGCCTAAACACATGGTTAAAATTTGATAGATGGGATTGAGGGTGTTATTTAGAGTTGTTTTTAACTTAGACATCACATTTCTTCCCAGGTGATCATCAGTTTCTGAAATAGTCAAACCAGTCCATCTGGCATCAACAACCATGCCATGGGCAAAGAGAGCACATTGTTTTCCCCATTTCCTCATTAAGTGAAGCTCTTGACCTGTATCTGCATGATTTTATGCACAGGCATACAAATGTTTCTATTAAATTCGCCATCCAGTTTCCGGTTCAAACTGAAGGTGTGGGGGTCAATCTCGAAGAGTCGATTGCCTGATTTATTGAAAGCATTGAAAGCCAAAAGTCAGCCCCAAAGCTTTTGAGTCGATTCATAAACGATTCTCCTGACGCAGAACACAGCGAGGAAAATGAATTTAACATCTGAGCGTTTCAGTTACTGATGTGATTATTGGATGATTGCTGTTAAAGGTCTGTCCATTTCCATGTCCATTTTTTTTTGCTCTCTGTTGTCCCCCAACCCCTACCTCCTCTCCTTTGCTCTTGGTGTGCTTATGCTCATGAATGAGTAATGGTATGTTTGTGGGTGATTCATCACGCCGTAGCCTGACTTGCGTCTCCGAAGCCTGCGATACAGCAAGGCTGATAGCACACGTCTCCATGATGAAGACGTAACCAGTTAAAGCCGTGTGCTTCCTCACATCTCCGTTCAGTTGTGATGGATGGACACGCACGAGGCCGTGGCAGAAGAGAAAGATGGTTTGGACGCTCCTGGGGAAATGGAGCTGGTTTGGAAGTTGGGACTGGAAGAAAGATAGCCTGGGTGGTGTTAATGCATCATGTTGTGTAGCCACTCTCGAGAGTTTTGCTTGATTGCTTATATGAGCTCCAGCTGTCACATTTGTTCATTTTCAAAAAAAAAAAAAAAAAAAAACCCAAAACTTTCCCTGTTTTTTTAAAAAACTCTTTTGGCCTGGCTGAACTTCAGAAGAATGTTGTTTCTTAATTACTAGACTTTCAAAAGAAAGTGCTGATGCATACAGTTAGGTGGATCAGCATTATCAGCAATGTGTCCTCAATAAGTCTTATACCTAGATGCTCCGAGTGATGCCACGTACACACACACGTACATATGAAATCAGGTCCTTCAAGCCTGGTGGACAAAACACTATTAAATCAGTAGGGTGATGTTTAGTTGATCATTAAAAAAAAAAAAAAAGTTTTCTATTTTTATTTGACACGAAACATAACTTGATATGGAACTGCACACTGAATCTTGTATTCATATTCATTTGCAGAGATGTTTTGCAGATGCATGCAAACAAACGAGATATAATAGACACTTGCGTCATGTCAATGAAGCTGTAATCAGCTATTAAGACTACGGCTACGTACAAACATGCATTTAAACGCAACATGTGGAGAGGAAAAGATAGCTATCCAGACTCGGATGGCACGTTTTACATACAATCCTTATAGCCCAAATGTTAGCTATGGACTTTTGTCAAGAAAAGTGGCAAGGAAAAACTCCCTGAGAATGCATGAGAAAGGGATTCATAAGGGAAACTCTTCTGGGTGATGGCGGATACTGGGATTATTAATCATTATACAGGGAAAGAAGAGTAAAAACGAAGTGTGCTGAAAGGATGTTCGGTATGAGGATATTGTAAATAAGAATCTTTGGACGAGTGCAAGATAGTCGTTATGATTACAGCAACAGGTTTTTATCAAGTCAGTACAAAAAACATTTTAGATTCCCAAACATTAGTTTTCTAGCACAAAATTAAATGTTACAGAAAAATGTTTGTATGTCATTAAAGAAAACAGCATATTACAGTAAGAGACACTTTTCAGACAGAAAACACAATGAAGGCTGCTGGGTTTTGCTGCAAAAATAAGAAGCGAGTGCGAAAGTCAAAGTCTCCAGAAGAACTGTGGCTGGTTCTGCAAGATGCTCAATAAAACTTACCAGCTCATTTCCTTATAAAACTGCACACATTGTACCGGAGACTACTATTTTTATTTCTATTTTTATTTTTTTGTAACATCAGATATTGACTTTGTTTCATTTACTACTGTTTACTGCTCTTTACGGTATTTTTTTTTTAATGTAGAAACATTTAATATCATTATTCTGAAGGCATCTTTGCACTACAGCATTTCTTTGCATGTGGCTAAGACTTTTGTACAGTACTTCATGGTCGATACGATAAGGCACAGCCCTACTTCCATCATACTAAGTGTGAACAGTAATCTACATTAATGGAAATGGAAGTGGAATTCTCTGCAGCTAATTCGCTGCTGCAAACGACTCCTTCAATTACAGACCAAAGCTCTCTGCTCAGATCCCCAACTAGGGAACGTGCAGACATTAATTAATAGGTCTAAACAGACAAATCCCCTTTCGACATCTCCTGATGATATTACCATCCCGGCATTGAATAAATTGCAAAAGCAATAAAGGGTGTGATTAATACAAATATGGAGTGTCAATTAGGAAAATATTAAAGCCAGTTCTGCTCGATGATGACTTAAAACACCACTAATAATTGGATCTGACTGTAACGCTAAGTGGAATTTGTAACCAGCCAAACGTGGGTGTAGTGATGTAATGATCCAGCGTACTTAACATTTTAATGTGCAGTGTAAGTCACTAACTCTGAAAGCGCTTCCATGTCATATGAAGACCTCATCTATTTTTATTGTTTGGAGACCAAAAAAAATAAAAAAAATCCCTGTCACATTTTTTCTTCACTTTTGTACTGCCATGCTCTGTCTTGTGTGTGTGTGTGTGTGTGTGTGTGTGTGTGTGTGTGTGTGTGTGTGTGTGTGTGTGTGTGTGTGTGTGTGTGTGTGTGTGTGTGTGTGTGTGTGTGTGTGTGTGTGTGTGTGTGTGTGTGTGTGTGTGTGATATTGTTACTGTGTAATTTAATTCCACGGCTTCTGAAGCTTCCAAGCAACACTTAGAAAATGCAGCAATGTGCCAGCTAGGGTAGTGTGAAGAGCACAGCAGAGACCTCCTAATGCAAAGGAGAGCAAAATAAATCCATTTTCGCATTCTCTTAAGACATATTTGCACTCCCTGAAGCCTCGTCACCATTTACCCAGAATGCTTTTGCAGGTTCATCCGTTTCCCCAAGGAGAACGGACTGTAGGGAGCCTCCCACATGCTGCTGTAAATACGGACGATAATAAAGCAAGCACAAGCAAGCAGTAGTGACAGACATCAAACCCACACACACACACACAGCAGTTACAGATTGGGACGCGCTGCAATTTTGGCCACCGAAAAGTTTTGGCCGAAAAAAGGTCAAAAACAGGTGATTTTAATGTTAGTGAAAATTAGAAAGTGATTAAAAATGCTGCTTGTTTACGTTCCCTTTTATTTTGTTATACATACAGTATAAAAAAAAAAAATAAATAAATTAAAAAAACAGCTTCATGTTCTGTTGTTGTGAGTCACATTAGTATGTGCATCCAGAGTTCCAATCATACCAAACCCGAAATCAGACACTTGTTGTGCTGTGAATTAGTTTCAGAATTAGATTTCAGCTAGCAGCAAGTCGTGGCTTGGCTTGTGAAAACTGATCATATAGCACAGTCACGATGCACACTATCTGTTCTCCTCTTCAGGTAATTATTACGGCACCCCCAAACCTCCGGCCGAGCCTAACCCCGTGCAGCCTGACCTGGTGGACCAGGTGCTGTTCGACGAGGAGTTTGAAACCGAGGTGCAGCGCAAACGGACCACCTCCGTCAGCAAGATGGAGAGGAAGGACAGCGCGGCGCCCGAGGAGGAAGAAGAGGAGGAGAGGCCATCACTTGTGAACGGACTTACAGGTGAGATTGTTGTTGCTACTGTATGTTTTCAATCTTCAGGTGTCAGGCCTCAGATTCCTGCTCTTGGCTGGCTGGAGTGGAACCCGATGAGGTTTTTCTGCTGTTGTAGCCTGTTCGCCTCAAGGTGCCGCATTCTGTGTGTTCTGAGACGCTTTTCTGCTCACCACGGTTGTAAAGAGTGGTTATTAGAGTTGCTGTAGCCTTCCTAGCAGCTTCAACCAGTCTGGCCTCTGACCTCCGTCATCAACAAGGCCATTTCCACCTACAGAACTGCTGTTCACTGGATGTTTTTTTGTTTGTTTTTTTGCACCATTTTGTATAAACTCTAGACCAGTGGTCACCAACCCTGTTCCTGGAGATCTACAGTACCTTCCTGCAGGTTTCATCGCCAATCAAAATCTACGTTGATGAAGAACTTCTTAAGGCAATGATTAGATGGTCAGGTGGGCACGATTATGGTTGGAGCTAAAGTCTTCCGGAAGGTAGATCTCCAGGAACAGGGCTGGTGACCACTGCTCTAGACACTGTTGTGCATGAAATTAACGGAAGCTCTTGATCTGATGCTACATGACTGGCTGATTGGATAATTCCTAATAAAGTGGACGGAGAGTGTAGGCTACCCTACAGCTTGGGGTGAATATAGAGCTCTCAGAACACTTTGTCTGTCATATTGGGTGAAAAAGAATCGCTTAACGGCCCTGTAATGACTCGACTACATCAACTGCCTCAAGATAACAAAAATGTATATGCGCACTTATCTGTTCTTAAAGGACAACTCTAAATAACACCATCTATCTTGTGAGGTAACTATTTAAAGAGAAGCACATTGAAAGCCTTGTGTTGTTGTTTGATTGATATTACAAACCTGATCACAGACAGGGCTTAAGCTCGTGTGTATTGAGTGCAGCAGGCTGCCAGGCTGGTGATTTACCCGGCCAAGCTTGGGTCGTGAGCAAGCTTCCAGTGGAGCTTGTTAAGAGTTTTGCTGTGTCATGCTGGACGAAAGGAAGATTTAGGGATGAACATTAAAGCCAAGGACGCTGTTTACTCTCAGTTAGATCAGACTGGAGGAATGAGGAATTGAATACAATTCAAACAGGGTGTCAGTGTCCTGTGAACTGTGGAGTGGAAAGCAGCCTCTTACAGAAATGTTCACGTGTCAGAACAGTACAGTCTTAAATATGAAGCCTCTGTAGCAGTTAGCTTCAATACCAAGGTGCAGGTTGGTGTTTCAGAGGTTTTTGTCCCTTAGTGCTATGGACACCAATACCATGGTATATCTAGAAAAAAAAATTCTTTTCGAGATACACTGTACTTTAATTTATAGTTTGTCACTACTGGAAAACGTTTTCTGATGACTTGTCCTGTACTAGTTTTGTGTTCGTCCAGTGAAATATCCTCTAGAATATACAGTACTGTGCAAAAGTTTTAGGCGCATGCAAAGAAATGCTGTAGAGCAAAGATGCCTTCAAAATAATGAAATTAAATGTTTCTACATTAAAAAAAAAATAAAAAAATACCGTAAAGAGCAGTAAACAGTAGTAAATGAAACAAATCAATATTTGGTGTGACAAAATAAATAAAAACAAAAATAAAAATAGTAGTCTCCAGTACAATTTGTACAGTTTTATAAGGAAATGAGCTGGTAAGTTTTATTGAGCATCTTGCAGAACCAGCCACAGTTCTTCTGGAGACTTTGACTGTCGCACTTGCTTCTTATTTTTGCAGCAAAACCCAGCAGCCTTCATTGTGTTTTCTGTCTGAAAAGTCTTAAATATATGCTTTCTTTAATGACATACAAACATTTTTCTGTAACATTTAATTTTGTGCTAGAAAACTAATGTTTGGGAATCTAATGTTCGGGGACGCGTGTTTCTCTACAGTAGCAGCTCGTTAGCAGCAAATATGCAGTCCCTCCAGGATTTCGCAATTTTGCGATCGCAGAAATGAACACGAAATCAAGCAAACATCGCAATATTCGGAGGAGCTTGCAATTAATCAAAATTACTGCAGATTTTTCGCAGATTTGCACCAAGACGCATCATATGACGTCATGACTACACGCATTCAGTCAAAGCCCTCTTCGATTCACGCGCGTGAACATGAGTACAGCTAAAAGGACTCATTTACCAACAAACATCACTGCGAATTTTGTTCGACTGCAGTTTTGACAATTGAAGCATAAATTTGGAAAAAAGCTGCAGCAAAATCAAGTTTTTGGCCGCAACAATCACAAAAAAACTCTGAAATCCTGTACGGACTGAAATACGGTTCGTTGGAATAACCATCCCTTGTTTGAGTTTGAGGTTCTGCAATGCTTTAAACGTGTTGCTGCATCAGACTGATCAAAAACGTGATCCTGTCATTATACACTGCCGGGGATTCTCCTGAGAACGATCATTTTGTCTGCCATTCAGACAAGTCAGACACCTTCACAAGACGACCCTGCGGCACGAACCAGTGGATTGACCTTGACTTAAAAATGTATGGCATCTCGTCGTCTAGGATATCGCATAGGCGTGGGTGAAATCCTCCACAGTAGTTGTTAAACTCTTCGTGGTTTCCACATTTGTTGAATCCAGGGAACACTGAGCTTGAGGTGGAATGCATCCGGGATGGGATGTCAGACCATTTACACACTCGTTCACACCTAGGGGCTATTTGGTGTCACCAATCCACCTACTGGCATTTTTTTGGGCGGTGAGAGACACCCAGAGGAAACCAGCAGGGAGAACGTGAGAAACTCATACAGACAGTAAACCAGACAGTGAGCTCAGGATCAAACCGGGGACCCACCACCCACTGCACAACCATGTTTTATTTTCTTCGGTCAGGAATTACTATGTGGGAAATTTTGTTGTTTTTTTTGTTTTTTTTGTACAAACAGGGTGCATGAAAAATGAAGACCCAGCAACTGCAGATATAAACTACAGGCCGAATCTTTCCTAATTACTCTAAAAAAAAAAAAAAAAAAAAAAAAATACCGACATTAAAATCACATCAGCTTCATGCTCAGGATATTGTTATGAAATTATGTCGGCCTCAGTGCCGATTGATCATGTAAACCTTTGAGCTTGGTGGAGTGAAAGTAGGAATCAAAACGTCTTAGGAGTTAACTGTCACCTTTGGGCAAATCACATTTCAGCGTATGGTTTTGCAGGAAAAGTGGAGCGAGTTGCTCAGTGTGTTTGGATGTTCACTTTTGGACCTAGTAGCGGGTCATGTCGATTCGATCTTCATTTAAAGAATGGTGAAGGACGAAGTGCCGCATTGCTTATTTGAAGTCCTTAGCCAGGTGTATGGAGAGAAAGCATGTTCTGGAGCTCCTCTGAGCATGACTAAAGCTTTGTAGTGCGGTCTTTGCACAGATGCCCGGATGTGTGCACGTGTGTCAGAACAAACTTCCCCTGGCTGTCTGAACAGATGAGTGAGTCACTGGCTGTCTTCAAAAGAAGCCTTACCTTTTCACCAAGATTGTAGATCAGCAGTAATTGGAAAAAAAAAAATAATAATAATTACTTGTGTGTGTGTGGCTGGTAACGGTTGACGAGTTACCACGGTAACAGCCCAGTTGATGATAAAAACTCATTTACTGACCCTTTTTTTGTTTATTCCATGCGAATCAAGACAACAGTTTTCCCCCACGTGAAAATAATCGAACTTTTAAACATGTTGGGTGATATCCTAGATTAGTATTACGTCTAACGTCTAGTATAGATGAGCTTGTTCTATAAACACAGCTGTTGATGGTTGAAAGCATTGTACTAACTCCTCTGTATCAGGGCTTTATCTTGATAGTATTATTAAAGGGATAGTTCACCCAAAAATGAAAATTCTGTCATCAGTTACTCACCCTCATGTCGTTCCAAACCCATAACACTTTCGTTTATCTTCGGAAACACAAATGAAGGCATTTTAATGAAACCTGGGAGATTTCTGTCCCTCTATTTACAGTCCAAGTAACCAAAACTTTCACGCTCCAAAAAGTTCATAAAGACACCATAAAAGTAATCCATGTGACTCCAGGGGTTTAATCCCAATTTTATGAAGCAGTACGAATGCTTTGTGTGTGCAAAAAAACTAAAATGGAGTCTTTATTCACAAAATATCTTCACTTCCGCATAGATCTCCGGCACACGTTCACGTTCACGAGAGAACCGCGACGCATGCGTGTTGCGTTGACGCGAGAGCGGCCAAAAAAAATGCAAGTCCTCCTCGAAATCTGCAGACATCTTTGATACAAAGATTGTTCTACGTGACCCAGTTTGTGTACAGCGTCCCTCTTCCTCTGCTGTAAACAGTGCAGCACTTCCGGGTCCCGTTGTATCGCGAGAGCAGGTTTCTACAACAACACGCATGCGTCCTGGTTCTCCCGTGAACGCGGGTCGGAGATCTATGTGGAAGTGAAGATATCTTGTGAGTAAAGACCCCATTTTAGTTTTTTTGCACACACAAAGCATTCGTGTCGCTTCAAAAAATTGGGATTAAACCACTGGAGTCACATGGATTACTTTTACGATGCCTTTCTGGGCGTGAAAGTTTTGGTTACTTGGACTGTAAACGGAGGGACAGAAATCTCCCAGGTTTCAATAAAATGTCTTCTTTTGTGTTCCGATGATTAACGAAAGTCTTAAGGGTTTGGAACGGCATGAGGGAGAGTAATTGATGACAGCATTTTCATTGTTGGGTGAACTATCCCTTTAAACCCTGACTTATTGAACTAGCTTCTGTAACTGGCTCTGGATAAGAGTGGCAAAAGCTGCAACTCTACATGTAAAGTAAATGTCTGGGTATGTTCTTGTACTTGTTCGGTTAGTTCTGTATGACTACAAACTCTCTGGCTACAATGGCTGTGTGGGCGGCAGATCTAACGTTGATAAAATCGTACCACTTTGTTACCGGGCCGATCTATACTGCGCCAGTTCAGTGTGTCACTGCAGTAGGTGTTTCTCTCGTTATGTAACTCTGTGTATTGTGTGGTTATTTTTGTACAGGTTTTGAGGGATTGTGTAGCACTGTAAGCCCACCCATTTCTCATTATTTCCTATGTTGTCGCACAAGTTTGTGTCAAGTTAGGCATTTTGGCTTTTGAAACTCTGGTCATGTGTAAGTGGGGAAATTTGCATCCAGAGGAACCACCCACAAGGCCTGGTGCAGACGGAAGGCCAGGGCAGACTGATCAAAGTCTGGCAATAACACATACACATGCTTCTTCTCTCTCTGTCTCTCTCTCTCTCTTACACACACACACACACACACACACACACACACACATAGCCTACATATTCCCTCACTGACAAATCTAGGTGAGTTTCGAGCGCAGCTTTTTTTTGCGGAAGCACTGGACAGCTCTGTCCTTACCTGGAACGCCTCCTGCCATGCAAATACCCCCCCCCCCCCTCTCTCTCTCTCTCTCTCTCTCTAGGCAGTAACAGACTTTATATGAGAGAGTGCTGCTTAGTGTAGAGATGCATTGTGTACCTGCATGTTCTCATCCATCCATACCTTCCCTCTCCCTCTTTCCCCGTTATACCTCTGGTTACAGAGCATAAGGAAGCCACCGATTGGAGGAAGACCGTACCGAGCTACACGCATCCCGGCAGTGCCATGGACCTCGGGGCCTGGAGCATGCTGCCTGGGGACGAGAGTCAGGAGACCCTGCCCAAGAACTGGGAGATGGCCTACACTGAGACGGGCATGGTCTACTTCATAGAGTGAGTGCGGCAAATCAGTATGCATGTTTGAAAATTTCTTTACATTGGAAGTCACTGGGTATTAGTGCGAGCCAAGAGCACTTTAAAACAGTATCACGTTTTTGAATCAACAGCAGCTATAAAAAGCAACACGACAGTCTAGATGCAGCAAATGTGGACATTCTGCTTGTACTTTATACCTGCAGCCAGTCCTTTGCATATATTAACAGCTGTAATTTTCAACTAATTGTAATCATTAGCTCCATATGCCAATAAATAATCATGCCGACAAAAAGCACTCCGATTTTTCTCATGTATTGCTCCAACACAGTGATTAAGCTTTGCTTAGCTTATCTCGTCGTTGAAACTCCGCTTCCTTCATCTGCCTTCTAATTTGCAAAGTGTAAATAAACACAGGCCTGTTTCAGCGAGCGAGATTCGCTTCTGTACTGCTCAGTCGAACAGCTTGTTTCGCTCACCTGTGCCGTGCTAAACGTGGACACAGCCATAAATATCCGCCTTATTAATAGGGCGGGGTATGTAGAGCTGAACCGCAGGGCTGTGCTGAGTAGGACCGACGTCGAGAGACCTGTGGCAGCACGAAGTTGAGACGTGTTTTACATGATACCTGGGGCTAATGCAAATGATGAATAAGGAAGAATACTGAGGCAGCATGGAAAGATAGTGCTGGCGGCCAAAAACATGCTTCGTGTGCGTATATTAAGAAAAGAGAGCAAATAGCTGCTGACTCTGTGTTGTTTCATAGATGTTGGCAGTGATTTGGCTTCGGAAGTATATTACAACACCTTCAACCCATGGGTTGAAACAGCAATTGTGTAAAAGTAAAATATACTGTATAATAAATATATTTCACTTATTTCGCTTAGCATTTATTGTATAATGAATAAAACATGACTTGGCATGCTGTTATTGGATAATAATTACTGACCATGTGGTGTTCCTTGACAAGAAGTTGATTATTTTCCTGTAAGAGCACTGAGTGTTTTTATTCTGTAATGTGCCAGCAGTTAAATTTTTTTTGACGCCATTAAAAATAAATAAATAAATAAATAAATAAATAAAACAGTTTATAGTTAAATGTGATGTTGTGAAACATCCACAAGACAAGTTAGTTCCCGTTAGGACTTGCGTTATAGGTGTAAAGAGTTGCTCCTTCACCTTCGCCTCTCCGTCTTCTCTCTCTTGAAGTTAATAAGGCAAAAAAAATAAAAAATACAGCTTGATATGTTAAAAAAAAAAAAAAAAAAAAGTCCTGAAGACTTTCCCATGGAGGAAAACGTAATTTGATGACAAAGTCCTGACACTGGAGACTCCTTACATTGAATATTAAATAAAGGTCTTCTCACGAAAAACTTCACCGTATGAATGATTATACGTTACATGCTTTAACCCATTTATTATTAATCTTCGATTATGCGGAGCGCCCTCTATACAAGTCTCTTTGTAGCTTGTTACTATAGAAACGCTAACTTATTAGAGCCAATCAGAGTAGAGAATTCGTCAGCGCTGTGTATAACGCTGTTTTCTAATCGGGCCTGCATCAAACTCTTAACCCTTCCTTTAACCTACATTTGACTTGTTTCTCCAGGGTCCTTGTGTTTGCTATGTATTAATAATTCATACCAATTAATTATGGCCACGTTAAGTCTGGCGTGACGCATCAGAGCGCCAGCTCTTTCTAATATATATTTAAAGCATATTGCAGCTACAATGCTTAGTGGTGTAATTGCTACAGTATATGGTTTTTTTTTTTTTTTTTTATTCATATCATGCAGCCGTAATCTTCCCAGCTGTGGGAAAACTATCTGAAAGTAGACTGTAATCCTGCAGGACTATGCTTTAAAAAAAATAAATTAAACAGGGATAGAAGGTCTGTATATCACCCAGCAGTGCTACTCAAACCTCTGGCCCACTCCTTCTCTCTCCCCATGATAGAGGAAATTAATATTCTGTTCTCCTTTCCCATTGGGCCTTAAAGGCTAAAGCTTTTACTGCTCGGTAGTGAAGAAAGCTCTACACCTGTCATGCTCACTTGATATTTCAAAGTCGTTTCTTTCTAATCAGACACCTTCTCCCCGAGGAGTCCTGTTTGAAGCGCTGCCTCTTTGAGTGCTTTGAGGGAGTTTTTATTATTATTATTATTTTTTTATATATTTTTTTTATAAATACATCTGGGGAGTCTGCATGGATAATACCGAATCCCAGCTTTGACCACTGCATTGATGGTTCCTGTTGTTGTTGTTTTTGTGTGTGTGTATGTGAAGCCACAGATATTAAGGTATTCATGCAAGCAAGCGTGAACATAATGCTAAAGCCGTGCCGTTTTAGAATTATGAGAATATTTTCCTTGTTCCTTCTACAGTCATAACACAAAGACTACAACCTGGCTGGACCCACGGCTGGCTAAGAAAGCGAAACCCCCTGAGAAGTGTGACGAGGGAGGTGAGATGATCTGCACTCTACCACACACATACTCTCTCACTCAGACAGACACTAGAGGCTGCATAACCATCAACTTTCAGTAGTTTTAACACCAGGAATTTAAAAAAAAAAAAAAAAAAGCAGTCGACTAGTCATCTTTTGCATAGTTAAGGCAATAAAACTGATTCAGGACACCACCATTTTAGACAGTTTTATTAGTGCGGGTGATGATGGACAACAGCAGAATGCATCAAACCACACGCTGCACTTGATTTTAGCAAAATAATAAAGATGTGCATCATATTACACTGTTTATGGATGTACCAGTTGTTAAAATGCACACGTAGACGTGCTGGCTCAGGTGAAATCATTGATTGTGAAACTGAGCACACGCAGCATGGAAGCTTGTGTCCATCAACAGAGCCCTTATTACAGCTCAATGACTGGCATTGCTTGGATGTAGGATGCTTCATCTTGAGCAGCATCTGAGAAGTTTTTCCAAGCTGATAATGACCAGGGAGTTGACCCGTCCTCGATAATATCCAAAAAAAAAAAAAAAAAAAACAAGTCTGGATTGCTTTCCTTTGGGAATAAATAAAACAGTCTTGCCGCACTTCTCTACACTTCATACAAAGTGATATAAAAGCGATATCGTTCCAAAAAAACAAAAAAGACATTTCCCAGCATACTCTTCACAATGTGCGGCTGACTGTAGAACCGACTCCATCCAGTCTGAACCGTTTACAAATTAACAAAGCTCATTTAGCCTGCTTTTTACCATCTGCCTGCATTTCTTTACCATCTGCCTGACTGTTTTTTCCACCATCTCAACTAGTAAACATCCCCGCAGTGGTGACTATTAGTATTAGTCAACTAGTTGGATTCTCCAAGCAACAATGCTTTTCCCAAGTTAAGTTATGATATTATAGCATAGACACGCACACACATACAGACACACGCAGACACATACACACCCCAAAAGCCGAGCGCCATCTTTGTTCCTGGCGCACACATTAAAGTCAAACGGACAGGCAGGACCGAGCAAGCGAGCGGACGTGACACTCGCGGTGTCTCGCTTTGCTAACGGCTCTTTGGAGCTCATCACCGTGCCATCTCGCCCCGACAATTCTTACACTGTTCTTGCGTGAAGAGTGTGCGCCTTTCATGGTGTCACATTCATTTTTTTTACTCACTCAATGCAGGCAAAGTCAACTAATGACTCTCCCTAGCTCATGTCCAGATCTTAATCGACAACCCGGCCTATTTCTTAGCGCTGTCTTCTTTTCTTCTCTAGCCTCTTCTTTTTATTGCTTATTGCAGATCATACGCACAGGAGTGTTGATGTGCTCACAAAAAAAATAATAATTGTTGGAAAACGCGTCAGTGGTTTGACTCTGGTTTGACTCTGGTTTAACTCTGGTTTAACTCTGGTTTAACTGGGGCTCATGCGTCTTTCTGTTCCTCCACAGAGCTGCCGTACGGCTGGGAGAAGATCGAGGACCCGCAATATGGCACCTACTACGTGGAGTAAGTGATGTACAGAACACTGATTCGCCTTTTATACAGTGATTTGATTAGGTTTGTGTGGGAATATGTTTCATTTGTCGAATATCCTCCTAATAATGCTAATAATACTGTTTTGGCCTGTTTTCATAGTGGCAGTGTAGTTCATAATGCTTATTGTAAAAATAGGATTTATTAAGTGTGCGTGAATTGCGCAGGAGTAATACAGCTCTACGAGACATAATTTGAGATCGGAGCTGAGGCGAGGTTTATACCTTTGTGCCACCCATTGTGACCACACCTGGGGTGAACAAATCAGTAGCTCGGGACAAGCATATTTCGTGTCCAGGCTGTTTATTTTATTTTGTTTTAATCGTAGATGCCTGGTAGTCAAGTAGGATTATGACCCCCCCAAGCAAGGGGGAAACTAACTAACTAGCTAACTTGCTTGCCATGCGTGATTACATTATGTCATGCAGAGCCATATCACCCTGCAGTTCTCGCCCGGTTTCCCACTGAATCTAAGCAGGGTTGAGCCTGGCTAGTACCTGGATGGGAGACCTCCTGGGGAAAACTAAGGTTGCTGCTGGAAGTGGTATTAGGGAGGCCAGTAGGTGGTGCTCTCCCTGTGGTCTGTGTGGGTCCTAATGCCCCAGTATAGTGACGGGGACACTATACTGTAAAAAGAGAGCACCGTCTTTCGGATGAGACGTTAAACCGAGGTCCTGGCTCTCTGTGGTCAATAAAAATCCCAGGTCACTTCTCGTAAAGAGTAGGGGTATCACCCTGGTGTCCTGGCGAAATTGCCCCATTGGCCTTTGTCTATCATGGCCCTCTAATAATCTCCATCCCTGAATTGGCTACATTCCTCTCCTCTCCACCAATAGCTGGTGTGTGGTGGGTGTTCTGGTGCCCTATGGCTGCCGTTGCATCATCCAGGTGGATGCTACACACTGGTGGTGGTTGAAGAGATTTCCCCCCCTTATTATGTAAAGCACTTTGAGTGTCTAGAAAAGCGCTATATAAATGTAACTAATTATTATTATTAGTTATCCTAGCCAGTTTGTTTTCTGGGCAACAAAAAACATGAGACTGGGCAGTACACTCGAGCTATTACTTATCCGGTACATTAACTAATACATTTATCATTTGTCCTTCATGTTTAAATCCTAATGGATACAGTTCAATATGTTGTAGATAGCATTTATTTATCCTAACTCACCAGATGGCAGCTTAGACTGAGAGGCAGATAATTGACAGTGTAATAAAAAAGAGAGTGAGAGAGAGAGAGAGAGAGAGAGAGAGAGAGAGATTTCCATCTCAGCTTTAAAATATATATTTTTCCCATTATTTCTTTCTAAATATCTTTAATTCATCCAAACTGAAATCTTGCTTCAGGCACTACAGGAACCTGTATGAATGTCAGGTCCTGAATGTTGGGTAGGGCTAAGCGATTAAATTTAATAACAACAAACTGACCGGAAGCAGCTGATGCAATGTTATCTATCTATCTATCTATCTATCTATCTATCTATCTATTACAGATTTTCACGTCTTTTTTTAAAAAAATATATTTTTTAATTGATTTTTTTAAATAAATAAAAATGTTTTTAATAAAAAATGTCAAATAAATTGATGATGAATTTCTTTATTAATAATAAACACATTTATCGTTGGAGTTTTTGAGTTCTATGAGTTTTATGTGATACAGAATTTATCATATTGTCCATCCCTATTGTTGGGTTAAATAAGATAAATAAGACTCTCCCCTGGAAGCATGCGGGAGGAGGCAGGAGTATGATGTTTGCCACAGTGGTGTCTGCAATACGGGCGAAAGAAACAAGAACTGAACCAGTTTTATGCAGGCAAGGTCAATGTGACCGTTTTGTTCTAGTTTCTACGTTTTTTGACGGAAAAGAAAACCAAACACCTGTTGTATAAAACTTCATCTAGGGCCGTGTTCACACCTGGCATTAACGTGCGTCAGTCCTGCGCTGCATTAACTTCCAGGCAGAAATGCCTGGCGAATCACTGTCTCCTGTACCTTCAAACGTGGTCTGCTAGCGAAACGTAGAAACGAATGAGAGATGAGACGACGGATGAAACTATGAAAAGCAGCAGCTTCCGTCTTTATCCAGTAGCCTAGTGGCAGAGAGCTCTACTGTTCAACGCAGTTTCCAAAAGGTCTCGCAACCATCACATATTTTCCTAGTCGATTAGTTGGTCCTTCACTGCTGTCCGAGACGCATTCACGTTCGCGCAACCATACGTGACGTGTGCACATGGATCCCAGACCACCTCCAGAAGTGCTTCGAGTGATCAGAGCATGATGCGTCTTGGAGGCACGTTTGATTGTGATCCCATCACCCAGAGCACATGTTAACGCCAGGTGTGAACAGGGCCTAAATCAGAAACGGTAAAACGAGTTGAGCTCTCTCTCCTGCTCACTCACATCTCGCATCTTTCTCTATCCCTTCTCGCTTCGTCTGTCTTTTCTCAGTCTTGAATAAGAAGGAGGGATGAGGGTGACTCATGCGCAATGCAACAAGGGCGCAGAAAGCTCTCTCACCCACACACACACACACATAAACACACACACACGCACATGCTCAAACATGCTGTTGGGCTTTTATCCATGTGCGGAGCAGTCACGACCCGACTTAAGACAAACCTACGTCACACTGATCAGCTGCTTGCTCTGCTAAGCACACAGTGTGGAGGAGTTAGGACTGGACTCTCCAACATGGACATGTCAGATGTTTTATCAACCAAATGAGCTAAATGTAAAAGATTATTTGTGACTCAGAAGATCTGTGACTTAATTAGCATTTACTGGCCACTTTATTGGGAACACCTGTATACCTGCTCATTCGATCAGTGGCGTTATCCAATCAGCCAATCATGTAGCAGCAGTGCAAGGCATAAAATCATGCAGATACAGTTAAGATAGTTCACACAGAGAGGTGGAGGGTGTTCTGAGGGTGGGAAAAAATGGCTTGTTGATGACAGAAGTGAAAGGAGAATGGTCAGACTGGTTCGAGATGACAGTAACTCAAATAGCCGCTCTTTACAACCGTGGTGAGCAGAAAAGCATCTCAGAATGCACAATATGCTGAACCTTATAACAGCAGAAGACCACATCAGGTTCCACAAATATATTAGGTAATAAATGTAGAGGTAGGCGGGGCATGTTTTTTTAGTGGAATTGAAACAAAATATTTTCTCAACAGGTTTAAAAATGCAAGTTTCAGTTCAGGTTCAGTTTAGGAAAGCTTATAGATTTCAGAACATGTCGTAGAAAATGGCAAAATGTAATCATGTGAATGATTTTCCCAGGCTGCAACTCAAACCAGCCACAAGAAAAAATTCCCAAGTGAAAAGACCAATCTTATTCTTTCTTTACAGTCAGTAGCAGGTTCTGTACAGAACCCAATTATCAAAATCAGTTGACAAGACTATCGGAGAAACCTGCAAGTGCAGTCTGTAGTTTAGGGAGATTAGCATAGTTTTCTCATTTGCTGGTTCTCTAAAGCGTGAATTGTGAATTGTTGTGATGGATTGCTTCTCTTTAAGATGTGTCCTGTTTGCCTGCAGCCACATCAATCAGAAGACACAGTTCGAGAACCCTGTGATGGAAGCCAAGAAGAAGCACACCCAGGAGGCACCCTCGGCGAGCCAGCCAGGACTTCCACCCTCAGGTAACAACCAGACTAACACCACGTTGATCTTGGTGATCTGTGATCCGTTTGTTGATCTGTTCGTTTAACTACAGCTCAACTACAGCTGTGTATCCTCAGAGCTCGACCACCAAACACTCTACAGCAGCGTTGCAGCATTTGTGTTCAGAAGAAATGAAACTCCAAAACTCTGCAGTGTCAGGGTAGGACGTGTCAATTACAGAAGTGCCAAAAGCACAAGTGTTTCACAGGCACCCAATTATTATTTTTTTTCAGCGTGTACAAATGAGCGACTTGGATGGCCTCACGAGTTCTATCAAACCTCCGTGCCTTTAACTAGCGGAGACAGGGCTTTCGATTCCGGCTCTACCCGTCATCGGCATTTAATTCAAAGTTCCAAGCGCTGCCATGCTTTTTGAGTGTCTTATTTTGACGGGTGCCAGGTGAGTTCGAAACGGTCCCATCTCTCAGAAAGCCTTGCCTCGCTAAGCTTTGCCTTCCCAGCATGCTCTTTTTCTGGATCCTCAAAGTGTTATTTCACTGCTGAAAATTGAAAGCGCAGCGAGAGCATGAATCCTTCAGCCCTTATGCAGATTTGTTTTTCTCTCATGTAAAAAATAAATAACTAAAATAATAATAATAATAATAATAATAATAATAATAATAATTTAAAAAAAAAGATTTCCACGAGCTCCGTCAAATGTATCCTGCTCACTCATGGATTTGTTCCGCTCCCGCTGAAAACTCTGGGTAAAGTCTCAAATTTATATGCATATTTGCTTTTATCTTGAGTGAACACTCATTTTTATTCTCATTGCTAGGCAAAACAGAGATTGAACAATTCATGTGCCTTTGTCATATCATAACTGAGCATGTCAGAGTGGTGTGTGTGTGTGTGTGTGTGGATACACTCTAGACTAGTTTTGGGTGATTCCACTATCGGTATCTACAATTTTGGAAATATTTTGAAATATTAAACAGTAACACTGTATCTCACAGTGTAGGGATAACATTTGTGGTGGTGATACTTTGTTGCCATGCCACACTTTGTTTGGGGGGGGGGGGGGCATGGTGGCTTAGTGAGTAGCACATTTGCCTCGCACCTCTGGGGTTGGGGGTTCGAATAGGCTGATTGGTGTTTCCAAATTGTCCGTAGTGTGTGAATGGGCGTGCTATTGTGCCCTGTGATGGTCTGGTCAGGTGTCCCATGCTACTTGAATATATTTCTGTGTTACTGTAAATGTGAAACAGTAGTGTTATTGTTAAATATTTTACACCTTTAAAGATTCAGTATGAGATTTTAACATCTTATTTGCTGCCGGTTACAATCAGTTAGTAATATATACATATATATATATATATATATATATATATATATATATATATATATATATATATATATATATATATATATATATATATAATATTTTAACAGACACTACATTATGTGACCTAATTTATCACAATATTGATCTTGTATCATCATATTGCCCAGCCCTAATGCCTCCCACCAAGATTGTCAAGTATGTCAGTTGTTTGCACTTGTCATGATAAAATAGACCATGCATAACGATCTTAATTTAAAATGTTTTACATAAAATCTTTAATTAGTGAAACCTAAGCTCACACTTCTTGGCAAATCTATCTGTCTGTACTGTATCACCCCTACTTTTTTCTTTTTTCTTTTTACACTTTGCAGCAAGTGGAAAGTAAATTTGAACTGGACAGTTAATAGAAGTTTATTTAAAAAATTATAATAATCAGGCACTCAAGCTCATTCAAGTATGTAATTAAAGCACATTAAGCTCGAGTGTGTGGGCACTTTTTATTTGATGAAACACTTTATGTTGCTGCTAAAGTGTTACCTGCGTTCATATGCCCTTGGTTTCTCACTCTTGTTTTTTCGGTATTGATTTTGCATTACGCAACCCTCCTTCGTGCTCCGCTGCTGTTCCCCACTCTAAAAGCCGCAGCAGGTGTGTGACGGTTGCAGCCCCCTCGCTATATAACGCGCCATCCTCAGGCGGGCGACATTAACACTTGCTGATGCTTAGCTAGCAGTCTGATCGTTATTATAGACGACCGCTGCTGACCTCAAGCTCCAGAGGCAGCTCGGAGCTAATGTCATTCAGGACACGCACACACACACACACACACACACACAGAGCAGATGATGAAACAGTGGGAAGCGGATCATTCTTTCAATGTGTACCTGTCAGCTTGAAAATTGAATCAGCCAGGTTAACTAGATCAATTAAACAATTAAATCAATTTACCACGAGATGTCCCTTTATTTATTTCTTTATTTCAGTCATTATTTCAGTCTAGGCTGTAATTCACCTAGTAGTGAATTTATTGGACAGAAAATGCCCCCTCAACTATGAAAAAAATTCTGTTTCCCAAAATTCAGCCATATTGACATCCGATCCCAGGCTGCCACACATATAGTGTAAATCTGTGATGCTCAGCTCTCATAATGAACACTATTTTATTGTTTTTTTGTGCCTCAACATACCTGATCCAACTACTGTAATTAAACTGTGGGTGTGTTAGTTCAGTGCTTTCCAAATTGCTCCTTAGGCCTTGCCAGATCATCCATATTTTTGCTCTGTCCCAGTTTCTAACACACTTGAACCAGGTGTTCAGTGTTCTTGATGGCTCGGTAACAGGTGTGTTAGAAGCTGGAGAGGAAAGATTCACACAGTCTGGCATTAGCAGTGCTTCCATGAAAAGATTATTGTCAATCCGATTAAATTCAGATTGCAGATTTAACTGTACCCCAAATAGTTTTGTTGAAAATCTCAGTTTACATTCTTGTACACATTGCATGTTTACATTACAGCATTAAGTATTTCTACAGATGTGAATAATGTTATTTATTCTCAACCTTGGAAGAACAAACATGCTTATTAAATAGAATGCAAGAATTTGTATCTCCCATAATATGGATCATCCACCAATCCATCCAACCCATCCCCCATCCATCCTTCTATCCATTCATCCATCCAACCCATCCCCCATCCATCCCTCTATCCATTCATCCATCCATCCATACCATCAATTCTACCAACCCACCTGGCCATCAATCGCACTGATCCATTTAAACCACCTACCAATCCATTCAACCTACCCAACCCACGTACCTGTCCATCCAATACAACCAAACAACCCATCTATCCATCCTACCAATCCATTCAACCCACTTACCCATTTAACTCCTCCAGCCAGCCAGCCAACCAACCTACCCGACCAGCCCATCTATCCAACCTACCTACCCATCCAACCCCATTCATACAATCAACCCATCCATCCACCCATCTATTCATCCATCCATCCACCCGTCTATTCATCTATCCATCCACCCATCTATTCATCCATCCCTCCACCCATCTATTCATCCATCCTTCCACGCATCTATTCATCCATCCATCCATCCACCCATCTATTCATCCATCCATTCCACCCATCTATCAAAACCTATCCATCATCTATCCAAATGAATTTTAACACAAATTCACATTACAGAACGTATTTTGAACGTATAGGGTTAGGGTTAGTCAAAAGTTTCCATTAAGTTTCCATTTTAGAGCGTATTAACAGATGTGGCCTCAGTCGGTTCACTCTATTCCATTATAGCTCTGCTGGATTGTAACGGATTATCAGGCAGCATATAAACCTAGTTACATTTCCCAGGCTTGGGACACAGCAGTGTAACTGTTAATCGCCATGTTTGCTGCACTAGAGCCACTGGAATGTCTCTCTGTACTCTCACTTACAGGCTTTGTTGTTTTGATTTGTGCTGTTATGACAAGGCACCTCATAATTGACCTTCCCAGTGCGCGCACACACACACACACACACACACACACAGAGGCGCTGGTTTCACACTGGCACCTTTAATTACACACTAACATTTTATAATCAGCTCGCCTTGAGACAGACACACTCATTCTCTTTGTGACAAGTTAATCAAGTAGATGTAAACATCATTCCGCCCCAGCAAATCAGATTTATTGTCAAAATTTCAGCTGTTTGCAATGAACAAATCAAACAAAAGCAATTGAAATAGTTCAACACAACAAATGCAAGTTTGTGGTTTCCCCAGATTCAACTGAATATGCAACTTATAATGACTTCTCCAGTCTCAAAATTATTCAACCCCCTGAATAGTATCCCTCACAACAGCACAAATAAAAAAAATAAAATAAAATAAAAACAGGTGTTGTCTCAAGCACACTTGATGCAACTAATCAAGGGCTTCACTTGAGCTGAAACACATGAAATACCTGAACTGGCTAGGGGAAGAAAATACATGAAATACCTAGACAGGGCAGAGAAAGGAAGCTGTCAACGGCTCCAACCAGATTACTGAGAAGGCAGGTTGTGAAAAACCCTTGAGTGACTGCAAAAGACCTGCGGCAAGACATGGTGGCAACAGGCACTGAGGTTTCAGTGAGCACAGTAAGGCGCGTACTAAACTCAGAAGGTTTCCATGCCAGAACTCCAAGACGTACACCACTACTGACCCAAAAACACAAAAAAAGTCGGCTCAGAATCATATAAATAAGCCACAGAAGTTTTGGGATTCTGTTCTGTGGAGCGATGAAACAGAACTGGAAAGTGATGCTCTGGGGCTGCTTTGCATCCTCTGGCACTGGAAACCTGCAGCGTGTGGAAGGCAAGATGGATTCATTGAAGTATCAGGAAATCCTAGGAGAAAACATTATGCCGTCTGTGAGGAAGCTGAAGCTTGGGCGTCATTGGACCTTCCAACAGGACACTGATCCCAAGCATACCTCAAATTTGGTTGCAGAAGAAGTCCTGGAAGATTCTACAGTGGCCATCACAGTCACCTGACTTGAACCCCATAGAAAATCTCTGGTGGGATTTGAAGAAGGTGGTTGCAACACGCAGACCCAAGAATATTACAGAGCTGGAGGCCATTGCTCATGAGGAATGGGCTAAGATTCCTCAGGAACGCTGCCAGAAGCTGGTATCTGGCTATGCATCTCGGTCGCAGCAGGTCATAACAGCAAAAGGGTGCTCTACTAAGTACTAAAGATGCTTGCCATGAAGGGGTTGAATAATTTTGAAACCGGAGAAGTCATTATAAGTTGCATTTTCAGTTGAATTTGGGGAAACCACTTGAAGCGTTCGTTGTGTTGAACTATTTCAATTGCTTTTTTTTTTTTATTTGTTCATTGCAAACAGCTGAAATTTTGACTATAAACTTGATTTGCAACGGGGGTTGAATAATTTTGATTGCAACTGTATATATTATATAATAGTTATATAACGTAAATAAATACAGAAAATGTAAAAAAAAAAAAAAAAAAAGAAGAATAATAATTAATAAATAAATAATAATAATAAAGCACTTATTGAAGATGAATTAATAAATTAAAATATTATATACATCATAAATGAAATACAGCTGAGCTGTTACACAAGTGTCATTCTGCCAAAAGATTTAGGAAATAACAGTAAACAACAGTGTTAGATTTCGCACTACCTTTTCAAGCACACAGTCTGTCTGCTATTCATGATCCTGCACTTCACACCTCTACAGTTATGTTCTTAGCAGCAGGGTCAAAATGTTGACCCCTGTTAAAGGTCACCTCTAGTGGTGCATGCTCATTCTCCATTTTCCCTCATTTCTCACTCTCATCATCAATGCCCTGTGTTTGTGTGTGTGTGTGTGTGTGTGTGTGTGTGTGTGTGTGTGTGTGTGCACGTGATTTCAGCATTCTTCCATTACAAGAGACAAAAATGAGCAATCATTCCCACAAGAAGTATAATGTACGCTCTACAAATCATGAACACTATCAAATGCTCATCTTTAATTGTCTTCTGCTGGACGGTTTCGCCGAGCCTGTTCGGAGAACAGATGAGTTTTGGCATTCAGCATGTTGATAGAGACGAGTTTATTTCACACTCCGAGTGGCGATCAGCCAAACCCGCTGGCCAGCGCTCTCATATTAAATTAAGATGATGCACATAATGTTCAGCCATCCACTGCTTAGTGTGATGGCGTTTTCTAATAAAGCCGACATTATTCCGTCCACGAAATTCAGTTCTGAGGACGAGCGAGAGAGGGTAATGATATTAGATGATAAGACTAAAAAAATCCGGCAATAAAGCTACCGTACGAGGGATGACCCTAATTAAAACGAGGACTCGTCGTAGGCGTCACAGTTATGTGGGGTAAACTATTACATCTACACATACTGTACAGCGGTCTCCAGAAATATTGGCAACCTTCATAAGAAGAATAACATGCAATATTTCGCGCTTTAAGTGAGCATTAATTATTATTGTACTGACAGACTGCACAGATCTACACTATGGGCTAGAAAGAAATCAGCCGACAATTCTGTGCATGTTGGTGGTGCTGCTGTTCTTGGTCCCCTAAAAAAAAAAAAGTCTAAAATAAGATCAGCTTTATGGCATCTGTCAAAAAATCAGAAAAGCTTCCAATATGACGTACCAAAAACAGAGATATGAAGTTGTTTGGTTACCTCAGTATTTATATTCCTATTTATATAGCTAGTGCACCGTGGACTGTTTCAGTATTGTCATTAGCTGAAGGAAAAGAGGCAGCAGGTCTTGACATTGATAGCAGAAAAAAAAAAGCAGGCGTTTTTGTTTTTTTGTACATCATCATACCCTGAGGTTAAATTGAATACCTTGAAGGGTTCATTTACATTTACAGCATTTGGCATTTATACAACTGAGCAGTTTAAGGGCCTTGCTCAAGGGCCCAGCACAGCACAGCTTGTTGGTGCTGGGATTTGAACTCATGACTTTCCGATGAGAAGTCCAGTGTCTTACCCACTGAGCTACTTCCACTAGTAAACCTTTTAATGTAGAGGGGGAGAAAAAAAAAGGTTTTCTTAAGGGTTCCTTGGATATTTCTATCTTTCAACTTGGTACTTTGAAAGGCAACTTGGTACTTTCCCTGTGAAAGGTAAATCCTCTGATTCTGCAAAGAACTATGGAGACAAAGAAAGCAAAGAATGCTTTTGGTCGGGTTTATACTGGCAAGATAGCTGCCGTGTATATCAATTGTTTAAAAAATAAAAAAAAATTGTTTAAAAAATGCAACACTACACATGCGCATGGTGCAGTACCACTGTGCATAGTGGGGGCAGTGCAATGCAGTATGACAACAGACTGAGCTACAGTACAGTATGTCTCGTTACTTCTACTTCTCCACTTATGTGCTATTCTACACGTTGTTATTTTTTTATTTTTAATATTAACACTGATTTACCTATTGTGGTTAGTGTTTTGAATTTTAAACACCTATATCTAGCCTTTAAACTTAACAAAAAGTCTGTTTCGTGTACCAATCTCCCAGATCTTCTAGATCAATAAGTACTTTCGAACATAAAGGCATCGTTTGCAGCTCATGACGACAGTAACGATGACGTCCGAAAAGATTTAAAGACTAATCTAACGGAGCGTGTCTCCTTTTGATCCGTGATCTCGCTTTTAATCTTAGCCACCGTTAACCATGTGTCAAGTATAACCCCGGAGTATGGTGCAAGATTTTAACCGTATAATCTCCGACTGTACACTTACATGTTGGAGATATGAGATTAAACTTTAGTATTAACTGTCGTCACAGTAAAGACATTCTCTAAACAATTCGATCATTTTAAAATGTTTACAGCATGTTATATTATTAGAACTTAATTGAGACAACGTATAATACAGACAGAATAACAGTAGGATAGGTTTTAGTCATTATATTTTCCAGACGCCTGTCATGCCTGCTCTTTTTTTTTGGATCAGAGCGGCGTTGTGACTGTGTTCAGAGTCTGAGTTCTGCGGAAATATCCACCTACACACTAACAAGCTGTAGCACCTTCCTCAGCCCCCCGGTGCAGCACGGGTTAAATAAGTCTCAGATGAGCAAAGTGTCATTACCAAAAGCTATTACAGTATTTATTTAGCAGTCATTAATTAACGGTGATTAAGCTGAGCAGAACTATTCATATGCTGGTAATTAGTGATCGGGATGGAGTAATGACTTTAATCTACTCTGATATCTAGAGTCCTCCCACATTCTGTATCTTTTGCTCTGTGTGTGTGTGTGTGTGTGTGTGTGTGTGTGTGTGTGTGTGTGTCTCTCTCTTTGTGTTGTGTATGTGTCTTTTCTTTCACTTCCCTTGTCTGTATGATTCTGTCTCAGTTTCTCTCTGTTTCTTGCCCTGTCTTTTGTAGGTCACGCTTGTGCTATGTTTCTCTCACTGCTTTTCTGTATTCTGTGTCTTGACCTCTCTCTCTCTCTCTCTCTCTCTCTCTCTCTCTCTCTCTCTCTCTTTCTCTTTCTTTCTCAGAGGATGGCTCTCTGAAGGCTTTCACACGTGACCCGTCGCAGCTACACGGAACGATGTTGCGCACAGCCCTGAGGAAGAGCACGCAGGGTTTCGGCTTCACCATCATCGGCGGAGACAGACCAGACGAGTTCCTGCAGGTGAAGAACGTGCTGAGGGACGGCCCTGCGGCGCAGGACAACAAGATCGCCCCAGGTGGGTCCGCTTTATCATGAACAAACCGACGCCCTCCGAAATGTACCATCATAGAAACATGAAACGCGACAAATTAGATGACTTGATTCTTTGAGTGAACTCTCAAGTCATGGAGTTAAATAAGCAAGGAATAACAGCAGCACACTACAGGATGTGCCGTTATAGGAAAGCAATCAGCGACATGGTGGTATGATGCAGCCTGACGTAAAGATCAGTTACGGTTACCGCCTGAAGGTTGATTATTTTCCAATAACAGCATGTATTGAAGTCTTTTATTCGTCTTGTACCACAAATTTTCGACGATTGCAATTTTATTAATCAGTTCATTTTTATCTGTTTATAGTTACATTTAACGTTGTCAGATGTCCATAGAAACAGCTTAGATCCTGTTATCACTTACGTTGTAGCAGCTATAACCTGCTAAGTCATTCCCGCTTTTAGTTTCCTCTCTAAAAACAAAAAGAAAACGCATCTTTTTCTCAAGGTTTTGGCCTTCCGTTCACACTGAGGCGGCATTTTTTTTCCCCCAGCGAGTGAGCTTTTCGAAAACACTTTCCCAAGTGGATACATTTGAAAACGGCGTTTTCGTGTTGTAGTGTGCACCGAGAAAGCGGAGATATTCAAGAACGGTGATGTATTTTTAGTCATGTGACCCATTCGACTTTGTTCTCTTCGTTAAAGACTAATGTCACTTTGTACACCCTTCAGATTCCGTTTTTTTAAGACGTTTGAAAACGGCAGTGTAGACAGAGAGCGTTTTAAAAACGAAAACGCGGTTCTCAGATCTATCCGGATTAATGTAGATGCAGCCTTAAAGTTACAGCTTTACCTCAGACTGACACTGGAGACGCCTTCCAAAAACGCTACATAAACATCTCCCCACACAAAAAAAAAAACCCACCATATCCGCAATCACGCACGTTTTAAAATCAGTTTGTCTGAAGCGCTGGCCATATTAGAATATAAACCTCGAAGCCGACACTGTTAGAGCTGCTGTTATTGAAAATGAAACGACATCTCCTGACCAGTCAGAATCGAGAATCTACTGTTGTGGTAAAAAGAGGAAACGTTGCTGACCTTCCATTTATCCTTGAATGCAAACCGATATAAATTATTTAAGGCTATAATATAAGTGCTGAAACATTTTGGTCCGGCAGTATAGCCTATTCTCTGCCAATAAAGGAATTCACCCTCAGCGTGTGGGGTTGGGAAACGGCTCTGTGGATATCAGCAGTGTGTTGTCATTGTCTCGGGCTTATTGTTATTTTTTCTCTACCATTCCACACGCTTTTCCAATCTGACGCTCTGTGTGTGTGTGTGTGTGTGTGTGTGTGTGTGTGGAGTGAGTGCTGCCCTCAAAGTGTTGCTAGCCAGAAGCTTTGTAAATAACCCACCTGAGGTATCAGCTGCACAGCCACAATAACAGTAATAATAGAAATCAGAAGCTGTGTGTGTTGAGCCACTGTGTGAGCGCCAAGGGAACTGCCATTACAACAGACACTGCACTGGGCGATAATTGCACAGTGCTAATACTCGCTGCTGTCCATTACAAAGAGTGGAAATTAATGTCTCCTCACTAACTTCCCCAGGGGACCTCAAGCCATGCATATAATTGAAATAATCCAACTAAAATGTAAAATTGATGCCACAATAAAGCTTGCTGCGTTCTATCTGCTGACCACAGGAGAACTCCCATGTGGCATTGCTTATAATGAGGGGAAATCTGCCCTTTAAAAAAAAAAAAAAAAAAAAAAATACGGACTTGGCTAGTTTGGATTTGCTGTTTCCTGAATAGTCTGTCTCGGGACAGGTTGAATTCTCGAATCAGAAAGTGCACATGAAGGTTGTATATCAACACGCTCGTTCTACTACATTATCGTTCCTGTAGTAACACATCATACACAGAGACGTACTTTACAAAAATCTAAGGTTAATAGTTGAATGGATTTTTTTATTTTTTATTTTTAAACCCCGTGTTGTTTTAACAAAGAAAAAACAATCATTGACGAGCTTTTTGTTAGGAAACGTCTAACATTTCTGAGAGCGCTTTGTAAAAGTCAGTACATCTTCAGGACAGAGGAGTTTACACTTTGTAATATGACATGCTGCATTTTTTTTTTTTTTGTCTTCTTAACTTCGAGAGGGAGAGAGAGACAAAATCAGACGCTGGTGAGTGAGCGAATGTTTATAACTGCTGTGACATAAGTGAAAACAGAAATTAATTGTTTTCAAGGATGTTCCACAACATTAAATATAATTATACAGTATGAAAAGGCTGCCTGAAGCAGGGATGTGGTACAGAGGAAGATGCTGTTGAGTCAATATCAGGTGGGGTGGGGTGGGGTGGGGTGGGGGGGGGGGATATCACAAACTGATATTCAAATTCAGCTTTATATCCGTTTGTGATATATTTTTTTGTATTTTTTTATACGGTGCAAAAATTTTAGGCACCTAACTTTGTTATAGATTGTTTTTATTCTATGACTTCTACATTATCAAGTCAGTAAAAAAAAAAAAAAAAAAACATTTTAGATTCCCAAACATTAGTTTTCTAGCACAAAATTAAATGCTACAGAAAAATGTTTGTATGTCATTAACATATATTACATAAGAGACACTTTTCAGACAAAAAACACAATGAAGGCTGCTGGGATTCGCTGCAAAAATAAGTGCGAAAGTCAAAGTCTCCAGAAGAACTGTGTCTGGTTCTGCAAGATGCTCAATAAAACTTACCAGCTCATTTCCTTATAAAACTGCACTAATTGTACTGGAGACTACTATTTTTATTTTTATTTAAATTTTTTTGTCACACCAAATATCGACTTTGTTTCATTTACTACTGTTTACTGCTCTTTACTGTATTTTTTTTTTTTTTTTTAGCTCTAAATTTATTTATTTTTTTATTATAATCATGCATCATTTCCTGTTGGTGGGTTATTTTGGATCGTACTCAAGTACATCTTCCTGTAGTTTTGTACCTGAAGTGTTAGGGTTGTTTATTGTGGTGAGGAAAGGCGTTACAGACTACTGATTTCCACGTCGGTCTTTTTAAGATGATGTGAGCCTCGGCACAGTCGTGTTCTCACACTAGATGTAGTGGAGCCAAAAAGGAACGTGCTATCAGCAAGGTGCAGGTGCTAAGGTTTTGTGAGTCCTTTTAGCAGGTTCTCAGTTTTTGCGAGTCCTGATAGCTTACACACTGCATTTATTTTTGTTCAGCAACATACACGGGTACAACAGTGGTGTTTAAAGTCCACTTTATAAATGAGTTTTGTTTTTTCTCTTGCTACGCCACATCCTGTAGATTCTTGTTGTACTACAGTATTTAAGAGCGTTATTCTGAGTGTAGGTGCAATGTCCTTCCTTTGGCTCTAAAAATGATCCAGCAACCGGCATAATAAATGATGGTGGTGAAAAGTTTTGAGTTGGCAGTGGATAACTGAATGAACGAATAGAATTGGTTCTGGCTGTCACACACTGGACCTTCGAAATTGTAGCCTTCAAATTTCCCAACGTCTAATCAAACAGTTTTTTCCGACCTCAACCTCAGAATTTTCAACCGTCGTGCGTTTGAGCTACAAAGTGGGAGAAAATCATGGACACCTTCATGTTTGTTGTTTGTTAGCATCATCTAGCCAGCTAACTGATCAGTGATTGTATATTTACCTCCTCAAAACAGCGAACTGTATAGTCAGTGTTCATGCTGTGAGCAGCCATGTTGGTTTGACGTCACTTGCCGAACTCGTTGGAGAGTTGAAGAGCCCGTCCCGAGTTTCCGAGTAGGAATTCCGTTTTCTTTGTTTTTTCCTAGTCGTAGTTACAAGTTTGAGTCCAATGCAGCTTTAGTCTTGCAGCCATGCAGCTAGGAGTGAGCGATATTTAAGCAATATCTCATGAGCAAGAGTGCGGTTATACTGAATTCAGCATCGCTAATCACAGCCGTGCCGATATTCAGTGTAACCTCATGATTGCAAGTGTGATGTTGCTTTTATACAACATTTCTATAAACACGAAATTAATATCGACTAAGTGACATTTCGGACACAATATGGACAAACGCTCTGTTTATTTTGGCTCCGCTAGAGGAAATAGATCCCAAAGAAGCTACACTCACTCACTCACTCACTGGCTAGCTAGCTAGATCACACTGATTTGTCCATTCCTGTTAAAGGTGCTTCCGGTAAAATTGGCATCCCTTCTTCCTTTTCATTTTCATCTGACAAGCTTTCAGATCTTAAGTCAAAAGTTATATTCCTTAAAAGTATCATTTGACATGTCTGCTGAGGACGTCGCTGACTCTACTGTAGTAACTGTTTCGAACTTTGAAGCGGAAAACACAAGTGTCATAATCCCAGTGCAGTTATACTAAATATAAGCACTCTGGGAACGCCGCTCGACCAATCGAATCAGTGGACCGGAACTAACTGTTGTATAAGTAAGGAATAAGGACATGCTGTTATAGGAAAGTAATCAACGAACGAAGGGGTGATGTGACACCATGCCGAAGTTGATCATTTTACCTTTTTTAAAATGATCATTAATTAATTAATAAACTATGTTGTAATTTTTATCCATTTATAGTTATGTTTAACATTGTGGAATGTCCACATAACAAGTTAGTTTCTTAATATAATGCTATAAACTCTTTTATCAAAGACCAAAGTTTAAAAAGAAATAAAAAGAAAACCTGTAAATTGAGTTCAGTTATACTTTTATTTAATGTGGAATAACAACAATGATTTAACATAGAAAAGGAGGACATTTTACAGTCAAATTTTACAATTTTAGGTATTAAGTAAATATTACTGATCAGAAGGTCGTGAGTTCAAATCCCAGTACTGCCAAGCTGCCACTGCTGGGCCCTTGAGCAAGGCCCTCAACTGCTCGGTTGTATAAATGAGATAAATGTAAGTCGCTTTGGATAAGGGCGTCTGCCAAATGCCGTAAATGTAAACATTAAGTAAGTAATATTACATTTTTTTTAAATAGTAATTTTATAAATATTAAAACAGTGTGATTTTTTTTTCTTTTTTTTTTTGCTGCTTTCAAAAAAAGTTATAAAAAGATAACACAATACCTGTGCTGTCTCAGAAAGGTACAGTATATTGTGACATAATATATAACAGTACTGATATATCATCATATTGCTCATTCCCATATACCTGATTGTAGTAAATCAATGATGTGTCAGAAAGGGACAATTTCATCGCAGACACTCTTTCAATGATGGATTAACAAAGTGCTGAGAGTGATTTCCGCTTACTGAGGTGCTCTTTGCAAGCTTTCAGTCTCGGTTAAGCAGAGTGTCATGAGATCATTCTTCTTGCTCGAAGCATAAGTCAGCGCTTAATGGATTACTGGAAACGAAGGAAAATGCTTCATACAGTAGGTGAGGGGAGTACGGAGGAGCATATTAGGATTAGCTGTTGTGTTGTAGGTTACTGATTACACACCGGCCCTTTAAGATGATGTCAGCAGTGTTTGTGAAATGGGATAAGCAAGGGCGGGATGTCAGCAGGTTTCAGAGTGGTTTTTTTTTTCAAAAGGTGGTACTTCTGGCACTTTCCTCTGCTTGAAAACGTTCCTCGTCTCAGCTTCCTCCTAAACCGAATTGACCATGTTGGTGTGGTAGCCGGATCCGATTTGCAGGTAAAATGACCGTCTCTTGAGGTGCCAAATTGGTGCTATGTATTGTTCATGCACAACTAATTTGCAGCAAATACCAGAGTAGGTAAATATGCTACATCATTTAAATCTACACACAGGCTATTCATTTTCATATCTTCTTTCTCTTTCTTCTTACAGGCTTGTTGAGTTCTGTGTTGTTGACTGTGTTAGGAATTGATAGAACATGTCCTGAGAAAAGGCAAGCAGCAACAACATCAGTTTGTATAGGACATGTCAAAAATCTCCTTTCTTCATCATAGAGAGTGGGTGAAGTGTGGAGGGAAGTTATAGCTCATACTTCTCTTTATACCACAGCACTGTTGAATTCTCAGATCTGATTTGTTTGATCACAGGTTCCTGTAATGCAAATCACACATTTGTAATAATGCACTCGTTTCTAACGTGGTATCGTTTCTATAGTAACCACTCGTTCACAGGAAAGCTCTTTCATAATCTAAGTCATCTAAACTAAAAAGCAAAAACTAAGAAACTAAAAGGAAAATGTATAATAATAGATTTGGTAAAGCTTATTTATTGACATTTCTGGAAGGAGTCTCCAGTGTCAGTGTTTTGTAAGCAGGCTGAAAACTTACTGGAACCAACTTGACTTATAGACGTCCCACAAGGTTAAACATAACTATAAACAGATAAAAAGTACGACATCATTTGTTCAATAAATGAAAAATTGTAATTGTTGAAATGTTGCTGTGGTATAAAAGGAATAAAACTGTGTGGTAACATTCGAGGTGATAACACCAACGTTGATTAATTTCCTTTAAGAGCATATTCCTTACATGTTTCCCTACTAGAAGCACATTTTCATGCAAGAGCGAATGTGTTCCAGTCTCTATCCTTGGCTTTTTTTTTTTTTTTTTTTTTTTTTTTTTTTTTTTTTTTTTTTTTTTTGCATCAAATCAGTTTGTTTGTAACGCCACCATCACATTACATGATGGAAACTTGTGACAGCAGCGACTTGAGTCGTTTGTTTTTTTTTGCTTTTTGGCCAACTTTTCCATCCACCAACAATGGAGCTGGGAAACATCCACACCCACTTGATGCAATCTTTCCAGTCTCGGAGCAGGAAAAACATGCTCTAGTGAAGTGTGTGTTCCAGCCTCTCCATGACTGTTTGTATTTGACACACACTCAGAGCGTTTGTCACCAACCAACAATGACTCATGCGGGCAGGTGTGGTTTTAAAGGTCCTATATCTTATTTCGAAACCTTTTTGTATTATTCCTGAGTGTCACAGAGACATACAGTACTGTGCAAAAGTTTTAGGCACCCTATTTTTTTTTTTTAGTACAAACTTTGTTATAGATTTTTTGTTTTATGACATCTACATTATCAAGTCAGTACAAAAAAACATTTTAGATTCCCAAACATTAGTTTTCTAGCACGAAATTAAATGTTACAGAAAAATGTTTGTATGTCATTAAAGAAAGCAGCATATTAATAAGTAAGAGACACTTTTCAGACAAAAAAAAAAAAAAAAAAAACACAACACAATGAAGGCTACTGGGTTTTGTTTGTTTGTTTGGTTTGGTTTTTGGGTTTTGCTGCAAAAATAAGAAGTAAGTGTGAAAGTCAAAGTCTCCAGAAGAACTGTGGCTGGTTCTGCAAGATGCTCAATAAAACTTACCAACTCATTTCCTTATAAAACTGCAGACATTATACCGGAGACTACTATTTTTATTTTTGTTTTTATTTTTTTTGTCACAACAAATATTGACTTTGTTTCATTTACTACTGTTTACTGCTCTTTACTGTATTTTTTTTTTTGTTTTTTTATGTAGAAACATTTAATTTAATTGTTTTAAAGGCATATTTGCTCTACAGCATTTCTTTGCATGTGCCTAAAACTTTTGCACAGTGCTGTAAATCTATTCTTAAAATGTATACTTTTTTTAATTGTATGGTTATTGTAGAGTGGCTCTCCAGCTCACAGCCCAGTTTCACTGAGCAGGTGTTAATATTCATAAAGCAGACCTCAAGTGTGCACTCCTATTCATTAGCCTGCTAATAGCCTTCTTAGCAAACAGAGAAGTATTTTGCACATCAATACAAGCGCATGTCTCCTTCGAAATGAGTCTTTTGGAACCTGTTTCAGAGCAGAACAGGAAACTGCTGATTCTTTATTTTAATGTCACGAAAATAAGTGGAAAATCAGTCACGTGCAGTTCGCCCTGTTTTCTTACTGCAGTCCTGAGAGAATTGAAGGAGTTTGGAGAGCAGCAGAAGTGAAAATGAACTTTATCTAGAGGTTATGGAGAGTTTTTTTTTTTTTTGCATTTGAGTGAACAAATGAAGCAATGTATTTGCCACTTTGCAGCAGGAATGGAGCATTTCTCCAGGCTGATTTCACTCGTCATGTTGAGTTAGTGTTAGAGACGGGAATTACGGCTTCTTGGTGGCTCAGCTCACCAATAAGAGTCGACCCTTTCGGCTCCCAAATGACCCGCTTGCCATAACGTGTTCAGAAGGAAAGTGCTGTGTGCCCTCTTCTGAATATATGAACTCAGAGACGGCCTATGATTGGCTAGTGTCATAGTGACAGTCAGGGAAGAGAGAGTACGCCATCTCTCCCACACAGAGAGCACGGCCAGTTTTGCGCTCTACACTCCCAACCACATGACCTGTACAGTAGCAGCGCTGGGATTGGAACGCGCGATCTCCCAGCGACAGGAAACGGAGTGATATTTAAACCTGTAAAAATATGCAGACAGATCCTCCTTGTCACGATACCTCATGCGCATGAGTCTCTCATGATGTAGGCTAAACAAGCGCGTCAATGTTAGAGCATTTCGATTAAACTAGATTACAAGAGTAACAGCATTGTCTAGGTCTACAACAAAAGAAAATGGCTCATACATGCAAGCCGGCTCTCAAAGTTAACTAGTGTATTAAATATTCTGCGAAAATTGTGCAAGTGTTAGTTTTCTTAGTTTGCATCAACAAAATTAAGACAAAAACTGTACCGTTATGTTTTCCATGACAAAGCGATAAGTAAATAATAAATAATAATCTGGCATTCAGTGGAAATCGACATTTTCAATCAGTATAAACAAATGAATTATTTAAATGCCGCAAGTCTGTCATAAGATTACTCAGGCCACTGTTGGGTTTCTGTGTGTAGAGTATCGTGACTCTGTGTTTAGCTGCTGGTGAGCAGAGTGATGGGAAAGGGGAGGGGTGTGAGCCCCCTACTGGGAAAACAATTCCCACCTCTCCACAATGACATTGGTACTGAAATAAAACAGACAACACTATTGAAGATTTTTTGATATTAAAACACTATATAGATCTGGCAAAATAAAATTATAACATTTAAACCTAGTAGGCTAGGCAAAAAAAAAAGAAATACTTATGGAAACACTGCAAATTCTTGAAGCCCTTAGTGTCAACTTTTTATATGAGCCATTAACCACTACTGTGGAGTGTGACGTCACAAATAATTTCAATGCTGAACACAGACACCAAAACGGGCTTCTTTTGGCCTCTGTTAAGAAGGAATTACAGGTGCATCTCAATAAATTAGAATGTCATGGAAAAGTTCATTTATTTCAGTAATTCAACTCAAATTGTGAAACTCGTGTATTAAATAAATTCAATGCCACAGACTGAAGTAGTTTAAGTCTTTGGTTCTTTTAATTGTGATGATTTTGGCTCACATTTAACAAAAACCCACCAATTCACTATCTCAACAAATTAGAATATGGTGACATGCCAATCAGCTAATCAACTCAAAACACCTGCAAAGGTTTCCTGAACCTTCAAAATGGTCTCTCAGTTTGGTTCACTAGGTAAGCCACAAACATTCATTGCCAAAGAAGCTGGCTGTTCACAGAGTGCTGTATCCAAGCATGTTAACAGAAAGTTGAGTGGAAGGAAAAAGTGTGGAAGAAAAAGATGCACAACCAACCGAGAGAACCGCAGCCTTATGAGGATTGTCAAGCAAAATTGATTCAAGAATCTGAGTGAACTTCACAAGGAATGGACTGAGGCTGGGGTCAAGGCATCAAGAGCCACCACACACAGACGTGCCAAGGAATTTGGCTACAGTTGTCGTATTCCTCTTGTTAAGCCACTCCTGAACCACAGACAACGTCAGAGGTGTCTTACCTGGGCTAAGGAGAAGAAGAACTGGACTGTTGCCCAGTGGTCCAATATCCTCTTTTCAGATGGGAGCAAGTTTTGTGTTTCATTTGGAAACCAAGGTCCTAGAGTCTGGAGGAAGGGTGGAGAAGCTCATAGCCCAAGTTGCTTGAAGTCCAGTGTTCAGTTTCCACAGTCTGTGATGATTTGGGGTGCAACGTCATCTGCTGGTGTTGGTCCATTGTGTTTTTTGAAAACCAAAGTCACTGCACCCGTTTACCAAGAAATTTTGGAGCACTTCATGCTTCCTTCTGCTGACCAGCTTTTTGAAGATGCTGATTTCATTTTCCAGCAGGATTTGGCACCTGCCCACACTGCCAAAAGCACCAAAAGTTGGTTAAATGACCATGGTGTTGGTGTGCTTGACTGGCCAGCAAACTCACCACACCTGAACCCCATAGAGAATCTATGGGGTATTGTCAAGAGGAAAATGAGAAACAAGAGACCAAAAAATGCAGATGAGCTGAAGGCCACTGTCAAAGAAACCTGGGCTTCCATACCACCTCAGCAGTGCCACAAACTGATCACCTCCATGCCACGCCGAATTGAGGCAGCAATTAAAGCAAAAGGAGCCCCTACCAAGTATTGAGTACATGTACAGTAAATGAACATACTTTCCAGAAGGCCAACAATTCACTAAAAAAGTTTTTTTTATTGGTCTTATGAAGTATTCTAATTTGTTGAGATAGTGAATTGGTGGGTTTTTGTTAAACGTGAGCCAAAATCATCACAATTAAAAGAACCAAAGACTTAAACTACTTCAGTCTGTGTGCATTGAATTTATTTAATACACGAGTTTCACAATTTGAGTTGAATTACTGAAATAAACGAACTTTTCCATGACATTCTAATTTATTGAGATGCACCTGTAAATGCTCCCAAGTGGAACAACAGAAAAGCATTTGCGAGTTGCCATAGCCGTTCATGACTGGGAGTCAGTGGAGCAAAATTGCCAGGCTCTCTGGGTGGGATTGATGGCACGCTCCCTCTCCGCCGTCAGTCACAATGACCGTCATGGTGTCCGAGCTCAAGTATGAGGAAGAAGGCAGATAGCGCTTTCCTCCGGGTGTGTTACAGCATGAGCAGCAGATCGAAATGATGCAGTTGCCTGGCTTCACATGTCTCAAAGGAAATGTTTTAGCCTTCAGCCTCCCTGGTCTGTAGCTGTTGTATGATAGAGGGGAAAAACATGCTAGGTGGACTGGCTACTGTAAATTGTCCCTCGGTGTGGAATGTATATGTTTATGGTGCCAGGTCATGAAATATCATCCCATCCAGGTTGTATAACCACCTCACACCCAGTGTTCCCGGGATCCACTCCGGATCCACAGCGGCAATGATCGGGATAATTATTAGTCAATTATTAAATGTTCATTTTAACACTTCAGCTGAAGTGAAGGAGCCTTCTATGGTTTGGCACGCGCACACACACACACACACACACACACACACACACACACACACACACACACACACACACGCTGTTCTGCATGTTGATTCCAGCCAGGGACCAATCACAGTGAGATATTCAAATGAAGCTCTTGCATGACCCAGATAAAGAGATTTTGAACAGATTTTTGAAGAGAGTGTAAAAATAGAGCGAGTCTGTACAGATTTGACTTTTTCTCCTATTTCGAAAAAGAGTTCATTAAAAGTGATTTTAAATTTTAAAACTTTAATCAGTAACAAAAAAAAAAAAACCCCACACCTTCATCAGGATCATTTATGATGTCTTTAATATTTTTAATTAATTTTTTATCTACTCTTCTTTAGATTTATGTTGGTGAGTCTAATGAAAGGTCATAGGTCAGTTGGAATAATTAACTCTCTCTTTTCTCTCTACCAGGTGACGTCATCGTAGACATCAATGGCACATGTGTGCTGGGTAAAACCCACGCAGATGTGGTGCAGATGTTCCAGTCGGTGTCCGTGAACCAGTACGTGGACATGGTTCTGTGCCGAGGCTACCCCCTTCCCGAGGACGCCGGCGACGAGGCTGCAGGAGAAGCCGCAGCCGCACCACCGTCCGACCGGCAGCCGCTTGTACCCGACGGGCGACAGGAGGACGCCCCCGAGCTCACGCTGCTGCAGCCGGAGCTGGTGAGCGTGACGCTGGCGAAGGGGCCGAGCGGATTTGGGTTTGCCATCGCCGACTGCCCGCTGGGCCAAAAGGTGAAGATGATCCTGGACGCTCAGTGGTGCCGCGGCCTGCTCAAAGGTGACGTGATCAAAGAGATCAACCGGAAGAACGTGCAAACGCTGAGCCACACGCAGGTGGTGGACATCCTGAAAGAGCTGCCCCTCGGCTCCGAGGTCAACGTGCTCGTGCTCAGAGGAGGTAAGAGCCGGGAACGTGTCTACAGTTCTACAGCCATTATAACGACGTTCAAGGCACAGTGCGTGTTAAAATCCGAAAAATGAAACGCAGTAGGTGGTCTAATTCTATATACCACAGCGCTGTTGAATTCACAAAGCTGATTGGTCAGAAGGGGTCGATTCATTTTCTGTAAAAACAGCTCTGACGCACCCGGTCTAATGCATTATTGTTTCTATAGTAACAGCTCATTCACAGGCACTTGTATAATCTAAGACTAATAATAAACAGATCAAAGCGATAACAGAAACTGTCTTGTTTCGTGGACGTTCCACAGCATTAATTGTAACTATAAATGGTCAAAAAAGTACAACATAATTTATTAATAAAGTAAAAAAAATCTAATCATTAGATTAGGTAATGTGCTGTAGCATATGTTAGTACTACTGTAGTAAATAATACACTTCAGGAGTGATGACAGTAACTCCGCTTCATGTGCATCCTGTCCTTGATTATTTTCCTAGAACAACACAAGCCCAAGGGTTTTTATTCCTTACATGACCTCAGTAAGGGGTTACCATCCACATGGGTTGTTTTTTTTTTTTTTTTTGTTTTTTTTAAATGCAAAATTCAGGTGGATTTGGAACTCTAAATAAAAACTCCAGAAATTCATACTAAATACCCAAAACATTCACTGCGCTCAACTGAGGAAGAGAAACTGGCGTATAGAGAAACAGACCATGCAAAACAAATTTTTGAATGATAATTATTTATCATATGGTTTATCATATGATAATGATTGTGTTCTGGTCTCTCCATGTGTTTGGCTGAAGCGTTTTTGATTACATAATGCTGTAATGCCGTCCACAGAATTTTCACACAAACGGCTCGCACTACAACGTTGCGTTCCACTTTCGCAAAACGTTTCGTGAGAACGTGATAGACCGTTAAGGTGCTAGCAAAAGAAAGTGAGCACGCTATAGGTTTGTGCCTGAGCAAGAAAAAGTGCTGATTGCAACACATACAGAGAGGTGAGAAGCAACACGAGCGGTGGGAGGGACAGATGTGTGAAGTGTGTGTGTGTGTGTGTGTGTGTGTGTGTGTGTGTGTGTGTGTGTGTGTGTGTGTGTGTGTGTGTGTGTGTGTGTGTGTGTGTGACAAAGACGGAGGAGTGTGCGAGCATTAAGCGAGAAGAACAATGCGTTCCTGTTAGAGATCTGGGGTACAAACGCTGCTCTGTAACATCATTTATCGCCTGTAGGAGCAGAACTGCAGCACTCCAGACCACTTTACAGCCAGTTACCAGGGCAATAGCGTAATTATTTTAATGGCGATAGTAATAGCGACATGGATGATAAACACTCCAAGTTGCGTCTAGTCCATCCTTGTCCTTAATTATGCTCAAAATAGGTGCAGCAGGTTTAATGGCCAGTCTCAGAGGAGCACTTTGTAATTTTTATAGCTCACCACTGGGTGTGAGGTGAATTATAATTGTAATGAAAAGGTTGACAAGCCTCTCACTTCCACCCAATCAACCCCACCTGTTCGGCGTGTGCCTTGTGATTTGACTGGATTGTATACGTTTTATCCCAGTATTTTGTGAATAACAGCTGTTCCTAAGGTGCCTTAAAGATTGTATGAATATAATCGGTCTATGTCAGGGGTATCCAGCTACATAAAATACCTTGCTTACCAAGGTCTGGATGAGGAACGAACATGACTGAATGATGGAAACAGTTGGCTTATTATAGTGCTGCTGATAAAATGTCCTAATGATCAGCAACCAAATTACCAAATTAGTCTCGTAATTTAGGGGTTTATGTGCACCAATCAGCCATAACATTAAAACCACGGACAGGTGATGTGAACAACATTTGATTATCCCGTTCCAGTGGCACCTGTCAAGGGGTACTTTGACTTTGACCATGGCCAAATTGTGATGGCTAGACGACTGGGTCAGAGCATCTCCAAAACAGCAGGTCTTGTGGGGTGTTCCTGGTATGCAGTGGTTAGTACCTACCAAAAGTGATCCAAGGAAGGAGTTTAATTTATTTAAATTAAATAAAAGTAAAAAAAGAAAAAAACTCAGCTTGAGCTGCTTTTAGCCATATCATTTATATAAAAGCATGTGATTGGACACATCAAGCCACAACAGTGGATCTGCTACAGAAGCTGTGATAGTTCATGTTTAAAAAAACGAGTCACTGAACTAGATGCCTTCATAAATGTATCGGTTCTGCTGTATAGATTTTGTGACCAGAACACCAGTTTACACTTCTCAGAAAACAGGTTTTCTATTGCGAGACTAGGCTCTTCACTGAAGTGCTCTTAAATCTTCGAGAAAAGATCACCAGGGAGAAGAGTAGTGGCCGAGTTTGAGCTTTGGGTTTCCTATCCTCTTACAACAAGACGCAGCTGGAGAAACAGTGTTAAGTTTAATGATCTTGTGTAACGTTGGCCTTTCTGTATTACGCACTGTAAGAGACTCTTCAAATTTGAACTTGTGTGTTTTTGAGTCATGAAGGTAGATGTTCAAGAAGATCCCAACAGAGCTAATTCTGACAAAGAAAATCCCATAGGAAAAACTTTGGGGGGGAAAAACAACGGCATAAAATAAACACGATTCCACTGAAACATTTGGAGAAAATACTTTTCCTCTAACAAAGAAACAATTCTCACCAGAACGTCTCTTTAAAATAGTAGTTTTGCTCAGAAAGATATGTGGAATATTATTTAAATAAATGTGGGATATTTAAATAAATAAATAAATCACAGTTTTTTTAACATAAAAGAGACAGATGGTTATATAAATATAAGCAATAGTAAATACCATTAAGCTTAATTGATCAGAGCCAAATAATAAAAAAAAAAAAAAAAGGTTCAGAAATTGAACATTTGCCAGGAAGAGGCCAAAAAGATATTTTAACGCATTAAAAATGCACTCATTGACTCAATGATTGTAAGTATTTTCCATTTTTGCTCATGAAAATAATTAGACTGATTAGTGCTTAACAAAGAAGACTTTGTCAGTATCTCTAAATATCAGAATGCCATAGCGATTGTATTGTAAGCATAATTGTAACATAACGTATCTATGCAAAAAATAAAACACTACAGAGTGGGATGTTTTAGGAAAATAATCAATGACTGGGTGGTGTGATGCGGCCCGATGGGAAGCAGCGTTACTGTCACCAACCCAAAGTTGTAATAAAAGAACATGTTTTGTATCATCAATTTATATCAATTTATAACATTTAATGTTGTGGAACATCCACGAAACGAGTTAGTTCCTGTTACCACTTGTGTTATATCAGCTATATCAGTCGTTCCCTCACCAGCCTCCGTTTTTTTTTTTTTTCTTCTTCTCTCTCTTGAAGTTAATAACATTTAATAAAAAATTAAACACGGCATGCTCCCAAAAACCGCAAAGTGTAAACTCCTCTTTACAAAACGTGACACTGGAGACTCCTTCCATAAATGTTAAATAAACATCTTTTACATAAAACTAATCAACACCTTCTGACCAATCAGAATCGAGAACTCAACAGCACTGTGGTATAATTATTCTATTAATTGTATTTAATTAGTAATTATTATAATTATAGTGTTATTGTAAGCATACAATATAATCTGAATAGCATAAATAGCTTGCGAAGACAATGACTAGTGGTTTGCATGCAAAATAATATACATAAGGCAATGATCGAAACACACATAGCTTAAACTCACAAGGACAGTACACAAACTGTAGGAGACTTTATTTCATTACACAGTCATTTATATCTTATATACTAACTTGCTGCAGCCGTTTCCTTTTGTTTTTGTTTTTTTTATTATGGTAGGACACACATTCCCCTGGCCAACAGGACTCCCTCAAATAAGGGAATCAAAACTGTTACTGTGTTATAATGTATTGCAGCCTTTCCTTCAACTGGCTGGTGTTCTGCTAGTAACCAGACATGACTTGTAGCATTTGAGACAGAGAATGAATGTTTATGTGAGCATGGTTAATTGTTAAAGCACTTGGCTAGACTGGGCAAGTCACCTGACTCTCGATTGACCCCAGTGTTTACATATTCAATTATTCAACCACAAAAATGTGTCTGGCTACATGTGTAACCTGATCTTCTGTCTGTCTCTCTCTCTCTCTCACACACACACACAAGTGCATAAGCTCACACCTCTTAGAGTTCAGTAGCTTATGAATTGTCATTCCTCCTTCAGTTGTTCTCTTCAGTATCATGTAGGTTACACACTCAGTGTGGAGAATACTGCCACTTAGTGGTCTGTCAGCTTGTTGTACCTAAAGACACACCGAATAGATTATATAGGGTCCGGAAAGTATTCAGACCCCTTAATGTTTTTGTACGTTTTTTAAAAATTGTGTTATAGATTTAATTAATGATGGATTAAATTGATGTTATTGGCCATTAATCTGTTACACACAGGAATCCATAATGACAAAGCAAAAGCATGGATTATATATATATATATACACACACACATACATCTTTTTTTTTTTAATTATTATTATTGTTATTTATTTTATTTTTTAAAAATAATTTTTAAAATGATAAAAACTAAAATCTCTCATTTAGATAAATATTGAGAGCCTTGCCTAAGGCACTCTAAATTGAGCTCAGGTGCATCTTGTTTGCATTGATTATCTTGAGATGTTTCTAGAACTTGACTGGAGTCCAAATGTTAACTCACAATTCACAGTGCAAGTCAGACCAAAATCCAAGCCATGAGCAAGGGTGTCAAACCATTTTCCATGTCCCATGAGCACAGTGGGCTCCATCATCATGAAATGGAAGAAGTTTGGAACCACCAGGAGTCTTGCTGGAACCGACCATCCAGGCAAACTCAGTAACTGATCTATAAGGACCTTGGTGACCCTGAACCCAATGACCACTCTGACAGATCTTCAGAAGACCTCAGTAGAGATAGGAGAATCTGTCGGAAGGACAGCTATCTCGGAAATACTCCATCAGACAGGCCTTTATGGTAGCATGGCTAGGCACTTAGAGGAGCATGAAGACAAAGACAAAAACCGATCTACACCTGCCGAAACGCAACTGGCTAATACCATCCCTATGGTGAAGCATGGTGGTGGCAGAATCGAACTATGGGGGTGTTTTACCAGGAGACTGGTCAGAATTGAGGGAAGGATAAATGCAGCCAAATACAAGCGTTTCTTGTTGAACACCTGCTCTAGAGTTCACTTGACCTCAGACTGGGGCATGAAGTGTGCAAAAACCGAAGGAGTGTGAATACTTCCCAAACCCATTGTAAATATAACTTAATTATAACGGTAATTGTACAGCATAACAGCAACAGGCTCCTTGTGTATGTCTGGAATCTTGTTAGACCTCTTGTTATTGGTGTCAGTTCTTTTGAGTGTACTACTTGGCTTATGAAATAAATTCTCTTTTGTGCCATAATTCCCAAGCTTTTAATCTTTTTTTTAGTCATTGCCCCTCTAGTCTTCTGTTCGTTCTCCCCTCCTGACTTGTTCTGTTCCTCCATTCTCATTTTCTTCCTCTCCTCCCGCAGGTCAGACGTCTCCTGTGAAGTCTCTGAAGCCCGTAAGTTAATCTAACCACTTTTAATCACAGAATTGTTGGGGATGAACACACACGCACGCTTCAGGGTTTGGAGTTTAATGATATCAGGCTGCGCTCTTAATGATGACTCGTGCGCTGAATAATGAATCGGCTGTGCCGTAGCTGGGCTGAGGCTCAGCATAGTGCAACATAATTCACTATCTCCTAATTTCCAAGACTTTACTCATGGACCGTTATTGATGCAGGTTTGAGTCTAGCTTGTACTGTAGTGTGGTAAAAAATTTTAATCTAAGGCACAAGCTTTGATCACATTTCTAAAGCAGCTGTGTGTAAATTCCTGATACTATTGCTAAGCAATAAGCCTCTGTGATGAATATATTAATAGTTAGTGAGACCTTCCTGAGAGGCTGGAGCTTAAGAACTGTGTTTGTGTGTTAGTGTGCCACGGCAATGCCAATGCCAGTGATCCAGAAGCACGAAGCAACCATGGACAGTCCGAGTCCTGTTGAGCCGCTCCCCCAGACGCTTCCGCAGACTCTTCCTCAAGCTCTTCCCCAGTCGCTCCCCCAAGCTCCCCCCCAGTCGCTGCCCTTCCCTCCCAACATGGTACGCTCCAACTCGCCCAAACTGGACCCATCCGAACTCTACCTCAAATCCAAAGCCATCCTTGACAGCAAGCGTGAGTAACATTTTGCATATAACACACCCACACACACCTGAGCCAGTGAATAGTATAGTATATCAACTAGTCTATTAGTAAAGTAGGACACAATAGTATGTTAGTTAATTACAGTGTAGTATTGTATTTAAAAATGTGATATAATATAGTAGTTAATTCTTTTATGCATATAGTACAGCAGTATAACGATGTAACGATGGGTAAAGTAGTTAGGTTTGATATGGTATTGTTTATAACTTCCACCCACTTCCAAAGGAATTCTGACTTGTCTAATTTTCCAATGAATTTGGAACTGGAGTTGGAGCTGTTTCCCAAAATACACACTTTATAAGGAACATCTGTATACTTGCACATTTGTGGACTCATCCAGTCAGCCGATCATGTATAAAATCATCCAGGTACAGTTCAAGAGCTGCGGTTAATGCTCACATTAAACCTCAGATTGGGGAAAAATTGTGATCTGAGTGATTTGGATGGTTGTTTGTGCCAGACAGGCTGATTAGAGTATTTCAGAAACTGCTGCTCTCCTGGGATTTTGGCACAGAGTTCATACAGAATAGTGCAAAAAGCAAAAAAAACAGACAAACATTTAAAAAAAAAAAAAAAAAAAAACAGTTCTGAGGGCAGAAATGCCTTGTTGATCAGATGAGTCAGTAGTGGCCAGACTGGTTTGAGCTGAATGGAAGGCTATGTAATCACTCTTTACAACCATGGTGAGCAGAAAAGCATCTCAGAACACATAATACGTCAAACGTTAAGGTGGATATAAAACTGGACATTTGAAGATTGGAAAAAGACCAAGATGTTTTTGCAGAATTCAGCTGTCCTCCATGATGTTATGCTTTGCGCTGTTGCCACATAATTGGCTGATTGGACAATTGCATGAAAGAGCAGGTGTACGGGTGTTTCTAATAAAGTTAACAGAGAGTGTGATGTCATGATGTAGCAGTTCTTTGGGATGATCTTGTAGTAGTATAGTAGTTTCTGGTGTGGTATTGCAGTTAATTATGGTATGGTGTAGTATAATAGTGATGCTATTATATAGTAGTTAATGATGTTATGATGTATTTAGTTGGTAGGGTATAGTAGTATCTGCTAGGCATTGCAGTTAATTATGGTATAATGTAGTATAATAGATAGTAATGAAATGCTATGATATAGTTAGTTGTCATGGTATAGTAACAGCTGGCGTGGTGTAGTGTAGTAGTATCTGGTATGGAATAGTAGTTAATGATGGTATGGTGTTGTAGTTAACAATTATTTGATATTGTAGATACTGACTGTATAGCGTACTAGTTGTAAATGGAATAATATAGTGACTCTTGACCTCTTAACACTATCCACTCGTACCTGCAGCCGCCAACACCAAGGAACTGGACGTGTTTATTAAAAGGAACCAGGAGTCTGGCTTTGGCTTCAGAGTGCTGGGCGGGGAAGGAACAGATCAGCCTGTGAGTGCTGCATTTGCCCGGCATGTTTCTTAAAACGCAAATTTTTTTATTATTATTATTAATTAGAACTGTGTGCACAGTCATTAAATATATACATCCAATTATTGTTCCTAAGTAAATCTCTCCCTCTTTCTCCCTCTAGGTGTACATCGGTGCTATCGTTCCGCTGGGTGCAGCAGAGAAGGACGGGCGTCTGCGGGCAGGTGATGAGCTCATGTGTATCGACGGTGTTCCTGTAAAAGGAAAATCCCACAAGCAGGTCCTGGAGCTGATGACCAACGCCGCACGCAATGGCCAGGTCTTGCTCACTGTGCGCAGGAAGCTCATCTACACAGGTGCGTGTTCAGTATACACTTGTTTATTTACATACCCACTGTATATTGAAGTAAGACTGTCTGGTACCAAGAAAACTACCACTGCGTTGCTTTAAATAGTGTCCCAATTTGTTAAGATAGTCTCAACATTGTTTATAAGAAAACAGAACCAGAACGCTGAACGAGCCAGAAGAATGCCTTGTAGTGCGGCTCATCAATGAAGGCAGCTCTTAAATACAAAAAAAAACAAAAAAAAAAAACAGATCGGATTGTTAAAGGATCTAAAAACTGTCCACATATACTTGTAATAATGAAATAACATCTGTGAAAACTACCACAATCTAAATAAATACATACTTTAATAAATAAATACATTCTTTCATTTCTTCCTTTCTTTCCCTCCTTTAATTCCTTCCTTCTTTCTTTGCTTGCCTACTTCCTGCTGTTCAAACAGGAAAAGAATGAAAGAAATCCCAGGAAACAAATGTAAAGTAAAGTAAAATAAACTGTATGCATTAAGTGTTTTTTTTTTGTTTTTGTTTTTCTTTTAAGAAAAATTTTTAAAAGTGTTATTAAAATACACACATTTTGTTAAACCATGCCATGGTTAATCCAGTCAGCAGGAATGACTTCCTGTACAGCTCCATGTTGAACATATGGAGCGACTTGGCTCTTGCACGCCCTCTTGTACATGAGTTAATGAGTAATAATGGGTTTGGCACGGTGCTCTGCGAACTGATGATGAATGTGTTTTTCCCTGATACAGAAGGAAGAGAGGATGATGGCGGACAGTCCCAGGCAACTCCCCCTCAGGTTAACGGTTCTCCCAGAACTTCTCATGCAGACGCTCCTGTTCTGTCCCAGCCGGAGCCATACGACGTCACGCTGCAGCGCAAAGACAACGAGGGCTTTGGCTTCGTTATCCTCACTTCAAAGAACAAACCACCACCAGGAGGTGAGAGGCACACCAAAACATTCAGGATGGCTTGTTTATTGTCTGTCTTATATATATATATATATATGTGTGTGTGTGTGTGTGTGTGTGTGTGTGTGTGTGTGTGTGTGTGTATATATATATATATATATATGTGTATATATATATATATATATGTATATGTATGTATGTATTTATACACTTTTTATCCATTTATGGTTACATTTATTGTTGTGTCGCTATAAACAGTCGTTCCCTCACTTTCTCTTGAAGACAAAATAAATGCAGATCGCAACATTCTCCGTCCTTAGACTTCCCATGGAGGAAAAATGTAAAATAACAGCTTACTGTTACAAAGTGCTAACACTGGAGACTCCTTCCATAACTTAAACAAACGTCTCCTTACAGAAATCTTCACCATATCGATTACAATTACATGTTTTTCTTTCTTTAATAACAACACGTTTCTTTGGGTTTTTTTTTATTTTTAAGTCTACATGTCAAAAAGACAAGAATCGACACCTTCTGACGAATCAGGTTCAAGAAATCAACAGCTTTGTGTTATAAAGTTAATGATAATCACATTATCACAATATAGTATTCCATTTACAACATCAAATATGAATTATATATCTGATAATAACATAAACCACGAAAAACAATTAAATGAACGTTTAATGTCAGTTCATCTCTACATACTGTATATAACTGTAGATATCAGTGGTGCTAATTTAATATTACACTGGAATTGCGAATGAATTGATTCCTCATGGAATCAACGCACGTTACAGGCATTTAAGCATCAAAGTCAAGCTCAGCCGTGAAAGATACCTTACTGAAGAGAACTTGGATGACTACTGACTCATTTCGAGTGAATCTGTGTAAACAGTAGTTGGAGGGAAGATGCATGAAAGATCGCTGTTTGTCATAGGGAGTTACTTACACATGTGCTTGATGTGTTTCATATTGACATTTTAGAGTTTCAAACCAAACCCAATACTGTGAATTAGATTAGATCTTCTGTAAATCTTTATAAATTGCTGAACATGGTGCGAGGACTGTATACATAGTGGCGTGTGAAGAAGAATTCATTTGTAGTCTTCTCTGTGATTAGTAATTCCTCATAAGATTGGACGGATCATCAAGGGCAGCCCCACAGAACGCTCCGGAAAGCTTAAAGTGGGTGACCGCATCTCATCCGTAAACGGGCAATGCATCGTGGAGCTCTCGCACAACGACATAGTTCAGCTGATCAAACAGGCCGGCAACACTGTCACCCTCACTGTGCTTCCTGAAGAAGGTGAGGAATTCTGGGAATTTCCGTTATTGCTATTGCACTGCCTGGGGTGTATTGGTATTTCTGGGGGGTTATTTCTGCATCGCACAGTCTGCTGTGAGTGTGATGCCATCGACGATCCTGTTTATTTTTCAGAGCACAGCGGCCCTCCATCAGCCACCAGTTCAGCCAAGCAAAGCCCAGTGGCTCAGCACAAAGCCATGGGACAGCAGCCTGCCAGTCGTGATGACGGGTACAAGGCCAATGCACACTGCTCACACACAAACACACACTCCTGTCTGACAGCATGGAAAGAGTGTCCTACCTAATGCATTTTTATTGCCACATTTTTCACATATATTCACCATCTCTTCACAGTAGACTCAAAAAGGCCTCATCTTCATGGGCTTTTGCGCCACTCATAGCCACACACATGCATGTTAAGCTCACTTCTCTGAGAGAAAGAGATACAGATCGCATAAATATACACGAGACAGCAGGACTCAGGTGTGCCTTGTTAATCATTATGTCTTTATCTCATCCCCAAAATACCTCCCTCCCAATGTTGACTGAAGCTAAGCCACGCCCACATCAACAATCAAATGTATACATACTCAAAAGCAGAAACCCATATTCAAATGGTTCTTCTTATATTCAGCTAATGTAACACATTTCTTAAACCTTTTGGCTAAATGTACCTTGTGTACTCAATGTAGAGAGTATATATAGGGAATAAGAAACATTTTTGGATAGTGTAAAGGAGGCGGTTAATCTGGGATCATCTGAGAAAGGCAGTTAAATATAATTAACAAAGAAAGACTGCTGTGGGTAGATAAATATGAAACAAAGTTTATGATAAAAATTATTATATTGCCTGCTTTTTTTTCTTAAGAAAGCAACACTTATTCATTTTTTAATTTTGTACTCACATTTTTATTTATTTTTTATTATACAAACAATGTAAGTAGCAAAATTTGTGTTGCTATAAAGTCCAGTAGTACAAAATGGGTTCAAATGTAACATTTTGAACATTGCTATGGTTTTATGGTGTACAGAATGTGTGACAGCCTGTGTTAATGTGCAAAAGTTAATGAAAATCTACACCTTATTTTTAATGAGTTAATCCTCCCTTTATATATATATATATATATATATATATATATATATTAGTACTGTGAAAAAGGCACATGCAAAGAAATCTAATGTTTGGGAATCTAAAATGTTTTTGTACTGACTTGATAATGTAGAAGTCATAAAATAAAGAATCTATAACAAAGTCTGTACTAAAAAAAAAAATAGGGTGCCTAAAACTATAATTTATATATATATATATATATATATATATATATATATATATATATATATATATATATATATATATATAACATGCTGTTCCTCGGTGTTACAGAACTACTGAAGATATATGTGATATTCTTAGAGAATTTTAGACTAATGGTTTCTTTAACTTTTCTTAGTAATGGCCCCGATACAGAGGAGAGAGAAGACGGTGTGCCCTGGGGTAGCTACAAATCCCTCCCCAAGAATGAGACTGGCACCATGATCACCTCAGGCCCCAAGCAGGTAACACACAACTAGATTGGCATGATATGGTAAAAAATAAATAAATTAATTTAAAAAAAAAAAGGGGTCAGCATTGAGCCACGATTTTCAAGTTGATTTTTCAGCCACTGAATGGAAATTTGGAAATTTAAATGATATTTTTGCATGTCATGTCTTTTTAATAATTAATAATATGATAATATTAATAATAATGATAAGTAGTAAGTAAAAAAAAAAAAATCAGCCAGTCAGATATCAGTAGGCATTTGACAAGCACAACTGTCATGAAATTTTGCACTCGAACAGGGCATGGCTCAGAAAATCTCTTCAACACAGGCCAAATTTTAGCTTCAAACACAGATGTAGGATCAGTTATATAGGAAATGAAGAATTTTAGCTCTTTTGGCATCGTGGTGGAACATGGGGACGGTATCATTTGCATTGTATGTGCATATGTGGCTGACTGGCATTACCAAATTGTACGTGGTGTGTGAGTGTGCATGTGATTGTGCCCTGTGATGGGTTGGCACCCCAACCAGGGTTTCCCCAGCCTTGTGTCCCGTGTCCCCTGGGATAGGCTCCAGGCTCCCCACGACCCTATGTAGGATACGCAGTACAGAAAATCATCTGTACTGTGTATCATTTGCATTGTATGTGCATATGTGGCAGGGCTGTTTCATGGTGGAGCTGGAGAGAGGGCCACGTGGCTTTGGCTTTAGTTTACGGGGAGGGAAGGAGTACAACATGGGCCTGTTCATCCTGAGACTGGCCGAGGACGGCCCAGCGCTGAAGGACGGCAGAATACATGTGAGTTAACCACTGTTGTGACTGCACAACACTATGACTATATACACAAAATATCAGTATCTTGAATCAAGCAGGATGGTCATCTTCATTTGTACTGGAGCACTGGATATTAAAGAGAGGACTAATGGCGTGTTTGTGCTGACAGGTGGGAGATCAGATTGTAGAGATCAATGGCGAGCCGACCCAAGGCATCACACACACGCGGGCTATCGAGCTCATCCAAGCAGGAGGCACGAAGGTGTTGCTGCTGCTGCGGCCGGGCCAGGGCCTGATTCCTGACCACAGTAAGTTACCATTAATCTACAAGTACTGCTAGTTAAAAGCGGCTCAGAATTAATTAATGCCCTCAAATAATTTGTCACGCAACAGGCCTGTAGCTGCTCGTGAAATTGATTCATTTCAGACGCGCACCGTTTTTTCCCTCTAGAGTGCTTTGTGCTTTTGTTTTGTGTAGAAACGTTAGCGTTGCTTCAATTTTCATGCATTTGTCTTTTTCAGTCTGTCCTTTTCTGACTTCCTGTCTCTGTCTCACTCTTGCGTCTGGTCTCTGCTTCTCTGTCTGTCTCTGTCTCCTCTTTAGGTCTGAACTCTTCTTCCACCCTGTGCTTCTACATGAAACCAGAGCATCACTAAAGACTCTACTTTTCTTGGTCTGTCCTTATTAGTCTTGGTAAACCTTGCCGCTCCTCTTCTAATCCTCGTTTCAGATCTTTTATTCCTTCTCATTACTCTTTATCATAATCAGAAATCATCCTTTCACCGTTAAAAGCTATATATGTTTTCAAAGTGATGTTTTCACACTTCAGCGACTAAGTGATGTTTTCTGCATGAGTGCTTCAGTTATATGAAAATAACTCTGATATTTACCATTTGTTCACCTTTTTCACATTTGAGCAGTTCTAAATATTTATTGGGCGATTTCTAGTCACTTCAGACAGTTTTATGTCAATACATGCAGTTTTTTTTTTTCCCTCCACTAATGATTGTTTTGCAAAATAAATTATAATCAGATTAATTCAGCTATAATTAGATGAAGACAACTCCGAAGTACAGTGGCTTCGCAGCTCCAGGGTTGGGCGTTAAAATTCCTGCCCGTGCCCTGTGTGCGTGGAGTTTGCATGTTCTCCCCAAGCTTCGCGGGTTTCCTCTGGGTACTCTGGGTTCCTCCCCCAGTCCAAAGACGTGTTGTAGGCTGACTGGCATTACCAAATTGTACGTAGTGTGTGAATGGGTGTGTGAGTGTGCGTGCGATTGTGCCCTGTGATGGGTTGGCACCCCAACCAGGGTTTCCCCCGCCTTGCGTCCCGTGTCCCCTGTGATAGGCTCCAGGCTCCCCATGACCCTATGTAGGATACGCAGTACAGAAAATGGATGGATGGAATTTACGACTCTAAGTACGCTAATTGAGTTGTCGACATCAATTTGCTCAAAACATAATTTTTTAAGACATAAAACAAAGACCTAATTTTCTTCGTGATGGTCAAAGTATTCCGGTCATGATTTGATCTGTTCTCTTCTTCGTGGTTTTGGGGTGCAGGAAGCGGGAGAAACCACTCCACTTTTTGATTGGTTGGCTCAACAGTTTCGGCTCTGGGTTACTGATCAGAAGGTCAGCTGTCCAAACCAAAGCACTGCCAAACTGCCACTGTTGGGCCCTTGAGCAAGGCCCTGATCCCTATCATGACTGTCCCTGCACTCTGACCCCAGCTTCCTACCAAGCTGGGATATGTGAGGGGAAAAAAATATTCACTGTGCTGTAATGTATATGTGACAAATAAATGCTGCTTCTTCTTCTTCAAAAGGAAACTGCATCAGCAGAACATTCTCAAAGCCGATTTTGTTTTGGTTATAGTGGCTGGTTATCTCAGTCGATAATGGCAACATGAGGTGCGTTGTTGTAGGTTGTGGAAATGGTCCATCAACGTAGCAACGCAGGCAGAAAAACACGTCCAAGAAGTGCTCCCGTCAAAGCGGATGAATGTATTTGTATGATTCAAGCATGCAAACGATGAATAAGATGTATTTTAATTGATTAGATTTGTTTTAATAAATTGTTTAAGCGGTTGATATAAAAACTGGTTGACTGCCTGAGGTGTCTAGAAATCACCCTGCAAGTGCTTAGAAAGGGTCAAATGTGAAAAAAGGTGAACTCCCCCTTTAAGTCATTTTTATCTTTTGAATAGACTGCATGCTGTTGGCTCTCAGAAATGAAAGCCTCTTTTCCTGGTTCATTCTGACATGTTTGCCCCCTTTAGCTCCAGTTGCATTCTTATCATCCTGAAGGAAAATTAAAACTGCAGTGTTGTTTTAAGACTGTCTTTCATCAGCCAGATAGAAATCTGTTACTCGAGGCTAGAAGTCACAGAGAGTGAATACTGTTGATTGGTGAACTGGCGAAGTTTAAAGGAAAACTCCAGCTTGAAGCAGATTATTATAGATTGTTTATTTGTAAATATTTATGTCCGACCTGTCAGTGAAAGAAGTTTAAACTAAAAAAAATAAAACTTGGACACAACTGAAGATTAATATGCTTTATTCGGGGTGGAATTTTCCTTTAATAGTCTAAGCTGTGTACCTTCATAATTAAATTAGGGGAAAGTCTCTAGATAAACTATATGGCCAAACCTATTTCAGCGTGACAGTGCCCCTGTACACAAAGTGAGCTCCATGAAGACATGGTTTGTCAAGGTTGGAGTGGAAGAACTCGAGTGTCCTGCACAAAGCCTTGACCTCAACCCTACCGAACACCTTTGGGATGAATTGGAACCCTGACTGCCCCAGGCCTCCTCACCCGACATCAGTGCTTGGCCTCACTAATGCTCCTGTGGCTCAATGAGCAAATCCCCACAGCCACGATCCAAAATCTAGTTGAAAGCCTTCACAGAAGAGTGGAGGTTATTGTAACAGCAAAGGGGGACTAAATCTGGAATGGGATGTTCAAAAAAGCACATATGGGTATGATGGTCAGGTGTCCACATACTTTTGGCCATATAGTGTATCTAGACAGTTTGTGACATACAAAATTAATACATAACTTACTGTTTGGTCTTCTTTCTGAATGTTTCTAGAGACCTATTTTAACTATAATACTCCACATTCATTTCAGATGTTATGGAGATGGTGACAACTCCACCTGCAAACTATCCAAAGTACCCTGTACCTGATGAGCCATCAATGCTAACATCTTTGTCCTCCCATTCTCTCCTGCCCTCTGAGGGCACGTCAGCCCCTTCTCCCTCCCGCGGTCTCCATCATCAACCCCGAGATCCCAGAGAACCCAGGACAAGCAATTCCAGCATGTCTTTCCGTGACAACACTCCTAGCCCCCAGAAACTGGACACTTCATGCACAGAGGGGAAAGAGCGTTCACATAGCCCGAGGAAAAGGGAAAAGAACCCTTCTGTTTCTGTGAAAAACAAAAATGTCAATGCCCAGGGGCAAGGGGACAGAGGTGGACGCTCAGCAAGCCCTAGAAAGAGTCCCAGAAAGGAACAAGAGACTGGCACCAAACAGCCATCTAAGGGATATGAGGAACCACAGAGGTATTTTGATGGGCAACATTTTAATTATGGATCTGGAGGGAACCTATACCGGGAGGAAGACATCGACTTCCGACAGGACAAGGAGACAGGAGAGACGAGGCCTGAGATCGCAAGATCAGATAACGAACGGCGTCACAGGGAGAGGGGGGTTGAGAGGGAAGCAGTACCTCAGAGGTCCAGATCCCAGATCCTCAGTGACAGGGCCATGCCAGAGGATCAGCCTACGACCCTGAACCGCAAAGGCCATCGAGAACCCAAAGAGGGCAGGTACAGAGGGGGAGCAGGCGAGGAGAGCAAAAGGGATACGAGGGGATCTAGCAGTGTCCCACCAGAGACTTCCTGGAATGGGAACCCCGGCAACAAGAAGGCTCCCATCACTCCTGGTCCATGGAAGGTCCCCAGCTCTGCTAAGATGCAGTCTCAGGTGGAGGGGCTCTGAAGTTTGGTGGAGTTCATCAGAAATGCCAGGACACTCACTGATGGTTACTCTGAATCACTGTGTAATTGATGCATATTTTTTACGCGACTTGTACAGCATACTGTATCTTCACGGACTTTGAGACGATGCATTCATGTTCATGGTATTCCGTGTTTTAAGTATCCGTGTCCTCCTGACTGGATTGGTGTGTTTCTTCCACCAACAGTGACACCTGTCAGTCTTGTATTGTGCCAATCAGAGACTCCTGCTGGAAAGACTTGACACGACTCCTGTGAGGTGCGACCATTGAATGCTCTGTTTTCCGGAATTGTGAAGGAGTGTTTTTATTTCTTTTGCTTTGATTTTTATTTCAGATTCAATGTGTACAGTCTTGTACCTTGTTTGAAATGCAGTGTGTCCTTAATGCATCTGTGACGTTTGCTTTGTCATTGCATGTATAATTCAACCAAACAACGCTAATTGTGTAAACCATGAATGAAAGCCAGCGTTGGCCTTGTTGGCTTTGATTCATTGTTAGCTGTGTTAGTGTTGCCTGATTATGCTTTGAGTCAGTAAGTGTGATCAGAGTGCGCACTTATATTATTTAAGCTCAACATTACAGTTATCAGCTTTGCAGTGTATTTTAGATCATTTTTTTTAAAAGATGGTTCCTCCTTTAACTGACCAGATACTTGTGCTTAAGTATATTGTTTACTACATGTGAGCTTATGAAGAACACTATGTAATTTATTGAAATGGAAAAGAAATTGCAAATATCTTAATATTTCTGTAATCACGTCTAAACATTGTGCTCCAGATCCTAAAGAGCTTGATTCATCCTTCCTTGCTTTAGGGTTGCTGACTCAGTGCACTACATGCTTTAGGGTATGTATTTTTCACATTGCTGTAGCTTTTACAATTATGCATTGTGTATCATATAGCAAGGTGTGTACATTGGGGTTAAAACTAAATAAATGAACTAAATACTTGGTCATATCATTAAGATTAAATGAAGGTAAAATGGGGATATCCAGGGTAAAGTGGGGGTAAATCATATTTTTTCATACAATCTAACATATATTTTGTCCTATTTCTTTATATCTTAAAAAAACAAACAAACAAACAAACAAAAAAAACCAACATATATGGATCAATTTTTTGGTAACCAGATATTATTATTGGCGAACAGGTTGATGTAAAATGAGAATAATTTCTCTCTATATAAGGTCTATGCTTGTCTGAAAGCCAAAATGAAAGCCAAAATATATAAAATAAAATATATATAAAGGGTTATAACTTTAAATCCATGTAGCTCATCAAATGTAGCTGATTTGGCTGTGTATCTACGTGGGTTTTGCATTATTATGGTTCGGAATTTATGTTTTCCATAAACACGAACAACTCTAAAACGTCTCTTCCTGTTAATATATCATTGTGGTTGTTATTATAGGTGTGCACAGATCTGTGAAGAGTGGCAGTTTGATACTTGTACATCTGACTTCGATTCCCAGTTCCATCCGATAGTTCCACCCCATAGAAAGACCATTTTAGTCCTTCTGATGTAACATACTCTCAAACAAATTATCATTTTGCAATACAAATTTATGTAATGCCATTGCATGGTATTTAAGAACTGACATCTGCTTAGTCCTGATTAAAAATGTGAAGCCTTTATGGACCGTTGGAATGATTTTTACTGAAAATGAAACTGGGTTTGTTGTTTGATTCCTGTGGTCCATGTCCTGTGTGTGTATGTCATCTCATCTCATGTATATGAAACTGTGGCCTTGCTTTGCTTTATTTTAAAGAAGAAGAAGAAAAAAAAAAAAAAAAAAGGCCTTCTGGTCTCTACATTGTGGTAGTTGTAAATGTTTATAAAATGTACAGCAACTGTTTTAAATACTTGCGTTCACTCAGAAAAAAAAAATCTGTAAATCACTCCATTATTTTTTTAATTAAAAAAAAAGAGAATATATATGTAGTGGTGAAAAGAATTTAATCTGGTCATGACATTCTGTTCATGCACTGAGAAATAAAGTTTTAAAGGAAGTCATTTTGTTGTGGTGCTTTTTTGTCATTTCCTCTTGTTAATAAACTTTTTTTTTTTTTTGCACATACTATCTACTTTGAAATTGTTGGCACCCTTAAGAGAATGAACAAAAAATGTTTCTTGATTCATAAACATCTTTTTGGGGGAATGTATGCTCTTATGTATTTCTTATGTCATAAGAAATTTTGTTTGATTGTTGCCTTTGAGTGTGTTCTGTGGTAAAATGTTAGGTATTCAGGTAAAATCTCTTCATCATCCAAGGCCATAAGGAAAACCAAGAAGCTGTTAACAAAAATTAGACAAATGGCTGTTAACCTGTACAAGTCAGGGTCATCACTGGGATGCATCTGGCGTGTCTGTATGGTTGGCTTATCGCTAAAGAAATAGGGTTGGTTAAATATTACACTACTTCTTAAATATTACCTTTACTGATGGAAAAGCCCTGACGGCGCGTAAAGACGGATTTACATTCAATTAGTGTGAGGTACCAGGACACTCCATTACTCAACAGCTTCAAGTTGGAGTAAAAGTGTAAAGCTCTTTTCCAAAAAGTGACTGTCGCATAACTGCCAATTTTTTCTAAACTCTATATTTTTTCTTCTTCTTCTTTTTCTTCAAAACAAGACATGGTTAGAAAAGGGAATAGTGTGCGGGAAGATGCACAGCCAGAAACACTCAGATGAACCATGTTTGTTGCTAACGATCTGCTACTGCAGGGAGAGATGCATCCCTGGGGGCGGGGCAAATATGATCTAGAGAGCATTTAATTGGACGAGCATAAGTCTAGTACAGAATGAGTCATCAAAAAAAATATATAATTCTTAAATATACTATTTCTAGGTTTTTGTATGTACTGTCATATTGGTTTCAATAACACAAAGGGACAGGTACAAAAACAACTCAAACACCCATTTTAAATTTCAGGTGCACTTTAAGGAAACATAAAAAGATATTTTTATGAATTCATTTTTTAAGTGTTGAAATAAAATTCTACATCAGTGGTTTTAAGCTCAAAATATCACTTGGTGCATGTGATTTTTTTTTCTTTCTGCTTGGCAATAATTCTTGACTCGTGGCTATATTTAGTGTCTTACATCCTTAACACTGAGACAATGCTTCATTTCCTTGCGCCATTAGCAGTCGCTTACTGTACAGCGCGTGCCCGCAGGAAGCCCCGCCCACCTAAAAATAAAAAAAAAATTAAAAAATTCCCAGTTACACGCTGACGTCAGCTACTGGACAAGGCGCGTGCAGCAGCGCACGCACATCTCCTCGAGCGAGCCAGCGCGGAAACCTACAGCTCCCAGAAACCAGCTCGCCGTGCGCGTGCGCGTTTTAGCAAGCGAGAAAGGAAGACTACACATGAGAGGCTTGTGATAGGACGCGCGTGTTAAGGACTACACATCCCAGGTGGTACACAACCCAAAAAAGGACATGCGCCGTAGACTTTTCAAAGGCTTTTAAATTTGAGTGCAAAATGGCTGCGCAGGTCGACTTGGTGCGTGTTAAAGTGGAGGAGAAGCCTAGGGATGGTGTGGAGGCAGTGAGCAAAGAGAAGAAGAAGAAGAAGAAACGCGAGCACTCGCCATGCACGGAGAAGAATTCGAGGCCAGAGAAGGAGGCGAAAAAAATGAAGCTACATCACCACCAACACCACCATCACCAAAATGCTCAACAACAACGAGTACCTCAGCAGCAGCAGCAGCAGAAGACTTCTCACGGGATAAACTTCAGCAGCAAAGAGCTAGCGCCTGTTCAGCACCGCAGTCACCACCATCACAACAACCACCACGGCCCGAAGAAGGACGCGGCTATGGTTTGGCCGCCTCGAAAGGCGACACCGCTGCCTCACAAACCTGCTCCCGCTCCGCTCTTCACTTTCACTCCGCTTAAAGTAGCGAAGGCCGAGAGCCGCCACAGCACCAAGCCCCAGAAACACCCGGAGAAGGACCCTGTGAAGCTGAAACCTAAGAAGGAAAACGCAGGGGTTAACGTGAAAGTGGACTCCTGTAAGAAGCAGACAGGTAATAAAACTCTACACCTTGTCGGTGAAACTTTGTTGTATTTACACGTACAAACCCGGGTAGCCTTGTGTGTCTGAGTGTGTGAACGCCCACCCGTGCGCGCGACTCTGTTAGTGTTACCTCAGTTTGTTTCCATAAACAACACTCTTCTCTACAACTTTTATTTATTTATTTATTTTCGCAGTTAACTACACAGTGGCGCGAACTGAGTCACCTCAGAAAGCTGACAAACTTTGCTTTGGAATGTAGAAATATCACCGACTAGTGTCAAAACTGCCATGTTTTGCATTTCCGTTTAATTTTCTGTGACTGGAAGGGATACTGAAGTAACCAGATATATGGCTGCGTTCACAAACACTTTCTGATGTCTGTCAAAAAAAAAATATCCTTAATTCAAATTAATTCTCATTATTCATAGGCCGAAATCGATGTCGACTGACATTCAGGAACACATTCATGTAGTTATCCATCAGTCAGTCATGTGACAGCAGTGCAGTGGATAAATGAATGAAAATCAGATCAGGAGATTCAGGTAAATTTTCACATCAGACATCAGAATGGAGGGATTTTTGATCGTTGGGCTACAACAGCAGAAGACCACATCGGGTTCTTCTCCTGTCAGCCAAGAACAGGAACCTGAATGTACAGTAGTGGGTACAGACTCACCAAATCTAAACAGTTACTTTTCTGCTCACCACGGTTGTAAAGAGTGGTTATTTGAGTTACTGTAGCCTTCCTGTCAGCTCGAACCAGTCTGGCCATTCTCCTCTGTCATCAACGAGCCTCATAACTGCCGCTCACTGGATGATTTTTTTAAATTTTTTTTAATTTTTTTGCACCTTTTGTGTGTAAACTCTAGAGATTACTGTGTGTGAAAATCCCAGGAGATTCCTGCAAGTTTCAGAAATACTCAAACCAGGCCATCTGAAACCGACAACCATGCAATGGTCAAAGTCACCGAGCTCACAGTCCACCCCCATTCTGATATTTTGATGTGAACATTAACTGAAGCTCTTGACCTGTATCTGCATGATTTTATGCACTGCCATATGATTTGATATTTGTAATCATGTGCAAGGGTATTAATATAGTTGTCAGTGAGTGTATGTATATTGTGCTATCGGGATCATTCAGAATGTAATTTTTCATCCTTGTAAAGACAGTGCAAGTCTCAATATATGAAAAGACCTGGTAGCTTTCCTAAAAAGTGCAGAACTGATGCACAGCTCTTCTTGACACCTCACCAAGAGTCTTGATCAAAATTATCTTTATATTTATTTATTTGTTAGGTGAGCAGAATGAAGTCTAAGCATAAAGCTCTTAAAGGAGTGATGTAACAAATCTCACCTAACTGCACAGGAACAAGTGTTTTGGGTTGCGATGCCTTGATAACACTCAGTACTTGATACTGATACTGACTTATGTGAAACAGCATCAAGCTTTGTGTCATGCCAGTCAACATAACACATGTTTATGATAAAATACAGTGGTTCAGATTGGAAAATATTTCAAATCCAAGCCAAAGTTTTGGTCAGTTGTCAGCGCTGTACCAATACTTGGGGTCATTGGTACATTCCTAGTTCTAACAAGAATAGAGAGCTAAACTAACTAAACATGGTGGTAATAAGAGGGCTGATGCAACACTTACGACTGCTACAAACATACTGTAGACTTGTACCTAAGAGCTTCTGCTATAATCATAAAGACTATGACGTTCATACTGAACATCCCTTTAACAGGCTAAGTACTGTTTGACAAACTCTGAACGATAGTCTTACCAATCAAAGAAATCCAACTAGATAGAGTAAAGCACATGACAAAGGTCGTTACTTACCACACATGTAACTGGAGAAATGCACCAAGATATGTTGATCTCTTTACTGCTTTAATGTCACGCCAACCAACATTTGACTTTTCCCAGAGCCCAATAATGAGAATGGAAAGCCTCAGACCTTGGAAGAGTACCTGCTGAAAAAGAAGAAGAAAAAGAAAAGGCACCGGGAAGACGAGCAGCGCGGCAAGCGATTGCGGACATCTGACAAGGGGATCCAGACTGATGACTGCCCTTCTTCCGCCGATGACAAGGCTGTCCTCGCCAACATCAAAGATGAAAAACTCGATCACATTGGTGCGAACGAGGGTCCAGGCTCACCTTTCCTCTCACATCACGACCACTCCATTCGCAGCTCATGCCTGAAGACAAGCTCACGTTTTAGCAGGCTCATTCACGAGGAGGTGCAGCCCAATGGTGGGGCATCCATTCTGCATGCGTATGCCGATGAAATATCGCTCTTGCAGCCTGGGGAGAAGGAGAGGTTTGCGCGTGAGTTCCTTGAGATGACTTTTAGTGAAATCCCCAAAGGAGCGGCACGGTATGCACTTTCTGTGGTCCATGGCGCTGCTGCCTACCTCCCCGACTTCTTGGACTACTTTGCCTTCAACTTCCCCAACACACCGGTCAAGATGGAGATTCTCGGAAAGAAGGACATCGAGACCACCACTATCTCCAAGTTTCACTCCCAGGTAAGGAGAAAGATTTTTTTTGGATCACTGCGTGATTTGTGAAACTGCACCACTGGACAGCATCTCAATTCCTAGACCATATTCTACTTTTTGCCCTTTAAATGCACCACACAGAATCCTTCTACTTGTAGATCAGGTCTTGTATTTAGAGTGGAACAAGAATCATGAGGAAAAGACTTTCCAGAAGGATAGAGCACCTTGTACTCGGAGTCTGCTGTACTAAAAAATGTAGCTTATTCAGACCAGCTGCCAAACCAATGGTAAAATGGTCTGCACTTATATAATGGTAGATGACAACACTTTGTGATATGCCACAACTAACATCATAGACATTTTAAAGGAAATAACATAACAGTATGGCAGTTAGAAAATTGTCCAACTGACCAATCTAGTCAGTGATGAGGAAGCTGGAAAATAACTTACCAGTTGGTCTATCAGCTCAGTCTGTTTTTTTGGCAGCTAATCAATTCGGACCAACCTGCATTCTTCAGGACTGTAGGAAAAGTTCATATAAAGAATTGAAATATCAGAAAACAAATATGGAGCTAAAGTATTTTGAAGCCACCAGCTAAGGAGGGTGACAACTAGCACATGCTTCCTCAGAGACTCGTGAAACCAGAGCATCTTTTGAAACTGCTGCTCACGCTACGTCACAGAGCAACTGAACACAATCTGACAAAAGTGCCGTCAGCACTCTTCCGCATACATGAACTCTCAGACACCCACGATAAAAACGGTTAATGTCGCTGTGGTTGAATATGGAGAGAGAGTATGCCATCCCTCCCACCCAGAGAGCATGGCTAGTTTTGCTGTCTTGGATTCCCAGCCTTGGACAGCCTTCTCTGTTTTCAATATGATACCAATTGCAGGTGTGAAGGGGTATACCCGGTTAACCATCATTACTTGTTATACACAATACCTACATGGAGTCAGAGAAAATTTGAAAAAGAAAAGCCGGATCTGCCAGTATACTAATGCAGAGAGCTGCACTTTCATGTTGTGGAAGTTCGATGTGTACATCTAGACTGTAAAAGTCTTGGGAGCAGCTGGTTTTTACTCCCATGCTGGTGGGAGAGGGTGGACAGATGCACTGTATGGCCAAAAGTATGTGGACACCTGACCATCACAACCATCCTGTTGCCTCATAATTGTACAGTTGTCTTTGTATGCTGTAGAATTAAGATTTCCTTTCACTGGAGCTAAAGTCCAGTTCACAAAATGCGCAGACAGACGCAGACGCTCACCAAATTTTAAAAGTTGGCCATTGGATTTAGAATGTTGGGAAACACGACTGTCATTCACACCGCTCAACAGACACCCACAAACTTTTTTACAGACGGTCAGACTGATTTAAAAATGGATGATCCTTTGATCCTGATGATCCCACAATCAAAATTTTATTAAGTTACTAGTGTATTTTCGTGTCGTTCTTCACCTGAAAAGAGTGAAAAGAAAGAGGTTGTGGTTGAAGCCTTGGTTGTTGCGATGTGAGCGACAGGGCACTTGTTTACTTATTTATACAGAGAACTGCAGACAGAGGATGTGCAGAGCTTTCAAAATTTTACTCTGTTGTCCAGGGGCATAACCTGGCCTGGGCATTCGGGGCTGTAGCCCTGGAGACTTTTTCTTTAGCCCTGAATAATTTTCCACTTAGAGCAGTTTGTCACTATGTAACTGCACATCTTCAGTGAATGGAGGCAAGACCAATCAGACAGGGCTTACTGGAAAATACGTGGAAATACTTTGGTCTTATTGGCTGACAAGTCTCAAATCTGCCAAACACTAGCTCAAACAGTCAGTTTGAGGGAACAGTGGATATACTGGGTTGGTAAGGTGTGTAAATGTCTATGAGTTCCATGTTATGTGAACAGAACATAAGGACAGCTGATATACTTTGCATGGCACTGTAGTAGCTAATACATAACCCATACGGTGATACCTTAGTTGTGCCTCCCCTTGGCTAGCGGCACGAAACTAGCCTAGTCTCGTGTTCGATAGCCAAAAAGTTTTATATTTTATCTGTCTTTAAGTCCTGCAAACAGTGATAACACCCCAGGCAAGTTTTATGATAAATCCAACTTTTTTGCCCAATTTTCACATTTTTTTTTTAAGCAACTAGCCCTCACATGCAAGAAAAATGCATGGAAATAGTCTATTTAGAAGTATGTACACCTAGCGCTTGGGCTTTTGTTTCTATGGAGTTTGCAGGGACGCTTGCCTCATCGGCATGGCAACGGTTCGTGCCCAAGTCAGATTACATCAGAGTTTGTTGGAAAATCATACCACGCTGCTCGGACTTTAAACGACCCAACAGACGCCGATTGAACATGTTCAGTCGATGAAAACGAATGCCGAAAAATGGCAACAGATGCTGACCGGGTTATCACACTGATCCGACAAAACCCAACAAACGTGTCCGTTGGCATTAGTTGTGTCTGTCTGTGCAGTGTAAACTGGGTTTAAGAGGCCCAAACCTGTTACAGCATTACTGTGCCCCTGTGCACAAATTGAGGTCTATGGTTTGCCAAGGTTGGTGTGGAAGAACTTGATTGGCCTGCACAAAGCCCTGACCCCAACCCCACTGCACACCTGCACACCCCACAGATTAACTGGAACACCAACTTCACTCCTGGCCTTCTTTCTTGGACATCGGTGCCCAACTTCTTGTGGCTGAATGAGCACAAATCCCCACAGCCATGCTCTAAAATCTATTGGAAAACCTTCCCAGAATAGTGGAGTCTGTTACAGCAGCAATGGGGGAACAATTCAATATTAATTATTAATGCCCATAGTTTTGGGAATGGGATGTTCAGTACTTAGGTGTCCACCATACCTTTGGCCATATAGTGTATGAAGCTTGTGGGATTAAAGAGATACAAAGTTCAGTACAACGCCATTAAAATATTATTAAACACTATTAAAACACCTGTAACAGACATTCACAGATAATGGAAATGATGCTTTTGTTTTCACTGTGCTGGGCTGTATCACACTGGTGTGAAAAGCACAGTAACTGTACACTATTAAGGTTGACGAACACAGTAGGTGTGGTTTAGACACTGTTTAAAAATGCTGCTGTACAGGCATGTTTTAATGGATGAGGTTGAGCCAACATAGCAGAGGTTTCACATTAATCAAGGGCAATATTCCTCTCCTGCTCACTACATCACACTAGGTATTATTTACTTACATCTGGCGTCCAGTGCAGTCCAAAGTGCATTAACCATCTACGGAAGTGGATAGCGCCGAATTCGCCTGCGCTGTCTGGAAACCAAACATTTTTTCCATGACGTTCTGGGCTAGACACTTAAATATTAACAAACCACTGTTTTGAACCTTGAGTAGTGAGTCAGTTGACATTTGATACTGAACAGCTGAGGATTTTCTGTCAGTCTGTCTAGTTTTCGCTACTTGAATCGCTGAGAGAAATCCATGAGAGGGCTTGTAGAAAATAACCAACAGCATACAACGAATTCCAATCTCTGCCTCATAGACATTTAGTCCTGATAAGTTCTAAATAAAATATGTATGGTCTAGGTTTTAGGTGATTACGAAGTGTAGTCAAGTTTGAAGTAAGAGTAAGTATGCGAAAAATGAGGAAACATAATTTCACATAAATAATTCCACGGTGCTCTCTTCTTTTAACTCGTATGACCCGAACTTTATTTGCATTATTTTGATGTTGCATATGAGTTCTGATCACAGGCTGAGTTTTAAACGTGTGTGTGTGTGTGTGTGTGTGTGTGTCCACGCTTGTAGGTGAGTCGAACATACTGCTCTGGGACATATCGAGCTGGCCCCATGAGACAGATCAGCCTGGTGGGGGCCGTGGACGAGGAAGTAGGGGATTATTTCCCGGAATTCCTGGACATGCTGGAGGAATCGCCATTCCTCAAGGTCAGCAGACTTCCTGTTGTTAAAATATAGAACAAAGTCTTGATGAATCTACTTAATGAATATTGCTGTTGAAGGTTGGCTCTTACAGAAGCCGTGAACCACAAGTAGCGCATGCAAATGTTAAAGCGCTTTGTCATGATTCCGAGAATATCTTATTATTTCGACTTAACTTATTTCACGATGTTATGATTTCAAGTTAGTATCTTATTTTAAGACATGTCCTTATTTCACCTTAATACAATACATCCTAAAGTCAACACAACAAATATAAATTCTGTTTTGATGATTAGAATTAGCACTGATTATCATGATACACTGTGAACACAGTGCAGTTCTTCATGCTCTGCATAGAGTATAGAATAGGAAAACTTGGATTTTATTTGATTAAAAATTGGCCTCTTTTAATGACAAGTCAAAAGCAACACAATTCCCTCAGTAGTACTGCAGTGTTCTGAAAGACTAAGTGGCAGAAGGTTAAATTGTGTGTCTGTGTGTACAGATGACCTTGCCATGGGGCACCCTGTCCAGTCTGAAGCTGGACTGCCGCTCTCAGAGTGACGACGGGCCCATCATGTGGGTTAGACCGGGAGAGCAGATGGTTCCCACAGCTGATATGCCCAAATCTCCATTTAAGAGGCGCAGGTAGGCCTATTTAACTTTGTAGCTTCACTTTGTAGCTGTTTTTAGCAGGGGTTCTCAAAAGTTTTGTAGTCGCTGACTGTAATAGACCCACTCAGGACAGATTTATATCATTATTTAAATGTGTGCAATAATATTTAGGCTTTTTTATTAGATCCATTGAGTTTTTATTCCTGAACTTTCCACTTACGGAACATATTAGGTCCAAGTTGTTTTATTGAGTTATTGAGGTTTGGATTAAGCCCATTCAATTCAAGTGACCTGTCAGGCTAATAAGTATGAGAACTCAATAATAAATACACTATATGGCCAAGTGTGTGTGTGTGCACCTGACCATCACAACCAGCAGTGCTTGCAGAACATCTCTTTCCAAAACCATGGGCATTAATATGGAGCTAGTCCCCTCTTTGCTGCTGGAACAGACTCCACTCTTCTGAGAAGGTTTTCCACTAAATTTTGGAGCGTGACTGTGGGAATTTGTGCTCATTCAATCACAAGAGCATTGGTGAGGTCAGGCACTGATGTTGGGTGAGGAGGCCTGGCGCACAGTCGGCGTTCCAGTTCAAAGGTGTTCAGTGGGGTTGAGGTCAGGGCTCTGTGCAAACCATGTCTTAATGTGCCTCGCTTTGTGCGTAGTTGTTGTCATGCTGGAAAAGATTTGGACCTTTTACTTCCAGTGAAGGGAAATCATAATGTGACAAAGGCAATGTATACAATTGTGTGCTTCAAACATTGTGGCAACCCACATATGGGTGTAATGGTCAGATGTTCACAAAGCTTTGGCCATATAGTTTGCTGGTTTGTGATTTTTTCACAACTGTAACTACAAAAAAAAATCATGGCCTCCCTGGCTAGGCTTCGCAGACCCCTGGAGGTCCTCTGACCCCATTTCCAGAACTATTGCTCTAGTAAATGTTTATATTATAACTTTGCCCATGAAGATAGGAGTTCAGAGTTCAGGTTTCCTGTTTACACTGCTCTCACACACCTAATTCAACCCCTTTCATTTTCAAGCCTTTGATCTGTTCAGTTTTGTGTGTTACAGCAGGGTTAAACTTTAAAGCAGCGCAGTTGTAGCTCAGTGGTTAAGGTTAAGTTCTGTACAAATTAAGTGAGATTAATAAAATTAGGAATGTATAGTGGTCCTCTGCCTCCATGCGGTATGTGTGTAGAACTGTACTTCAGTGAAGTTATATAAACAGAAATCCAGTTTATAAGCAGCTTACGTTCTACGTACAGGTCCATGAATGAGATCAAGAACCTGCACTACCTGCCGAGGACGAGTGAGCCACGTGAGGTTCTGTTTGAGGACCGGACGAGAGCGCACGCCGATCATGTTGGCCAGAGTTTTGACTGGCAGAGCACGGCCGCTGTGGGGGTCCTCAAAGCCGTGCAGTTTGGAGAGTGGTGAGTTTGGTTACGTGTTTGCATACTGATTACATTCATGTTGTACACTTTCTGTTTACAGAATTTTTTTTTTTTTTTTTTTTTTTGGGGGGGTAATTTTTGAAAAAATGCATAGACATTAAAAAGAATCTGTTGGTTGTACCCTAGCGTATTGGACAAATACATTTTTGGTTATTGTCTTGATGTTGCAGTAAATGACACATTAATCTAAAAATAGTCAATTTGACAATAAAAATATATCAATCTTAAATTTATACGCAGTAAACAGGTATACGCAGGTCTTTAAGTTCCTTAGCTCATGCTTGCACTATAATCCTTTTAACTAGCTATCCAAAGCTTCTTATACACAGTCAAATGATGTATTTAACCTTCTCGCCCTATTTACAGGCTGACATTTCACCATGCAAATGTCTACTGATTGTTGGACAGTACAGTAAAACCTGTAATGCCAGCTCTGAGACTCTCACTGTTTATCTCGTCTGTTTTTACATAGTGACTGAGTGCATAGTATTTGCTGAACATTTCAAGGACAGCGCTCCATTCAAGGTGGTCAAAACTGGCATTACTCAAGCCAGTGGTCCATAAAAAAAATAATTTCTACAATCAAGTCAATTCAAGTAGATTTTTATTGTCATTCCTCTATATAGTGTGTATACTTTGGAATGAAATGACGTTTTTTCAGGACCATGGTGCAACACAGAACAGTGCACAAGACTACATAAAGTGCAGATACACAACAGTGTGAGACGAGTGCAAAACAATAAGTACACAGGACAGTAAATACACAGGACAATAAATACACAGAACATTGACTGTAAACTGTAAACATAGACCGTAAACTATAACCTATTGTGTAATGTAGCAGCAAAGGTATAGCGGTAATACTGGCAGCAAAAAAAGTGAGTTCCATAGTAAAGTGACTGATGCAGCTATGTAAAGTGCAGTGTGCAGTAGAGTCTTACTGGGTTAGGTATTTGACTGGCCCAGGTGAGCATTGGGAGGCAGCAGCGTGTTGAGTAATCTGACTGCCTCAGGGAAGAAACTATTGCGGAGTCTGCTGGTCGTGGAACGGATGCTCCTGTACCTTCTGCCGGATTGCAGGAGGGTGAATAGTCCGTGAAAAGGGTGAGAGGGGTCGCCCACAATACTGGTGGCTTTGCGGATGCAGCGGTTGTTGAAGGAGGTGTCGACGGTGGGTAGAGAGACCCCGATGATCTATTCAGCTGTCCTCACAATTCGCTGTAGGGTCTTGCGGTCAGAGGCTGTGCAGTTCCCGTACACAATCATCATGATCACAGTGAGACAGCTGGTCAGGATGCTCTCTGTCGTCCCTCTGTAGAAGGAGATGAGGATGGGAGGGGGGATGAGGATGGGATTGGCTCTCTTCAGCCTCTACAGGAAGTGGATGCTGTGCTGGGCCTTCTTGACTAGGCAGGTGGTGTTGAGGGTCCAGGAGAGGTCCTCAGTCATGTGCACACCAAGAAACTTGGAGCTTTTGGACTCTCTCCACAGTCGTCGCATTGATGTGCAGTGGTGAGTGGTCCATTTGGGTTCTCCTGAAGTCGACAATCATCTCTTTAGTCTCATCAACATTAAGAGATAGATTGTTGTCTCTACAAAATTCTGCAAGCTGGTTCACCTCCTCCCTGTATGCTGACTCATCATTACAGTTGTGGGCCTCATCAGCAACAGTGTCATCAGCAAACTTGATGATGTGATTAGAACTGAACTTAGCAGCACAGTCGTGAGTCAGCAGGGTGAACAGCAGTGGACTGAGCACACAGCCCTGGGGGGCGCTGGTGTTCAGTGTGGTGGTGCTGGACGTGGAGTTGCCGAACCTGACGGACTGGGGTCTCCTGGTCAGAAAGTCCAGGATCCAGTTACAGAGGGAGGCGTTTAAACCCAGCAGGCTCAGCTTTGTTGTCAGTTGTTGTGGGATGATTGTGTTGAATGCTGAACTGAAGTCTATGAACAGCATCCTTACGTAATTGTCCTTTTTATATAGATGGGTCAGAGACAGATGAATGGTAGCAGATATGGCGTCCTCTGTTGAGCGGTTGGGACGGTATGCGTACTGAAACGGGTCCAGTGTGGTGGGAAGACTGCTCTTTATGTGTTTCATGACTAGCCGCTTGAAGCACTTCATGATGATCGGTGTGAGTGCAACAGGCCGGTAGTCATTCAGGCAGGATTGAGGATGATTTCTTTGGCACAGGGATGATTGTGGTCGTCTTGAAGCACACTGGGATGACTGCTTGGCTCAGGGAAATGTTGAAGATGTCTGTGAGGACATCTGCAAGCTGATCAGCACATTCCCTGAGTGATAAAGTGAATTCTGCTGTTTTTGTTGAGATTGTTGAGTGGATTATTATTGGATGCCTTTTGAAGCGACACTGTTTAAACAGAAAAATTTGAACAGCGTTTTTACTGGGCTGACATTAAAATCATTCAACGTTGTTCTCAATAGTAGCATTTTTGGTTATATTACAGTAGACTGATATTGCTTGTATTATATCTTGTGAAAGTGTAAAATCGAAATAAAAGAGCTTATCAGGTTACAGTAAGCAAAAGAGTGTTCCAGTATGAGGTTGAGTGTGTGTAGGCCTAGGGGCGTTTGCATTTTGCATTTGTACTGAATCTGGATTTCTTGATGAGGCTAAAAGTGCAGGTGATTATGCACTTTTTTTTTTTCTTGCCGATTTTTAGTAGAGCATCTAGCAATTTATTAGGAAAATAAAAAAATATATGATCTTCAAAACGCCCATGGCAGGTTTGTATTTAACTCACTGTGTAGCACTGAGCCGAAATAAACCAACCCTTTTCCTCTTTATGTCTCTGTTCTGTCTCACAGGAGTGACCGGCCAAGGATAACCAAAGATGTTGTGTGTTTTCATGCAGAGGACTTTAACGACGTTGTTCAGAGGCTTCAGCTCGACCTGTATGAACCGCCTGTATCTCAGGTAAGAGCAGTGTTTCTGTTCATTATATGATCTCACAGTCCAGTAATTTGTAATGTACATGGCTTGAAACAACATTGTCAGTAGTCTGAGGGCAGTGAGATAGCTGACCTGATATTGAGTGGGTAAGAATGAGACTTATTTGTGACTTTGCAGCTGGCTTGAGGGCCTCGGGGGGAGTTCAGGTCTGGGTCATTGTGTCACAAATCCTAGACTTTGTGTGTAGCAGTCTGGGGAAAATCCATTGGATGTGACTGGCTGAATTCTGGAAACCAGCCAAGATGACAAAAGAAACGAAAGTCGTTTCCTGTTGTTGTAGTGGTGGGGTATTTTTTTGTTGCGTTTTTGAAAGTACACTGAAAAGTGCGACTGAATAAACGCGAGCGGAGCTCAGTTAAAATTCCGCCTGTCTTCCGAATCTTCTTCCACGCCCTCGCACACTGGGGTTTTATGCACGAATAATTTAAAAACACATTTAATTAAAATAAAACAATCATCATGATCACTTTTATTTCCTGTCCATAGGCCTAATGATTTATAAACGATATCTCCAGTGCTCTGCCATCACACGCATGAGATCATACGCTTGTGAGGCTATACGGTTACCATAACAACCAATAGAAAGTACAGCAGCATATTACGGTTACAAATTCGAAATGGCGGACAAAGCAAAAGCAGGTAGAGCGCCAAAAAACCCCAAAAACATACCATTTTCGCCCTTTACAGTGAGGAATTCAAAATGTGTGTCTAATTTGTCAAAAACAAATTAAAAAAAAAAAAACATATATACAGGTGCATCTCAATAAATTAGAATGTCGTGGAAAAGTTCATTTATTTCAGTAATTCAACTCAAGTTATGAAACTCGTGTATTAAATAAATTCAATGCCACAGATTGAAGTAGTTTAAGTCTGGTTCTTTTAATTGTGATGATTTTGGCTCACATTTAACAAAAGCCCACCAATTCACTATCTCAACAAATTAGAATATTTCATAAGACCAATAGAAAAAACATTTTTAGTGAATTGTTGGCCTTCTGGAAAGTATGTTCATTTACTGTACATGTACTCAATACTTGGTAGGGGCTCCTTTTGCTTTAATTACTGCCTCAATTCAGCGCGGCATGGAGGTGATCAGTTTGTGGCACTGCTGAGGTGGTATGGAAGCCCAGGTTTCTTTGACAGTGGCCTTCAGCTCATCTGCATTTTTTGGTCTCCTGTTTCTCATTTTCCTCTTGACAATACCCCATAGATTTTCTATGGGGTTCAGGTCTGGTGAGTTTGCTGGCCAGTCAAGCATACCAACACCATGGTCATTTAACCAACTTTTGGTGCTTTTGGCAGTGTGGGCAGGTGCCAAATCCTGCTGGAAAATGAAATCAGCATCTTCAAAAAGCTGGTCAGCAGAAGGAAGCATGAAGTGCTCCAAAGTTTCTTGGTAAATGGATGCAGTGACTTTGCTTTTCAAAAAACACAATGGACCAACACCAGCAGATGACATTGCACCCCAAATCATCACAGACTGTGGAAACTGAACACTGGACTTCAAGCAACTTGGGCTATGAGCTTCTCCACCCTTCCTCCAGACTCTAGGACCTTGGTTTCCAAATGAAATACAAAACTTGCTCTCATCTGAAAAGAGGACTTTGGACCACTGGGCAACAGTCCAGTTCTTCTTCTCCTTAGCCCAGGTAAGACGCCTCTGACGTTGTCTGTGGTTCAGGAGTGGCTTAAAAAGAGGAATACGACAACTGTAGCCAAATTCCTTGACACGTCTGTGTGTGGTGGCTCTTGATGCTTTGACCCCAGCCTCAGTCCATTCCTTGTGAAGTTCACTCAAATTCTTGAATCGATTTTGCTTGACAATCCTCATAAGGCTGCGGTTCTCTCGGTTGGTTGTGCATCTTTTTCTTCCACACTTTTTCCTTCCACTCAACTTTCTGTTAACATGCTTGGATACAGCACTCTGTGAACAGCCAGCTTCTTTGGCAATGAATGTTTTTGGCTTACCTAGTGAACCAAACTGAGAGACCATTTTGAAGGCTCAGGAAACCTTTGCAGGTGTTTTGAGTTGATTAGCTGATTGGCATGTCACCATATTCTAATTTGTTGAGATAGTGAATTGGTGGGTTTTTGTTAAATGTGAGCCAAAATCATCACAATTAAAAGAACCAAAGACTTAAACTACTTCAGTCTGTGTGCACTGAATTTATTTAATACACGAGTTTCACAATTTGAGTTGAATTACTGAAATAAATGAACTTTTCCACGACATTCTAATTTATTGAGATGCACCTGTGTGTGTGTGTGTGTGTGTGTGTGTGTGTGTGTGTGTGTGTGTGTGTGTGTGTGTGTGTGTGTGTGTGTGTGTGTGTGTATATATATATGTATATATATGTGTGTATATATATATATATATATATATATATATATATATATATATATATATATATATAAAACAAAACAAAACATATCTCGGATAAACGAATCTCTCAAAATAATTTCTCAAACTCCAAATTTAGTGTATGTGCATATTTTACATGGTGGATCTTGCCATAATAAAATAATAATAATATGGAAAAAGTAGATCCCTTGTCAAAGAAGTGTGAGCACCCCTGGCTTACACACTGTGCCAATGACAGTGTACAACATTTTAAAATGTTAAGTGACCAAATAAACGTATAGAAAATGTGAATGATTTTCCCAGGCTGACAGCTATTCTGATTTATTTGCAGTATCCACTAATATTGGCACCCTTGATAAATATGAGCAAAGAAGGCTGTGAAAAATTCTTTATTGTTTAACGTTTTGATCTTTTGTTCAAAGAAATTCACAAAAATACTCTGCTCTCATGGATATCAAACAATTGCACACAAAACAGGTTTATAAAAAAATCTTTGTTAAATATAGGTGTGCAACAATTTTGAGGTCCACGCTGGTGGACTCTCCTCTTCAGTTCACCCCACAGGTTTTCTATGGGTTTCAAGTCAGGGGACTGGGATGGCCATGGCAGGACCTTGATTTTGTGGTCAGTAAACCATTTTTGTGTTGATTTTGATGTATGTTTTGAATCATTGTCCTGCTGGAAGATCCAACCACGGCCCATTTTAGGTTTTCTGGCAGAGGCAGTCAGGTTTTCATTTAATATCTGTTGATATTTGGTAGAGTCCATGATGCCATGTATCCTAACAAAATGTCCAGGTCCTCAGGCAAAAAAACAGCCCCAAAACATTAAAGAGCCACCACCATATTTAACCGTGGGCATGAGGTACTTTTCCATATGGCTACCTCTCTGTGTGCGCCAAAACCACCTCTGGTGTTTATTGCCAAAAAGCTCTATTTTGGTTTCATCTGACCATAGAACCCGATCCCATTTGAAGTTCCAGTAGTGTCTGGCAAACTGAAGATGCTTGAGTTTGTTTTTGGATGAGAGTAGAGGCTTTTTTCTTGAAACCCTTCCAAACAACTTGTGGTGATGTAGGTGACTTCAGATTGTAGTTTTGGAGACTTTCTGACGCCAAGACACAACTAACTTCTGCAATTCTCCAGCTGTGATCCTTGGAGATTTGGCCACTCGAACCATCCTCTTCACAGTGCGTTGAGACAATATAGGCATGCGTCCAATTCCAGGTTGAATAATAAAATTTCAGTTGACTGGAACTTCTTAATTATTGCCCTGATGGTGGAAATGGGCATTTTCAATGCTTGTGCTATTTTCTTATAGCCACTTCACATTCTGTGAAGCTCAACAACCTTTTGCCGCACATCACAGCTATATTCCTTGGTCTTACCCATTGTTATGAATGACTAAGGGAATTTGGCCTATGTGTTACCTCATATTTATACCCCTGAATAAACAATAAAGACAATTTTTCACTGCCTTCTTTGCTCATATTTACCAAGGTTGCTAATAATAGTGGAGGGCACTGTATATGCTTATTGGCACTGTTGCACAAATGCATTTTTTCCTCTTTGTACATATTTTAGACATGAGGCACACAGAGTAGCAGAATACAATATATTTCTAGTGCAGATAAATGAGGATTGCTCTCCTCTGAATTTGTTGCATAATGAGACAGTGTTCTCTATTATTTGTCCATTATGTTATTTCCATTGATTGTCATTAGAAGCATTCAGAAGGTTGTAGCAGCACAGGTTGCACTAGTAGCTCAACTCCTGATTCATATCGCAATATTGGAACTCCCATAATGCCCCTGTGCCCTGCAGTGTGTGCAGTGGGTGGACGATGCGAAGTTGAACCAGCTGCGGCGCGAGGGCATCCGGTACGCACGCTTGCAGCTGTGCGACGATGACATCTACTTCATCCCACGAAATGTCATCCACCAGTTTAAGACGGTGTCGGCTGTGTGCAGCCTGGCGTGGCACATCCGCCTCCAGCAGTACCATCCCAAAAAAGAGGAAGAGGAAGTACGCAAACCCAGCTCGCCCGTGTCTGACAACCCTGTTAGCCAGAAGTCGGCCACGTTGCACCCACCTCAAGCAGACACTTTGCGCCCAGAGAGCGCACCTTCACTTAACACCACTTCTGAAGCTCCCACGGTTCCTCAGGCTTCCCTCTACCCACCTCCAGGTCACTCTCTGAGCAGCAGCAGCAGCAGCCTTCACTGATTTCTCCCAATGACCTGCAGGTGACTGAAATCAGTTTCACCTGTTAATCCATTTAAAAAAACTTGACTGACATTCCAGGAAAGGATTTGGACTGTCCGACAAAAACAAGACTCTAAAAGTCTGACGAATATATATATATATTTTTTTCTTTTTAAAAGAAAAACATTTTGTTCAAGAAACAACCCCTGTAAGTACTTTTTAATTTTTTTCACTCAGCCAAAGTATTTAATTTTAATAATATTGTTTTGCTGATTGCTCAGTATTGTTTTATATTCATTTATATCTGAAATGGAGCTTCTTTCAAGAGGAAATCTTCATTATTGTCTACCAAACTGTGCATCATGTGGATCAGTTAATTGGTTTTTGCAAAAAGAAAAAGAAAAAGTGCCTATCAACAATCATGTCTCTAAAGAAGAAGTAAAAAGCCCTGTGCTAATTTGTTTAATATTAATGTATTTTATCCCAGCTGGAGAATCAATGTCAGTTATTTGCAGAGCAGGATTGATTCTGATTTTGTTTTATGCTGTCTGGCATGGAAAGTAAATTTGTGTCCAAATGAGTAATAAAATAACAACTGTTCCCAAAGAGTTCCCAAAGGCTGTGCAAAGCTGGATCTTGAGACGTTTAATTGACTAATTTCCTAGCAATGGCTTCTCTCTCTGGACTTTTCTTTGATATGAATTTCTCAGGGTCTCTTTTCATTTGGGTTTTTTTTTTTTTTTTTTTTTTTTTTTTTTTTTTTTTTGGGGACATTGGTCATTATGGGTAAATTTGTTACAGTGCCACAACTGGATCATGTTTATAGCAGGAATACATGTGTACTGCACAAGTCTTTCACTAAAGCTTCCTCTGAATTTACTTTCAGATGCAGATCACAAGCTCGAATACGTGTGTGTTTCCTCAGAAAGATGACCATTTGAGTTGTTAGGTTTTTTTTTGTTTTTTTTTTTCTTTCCAGTGCAGATAAAATGCACACACAACATGCCTGATTCATTTACTTGATTTCTTAAGTTGGAGTGTACTAATTAAATGACTCGCATGTGGTAAACCATTTAAAAGTTTACTCAGGGGTGGACAAATCAGCAGCCCGGACAGCTGGGACAAGCAGATTAATTATTAGTATAGTTGGCCAAGATGAGTTAGACAAGATTCAACAACTGAAAAAGAAACAAAAATCACTACTCCTTTTCAATTTTCAAACACACACAAAAAAAAGTTAGTTTTTTTTTAGTACCAGCACTTTTGTTAGTACCAGCACACCGTACGCACTACACACATCACACAAGACGCAATCTGGCTAACGGTAGAAAGTTGTTGTTGTTTTGTTTTTTAATGGATGATTAGATCTTTTGAGGATCAGGAACATCACTACAGACAGTCACCTAATCATATTGACAGAAAATACAGACACTAGCCAGACTCGAATTTAATTATTTTTTCCATGCGATGACGGACAAGACAAAGGACAGAGCATTAAGCACAGAACAAATCGTAATGCTCAAGCGCTAGCCTTGCTGAGTTTTCCCTCGTTTCAATTCGTTTGCATTAGTGGTGTAAACCTCAGGCTTCCAAATGATACGATACAATTTTTATTCTGTATTTGACTTAAATACTAAAATCAATAATACGATTTGAATACTGATACGATTTGATTTAGTATTCTCCAATCGATATGTGAACAGCTTTGTTCAGAACCTGGGGTAGACCTACTGTTAATTCGTGTGACTCGAGTGATGGTGTTGTAGAGAAGGGCTATACTGATGAGTATCAGACTTGCAGCCAAATCACTGTGCTAGCCAATTTATATTATTTACACATCAGTTTAAAAATCTGAGTTATTTTTACACACAGGTTGTCTGTCCTTTTTTCGAATCGATTTGTATTCAATTTCTGATCGTTCCAAATCATCCAATTGTTCCATCTCTTGTACGTATCAATGCACTTAACTAGCATAATTTATTACATTAGTTTAGCTACTTTTTTAAAAAATTTATTTATTTTTTATATAAACCTTGTCAGTTTCCAGGTAACCAAAACATAGGACTGGCCAGCACACGATGCTAGCTAATATGTGTATGATTTTTCCACCCCTGCATAATACTGGATCCTCGTTATTGTCACTCTGGTCATAGAGCAATAGCTCAAATTATACAAACGTGAACCTTTTTAAATCTGAGCTTCCTCACTGGCTGGTAGATTTGCCTTTTTGGTCACTGGCCAGTTTCCGGGTTTGTCAGAACCGATGGTTTCAATGTTTTGCTCTATTTATTTTCCCAAACCGTTTATTTGACACGGCACTCATTTACCTCTTTGGAAACTAGCCCGGGTTTCTAAAACCCGACTTTGGAAACTAGCCCGACGTTTCTAAAACGTCACACGATCAGGTGAAATTCGTGAAGGAAATGATGACGAGTCTTTTAATGACAAAACATTTTGCTATGTACTGTTTTTAATCATGACTGCTTCTGTTCTAAAGCCCTCGTTTCCTAAAATGTTTTATCTTATTTATGTATGTTAATAGGAGATACAGGATGTTATGTTTCCTCTGTGAATTTGAAAGGTAGAATTGAACATTTTTTAGAAAGTATTGATTCTGAGAGCAAATAGTTGGTGCTGTTTTTACCATTGCACATGTCGCTACGGTCATCATTTGTCTCAAAGCAGTTAGATTGGCTCCCCCCCCCCCCCTTTTTTTTTTTAAACACTGAAATGACTTTTATGACTGTACAGCAACCCTTTTTTATGTTATTTTATTTTTTATATTAAACCTAACAGTCTGTAATCTGTCAACATCCAGCTTGGAATGTAATTTATTTTTACACCAGCAAGACAAATTGTTAAAGCTCGCTGCATCGGGTCACTTACAAATACACAAATTTTTTACATTGCTATAACTTTTTAACCTTGTCTCATAGTCTAGGAAATCAAAATGTAGGTTTTCCACAAAAAAAAAAAAAAAAAAAAAAAAATGTACATATACCTCGCTCATGGTTGGCATTTACAAAAAGAAAAATTTGTGTTCTTACAAATGCTAAGCAGGTTCCATATGCAATATGCTAAGAAGAATATTTCTCAGTCCTGAATGGGCTACTGAATGGAACGCAGGGGTAGTGAGCGTTTTAAAGTTTCCACAATAATGTGCTTTGTGAGCATTGTGATATTGTAGAACTGACGATCCGTTAAACATGTCCTTCTCTGATGCAGTAATCGCCTCGTAGATCCAAATGAGTGCCTTTTTACACATCTAACACTCGGTGCGTGTCGAACACGGCAGAGCTGCACAGAGCAGAGTCTAGCAATAATTTATCTACTCGTGGTTTAGCTAGACCTTAGTAAATCTCTACCAAGAGCAACTTATTTGATCTAAAAACAGGTGAGAAATGTAACCGTTGGCGTTTCTTTCAGGCCTTTCAGGACTTTTTGTCTCACGTGAATTCAGGCAGTGAGACGAGTTTAATGATCACTTTTTATGGTGCATTTTCTGGAAAGAATTCAATTCAAACCTGGCAATTTTAGCAGCCTGCCTTTTCCAATAAACCCTTCCCCTGCAAATTAACTACATCACATGTACACATAATGTGTTACTTCTGACTACTGGCAGCTATTGTTTTTTTTTTTTTTTTTTTTTTTTTTTTTTTTTTTTTTTTTCCCCCCCTCCATTGTTGATCAAAATTATTAACCTTTTTCCCCCTTTCTTTTAAATAATTTTTTGCATTATAGGAAAATCCGCTATGGAATCGAGGCATGCTTTGTGTGAATTACATTTAGCATCACTAATTGCTGTTGTTAATGTTTTTCTTTATAGAAGGTCTCAGTTTCCCGTATTCGTTAAAAGACACAATGTAAATAATCAGCGATGTTTTAATAGAACTGTTCTGTGTACATTCTTAATAATGTGTATAAAGACATACAATGGAATGCATAGACCTTTTTCTGTATTTTTTTAAATAAATCATTTTATGAGTGCATCAAAGTTTCTTTTTTATACACACAGCGAGCAGTGGAGGGTGGAGGCTGAAAACCCAGCAACCTTTGATCACAAAAAATAAAAGTACAACAAAGCAAAGCAAGAAAGTTTTGTTGTAGTCCAGGTACAATTTTTTTGTGCGTTGGATCATGACTCGGGATCAAAGAATCTCCAGTGTAAAAAAAAATAAAATAAAAAAATTTTTTAAAAATTGTAATATCATAACAATTGTTCATCATTGCATCGAGTGGTTCTGTTTATTAACTAAAGATCGTACATTATTATTGCATAAATCTAACAGAGAACAAAACATGCTCAGAAAACTTTTTAAAAATTTGTTTCAGATACTCATATTCGTTACTCAAAGTACAATTGTCTTGATTAGGGATACAGTTCTACCCATACTGGTATGGTGGTCCAATTCCCTGGTCATTTACTCACGTACGTAACATCCGATACTATCTGACCTACGTTGTCACGTTGATAAACAGCGAACTGGACGCGTTTCACATCATGACAATAAAGACAACGCAGACTGCAAACTGTGCTCGTTGAAAACATAAAGAGGAGCTACTTTCTGTAGCGTCTTTCTGCAATACAAGTAACCTGATTAAACATCTTGTGGCATTTAAACAGTATGTGTAACAGAGTGTGTGTGGGGGCGCAGAGCAGTGTCGGCGAGCCTGGTCATTAAATTGAGCGCCGTGAATTGCTTAAAACCAAAGCCATTGGTGAATGTAGAGCAGAATGCAAAGAAACGGTTACGCTCATTTTTAATGACCATGCTCGCTCTGCAGGCGCACTCAGGTCACCATCTTTATGCTCTCTATTAAAAATACTGTTTAAACTTAAATCAAGAGGGTTCATTTACTAGCAGCACACAACAGCAACCATTAACAGAGCTAAATAAAATGCTTAATGCTAAGTATAGTTGCTTGTTTTGATTCAATATTGAAGCGTACCTAAAAACAAAAACAACAGTCTGAAAAAAATGGTCTTGATGTCTTCATTAAAAAAAAGTGGTACTGTAATTGCTGACCAATGATGACTTCATACGATACTTCATATCAACATTATCAAGAACGACAAAATACTTTCCACTGAGGATATGAGGATATATATAACAGCATACCATGATAATGTGCAACCATACTGTTACTGATGATCTACATAAATTCATATACAGTGGTGCTTGAAAGTTTGTGAACCCTTTAGATTTTGCTGTATTTCTGCAATAAATATGACCTAAAACATCATCAGATTTTCACGCAAGTCCTGCAGTTAGATAAAGAGAACCCAGTTAAACAAATGAGATCAAAATTTTATACTCAGCCATTTATTTATTGCGCAAACTGATCCAATATTACATATCTGTGAGTGGCAAAAGTATGTGAACCTTTGCAACTAAAAGTTTACTGCAGCTAAATGTTTTCGGTAACTGTTGATCAGTCCTGCACGTCGGCTTGGAGGAATTTTAGCCCGTTCCTCAGTACAGGACGACTTCAACTCTGGGATGTTGGTGGGTTTCCTCACATGAACTGCTTGCTTCAGGTCCTTCTACAACATTTCTATTGGATTAACATCAGGACTTTGACTTGGCCATTCCAAAACATTCACTTTATTCTTATTTAACCATTCTTTGGTAGAACGACTTGTGCTTGGGGTCGTTGTCTTGCTGCATGACCCACTTTCTCCTGAGATTCAGTTAACGGACAGATGTCCTGATATTTTCCTTTAGATTTCGCTGGTATAAATCAGAATTCATTGTTCCATCAATTATGGCAAGCCGTCCTGGCCCAGATGCAGCAAAACAGGCCCAGACCATGATACTACCACCACCACGTTTCACACATGGGATTAAGGTTCTTATGCTTATTCTTCTCCTTTCTGCGAACATAACGCTTCTCATTTAAACCAAAAAGTTCTATTTTGGTCTCATTTGTCCACAAAACATTATTCCAGTACCCTTCTGGCTTGTCCGCGTGATCTTTAGCAAAATGCAGATGCACAGCAATGTGTGAAAATATGATGATATTTAGATCATATTTATGCAGATATATAGAAAATTCTAAAGGGTTCACAAACTTTCAATCACCACTTTATAGTGATTTTTAAAGTGGGGAGGGAAAAAAAAAAAAAACAATAACTCCAGGCACAGCTTACCTCATATTTTCTAAAGGACAGACAAAACTGTATTTGTACATTGTAATTAATATAATAATTTAACACTTGTGCTCCTGCTGCATTAAATTATTTGTTTAAATTATTCATACCATTCCACCTCTAATTTTCATATACACGTCAAAAAGACAACGGCTATTTACATACAGAACGAATAAAATAATATACCAATCAAGTGTATGCTTATACAGACATCAGCTGGAAGTTTGTCTTTCCAGCTCATACCACCGTCTGGTTTTGCCCTACAAGCTAGTAGTCACTGAGACAGTCCACAGTGCTACGACCCTGTCGTATATAAATATACTGAAAAGTTAAAGTTAAAGTATAGATACAGTTATAGTGCAAATGACTGACAAAACAGTAGCATACATGTTCCAAAGCAATGCAGCAGTCCTTTGGCTGATCCTGATTGTCTAACAGAAGAGGATCAATCAGTAGTAAAGCTAAAATCACTCATTAATTTAACTTTTTTTTTTTTTTTAACAAAGCAGTACCATATAGCTATAAAAAGAACAAGACAGAAAAACAAGTATTTTAAACAACTGCAATAAAAAAACCTAACTTCTATATGGCATTACTCATGACATTATGAAGCTGCTACGGTGTTGGTGGTTAGTTTTTAATAAGGTGTAGCCACAAATTTATATATTGAGGCTACAAGTTAAGATTCTCAAGATTTATTTCATTTCCACAAGGACTTAACTCGTGGCAACTACTGAGACAGCTCAAATTATGCAAACGTGAGAATTTCCTCCATGTGAAATATTTTTCAGAGGCTGACAATCTGTAATATGTCTTAGATGCATTAAGGATATTCTCTACCCACTATGGTACATAGTTTGGACATTTCCTGTTGCAATGCTTTGTGGGATTTCACATGAGCACGAAAAAAGACACTATGTAGTAAAGTTCAAGACTTTTTGTTTGTTTGTTTTTTTGGGCAAGTGCCTGAGTTATTGACCAAAATGCCAATTTAATTAGCATTTAAAGCCACTGAGTTTCATTCATTAAGGTATCTCCTTCTCTTGTTTGTCTTCTTCTATATCAGTCAGTTTTTCTTCGAATGGGAACCTGATGTAGGCAGGCAGTTGCTCCATCACTACACCCACTGACCACTGTGAAGCACTTCCTGTTTGATTTACACCCATGTTTCTGGCTGACTCCTGGGTCCTTTGGGTTTCCCAAAACGGGTTCCAAAACCTGCGGAAACAGGGGGAAGGTTGCCAGACTTTTAATATTCACACGTATTCATTTGTCACACACTTTAATTTATAAATATAGTGATATCTGAGAACCCAAGAGTAACCAAGTTATGGTCAACTGACCAGAAACAGAAGTAAGTTGTTGGAAGAACAAGAGATGTCAGGAACACATTGGCAAAGGTTTATCATATCTCTTTGGCTTTTCAATGCAATTCAATTTGATTTTATTTGTACAGTACTTTTAACAGCTTACATTTAGATCCCTAAAGAGGAAACCAGACGCAACAGTTGTGAGCAAAACTTCCTGAGCTGACAAGAGGAAGAAACCTTGAGAGGAACTGAAAAAAGGAATCTCAACACCAGGTAGAGGGATTATAAATCATTACTCCGCCACAATTGTACAACCCTTCTCAGATTCCACTAGAGCGGTATCAGGAACATCCCACTAGATGGAGATCTCGAGCCAGACCCAGGACCCATTGGAGAGATTATGGGTGCTTCTCGATGCACAACTTGATACTTCCTCATTTCCTCGCTCTTCCGTCCTCCAGCCCATGACCCGGAAATCGATCGACGTCAACCATCTTGATGGACATATCAATTCTGTAATTGCACCACAAGGAACAAGGAGTGAGGAAGCTTCCAGAGGAGCTAGGAGCGAAGATACACAGGTGTATCCCATGCGGAAGTGTTTCTTGTCGAAAAACCTGACGCACGTATAAATTCCCCTCCTCATTTACATCTGCCACTACCTCAAACAAAAAAGTCCTTTGATGATGTGATGAAATTTTGTGTGAAATATAATTAAATAATAATATGCTTACAATGAATATTGTAATTAATTGATCCTTGCATGTTTGGATATGCAAAGCTGCACAAAAGATGCAATAAATTATGTATTGTTCATTAATTCATTGTTGAATAACCCAGACATTTAACATACTATCAGTGCGTTTTGCTTTATTAAGAATGCCGTTATTAACCAACAGCATAATGGCAGATCTCTGAAGTGCAGTGAGGTCATCCAGCTGAGCACAGTCATCATTAATTGACATTTATTGAGGATATTCCATTCAACTTGCTTCCATTCCTCTCTCCTCGCATCTCATCCTTGCATCCTTCCCTCGCATCCTAAGGGGGTGGAGCTAAGACGCAAGGAAAGGAAGCGTGGAAAGGAAATGAGGATGCACAAATAAGAAATGAGAAGCACCCCTTATCTCTCATTTAGCTTGGGAACATCTAGGAATTCCCAGGAGGAGCTGGAATCAGTGGCTGGGGATAGAGACGTCTGGGCTGACCCTCTCACCACGATTCAAACCAGGAAGCAGTAGGAAAATGAAGAGCTTGGGCAAAGAGTCCAAATTTGAAATGTTGGTTGTCTCTGGGCCATTTCTGGATCAGATTCCCAATGCCATAAAAAAAAATAAATATAGCTGCTTATAATTGGCCAACTTTTGGCTCATAAATACTTTTCATTCCCAACACTGGCCCTCAACTCAACCATATTTGGGCTGGACATTTGAACCAGAGAGCAAAGTCCTCAACTCTCTGCTCAAATATATGCTTGGATTGTATCTTTGCAAGTCACTGTGAATCAAAGCATCTGCCAAGAATACCTAGAATGCAAGTTCTCAAATATGTTACAGGTCAACCTCCAAAATTCTGGCTTATTACTGCTAAAGATCATTATATCACAACCACTCCAGTAATGTAAGAAGTACATTTTGTCAGTACATTGATTTTGGCACTACACACATAAGGAAAAAGTTCTTACTAAATATGAATCCTGCAGCAGCACCATGGTTTGGAGGAACAGAAGCAGACACAGGAGCTTCTTTCGCTGCAAACAAGATTTTTTTGTTGTTGTTAGTTAATATAGTAAACATTATAGAATGTGAGACCCGTAGATAAAATGTTGACGAAATACACATCAAAGTCTACCATTTTAATAGTAGTATAGAAAGTTAATGAATTATTCTCATAATACTCACTTTTCTGTTTTCCTTTCCACAACTTCAAACTCTGTAATGAACAGATAAGGTCATAATGCTTAATAATCATCCTGTATCATAATCACCATTCATGTTTTTGCTAATCTACAGCTTTTCATACGCTAATGACTGCATTTCTTGAACACACAACAAAACAGAGGCTGTAACAGGAGAACCTTGGTCCTGCACTTTTTGGGTAGTGAAGTCTTCTCAGGCTGCTCCACTGCAGGAGGTCTGCTGTCCACTGATGTCTGGTCCTCTGCTCTAGGTAATACTTCAGGAAAAACAAGAAAACAATAAAAGTATGGAGCTTCTAGAAGAGCCAGAGACAAAGTAAGACAGATTTTAGATTGAGAAATGAGGCTCGTATCAGTTACCAGACCCTGCTGTAGCCCCAACATCTAGATCAGGCTGAGGAACCACAGATAAACACTCTGCAGAAGGGAACACAACACATACTTTAATGGCTCAGATACTAATAAAGAGGCAGAAAACATATATCTCCATAATCTCCTTTTCTAATGTTAAGATAAGGAATCTCAGGAAGCCTCAACAACCCCAACCCTATGACTGAGTTAAGCCTCAACAACTCCTTCTTTCAGACTGGAATCTGTCTCAGCTGTAAGTTATGTTGGATATAACGTTGATATATATATATATATATATATATATATATATATATATATATATATATATATATATATATATATATATATACACACACACACACAGTACTGTGCAAATGTTTTAGGCACCCTATTTTTTATTTTTTTTGCACAAACTTTGTTATAGATTTTTTTATTTTATGACTTCTACATTATCAAGTCAGTACAAAAACATTTTAGATTCCCAAACATTAGTTTTCTAGCACAAAATTAAACGTTACCGAAAGATGTTTGCATGTCATTAAAGAAAACAGCATATTAAGTAAGAGACACTTTTCAGACAGACACAATGAAGGTTGCTGGTTTTTGCTGCAAAAATAAGTACCAAGTGCAAAAGCCAAAGTCTCCAGAAGAACTGTGTCTGGTTCTGCAAGATGCTCAATAAAACTTACCAGCTCATTTCCTTATAAAACTGCACAAATTGGACCGGAGACTACTATTTTTATTTTTATTTTTATTTTTTTTTGTCACACCAAATATTGACTTTGTTTCATTTACTACTGTTTACTGCTCTTTACTGTATTATTATTTTTTTTAATGTAGAAACATTTTATTTCATTATTTTTAAGGCATCTTTGCTGTACAGCATTTCTTTGCATGCGCCTAAAACTTTTGCACAGTACTGTATATTTGAAGTTTGTATTTGTTGAAGGAATCTCCAGTGTCTGTGCTTTGGAACAGTCAGAGATAAAGCTGTTCCTTTATTTCTTTTGACACAAGGAACTCTTCAGGGTGGAGGGCTTTGAACTTTGCATTTTTTTTTTCTTCTTTTTTCAGTAACATGACGAGCAGTATGTTTTTGTTTTGTTAACTTCACGAGAGAGAGAAACAGAGAGGCTGGTGAGGAAAATGATTGTTTATAGATTCTATAACATCAGTGACTTGTTTGGTGGATGTTCCACAGCATTAAATGTAACTATGTCATGTATAGTATAGTATAGTCATGTAATGACTATGAAATCACACTATGGAACCAAGTTATGCAAATCAATGTATGACTTGGGGCGGTGGTAGCTCAGTGGTTAAGAAGTTGGGCTACTGATCGGATGGTCATGAGTTCAAATCCCAGCGCTGCCACTGTTGGGCACTTGAGCAAGGCCCTTAACCCTCAACTGCTCCCCGGGTGTGTTCACGGTTTGTAGTGTGTGTGTGTGTGTGTGTGTGTGTGTGTGTGTGTGTGTGTTCACTACTCACAACTTCTAATGTGCTTGCACTAACTTGGATGGGTTAAATGCAGAGGACAAATTCCAGGTATGGGTTACCATACATTGGCCTTCACATGTCACTTTCATCATGTATCTCATTTTGGCATTTGTTCTACAGTTAATATTTACAGATAATATTTTTCTTTGCAACTTAATTAAAGTTATTTTAATACATTAATTCATTTGCTTCACTCATGGGGCATGTGCTGTTTGGTGCTGTTTGACTAATTTCACATTAGCGGAAATTGTGACTCAATGGAAAAGCCTACCTTGTTTTGAACTTTTCACTTTAACGCTCTGTCGGAAAACAGAAGCACACACATATACACACTCAGAAAACATGAAGCAACAGACACGTGAATCATTCAGCACATTTAGAACAAACTTGTTTTCTAGTGGGAAACTGCATTCATGGCCGTGTAGTTGGACATTCCATGAGCCAGTAGTGCCAGTGGTTATAGCTTAGTGCTTAGTTTCCGCAAAAAGAAGTGTGAAGTGTTTATAGTTAAGATCCTTAATGGGAGAGATGGAGCATTCAAAATGAGGCTCATTGGATGATGCTGCATTGCTTTTTGACTTTTTTGGATCAAAATAATGCATAGCATATTGTATCATTTTAATTCTTGTCACCATCATTAGCAACTTTTATGAAGTAACTAGTGGTAAATTTGCAGAGTGTGGAATGTTTCTTTAGCTGCAGCATCTCTGTGTCTCCTATTTTCTACACACAATTGAATGTAATGGTAAAATCCCTAAAAGACAAATTATTCACCTTGCTTCTGGCCATCACCTCTTGGAATGTCCTGGGCTGGGAATTTCCTGCCCACTCAGACGAGGTGACCAATCTCTGCCTTTGCTGGACTGTTTCAGACTGACAGGGGGCGCTGTTGCTCTGATCTGTAATAAAGGGAAGATGCAGGTCATTAGGATCCTGCGGAAGTATTTAAATCCACAAGCTGATCAGAATTACACCCCAGACATGTTGGCTTCCGCTTAGCTGTGTCTCTAATATATTACTTGGGTACAGGCAATTGTGTGGCCATACTACACTATATTTGCATTTCTTTACATCAACATGAGTGATTCCACGAATGGGGTGCCATTACAAATATGTAAACAAGTAAAGTGTCAATCAAAAGTTATAGATAAATTACTTAAAACACTAATTTTTTAAAAATCTATCCATAGCACTTAGAAAACAGCATTTTCCACGAGTCATCCATTAAAGGTTATACATTTACTCAACCTTCTCACCTGAACAAATTCACCCCTAGGAAATATTTGGTAACATGTTCAATAATAAGTTGCATCATTCGAATTTCTTGATCATGAAAAGAAGAAAAATCTTCTCTTGTACATTTTTTTCCCCTTTATTTTCAATCATATTAATGAGGCCACTTTGAAAGTACAGCCCTGTTAATCATTTTTTTCTTAAAAACAACAACAAAAAAAACATTCTTAAAAATGTAAGTATGAATGTTAACATTTTGTTTGTATTTGCTAATTCCAAGCTAAAGAAAAAAAGTTAAATATTGTTGTCTGACATGGATTAATGTTTTTTTTTTTTTTTTTTTAATGGTTTAATGCTTGTTTTCTTAGATCAATTTATAGATCAATGTTGATTAAATGATTACAAGTTACAAGACCTACATTACATGCCACCCCAGAGGTGAAATCGCTCATATGACCTCATCATACCTTCTTCTGTGACTACGATGTAAGATTCCGGGGTTCTTCTAGGGAGTGGAGGAGTAAGAGGAGCTGGTGTCTCCAAAGCTGAAAATGCAAAGAAGGACAAGAAGTTGAAGAAGAAACACAGGTGCTGCATGTGTGAAATATCTTTTATTAACTAATGAAATGTTGATTGTGGTTGAGGCAGATAAAAACACACTGTACCATCTATCAGAAAAGAATCAGGTGTGTGTTCAGGGAGGGGAGGAGTGAGATTCTTTGGAGGTTCTGGAGTTCAAAAATGGGAGACAGTTAAATCAGTTATTAAGAATCATTTCCATTTTATTTGTATAGTGTTTTTATCAATAGACATAAAGCCACTTCTGGATGTATATTTAGATGACCATTTTCTGCATGACTGCATTTTCTGAATTGACTAAATTACATTCCTGGGTTTGCAAATTTTAAAAAAGCTATAAAAAAAAAAAAAGGAAAATTCCTTGATTTCATCAAAAGACACATTTGTTGCTCATGCTTTGGTATTTCATGCATTTCTGTTGTTTGCAACTGTCCCCATTTCCTTGGCCAAAAGCTGACCGGTGAAGAAGGAAGAAAGAAAACTCGCCACCTTTTTCCACCAACAATATACCTTTTTGAGGTAAACCTGTTTACTTCAAATGTTTATTCACAGAGATTAGGCATGAAAAGGGGAAGTTTATTTACCTTGTGAAGGTATGTGAAATGGAGCAAAAGGCTGGCTGTTAACTGGAACTGGAGGGAAAGGAGATCACAACTTTAGTTAGGATTCTTTGAGTTCTTTTTGCAAAATAATGCAGACTCTTGTGTGTGTTTTGTAATAAGATTTGCCTTTAATGGACTCACCATTAAGCGACAGTCTAGCTCTTACACTCTGTAGGGGAGAATGTATATAGATGTGAGTCTACTGTGTGAGACATACAGTTACATTTACATCTAAGCATTTATCTGGAACTGACTCTGATGCAAAGATCACAAGAGTACCAACTGACTGACCATAAACAAGAGAAAAGGTAGTTTTAGCCTACAGAGGGAGCAACAAAAGTAGTCAGGCATGCTAAAAAAACACTAGTTATCACTTGGATTAATACAATCTTACATGCTAAAGAAGACCAACTTGCCCAGAATTAGACCTACGTGTATTTGTGAGCTGAACAACATGGTCTTAATGAGGATTAACACCGCACATAGGCATACAGACTAGTGACAAATTGTTAAGGTGTTGGGTAACCACAAGTCACCAGAACAGCTTCAGTGTACCACTACTGGAGCGATGAACACCGATCTTCTAAAAGATATTCATTCAACTGGTGTTTTGATGATAGTGGTGGTGGAGAGTGCTTTCTAACATGTCAATCTATAATCAGAAGGACTTTGTATTGACATGCAGAGACGCTTCCTTCTCAGGGGACCAGTGAACCTAAACCATGTTAAATAAATGCCACCCACAGCATAACAGTGCCACTGGGGTTTCCTATAATTTGTCAACTGCAGGTATACACACATACACTCTCAAAGTAGGACTGTATTGTGCATGAATAGATAACAGAGAACCAGCAAACATTTCCCTACACCCCAAGTTCAAATAGCTTGTTATTAGTCTACATTATGTAAATTCCACTGACCTTGCTCCTGGACCAGGACCTCTTAAAGTCTGGCACATCTAAGTTTGAATTCCCAGACCATTCAGAGGATTTGCCGACCCTGAGCACAGTTTCCTGGGGCTTTTCTTGTACCGCATTCCGTAATAAATCTGTTAGGAGACAAACAGTCCATCAGATGCATTCAGCATATATATATTTCACCATTCCTTTGGTTTCCATTTCAGATCTGAATGCATGGGCGTAATCAGATCTACATTCACCAGCCACTTTATTAGGAACACCTGTAAGCCAATTACGAGGTAGCAGCACAATGCATAAAAACTTGCAGCTATAGATCAAGAGCTACAAACATCAAACAAATCAAATATCAGAATGGGGGAAAAAAGTGATCTCAGTGACTTTGACAGTGGCATAGTTGTTGGTGCTAGACAGGCTGGTTTGATTATTTCAGAAACTGATGATCTCCTGGAATATTCATGCACAACAATCTCTAGAATTTACACAAAATCCAGTCAGTGGCAATTCTGTGAGTGGCAACACCTTGATGCTGAGAGAGATCAGAGGCCACACTGGTTTGAGCTGACAAGAATGCTACTGTAACTCAAATAACCACTCTTTATAACCGTGGTGAGCAGAAAAGCATCTCAACATCCTAGGTAGATGGCCTATAAAAGCAGAAGACAACAATCAGGTTACACTGCCGTCAGCCATGAACAAGAATCTGAAGCTACAGTGGCCACAGGTTCACCGAAACTGGACCAGGTCAAGTCACCTGGTCTTGACCTGTATCTGCATGACTTTATACATTGCACTGCTTCCTGATTGGCTGCTTATATAATTGCATGACTGACCAGATGTACAGTTGCTCCTGATAAGGTGGACATGAGTGAATGCATTCAGATCTATGATGAAAAAAAAAAACATAGACATTTATCTTTGTGGGACATTCAATACATGACATGACCTGCTTTTCTACCTTCATAATTAGCCATTTCAAAAGATTCTGGAGTTCTTTCTGGCAAAGGCGGTGCAGGAGATGGAGGGCTTCCTCCTGTTAAGAAATAGCACTCTTACTAATTTAACCAGATCCACAAGGTAAAGTCTTAACTTAGTCCCAGTAATAGCAGTTTTTTCCACTTCTTCTTCAAGTATTTCCAGCTTCTTACCTTCTTTGATTGAAAAATTATCAGGTGGGATGACCAATGTCAAGCTCTGGTCAACACTCATATCGCCCATATTGCCTGTGTCAACCTTATCACTCATATCACCCATATCGCCCATATCTGTGGCTAAAAGACACATTGCAGGTTTTAAGCATAAGCTATCACATTTGTCACACTACTAATGGTCCATGGAAAACTACAGTCAGATGGATAAGTCTAGAGAACCAGAGACAGGAACAAATACCCCAGAGATTTTCTATGTGCTATGAGAATGGAAAAAGGCACAGAAATGTAAAGGAAAAATTCACCCCGAACAACATGCATATAAATCTTTATAATTAAAGTGATCTTTAATAGCGTCCAGGATTTTATTTGTAATGAAATTTTGAATTGACATTTTTAGTTTAAATTTCTTTCATCAACATGTTGGTCTATTTTCACTTTAGTTTGGTGTTCTACATTACCCACAATGCCTTTTGACTGTCTGCTGGTAGTGATGGCAGTGGAATTAGCCCTTGCTCTTAAAGAGAGTGATTCAGACGCGATTTAGTATTTTAGTCAGTCCAGCTCTTTCAACTATTTATCTGTACAGTCTGCTCAGACAGATCAGGTCCCAGCATCAACCAACAAATTAGTACATCATAAATACTTCAATATAAACACATGTAAAGTGTTTCAGGGTGGAGTTGTCCTTTAAATCTAGTGTACATGAAGTGAAATTTAACCAACTAACTTAAAAACGGCTTTGAGGAAAATGAAATGCATGCAGTTTAGTAGGAAGTTAATGCAAAAATATTATTACCTGACATTGAAATTAATTTTTAATGGAGACATAAATATTTACTGTACCATTCAACACAGATGAATCGGTTGTGCACTGAAGAGTAGGAGTGAGAATTTGTGGAGGTTCTGGAGTCACAAATGAAAAAAATAAATAAATCTTTTAGATTAGATTATACTTTAATCCTGGTAGAATTATTTCTTGCATATAGAATAATATTGCTGGTCATATTGAGACAAAAATTAAAGAGAAAATACAACACTGCAGCTAACCTTCATAAGCCATAATGTAGGATTCTGGGGTTCTCTCCGGTAGAGGAGGAGGACTGTCTTCATCAGACACAGGTGTAGTCACAACTGGCCACAAACACACACATACAAGGGTAGTATTATTAGACTTCTAGGCACTTATTTTTCCACTTTATAAACCTGTGTCTGCTAAACTTCTGAGATCTTCACATACAAGATGTAATACAACAAGCATAAAAATGAAACATCTTTGATAAAAATTATAGTTTGATCATTGAAAAATCCTTGGTAGCCATGGAAACACATGACACATTTGCATTCTCACCTGTACTTTTATCCTGCATTGGCAGTTCAATAGTTTTAAGAGCCAAAGTGGGGCCAGTGAAACAAGGGTTCTCCATGCAGAGGGGTACTGCTTCTGTACACTCTGTAGACCCAGGGGACATAGAAGAATCTGTACCAAAATATGGATCCTCCACTGTAAGACAAATAGAGGGAGCCTGGAGAAGCGCACTCTCATTGTTAATTTCTGACTGATGTGTCTTTTGTGGGCTGGACTCCTGTACTGGTGTTGGTCTAAAGGGATTATTGGATTTCAGGCTGTCGTTGTGTCGGGTTTGGTTTGTTGTAGCAGTTTCAGGTATTTGGGGCTTATGGCATCCAAGATCTGCTTTCTGAGGTCGAGGAGGTTTAGGTATCTGGAACTTTAGGCATCCAAGTTCTGTTTGCTGAATTGGTGGAGGATCAAGTATCCAAGACTTTTGGTATCCAATATCTGTTTGCTGCAGAAGAGGAGGTTCAAGTATCTGGGATTTCTGGTGTACAAGATCCATTTCCTGAAGTGGAAGAGGTTCGAGTGTCTGGGACTTTCGACATCCAAGATCTGTTTTCTGAGGCCGAGGAGGTTTAGGTATCTGGGCCTTTTGGTGTCCAAGGTCTGTTGGCTGCACTGGAGGAGGTTCAAGTATCTGGGACTTTCGGTATCCAAGATTTGTTGGCTGTAGCGGAGGAGGTTCGAGTATCTGGGATTTTTGGTATCCAAGATCTGTTGGCTGCAGTGGTGGGGGTTCAAGTATCTGGGACTTTCGGTATCCAAGATTTGTTGGCTGCTGTGGAGGAGGTTCGAGTATCTGGGACTTTCGGTATCCAAGAATTGATGACTGCAGTGGTGGAGGTTCAAGTATCTGGGACTTTTGGTATCCAAGATCTGTTTGCCGCAGAAGATGAGGTTCAAGTATCTGGGATTTCTGGTGTCCAAGATCTGTTTCCTGAAGTGGAAAAGGTTTGAGTATCTGGGGATTTTGGTATCCAACATCTGTTTTCTGAACTGGAGGAGGCTGACTTGGTGTGCCAGTAGCTCTTGGGGAAATTTTAGACTTGGCCCAGTTCCTCATGCCATTGAGCACATCTACTGGTGTGCGTTTGGGGCCCAGTGGACTGGGAGGTCGCAAATGAGGTGGCGGTGGCTGTGAGACTGCACTTGGTGCAACATGGTTGAAAAATTCTGTAGGAATTTCCTTTTCAGGACACCTATGAAGACAACAGAATAATTAATCAAATTGCAATGTTCTCAATGCATTTCTATATCTCGAATCTCAAGAAGATCGAGTTCACAATACCTGGGGTCATAGCATGGATGCAGTTTATTCTCTTCTACAAGCTCTGGCTCTTCCTCGAAGTCACTGAAGTCTGAAACCTCACTGTCACTGTCTACGGGGTTTGGTGGAGGTGCAGCTAGAACCTGATTTATGTTTAAGGACAAATGCTCATCATTAGGCAACAATATGACTTTTGAACAATTTGAATTGCTTGAGTTTCTGAAAATTCAGGAAAATTATTTAAAGACATTGTGATTTCATATAATGTGTAAGTATTCCAAAGACAGCAAAATTATGTAAAAGAAACAGCACCAGTAAGATATAGCTATGGGCTATAACCTAAAACAAAATAAATAGTATATTATAATGTCATCATGCCATAGATTACTATTTCCACAGTTGGCTATTTTACTAACTCCTTTTTAGAACCATAGTACAGTATATGGCCAAAGGTTTATAGACACCTGACCATCACACCTATATGTAAGCCTTCCCCAAACAGTTGCCACAAAGTTGGAAGCAAACAATTTTGTATAGGATGTCTTTGTATGTTTTAGCATTACAATTTTCCTTCATTGGAACTAAGGGACCCAGACATGACAATGCCCCTGTACACAAAGCAAGGTCTATGAAGACATGGTTTGCCAAGTTTGTAGTGGAAGATCTCAAGTGGCCTGCACAGAGCCCTGACCTCAACCCCACTGAACACCTTTGGTATGAACTGGAGAGCCAACTGCACCCCAAAGCCTCCTCGCCCAACATCAGTGCCTGACCTCACTAGTGCTCTTGTGACTGAATGAGCACAAATTCCCACAGCCATATTCCAAAATCTAGTGGAAAGTCTTCTCAGAAGATTAGAGGTTATTATAACAGCAAAGGGGGACTAAATCTGGAATGGGATGTTCAACAAGCACATATGGGTGTGATGGTCAGGCGTCCACAAACTTTTGGCCATATATTGCATGTGCTTTGGATGTGACAAATAAAGCCTTCTGCTTCTAAAACTCACATCAATTGTCAAGGTAACAGGGGAGATTGCTAGATACTCACATCAAACTAACTAGTAGTGTTTTTAAAAAGTACATACTGTATGGGTTATCATTTAATCTGTTTAAGTTCTTCATTCACCCCAAACAACTCAGTGAATTTGTGATCTCACCTCCTTTTTCACTGAGTTTGACTCCATCATCTGCAGATGCTTCTCAAACAGGAATTTAATTGTTCTGTACACCAGTTCATATTGCTCCTATAGACAAAACAAAACAATGGAAACAACTGAGGAACCAGGTTCGTTTCTTCATTTGTCAGGGTTGTGGTGGATGTGGAATTATTCCAGGAACACAGGGACAATTCAGTAACCCAAGCTCAGGATTAATATGGAGACCCTGGAACTGTGAGACAGCAATGCTACTCTCATGTGACCATCTAACAGTTTTTTTTTTGTTTGTTTGTTTTTTTGAGACAGGAAGAACAAAATGTAGCTTTACCTTAGTCTGGACTATGGAAGGCCTCTGTGTTCTCATGTCCTGAACCAGGCCATAGATGCTGAAGTCCTCTGATATCATCTAAAATTGGTGGAAACTGACATGTAAATATCTAGAATATTATTATAGATTGTTTAGGTCAATAAGTACAACATAAACGTTTGCTCCTCTGCATCTTTGCTGTACATTATTAACCTAAGTGGTTTGAAATAGTGTGCTCTTACTTGTTTTTTCAGTAGGTTCCAAGTGTAGTCAATGGCACACAGCGCCCCTGTCCTTCCACAGCCGGCACTGCAAATCCCCATAAACACCAAATTAGATTTAACAAATTAGAAGACCACCGTTAAAATACACTATATGGCCTAAAGTTTGGGGACACCTGATCATCACACCCATATGTGATTTTTGATTATCCCATTCCAGATTTAGTCCCCCTTTGCTGTTATAACAACCTCCAATATTCTGGAAAGGTTTTCCATTAGATTTTGGAGTGTGACTGTGGGGATTTGCCCATTCAGCCACAAGAGCATTAGTGAGGTCAGGCACTGCTGTGAGGTGAGGAGGCCTGTGGGGCAGTTGGCATGCCAGTTCATCCCAAACGTGTTGAGTGGGGTTGAGGTCAGGTCTTTGTGTAGGCTGTAGGAGTTCTTCCACTCCAACCTTGGCAAACTATATTTTCATGGACCTCACTTTATGCACAGGGGCAATGTTTGGCCCCTTAACTCCAGTGAAGGGATACTGTAATGCTACAGCATACAAAGACAAATAAAATCATGTGCTTCCAACAGTTTGGGAAAGGCCCAAATATGGGTGTGATGTTCATGTGTCCACAAACCTTTGGCAATATGGTGTACATTAAGACACACTGCACCTTGCTCATGAGTCAGCAACGAGTGAAATTATCACCAATTATCACTTGAAAGTGTAGTTTTCCCAGTAGCCACAGAGCAACACCCAGGAGGAGTGTCTTAAAGATGGCACTTGCATCAAGCCACAATAAAAAAAACTTTAAAAATTGCATCATTTTAACCACAGCACCGGAAATAATGTTAATTTCTAGTATAGCATAAACAAGGCCTCTAAGTCCTCAATTTTTGTCCCTTAACTTGGTTTTAAAGCAACTGTAAGCTGTATAAAATAAAACTGTAAAAGAGTTTGCAGACTCGGTTCTATTCTGCAACAAACCGTTCCATTAACTGTGACTGAAGCTGTCTGGTTTTGGTAAGATGCCCTTGTGCTCTATGCGGTTATATATGCAGTGCCTTATTTTACAATTCAAGTATCATGTCTAGACAGCTCTGAGTGTTGATAAGACACACACAACCATGTGTACTTGAGGTAATAACAGATCAGCTAGCATGCCTGGTGTGAATTTTAAAAGAAATTAATCACTGCTAGATGCGGCAGAGTGGACGGCGAGGAACAGACATAACAATCTTTTTCATTTGTCACATTATCAAAACAGAAACAAGCACCTACACAAGCTAAACAGATGAGAGCAGACAAAGCTTTAAAATGATTAAATGAGTCAAGAAATCATAAAGAATGCCAGCAGAACAGAACTGACTAAATTATCAACAATTATTTCCCCACTGATGTTAGCATGAACAGAGTTGAGAGAAGAGATGATGATGAGGCTCGTGCTTAAATGTTAAGAGAGACTTTTACCTAGGGCGATATGACAGAGACTGAATGATGCTGATGACCAAAGTGATGTCTCAAAGTGATCATTTCCCACTGGTAACTTTTTTTTTTTTGTAAATTTGTAATTGTAAATTCTTTACAATTTGTCAGTAATGTTGTTTTTCTGTAAATAATGTAGATTAGATTACAAATGCTTTGCCTGTATTTCCTCATTTGTAAGTCGTTTTGGATAAAAACGTCTGCTAAATGAATAAATGTAAATGTAAATGTAAATGTAAATGTAGAGGTAGCTGGGGAGTCATTCAGTGTATCTGGAATGAAATCTGTAAATGCAATTGTCTCCCTTTTTGACTTTTGTAGGTAAGCAGAACACATGTTTTGAGATGCATGCAAAAGAAAAAAACACTGCAGTTTCTATAGCAGTATTATATAGAGTAGAATATGTCAAAATTGCAAACAGTGTTATAAATGCAAAATTGATGACCACTACCAGGGCATTCAAATCTTTTGGGTGGCCTATGTACATTTTTTTAAAGTGAAATTATTGTGCACAAAAAGTTGACCATAAATAATGGTAATTATATTGAGGCATCTTCTGTTTTCTCTCTTTAAAGACAAAGCAACAAACCTCATTAAAAAACACAACTTTTGTTTAATCACGTAATGACCTCTAGTATTGTCTCATAAAAGATTCATCATTCATTCACAAAGCCATGTAGTTACTCTTAACATCAACTGTCAGTGATACTCTCATGGATTTCATGCTAACCAGAAACTAGGGCTGGAAATTACGCAAATTATGTGTGAAACGACTTATTTGACCTCGTTGTTTTTCAGTTCACTTCAACAGCTTTATCAGACAAAAATCACACAGCAGATGTCATGTCAACATGTCTGGCATTATAGTATAGAAACCACTTAAACATTACAAGACAAAAATATTGTACTATTCTGCTGATTGTTGCATAAGTTTTGAAGCATTGCAACCCGAGTTAGGCGTATGTTTCTTCTGCAAGTACTGAGAACACTGACTTTTCTGACAGACCTTTGTGTTTAATTAGCCAACCACCTGCACGCATTTCCTGTGTGACTAGAGCACACAAACCATAAAAGGGCAGACTCAGGGTCTGCTCCTTGTCTAACCTCAAAGGGGATGTTTCTTTTTTATTCTACTTTTTTACCGCCATTTAGCTACGATTCACCTGCAGTGGATGCAGATGGGCGCATCGTCCTGCTCCTGGAACACACGCATGTCCTGCAGCATCTCCAGAATTGGGGGGATGGAGTCTGGTACACCGTGATCGGGCCAGTTCATATAGTGCAGCTGCTTCAGTGTGCGAGACGACTGAGGGAGAAACAGGGTTGCAAAAGTTTATGCTCATCATACTCTCTAGGCCACTGAATGCAAAAAAATGATGCTGTGGAGCATATTGCACCATAGATTTTTCTCTCTCTCTCTCTCTCTCTCTTTTTTTTTTTTTTTTGGTATGATATGCATCGTAGTTTACTACTCACATTATTAAAAGTCACCTTCAGGATCCTTATCAAATAGTCTCCTTTGTTCTCTTCTGATTCCTGCACAAGGTTGAACAGAACATTTTAGCACTTCTTAAAGTTTTGATCTCTGAGCACTGTATTATGCATGGTGCAATATGCAGCTGCACTTCCTACTATACAAAATGTAGAAGTTCCCTGTTCTTTATCTTTTAGGAGAAGCTTTGGTTCATTAACTACTCATTATAGGCACATAGTATTAACCATGACAGGAATTACTCCTCTGTGGCTGCTGCACAATGGACACACGAAGATATTCCTCTGCAGTGTTATTATGACTTGTAGTTTAAGTTCCATTTTAGGAAGTGACCTCAAAATCATTACAGCCAGAGTTTCATCTCTGGGTTTTTGAGGAACTTAAAAATGGGCATCATCTACGTAAGGGCTGTGAGTTTTACTGCATTTCATAATGCCAGGACAGGAAATGTGGTGTGAGTGAGGCAGGAAGTGTCACTTACACAGTATATCTTAAATGATTCACACACAAACACATCCACCATAGTTTCAGGCCAGTAGCGCTCACACTTTTTCTAAAAGACAAGACTCATATTCAGACTTCATAGACGTTAACCTTTTATGTGAAACCATAGTATTTACAAGTGTGTTAGATTAAAGCAAAAAAAAAATAAAATAAATAATTTGTTCTTTAATAAACAATGAAGGTGAATTCTAGCATAGTATGTTACAGCAAGGCTTACCCTTCCCATTTCAAATTCCCTGCAAGCCATCACGATGACCTTGGGCGGGGGGAGGGGATAGAGAGAGAGAGAGGTTCTCAGAGTTCTCAGGTTTTAAATGACACTGATGATGTAACATAGAATAATATGTCTTTCTGCATTGTACATAGTATCTTTTCTTCCTGCACTGTGTCACACAAAGGGGTCCCATGTAAATTTGAATAAATAATAGTTAAGTGCTCACCTGCACGTTGTATTCCCAAAGCATCCTCCAGAAGTCCAGGACTGTGTGTGGCAATGGGCCTTGAGTGGCAATATACTCCATTGGCCCCCAAACTCCCTACAATAAGTTAACCGGTTTCATATTGAGTCTTACACTGCATTCCATTCCATCTGCTTACTTTGTCTTCATAATGTAAAGCATAGAATCAAATCTGACCTTTCTACACCATTAGTTCATCTGCCTGGTCACATTGTGACTGACTCGTCAGTAGCAATTCAATTTTATGTGTACAACACTTAACGAGCCATTGTCACAAATCAACTTTACTGAAATCTTTCATATATTTTGATCTAGTATCGATCACTTTTTGAATGTAATTTCCTATCAAAGAAGTGGCTTTTGTCCACGTCTAAACACGATTTTTAATGACATCTCACGCAAAAAAAATGTCAAACTGTTAACCTCAGAAACATGCCACGTCCAGGAAGCAAAATCTGCCCTGTTTGCTGTTTCACGCTGTCCTTAATTTGACATTAGTTATTTTGTTGTTGGTGCGTCGTATTGTTTTGTCTTAAAAGAAAAAAAAAAAAAAGAGCACTTGAATGGCAAGAGCAGTACAGCTCACATACCCGGATGAAATTGGCATTGATGTAGTCCGTGTCATTTTTGGAGGTGTTTAGTGACAGCTTCACTCTGCTGTGGTCAACTGTGGAGAAAAACAATCACTGAACTCTCTTCACCATGGTCAGGAGAGAAGTAGATAGTGGTAATGTACTCACATGCAGTGACAGTGACTCAGGCTGAGCGTCTACGTCAGTAATACTAGCAAAAGAGAATGATTCACTCACATGGAACAATGTCCTTATATCTGTTCTTCTTAACATTCTCCTGCCTCTCAGCAGACTTGGTGGAGTAGGTCCTCTCTGTGCGGTACTTAGTGGACTGCCTCTTTAGTTTCTGATTGAGGAACAACAAAAACAGCACACCTTTCATTTAGTTTAGTCATGTTTTACTTAACTTAGTTAGGTTTTATGTAGCTTAATTATGTTTTACTTGGCTCTAGTTACATTTACTTAGTTTAGTTTTGTTTTACTTAGCTCAGGTGTAATTCACTTAGCTTAGTTATGTTTTACTTAGGGGGCTTAGTGGTTAGCACGTTTGCCTCACTCCTCCGCCCTGAGTTTACATGTTCTCCCCGTGCTTTGTGGGTTTCCTCTGGGTGCTACGGTTTCCTCCCATAGTCCAAAGACATGCATTGTAGGCTAATTGGTATCTCTAAATTGTCCATAGCGTATGAATGGGTGTGGTTGTGCCCGACGATTGTGCCCTGCGATGGATCGGCACCCCGTCCAGGGTGTCCCCCGCTTTGTGCCCCGAGTCCCCTGGGATAGGCTTCCCGCGATCCTGTGTAGGATGAGCGGTATGGAAAATGGACAGATGGATGTTTTACTTAGTTATGTTTTATGTAGCTTAGTTTTGTAAAGTTTTACTTTAGTAAGTTATTACTTTAGTAAAACTTTAGTTTAATTAACTTAGTAATGTTTTACTAAGCTTAGACATCATTTACTTAGCTTAGTTATGTTTTAATTAGCTCAGTTACATTGATCAAAGCCAACATGCATGGTTTACTTAGCTTAGTTATGTTTGACATAGCTTTGTTATGTTTTATTTCGTTATAAAAGTTTTTTTTGTTTGTTTGTTTGTTTTATTTAAATAATTTAGTATTATTTAGCTTAGTTATAAATAACAGCTTAGGTATGTTTCACTTACATTTGTATTTTACTTAGTTATGTTTTGCTTTGTACTTTGTAACATTTTACTTAGTTTAGTTACATTGCTCAAAAACAACATGCATATTTTACTAACCTTACTTGTTTTACATAGCTTAATTATATTTTACTTTGCTTAGCTAGTAAACTTCTACTCAGCTTAGCTATGTTTTATGTAGCTTAGTTACATTAATCAAAAACAAGTTTTTCTTAGCTTAGTTATGTTTTTCTTAGCTTAGCTATGTTTTATGTAACTTCGTTGTTTTACAAGTTATATTTTTTCAGCTTAGTTACATTGATCAAAAACAAGCTTAGCTTAATTATATTTTACTTATCTTAGTTATGTTTTAATTAGCTTACCTATGTTTTTTCCCCTTGCTTAGTTACATTGATCATTATTAGCTTAGTTAACATGCAGGTTTTAATTACCTTAGTTATGTTTTTACGTAACTTATTTATCTTTACTTAGCATAGTTATGTTAACTTCGCTTAGTTAAGTTTTGATTAACAATATGCATGTTTTAGTTAGGCATGCCTTGCTTAACAATATGCAGGTTTTACTTAACCTAGTTATCTTTACTAAGCTCAGTAATGTTTTACTTAGCGTAGTTATGTTTCACTTAGATTAGCTACACCCTTAACTATCTCCCCTTCCCCCTCCAAAACTCTATGCTTGAATTATATGCTGCTGCTACTGTAACTTGCTTTGGAGAAGAAGAAAAAAGGGTCTATCAAATGCATGATGTAAATGAACTTAATGAGAGTGCAACAAGAAATCGCTAATCTGTGAAGTGGTAAGAGCAAATTTTCTGAAACACTAAATATTAAAACTGAGCTAATGTTGTTTTGAGTTTTTTCCTCTTTTTCATCTGTTTTACAATCTGCACCACCAGTGTTTCATGGTTGAGGTTTGACAGTCATGTACATGAGACTGTATGTGTTTTGCATGCCTAAGAGCAGATGTTTCCCCTAAGTTTGTTTGTCCCACAACAGAAAGACCATCGTAATTAGATAACTTTCCAACCACAGCTCACTATGAAAGCAGCGTACTCCTCAAGTGTGTCTTTACCAGCAGTACAAAGTTCACAAAGTTCACTTAGCAGCTAAGCACCCACCATTAAATATTTACAAATCTACTGCATTTTAAAGTTCTTCTGGTTCAAACATGTGGTTCTTATAGGCTCAGAGCTGCAATTAAAAAGCTGCATTTTTTTCTCCAGAAATATCTCAAAGATCTTATATAGATCTGCATGATGTCATTGCAGAATAACTTGGTGCTTTGTTAAAACAGGTTTAGTGAGATTTCTATGAGACAGATCCAGTTTGGCAGAATTGCTAGCTCATGGTTAATGGGAGCAAATTCCTTTTTGCACCATGACAGTGCATTTCAATCAGAAGGCAGTGTTCTAGGTAGACAGCATTTTTGGGCAGCATTTGCACATTCCTGAGAAACGTTCTGTCCCTACTGTCCCAATCAGAAGGCAGCTGCCCACTGAGATGCCTAATTTTGGCCAGAATTGAAGCAAACAAGATAAAAAGTATCCTTCTCAGCCCAAAGGCAATCCCATAATTCTGTTTGCTGGATGACACACATAATGCTGTACTAGTGTTCCTAGAATGTGTTTAGGATGCTAGAATACATCATATAACTGTAGCAATAATGCACAATGCTGGAGGTGGCACCTTGGGTATGAAAGTGAATTAAAAATGATTACTGCTTTTAACCTGCTTGGAAAAATTCAATGCAGATAGCAATCCAGACAGAGATCTAGGCCAAAGGACATCCTCTTAGCTCGTGCTAGATGGATCTACTCATCTTTGATTGGCCTTCTGTGGGAGTCGAAAGGTCTGCATTTACCTTTAATGTTCATTTATTTCACAGACATATTTACCCAGAGTGACTTACAAATAAGCCAGAGAACAATCCAAGCTAGATAAGCGCTAGCAAAGAATCATAACTGCTGAGCCACAACTGCCAACAAAGCAGTTTTTATTTAACAGGAAGTGATTTGTGATTTTAGTCGCAAAGTGACAGAAGCATGACAGACGTTTAAGGGCATAGTTGAGATGAGGTGATGGTGGTATAGTGCACTCTGAGATGTCGCTACTCATCCAACATCATATATGAGCAGAATGTCTATTAACATGAACAGTACTGTGCAAAAGCCTTAAACACCCTAAATCAATGGCCTAGAGGTTTATGTTGTTTATTTCTTCTTTCTTCTGTCAGTATAAAGGAGTCTTATTCATTTGAAATACAGTAACATATGGAGTAACTTTTCAGATTAAGACATCATCGAGGCTGTCTAGATACAGAACACAAGTTCTCCAAGATGTATCCAACTGGCTCTCTTTCCAGTTGATTTAGATTTTATGAAGCTGCACAACTGTACCTAAGACAACCGATGTAATTCACGATAGTCGGCATAGAAGTTTTTTCATTGAAAAATGTAAAACATTTAAAGTTACAAAAGGTCAGATTTTAGTCAGGTGTTACACAAACTTGTCCATGCCAGCTCGAGTGTACACAGGGACAGGGACATAACAAATACTAAGAAATTGTGGAATTCATGCAAATACAGTCTGGTCTATATTTGGACATTGACAAAGATCTTTTAGCTGTCTATCACAGTATATTGGAGTTGACATTAAATAATGAAGATTAGCTCAAGTTCAGAATTTCAGCTTTAATTTAAAGGTATTTAATTCCAAAGTAATTGAACAAACTAACCATCAAAAATTACATTTTTATTTTTAATACCTGGCTGCAAATTCTTTCAGCGTGAAGTCTGGAATTTCTCATCATCCCTGCCTGCCCCTCAATCAACTACAGCCTCACCATACAGTTTGGCTCAACCACACTCAAGCCAGCCAGGACAGACAGAAATCTTGGGGTGACTTTTGACGACAACTTGACCTTTACAGACCACATTTCAACAACTGCATGATCCTGTAGGTTCATTCTGTACAACATCAAGAAAATCAGACCCTATCTCACCGAACAGGCTACTATTCCAATCTCAAAACTGGACTATTGCAACGTACTACTCCCAGACCTCCCAGCCAGCTCCATCAAACCTCTTCAGATTGGTGATTCAGGATTCAAAATGCAGCAGCACGTCTCATCTTCAACCAGCCCAAAAGAACCCATGTCACACCTCTCTTCATCTCCCTCCACTGGCTTCCTGTAGCCGCCCGCATCAAATTCAAGGCCTCGATGCTCACAAGACCTTGTCTGGAACAGCACCGCCTTACCTCAACACTCTCCTTGAGGTTTATGTTCCGTCATGCAACCTGCGATCAGTTAACGACCGATGCCTGGTAGTGCCTACTCAGCGAGGCATGAGGTCCCTTTCCAGAACCTTCAAACTGACTGTCCCTCAGTGATGGAAAGAACTTCCAACCTCAATCCGGACAGCAGAATCTGTCACTATCTTCAAAAAACAGCTAAAGACCCCCCCACCCCCCCAATTTTATATCTAAAAAATAAATAAATAATCTGCACTTACGCTGGCACTTACACCTCTACCTTACACCGCACTTACACTGCTTCTCTAGAACTCAATTTTGTATGGTAGCACTACTTGTACTGTTCTCTGCTTGATATATCGCTTTGCTTGTATTTCCTCATTTGTAAGTCGCTTTGGATAAAAGCGTCTGCTAAATGAATAAATGTAAAAGTAAATGGAACCCATAGACATCACCAGTCACTGGATTTCTTCCCTGGTGATGCTCTGCCAGGCCTCGCAGCTGTCTTCAGTTCCTGCATGTTCTTGGGGCGTTTTGTCTTTAGTTTTGCCTTCAGCAATTGAAATTCATGCTCAGTTGGATTCAGGTTGGGTGATTGACTTGGCCATTGCAGAATGTTCCATTTCTTTGCCTTAAAAAAAGTCTTGGGTCACTTTCAAACTATGCTTTGGTTCCATCTGCACTGTGAAGCTCTGTTCAATGGATTTTGAAGCATTTGGCTGAATCTGAGCGATAATATAGCCCTATACACTTCAGAATTCATACTAATGCTTTTGTCAACAGTCACATCAATAAATACAAGGGAACCAGTTCCATTAGCGGCCATATATTCCCACACCATGGTCTCTCTGATCAGTTTATTTTGATTTTCAGCCCAATGATGGATTGCTTCACTGTCAGTGACAGCTCTTTGGACATCATATTACATATTACATAACAGCAAAAATTCCAAGTACAAATGCCACGCTTGAAATCAACTCTAGATTTTTTTGTCTGCTTACTTTTGTAAGTGAAACAATGAGGGAATTACACACATCTGGCCATCATTAACCTCATTTGGATGTATAACCTCAAATCGAAGCTTTGAGATCATATTCTTTATGTCATTTCAACTCCAATATACTGTAGTAAACAGTTAAAATAACATCAATGTCCAAATATTTATGGACCTGACTGTATTTACTATATAAGATTCTACTTTTTACTTAAGTTGTTGCTGATAATATAATTGGTAATGAAAAAACGTATTAAATTATAAATGAATCTAAAAGCGGGGCATTTTCACTAGTGGATATACATGTTTAACAGGTTGAGCATAAAGGCACTTTATTGCACTTTTTTAGGTTTTGAAGAATCTCCATTTATACTAACAAACTGATAACAGATAATCAGATAAGATCTAAAACAGGCAAATGCTTGTGAAATGCTGAATTCAAGTCCACCAACACCAAAATAGAAACATATCCGAGACAAGCAGTAGCCCACCACTAGCCAAGTGTGGGCAAGAGTGACTAGCCACCACTAATTCTGACCTAGGATGCTTCCTGAAAAGAGACAGAAGTATATAACTCTGGTTATTTCTTCTTAGAAAACATCAGAGCTGTTGGGCAACATTTCCCCCCAAAATCTTAAGCGATTGGATGGTGTTGGTTATTGGATGGATAACTGAGAGATGAGTGGAGCTAAGATGCATTTTTTAACAACAGCTGTCTTTAAAACAGTTTGCTACTTAGAAGGATGGCCCAAGCTGAGAGACAAGAGACCAAAGACACTCTTTGTTGTCTGCTAGCATACTCATGTCTGCAGCTCATGAACCATCCTTTCAAGGGTCCAAAATTGCCTCTAAGAAAGCGAAATGGCAGGAATGAGTCAAGTGATTTGTTTCTGTTCAGTACATTGCAAGAACTGACTGTCCTTTTTCATTTGTGTTAATTTGTGCTATCTTGAGTACAAATGCATGTCTTCAAATTCATTTTAATGCCTTCTTTTATAAGCAACATAGAACAACTGATGATTCAAAAAACAGGGAGCTAAGAGTAACAATGACTTAGAAAGGAGAATGCAGAAAGAGTGTCCAAGTCAATGTTAGCTTGTGCTTCATCGTATAGAAAATAATATCTGGAAGTATTATTATGGATATACGGTATACATACAACACAAATAACAAATAAAAAGTAAAAACAACATTAAGTGTCTTGTCCTTGGTCAGTGGCACATCCTTTCCAGAACAGAAAGGTTAAGAAAGATGTGTGCAATAGAGATGGCAAGAAAGAAAGTATGCTTATGTATTCACCGTAATAATGGTTTCCTGCAGTCTAACATAAATGTACTATTTATAACAGTTATAAATAATGACTCAGTTATGAGTCATTCCCTCATCAGCCTCCCTTTCTAATTTAATACGGGGGGGGAAAAAAACCCATCTCTATCTTGAATGAATAAATAAATAAATAAATAAATTACTGTTACAAAGCACTGGCACTGGAGACTCCTTCCATAAATGTTTAATAAACATTTTCTTAAAGAGAGCCTTATCAACAAACATATCAATGATTATTGATTTTTCTTTGTTTAATAACATAATTTTTTTTAGATTAGGTGAAGCACATGTGTATTACAAATCCCTGTGTATATAAATGTTACTATAGGGTCATTCCATCTCAAGTGGTCCAATGTAGGTTGCTCGACTGTTTTTAATTTTTATATTTTAAACATTTTGCACATTCATGTTCCTTAGACTTAGAACTTACGTCCAAATGCAATGCTCAAGATTGCTCACAATTCCAGGGTCAATTTATAAAGGGAAGGGTTCGAGTCTCAGTCTTAATAAAAAAAAAAAGAAAGAAACTGATGCTTTTGCGGTCAATACATAGAGGTAATCACTCAAAAACAAATTGAAAAATTAAAAATGGTCAAGCAACCAACTTTGCAATTACTGGACCACTTGAGGAGGAGTGACCCTACAGAAGTGATAATATATTCAAACAAGTCATGGTAAAAGAGGGTAATTACAGCCAGACTGTCAGAGCTGCTGTTAAAGAAAATGAATCAACACCTTCTGACCAATTAGATTTTTTAAGTGTGTGGATATTTTGATATTCAGAGAATAACCCAGAAAAGACTGTATACTGGTTAACATATACTATATTTGAGTATAATGGTGGAAAGAGAAGACAAGCTTCTAAGTTCTCTTTTTGAGACAGTTCCCACTCCCAGAAGAGGAAGTCTATATTAAGAGTGTTTAGCCACATAGTTAGTCGACAGCTGGCTAGTTTAACTGAATTTTGAATATTTTTTGCCAGTTTGAGGCTGACATAGCACTATCACAACTGTCTGCTTGCTTACCCCGCCATGCACACACACACACACACACACACACACACAGAAACAAATGTCTAGATGTAGTCAGTACAACTGGACTTATCCCCGCTTATCAGATCTGAACTGGTTGATAAGTGCTGTCTTGATTTAAAAATCGTGCTGTCTTGACAATCACAGACACTGAGAAGTTCAAGATTTTAAGACAAATCATTGACTCTATTGTATTTAAGCAGGAAGCCCCAGCTGTGTGACCAAAAGCCACTTTACAACCATACTAACAGGCATTGAAATGAACTCACCAAGAACTCAACAGCATAGGCACCATCTTCATGAGCCGATGTGGCCTCTTTGCTGGCAAACTGGGCCAGGAAGCTCCTCAGGAGCTGAGCTTGGAGTTCCATGGTGTGGCGCGTCCCCCAGCAGTGCCCTCTGTCATGTCACATGGCTTTGAAGGCCCCAGTAGCTTGTACACACTCTGTCTCGCTCTGTCTCTCTGTCTCTCTCTCTTGCTCTCTCTCTCTCTCTCTCTCTCTCTCTCTCAACTTTTCTCCTTCTTCACGGTATCCTTCTCTCACTAACTCTTTCTTTCTCTTTCACTCAGTCTGTCTGTCATTGTTCCCTTCAGCTGAAAAGCTGCCCAAGTTTTGAGGAACCCGAGTGCAGAAGCAATAGATGGGCTGTCGTCACGGAAGCTTGTCAACAGGTTTCTGTGGTCAGAATAAAAATACCACCACTGTTTTCATCTCTGCCTGTCTCTTGCTAACTTGTTCTCTTCTCTCACTTTGCCTTTCTCACTAGTCTTTTTTCTGCTCTCTCTCTCTCTCTCTCTCTCTCTCTCTCTCTCTCTCTCTCTCTTTCTCTATTTCTCATTCTGTCCGAATGACACTCTGTGTGACTGGGTCCTAGAGCCGCCCCTGCACAGGAAGCATGCAGTGGGTGTGATTTTGTTTTTGTGTCTGAGACAGAGCGTGTAATACAGAGAAGGAATTTTACACTGCTATGACACTCAGCAGGCAGCTGAAGTTGCATGGCCTGTTGGACAACACTCAGGGTGCTCTGGGTGACATTCAGGGTGTAACTGAAGTCATGTCTAAGTCTGACAGATGGCTGCAATAGATGTCATTGTTTTCCCAGCGACCATACATTTAAAATACGAACATGCGAGTGCCTTTTCAAATGGTCAGTTATATATTTGGGTAGACAACAAAGCCAGTTTCAGGTTTAATTAGCAGAAAGTCTTACAGACTAGGCCTAAAGTTTTTTAAGGCTACCAGACTCCTTTTTCTTTGGCTCCATCTAGGGGGTATTTTTGGAATTGTTCCATAGATGGAGAATTTAGTTCCATGGTTGAACATTTCATTCTGCAGGAAATGCTTGTTGGTGATTTAAAAAACAACAACAGCGACAAACAAACAAACAAAACAACAACAACAAAAACCTTTGTACTTCAGAGTCTTATTGAAGTCTGAGCTTTAACTGGACCATTAGAACACATTCAGGTTATTGGTGTTGAACCACTCCAGTGCAACTGTATCAGTATGCCTAGGGTCGTATTGGAAGGTGAACTTCTACCCAAGTCTCAAATCGGAGATTTTGCTAGCCTTTGCTCCCTACGCGCATCAGTGACCCTTGGGCACCCCCACAAGACCTGCTGTTTTGGAGATGCTTTGACCCAGTCGTCTAGCCATTACAGTTTGGCTCAGATCCTTATGCTTGCCCATTTTTCCTGCTTCCAGCACATCACCTCTGAGAACTGACTGTTCACTTGCTGCATAATCTATCCCAGCCCTGCAATTTGGCGTGTCATTATACATACACGTCATTTATTTTTCATTTCACCTGTCAGTGGTTTTAATGTTATGGCTGATCGGTGTATACTGATAGATTGGTGTGTGTGTGTGTGTGTGTATATATATATATATATATATATATATATATATATATATATATATATATATATATATATATATATATATATATATATATATGTTATTATAATATTAAATGTTTCTACATTTAAAAAAAATACAGTGAAGAGCAGTGAACAGTAGTAAATGAAACAAAGTCGATATTTGGTGTGACAAAAAAATAAAAATAAAAATAAAAATAGTAGTCTCCAGTACAATTTGTGCAGTTTTATAAGGAAATGAGCTGGTAAGTTTTATTGAGCATCTTGCAGAACCAGACACAGTTCTTCTGGAGACTTTGACTTTCGCACTCGCTTCTTATTTTTGCAGCAAAACCCAGCAGCCTTCATTGTGTTTTTGTCCGAAAAGTGGTCTCTAATTGTTTTTTTAGATGCACCTACACACACACACACACACACACACACACACACACACACACACACACACACACACACACACACACACACACACCAATCTATCAGTATGCCGATTTATATACACCGATCAGCCATAACATTAAAACCACTGAGAGGTGTTTCTAACAGAATAGAAGGTCAGTTGAAACCTCAACCTCAGGTGGGACTGCAGTACATCCTGTTTCTGAGAACCGAATACATACAACAAACACATTTACACAATGAGGGTCCTATACCTATGCGTGCCTACAGAAAAAGAAGTGTTCTTTTGCTTGTCATGCTAAGCATGAAAAAGGCCAGTTGAAACCTCAGGTGGGACTGCATTACATCCTGTTTCTGAGGACTGCATACATACAACACATTTACACAATGAGGGTCCTAAACCTACTGCTTATATTTCAGGGTAAGTGTTTTATTGTTTGCTTAAAGCTATAACACAAGGATGCGAGAAGACATTTTATATTGGGGTTGCTGGAATTTTAAGCATCACACATGTGACGTGCGCTGTATATTATTCTTATTTTACCAGTTGCAGTTAAAAGAAACCCAAAAGTCATTGTGTAGCAGCACCCTCATCACCCGTACTTCCTGCATCCTAATTATAACATCTACTATTTTAAACTTTTTTTTTTTTTGTAATGTTTTGCCAGTATTTATTCTTCTGTACCAATATATGGCATTTTATACAGGAAATAACAGCTAGCTCTGGTTTGTTAATGGTATTTTCAAACATTTCAAACAGCAACTCTCAATACTTTGTTTCCCTATATACATAAAACCTTTTTTCTTTTTCACTGACCATTTATACACAGTTTGTTTTTTTTTGTTTGTTTTGTTCTTTCCCAGTTCATGCCCAGCTGCAGTGTGATAAAACCACCATCCATACCACAACTGGGAGAGAGATAAATGTTTTCTGCAGTTACGATGCAAATAGATTTAGATTTAGTAAGAAGTACTGGTGCCTTGGGGAGTCCAGAAGCACTTGTGAGGTATTGATGGACACAGACGGATTCACAACAGCACGGCTCAAGAAAAAAGCAAGGATATATGAACCAAGGTTCAGAACCATTCACATTCTCATGACAGGACTCCAGCTGGAGGACACTGGAATCTACTGGGCTGGGATTGACAAAATATATGCTGATATCATGTTTAGGATAAAAGTTGTGGTAACAGAAGGTAAGGTTTTACCTGCGTGTAATATATAGCACAACTATTAATAGGTTAGGAAACTGGAAAATTGTCATTTTTTAAAAAAAATGGTAACATTACATGGTTGCAGAATTAACCAAATGAAACACTGTCATTTTCCTGTATCACCTCAGAAGACAGTCAGTGTTGCAGTGTAAAAGTGCATTGTATAACTCAACAAGTGTCATTACAAAACACTGAATAGTTGCCATCCTCTCATATCATAGGTGTAAATCCAATCATAGGTGTAAATCCAATCATAGATGTAAATCCAATCATAGGTGTAAATCCAGTTTTACTGCATCTTACCTTCTCTAGACATCGATTGAATATGGATAATATATTCTCTGTTTTAGCATTTCTATCAACGCAACTGTATCTGCAAACTGCCAGTATAATGTGAAACTTTTTTTTTTCTTATAACAATAGGTAAATGACAAAATATGTCAATATGTTTCATTGTTTGTTGCTTATATAACACTGAATGTGTTCTTGTGCACAAATATTGTTAGGCACTTTGCCCATACCAAAATATACTGAACTAATCAGAATGCGGTTACAATTTGGTCAATCACACATCTAATAAGGATTGCAAATAGTTTTTTTTTTCTTTTTTTTTTTCTTTTTCTTTTCTTTTTTGCCATTAAAAAAAGCTACATTTTCATACAAAATCAAACTGAGAGGCTACCACACTTATCTAGTGAATTGTTTGAGTAACCCTGTAATAGGCGACAACGTACAGTCATCCAGCATACAGAGTAGCAGGGCTGTGAGTGGTTTTAGACATAGTTTTGTCCAACTGTGTTCGACACAGCAGGTGCGTTTCCCATTCCCAAAAGTGATGTAGTGGTCCATTTCCTGTCTATTAGTTTTGCATGTGAGAGATGTGCAGTAAATGTAATAAGGTACATTTGATCTTCACGCACTGTCTCTAATAAGTCTTTCACAATTAACAATGCATCAAAGCAAAGCAGTCTGCCGACTGTGCTCTGTGAAAATATCAAGAGGAGGAAGAACAGCATCTTTCTGTAATAGAAGCAACTTTAGGAAACAGCTTAAACATAAAACTCAGCACACGAGGAGTTTTTAGTTGAAATTTTTATGATTTTATCTCCACGACTCTAATCCATTAATTGTACAGTACCGGATTACCATTATCCCCCTATTTCTCTATCAGTATCAATTATTAATAATTATATATATATATATATATATATATATATATATATATATATATATATATATATATATATATATATATATATATATATATATAGCATCTCACAAAAGTGAGTACACCCCTCACATTTTTGTAAATATTTTATTATATCTTTTCATGGGGCAACACTGAAGAAATGACACTTTGCTACAGTGTAAAGTAGTGAGTGTACAGCTTGTATAACAGTGTAAATTTGCTGTCCCCTCAAAATAACTCAACACACAGCCATTAATGTCTAAACCGCTGGCAACAAAAGTGAGTACACCCCTAAGTGAAAATGTCCAAATTGGGCCCAATTAGCCATTTTCCCTCCCCAGTGTCATGTGACTCGTTAGTGTTACAAGGTCTCAAGTGTGAATGGGGAGCAGGCGTGTTAAGTTTGGTGTTATCGCTCTCACACTCTGTCATACTGGTCACTGGAAGTTCAACATGGCACCTCATGGCAAAGAACTCTCTGAGGATCTGAAAAAAAGAATTGTTGCTCTACATAAAGATGGCCTATGCTATAAGAAGATTGCCAACACCCTGAAACTGAGCTGCAGCACGGTGGCCAAGACCATACAGCGGTTTAACAGGACAGGTTCCACTCAGAACAGGCCTCGCCATGGTCGACCAAAGAAGTTGAGTGCACGTGCTCAGCATCATATCCAGAGGTTGGCTTTGCAGAATAGACGTATGAGTGCTGCCAGCATTGCTGCTGCCAGCATTGCTGCAGAGGTTGAAGGGGTGGGGGGTCAGCCTGTCAGTGCTCAGACCATACGCCACACACTGCATCAAATTGGTCTGCATGGCTGTCGTCCCAGAAGGAAGCCTCTTCTAAAGATGATGCACAAGAAAGCCCACAAACAGTTTGCTGAAGACAAGCAGACTAAGGACATGGATTACTGGAACCATGTCCTGTGGTCTGATGAGACCAAGATAAACTTATTTGGTTCAGATGGTGTCAAGCGTGTGTGGCGGCAACAAGGTGAGGAGTACAAAGACAAGTGTGTCTTGCCTACAGTCAAGCATGGTGGTGGGAGTGTCATGGTCTGGGGCTGCATGAGTGCTGCCGGCACTGGGGAGCTACAGTTCATTGAGGGAACCATGAATGCGAACATGTACTGTGACATACTGAAGCAGATCTTGATCCCCTCCCTTCGGAAACTGGGCCGCAGGGCAGTATTCCAACATGATAACGACCCCAAACACACCTCCAAGACGACCACTGCCTTGCTAAAGGCTAAAGAAGCTGGGGGTAAAGGTGATGGACTGGCCAAGCATGTCTCCAGACCTAAACCCTATTGAGCATCTGTGGGGGAGCGCAAGGTCTCTAACATCCACCAGCTCTGTGATGTCATCATGGAGGAGTGGAAGAGGAGTCCAGTGGCACCCTGTGAAGCTCTGGTGAACTGGCCACACAAAATATTGACACTTTGGGCTCAATTTGGACATTTTCACTTAGGGGTGTACCCACTTTTGTTGCCAGTGGTTTAGACATTAATGGCTGTGTGTTGAGTTATTTTGAGGGGACAGCAAATTTACACTGTTATACAAGCTGTACACTCACTACTTTACATTGTAGCAAAGTGTCATTTTGTCAGGGTTGTCCCATGAAAAGTTATAATAAAATAATAAAATATTTACAAAAATGTGAGGGGTGTACTCACTTTTGTGAGATACTATATATATATATATATATATATATATATATATATATATATATAGTATCTCACTATAGAATACATGTTCATTACAAATATGAGGTTAAATATGCCCAAATAGTAGGTGTTGTAGATACTGTTTGCTGCTGTAGTTTTGGAGCTGCTGTTTTAATGATATTGTTCTAATGATTCCTTTCCATTTGAAAAATTCAGCTAATCAGTTTGTCTGTGTGGGCTGCAGTTGGTTGGAGTGTGTTTCATTTCATAACTCCTATGCAGAAAGCCACTACTGAAATCAAGCAGTTGGTAAAGGCATCTAGTATCGAGGTTGGCCGATTTTTTTTTTCCGGTATACTTTAGTGGCAAACTCTAGACTGTCCCCATGTTTCAGTGACACAGATATTCAGAGCTGATTCTCCTTTTGATGTCACATTCAAAACATATAGTATTACATATCGTGGAAAAGTTCATTTTTTCCCATAATTTAATTCAAAAAGCTGAACTTTCATATATTCTAGATTCATTAAACATAAAGTGAAATATTTCGAGCCTTTTTTTGTTTTTAATCTTGATGAGTACGACTTTCAACTCACGGAAATGAGATACTGGAAGAATCCAGTATCTCAAAAATATTAGAATAAAGAATTTATAATACAGCGATGTCGACCTGAGAAGACTCTAATCAGCTAATTAACTCAAAACACCTTTTTACTCAAAACACCGTTGCTCAGTGGTCCAAAGTCCTCTTTTCAGATGAAAAGATGTAAATTTTGCATTTCATTTGGAAATCAAGCTCCCAGAGTCTGGAGGAAGAGTGGAGAGGCACAGAATCCAAGTTGCTTGAAGTCCAGTGCGATGTTTCCACAGTCAGTGATGATTTTGGGTGCCATGTCATCTGCTGGTGTTGGTCCACTGTGTTTTCTCAAGTCGAAAGTCAATGCAGCGTCTACCAGGAAATTTTAGAGCACTTCATGCTTCCATCTGTGAACAAGCATTATGGAGATGCTGATTTCCTTTTCCAGAAGGACTTGGCACCTGCCCTCAGTGCCAAAACTACTAGTAACTGGTTTGCTGACCATGGTATTACTGTGCTTGATCGGCCAGCCAACTCACCTGAGCTGAATTTTGTCAAGAGGAAGATGAGAGACACCAGACCCAACAATACAGACGAGCTGAAGGCTGCTATCAAAGCAACTTGGGCTTCCATAACACCTAAGCAGTGCCACAGGCTGATCGTCTCCATGCCACACCACATTGATGCAGTAATTTGTGCAAAAGGAGCCCCAAGTGCATAAATTAACATACTTTTCAGAAGGTCACATTTCTGTATCATAAATTGTTTATTCTAATATTTTGAGATACTGGATTTTTGATTTCCATGAGCTGTAAGCCATAATCATCAAGATTAAAACAAATGGGAAGAGAAAATTTGCACAGTATTCTAATTTTTTGAGATGCACCTGTAGTTTGTCATGCCATTGGTGCACTATTGACCAGAAACTTTCTACTGCAGTAAAAAAAAGACACAATACCACCCAGCTTAGCTGAATCAAACCTCTATGAAGCAACACACACACACATACTCTATTATGGATGGGTATTAGACAGCAACGTACCCCATCAAACAAAAGTGATGATACACTTGGAAAAAAAGTCCAAATTAATTCCCTAAAATACAACACAAAGGTAGATGCTTACCTTTTAGAAGTTGTGTCATCAAGATATATTTTGTAGCAAAGTCCTTGAACAATTCTCGTCAGGAAAAATCCATCCTCTGAATTTTTCGATTGCTGGACTGAAAACCTAAATATTTATTCATAGCTTTTGTTAAATTTGAGGGCTCCCTTTCATCCACGGCCTTGCCCAGGTTAGCCTGTGCATAAGTCTGGCTATTACCCAGTTTATTGTTTTTGACACTCAGCCACTATCGGTCATTGACGGTGAGGGATTCTGACACAATGAAAAACAAAGACATACCTTATTTGCTTTTCCTAAGTGAAACAAAACCCTCTCTTCTCCACTGCAGCCCAACTCTATCCAAGGTAACTAATGTAACTAGCTAATGCACTTCATTTACTGTAAAATCAAAATGTTCTGTGGCATCCTGATTGATTAATACTAAGTAGGTTACTCAATTCAGTATCAGTATTGGTATTGATGAGCACCAAAAAACATGTTCCTCATCTCGAAAAATTGTATTTAATTTTTAGATAGAACTTTTTAATAACTGTTTGATACTGGTCTGAATTACAGAAGCTGTGAGCAGACCCCAGGTTCGGTTAGATGGCTCGCCTGTTGGGACGTGCCAGGGACAGCCGGTTCTCCTGCACTGCCGAACTGATAGAGGCACTAATGTGCAGTATAGCTGGTCCAAGGAGGCCCAACCTCAAGATATTCTTTTACAAAGCTCTGCTGATCTTCACTTCCACTGTGCCTTTCTCACTGAGGACGCTCAGTACATCTGTTCGGCTCAGAACGCTGTGAGCAGAGAACAGAGTAAACCCATTTCCCTTCACCTTCTACAGGCTGGACAGGAGAACTGCATTTATTCACTCATGTCTGATGGTCAGTTATGCACATAACTACTAAGAGCTATTGAGTGTAAACAGCATTAATGGTTGTAACTTCACGTTAATCCTTTCTGTTTGAATGATTCATAATATAACTCCCTCGTGCCAAAACTCATGTTCTAGTGCATTTTTATGAAGTACTATTCTGGAAATCTGCCATCATGTCCCCCTTTTCAGAGCTTGAAAGTTATGACTGCAGGACAACGACAGCATCACCAGTGATAAGCACCAGCACTTCAGTGGAAGTTTCAAGCTCAGAGTTTGTCACGCAGACCAGTTCAGGTGGAAATCAGTCACTTTGTAGAAATCAAACCCAGAACTGGAATGAAAACTTCTGTCACAGGTTTGAATATGATTATACATTCAGGCCATTTGTTGTGCAGCAGGTATGAAACTAAAACTAATGGTATATGTGTGATAAATGTGGAATAATTTTAGAAAATTCCCTTGAATGCTTGTTTTCAGGTCATGGTCAGGAGTGCCACTGTGGTATGACATTGCTCGCTGGCTTCTCTTCATTGCTATGATTACCACCTTTGGATTGTTCCGCTCATGCACGCAGACCAGCAGAGAGGCTTGCAAACAACACAACCAAATTTGATGATGGAAATCATTGCTTTAGTTTCACAGATGTAGTTTTGCCTTCTTCCTTTTTTATAGGCCCTTTTCTTTTACTTTTTTTTTATTATTATTTTTTTTTTTTTACACATGTCAATGTCTGGATGTACCTGTAGTACCTCTCTAGTGCTCTGTTGCTGTATGGTGACATACCATTTATTTTTGAGCATTTAAAGAAACCTTTTTCACTGAAAGAAACCTTCTCCTTCCTATCATTTTGAGCCACCACTGAAAATGTCTGTTATTCATCAATAATCTGTAAAAAAAAAAAAAGGAAAAAAAAGTGGTTAGGACTTTGAGCAACTGATTGGAATTCCAAGCTGCTTCTGTTGGGCCCTTGGGCAAGGCCCTTAACTTTCATCTGCTCTGGTAAACTCTGAGTAGTTTTTATAAAAGTGTCTGCCAAATTACTAATGTTAAACTTATTAAAGCTTTGGCACTGTTAAAATGCTATTTAAAATATAAATGCTGTCATTCAGCAACACTGTGTGATAATGGACTCACAGCACCCAATTTAGCAACTAAAGTCCACAGAAAAATCACTTCATTTATATGAATGTGAAAACTTTCATTGCTTTTGTAAATTCTGTAAAGAAGAAGTGTATTATTCTACTTTTATTTTGTGCAGTGATCATAATGGAATTTACAAATCATGTACATGTTCAGTACAGGGTATAAAGAAGCTGGAAATGTTTATTTTAGTAAGATTGAGTTGGAGCAAGGGTATCAAACATACAGCCCACGGGCCAGGATTGGTGTGATAAAAGTTCTAATCTGGCCCATTAAATGAATACTGAATCTGTTCTAAATGAAAATGTTCTTGTGGACTATAATAGAACTGAAAAATTTGAAAATAGAAGCTAGTCTCTCTTATTCCACTAGGGGGCAATAAAGTCAGCGTCGTGAATTTAGTTACTGACAAAATTTGCTAATGATGTAATTCTTCATTAGCAAGCTAAACATTTGATGCTTATAATCATATCTCATTCCAAAAGAAAAACTTATGGTGTTTCACACCAACAGAAGTTAATACTAATGAAATGGCTACTTTTATATTTTTTATTTGTAAATAAATTTGCAAAATATATTCATTTTTCCCCACTTCAAAATTATGGGATTTTTCAGGTAGATTCATGACATATAATTTCAAAAGGGGTTAATTTCAAGGGGTTGAAAAAATTATTTGTAGTCAGTTCATTTCATTTGTAGGTGATATACAGTGGGGGGAAAAGTATTTGATCCCCTGCTGATTTTGTTCGTTTGCCCACTGACAAAGAAATGATCAGTCTATAATTTTAATGGTAGGTGTATTTTAACAGTGAGAGACAGAATAACAACAAAAAAATCCAGAAAAATGCATTTCAAAAAAGTTGAATTTGATTGATTTGCATTTTAATGAGTGAAATAAGTATTTGACCCCTTTGACTTAGTACTTGGTGGCAAAACCCTTGTTGGCAATCACAGAGGTCAGATGTTTCTTATAGTTGGCCACCAGGTTTGCACACATCTCAGGAGGGATTTTGTCCCACTCCTCTTTGCAGATCCTCTCCAAGTCATTAAGGTCTCGAGGCTGACATTTGGCAACTCGAACCTTCAGCTCCCTCCACAGATTTTCTATGGGATTAAGGTCTGGAGACTGGCTAGGCCACTCAAGGACCTTAATGTGCTTCTTCTTGAGCCACTCCTTTGTTGCCTTGGCTGTGTGTTTTGGGTCATTGTCATGCTGGAATACCCATCCACGACCCATTTTCAATGCCCTGGCTGAGGGAAGGAGGTTCTCACCCAAGATTTGATGGTACATGGCCCCGTCCAGCGTCCCTTTGATGCGGTGCAGTTGTCCTGTCCCTTTAGCAGAAAAACACCCCCAAAGCATAATGTTCCCACCTCCATGTTTGACGGTGGGGATGGTGTTCTTGGGGTCATAGGCAGCATTCCTCCTCCTCCAAACACGGCGAGTTGAGTTGATGCCAAAGAGATCTGACCACACCTGACCACAACACTTTCACCCAGTTCTCCTCTGAATCATTCAGGCAAACTTCAGACGGGTCTGTACATGTGCTTTCTTGAGCAGGGGGACGTTGCGGGCGCTGCAGGATTTCAGTCCTTCACGGCGTAGTGTGTTACCAATTGTTTTCTTGGTGACTATGGTCCCAGCTGCCTTGAGATCATTAACAAGATCCTCCCGTGTAGTTCTGGGCTGATTCCTCACTGTTCTCATGATCATTGAAACTCCACGAGGTGAGATCTTGCATGGAGCCCCAGACCGAGGGAGACTGATCGCTTCTTCCATTTGCGAATAATCGCACCAACTGTTGTCTCCTTCTCACCAAGCTGCTTGGTGATGGTCTTGTAGCCCATTCCAGCCTTGTGTAGGTCTACAATCTTGTCCCTGACATCATTGGACAGGTTTTTGGTCTTGACCATGGTGGAGAGTTTGGAATCTGATTGATTGATTGCTTCTGTGGACAGGTGTCTTTTATACAGGTAACAAGCTGAGATTAGGAGCACTCCCTTTAAGAGAGTGCTCGTAATCTCAGCATGTTACCTGTGTAAAAGACACCTGAGAGCCAGAAATCTTGCTGATTGATAGGGGATCAAATACTTATTTCCCTCATTAAAATGCAAATCAATTTATAACTTTTTTTGAAATGCGTTTTTCTGGATTTTTTTGTTGTTATTCTGTCTCTCACTGTTAAAATACACCTACCATTAAAATCATAGACTGATCATTTCTTTGTCAGTGGGCAAACGTACAAAATCAGCAGGGGATCAAATACTTTTTTCCCCCACTGTACACTCACTGGGCACATTTATTACACCTGTTCATTCATGTAATTATCCAATCAGCCAATTATGTAGCAGCAGCACAATGCATAAAATCATGTGGCTATAGGGCAAGAGCTTCAGTTAATGTTCACATCAAAAATTAGAACTGGGAATAAAGGTCATCTCTGTGACTTTAACTGTGGCATGGGTGTGGGTGCCAGATGGGCTGATTTCAGTATTAAAGGAATGGCTGATCTTCTGGGTTTTTCCACACACAACAGTCTCTAGAGTTTACACAGAATGGTGCAAAAAACAAAAAACATTCAGTGAGTGGCAGTTCCATGGGTGGAAACACACTGTTAATGAGACAGGTCAGAGGAGAATGGCCAGACTGGATTGAGCTGATGGGAAGATAAGAACTCAAATAACCACGCTTTACAACTGTGGTGAGCAGAAAAGTATCTCACCATTGAACCATGAAAAACCTTGCCTGGTCTTTCTCCAATCTTCAATTGTCCACCTGTGCCCACTGTAACCTCAGGATTCCTCTTCTTGGTTGACAGGAGTGGAACCCGATGCGGTCTTCTGTTATTGTTGCAGAACTGGATGTTTTGTTTGTTTTTTGCACCATTCTGTGTAAACTATAGAGACTGGTGTACAGGAAAATCCCAGGAGATCAGCACTTTCTGAAATACAGCCCAACCATGCCAGTCACTGAAATCACATTTCCCCCCGTTCTGATGTTTGATGTGAAAATTAACTGAAGCTCTTGACCAGCATTTGCATGATTTTATGCATTGCTGCTGCATGGATGAGAAGGGGTAGAAGTGTTTATATTAAATGGGCTGATGTATGTTCAACCAATTTGTGCATTCGGAACACATTTAAGAGGGATTGTTGTAGAGCTGCAATAACTAATCGATAAAAATCGATAATAATCGATTATGAAAATAGTTGTGAACGAATCTTATCATCGATTAGTTGGTCTGCGCATTGCATAGGGCACGTTTATCCATTGCATCACTTCCGTTCTGAAAACACGCATCGGAGAGTACAGACTAAAGTCATGTCCCAAATGACGTACTATACACTTACACCATGCACTGTGTAATCTGTAAAAACTCTACCATCTAGTGTATGAAGTTTAGAAGGATAGTATCATCTCAGATGGAACACTAGCAGTTTTTTTTTTTTACCCACCAGAAGTATAAGCCGTTACCCAGCCGATAGCTGTCATGTAAATACCGGTAAAAGACTAGAGACTACAATTCTCATCAGCCACTGCACCTCATCTGATCACGTCACATGACTGTCTGCACCTGATTCATATTTGGGATTAATGAGCACTTGTATAAAAGTCACGTTTTGTCTTTCGTTTGTCTTAGTTTGCCATTGTCTTCTGTTGCCACGTTAAGGTCTTTGTTCCATGTTTGTTTCCTAGCCTTGGTGTCCTAGAGTTCCTGTTTTGAGTTTTGTTTTCGGGAAGATGAGGCTGCGTGGAGTTGTTTTGAGTGTCCCCCCCCCTTTGATTGGCTAAAAGTTCTCTGATCTCTGTCCAGACTGTGCCACGCCCCGGACTGTGCCACGCCCCGGACTCTACAGGTGCACAAATCACCTTTGCTCCACATTTTACAGAGTAAAATTGAGAAAAAGTGAGTGCATGTGGAGCATTTGAGACTCGTTGTGGCAGATTCAAGCAGTTCAAGGTACTGACTTTTGTTTGTGCTAGAAAAATATCCAAGAAAAAAAATGTATTTGTGAGAAAATATTCTATATGTGTGCAACTCTCATTGCATGAATTCACATACTGATTTGCTGGTGTGCAACATTTGTCCATGACTTCACATTCTTGATACAGGTGTGTGAATGTGTTTTGCACCACACTGACTGCAGCAACTGTAGCAAAAATGAGTCTCTTAATTTGTGATTTGTAGAATAGGATCTGTGCACCTGCAATGAAGAATCTGAGAAGGAGTTGTGTTGTGTTTGTGGGAGAGAAAAAAAAAATTCTACAAGTATAAATTCCACTGTCACAGGCTCTCAGTTGTTTTGCTCCAATAATACCTTCATGGATCCTGTAGTCATATTAGTCCTTGACCTTTAACCTATTACTGAAATAAACGGCTGAATCGTTCACATCATACTTTAGTTTGTAGCTCTGTAATAGGCCTACACTTTACAAGCACTTAACAGGAAACCTTTGAATCATTTATACCTCTCTATTTGCTACTGTTTATTTATGAATCTTTTATGCCTCATTGTTTATATAAAGAAAGAACACTTCAGGACGTGCTGAATGAAAACAGAGCTCGGTTCGTTTGAACCGTTTAGACGTCATTAAGTATGACGGACTGCTTAGTTATGGTCAAGGCCTGTGTGACGTGAGATACAGTAATAGAGAAGAGTATTGGGGGAAAAATTATACAAGTATTGCTTTTTTTTTTTTTTCCCGACGTGTCACACCACCAGCGAACTCTAACATTAGCGCTTCTAGGAGTAGGTTTAGTTTCGGTTTCCTGAGGGGCGGAGCCAAGCAACCATTGCCTTCATATCGGGGAATAAACCGAGGCAGTGCAACTAACGGAGGAAGCAGCGGATTAAGGTAAGATATTTACATTTCTTTAACTAGCGCTAAAATGAATAATGAGACTGAGTTTCTGATTTGGGTTTTTTAAAAATAAGAATAAAGGATGCTTATATGAGAAATTCTAAGCTGGTGTAGTGTTTCGCCTAATATAGCAAGCTACAAATAATATATTTCTGCCTCATTATATGATCAAAATACACATTTGCAGTTATTACAAAGACTCTGTGTTAAAGTGAGTTTTGAGCAAAAAAGCAGTATTAATCTCATAAATTGTCATGTGTACCATGATGTTAAATAATGGTCTGAGTAATTCTGAGTCTTGAACAGTAAACACTCAAGTGTCAGCTTTCTGAAGATACCACATGATAAACTGCATATTCTTCTTAAGAAGAGTACAAACAGTGTGTTCCGAATGCACCTTTTATTTTCATTCATTTGGCTAATTGTGCTGTAGGTACAAACACTAAACAACTGCCTGAAATTCAGGTGACATTTATTAAAATCATATTGTATGCATAATACATACATATACAATATTCACACATACATTGTGCAAACTCTTGTCAAAAGCAAAATAATTTGAATTTCCTCTCCAACAATTAACCAAACAAAGAATTTCTTCAGTGGTGTTTAGTTCTCCCTAAACACCGCTGTTACAAGGAACACTGTTACAAGTGTCTATGGAGTCCCACTCCCTTCCATTTGAAAAGCTGTAAAAGAACATAAAGAGTGTTGGTTAGTTGTTAGCTACAAAATATGGGCTTCAACTGGGAAATTGCGTTACAGAATCCCAAATTCAGAATCCCAGCATTAACATTCACCGAATGCATGAAGAAACATGGCCCTAACCCATCCTCCTAATGCTAATTACTACAGCTTGCCTTGTCCAGAACACTTGCTAAATGTAGTTAACATTAACCCACTCTCTGTATTAGATCATGGTGAACAGCTGTAATGCTACATGATTGTTAACTTTCAAAAAGGGAATGGAACTATCTAACATTACCGTGAGCTGTATGCTATAGTAATGTTATCAACTCAAGTGAGTGTCTACGTTAGCATCACTCATCTCTACTGTGATTGGTGACAGCATCCACCTAGCTAACCTTAACTCGGAGCCTCAGATATGATACAGACCCAGAGAATTATAGAATAACCTCAGTCTATATTTCACAGCAAACATAAACACATGGCACTAGTAGCGTAACATCAATACGGAGGAAGCAGTACATGATGTTCACTTTTGAAGCCGTCGCGATAGGTAAAGTTGATCATCACTTACTTTGTTACTGTTTTCCAACGAATACATTTTTGAGAGCTCCCTGCCTAAATATCACCAACTCGGCCCGACTCTGACGTGATTGAACAATAATTTTACACATGCTGTGTTGGTCACTCGTGTGAAATATTTGTGTTTTGCGAATACAACAAGGGTGGAAAAACAAAAAAAAAAGCACTGAGTAAGTAACTTCCACTGAGTTCTGTGTGCGAGCCAAAGGCCTAAAATTTATACCCCCAAGACCCACTCCCATTCAATTTATATGCTCTTTACAAGATTTTTCCCGGCATTTAAAGGTACAGTTAGGGCTGACACGATTATAAAATTTGGCATTTTACTAAGATGGTAACTCAATTCTGCATCAATATTGTTATGTACCTGAAAAAATATTTACACTCATTCATACTTGGTCTGAAAAAAATGGTATTAATGCATCTCTAGTCATTTTGAATGTCTGTATTAGTAATATGAGTAATAGGTCTACAAAATTGGACTTGTGTTATATGTATAAGGACAGTGTATGAGCGTGAAGCCTTGTGGTATGAATAGGTGTGAATGTCATTATTTACATCAAACTGGAACAATCGTTTTTAACCAGAGGTGGAGGTCTTGGAACTATCACCTTTACCACGTAGGTTTCACACCAGTTCACACCTCCAGAAGTCAAAGTGGGAACTAATAATAGATGTGATTCATACACAGTATTTAAATACCATATTTTTTCCATGAACTGATGAAAAGTGAAATATCTGCATGATTACACCACAAGCCCATCTGATTTGACTAACCACCGCTAGACATCTAAGATGGTGGAGGTTCCTTGCAAGTTTGGGCCTGCATTTCTGCAAACGGAGTTGGGGATTTGGTCAGAATTAATGGTCTCCTCAATGCTGAGAAGTACAGGTAGATACTTATCCATCATGCAGTACCATCAGGGAGGCATCTGATTGGCCCCAAATTTATTCTACAGCATGACAATGACTACCTTCTGTCTTGTTGCTGTGCTCAGTTTTGCCATGGTGTGTGACTTTTGACAGTAAACTGTCTTCAGCAACCTCACCTTGTTAGCTGAGTTTGGCTGTTCCCCACCCAGTTTTATTCCTCCTACACAGCTGTTTCTGTTTCAGTTAATGATTGTGTTTCAATATGCTACATATTGAATTGATGATCATTAGCACCTGTTTGGTATAATTGTTTAATCATACACCTGTCTATATGCCTGACTCTGTGCAAGTGTACCTAGAAGAATTGATGCTGTTTTGAAGGCAAAGGGTGGTCACATCAAATATTGATTTGATGTAGATTTTTCTTCTGTTCACTCACTTTGCATTTTGTTAATTGATAAATATAAACTATTAACATGTCTATTTTTGAAAGCATTCTTACTTTACAGCGTTTTTTCACACCTACCTAGAGGAACACCACTACTGACAAAAAAGCACAAGAAAAGTCGACTCAAAATCATATAAATAAACCACAGAAGTTTTGGGATTCTGTTCTGTGGAGTGATGAAACAAAACTTTTCAGCACGATGGATCAGCAGTATATCTGGAGAAAGAAGAATGAAGAAAGAACACTCTGTCCACAATCAAGAGTGGTGGTGGCTCAGTGATGCTTTGGGGCTGCTTTGCATCCTATGGCACTGGAAACCTGCAGCGTATGGAAGGCAAGATGGATTCATTGAAGTATCAGGAAATCCTAGTAGAAAATGTCATGCCATCTGTGTGGAAGCTGAAGCTTGGGCATCATTAGACCTTCCAACAGGACAATGATGACAAAGCAATTCCAAGAATATTACTGAACTGGAGGCCATTGCTCATGAGGAATGGGCTAAGATTCCTCAGGAAAACTGCCAGAAGCTGGTGTCTGGCTATGCATTTCGTTTGCAGCAGGCCATAACAGCAAAAGAGTGCTCTACTAAGTACTAAAGATGCTTGCCAAAAAGGGGTTGAATAATTTTGAAACTGGAGAAGTCATTATAATATGCATTTTCAGTTGAATTTGGGGAAACACTCATTGTGTTGAACTATTTCCATTGCTTTTGTTCGATTTGTTCACTGCAAACAGCTGAAAGTCTGTACATTTTGACAATAAACCTAATTTGCAATGGGGGTTGAATAATTTTGATTGCATCTGTGTGTACTTGAAAAAAAAAATCTTTAAACTTCCTCTAAGTGTTGTACTGTCTAAATGAAGAATCTAAATAATTGGTCTAAGAAATTAATGAACCCATTCCATTAGGACATTAATATTAGGTGTACAGTTGATATGGCTTGGAATAAACAGCATTCTATGCTTTTGTTCACTCTTCTCTTTTTTCAGAGGTGAACTGTGATGAACCTCAAATTAAACATGGATTAATTGAGAGCAAATCAAAAAATTATGGATATAAATCATCAGTCCGGGTCCAGTGTGACAATGGATACGCGATGGAAGGGTTTGATTACCTGACCTGTGAGGAAAACGGATGGAATCCACCTCCCCCACAGTGCCATTCAAGTAAGATTAATCAATGTTTTGAATGACTGATGTGCCTCCTCAACCAGATGATTGACTGATTGGGAATTCAGAGGGAACACTATTTAACAATTGTCATGATACAAAAAAATGATCACTACACTGTATGTATTTAACTGTTTATAGTTAATGTAGTATGTTGAAAGGAGTATCCCAAAGGTACCCAGATTTTCTACTATTTCCGGTAGTGTGTATCCATGGACACTTTTTCAGCTAATATTTCACACAACCCCTTGTGCAAGGGGGGAAGAGTTTTGTGATGGTGTGCTTCGCCGAATTCAAACACGCATTTTAGAGATGGGTAAATGAAATAAATCAAAGGAATGGTAAATTAAAATATATAGTTATATAAGGAATAATGAATGAAGAAAAGTTTAAATGCAATGAGGAGTTTGTTTACGGTGACTGTGTTCTGTTCCGGGCCGTTACATGACGTTTCAGTATGTCCCTGTACTTGCATACTATTTTACTACACACTCAAAAGTATGTACTTTTTCTTCACACAAAGAGTACATACTTTTAGTACATAGTATAAATAGGCGAATTGGGATGCAGGGATTGATTTTAAAATGTTTAAGGGTTGAACGTGAGAAGGATAAACGGCCAAAAAATTATAATAGCTAAATGTTAAAAACCTGCACTTTTTAAAGGTTAAAACATTAAAAATGTTGAAACATTATATTTAAACGTTAAAATGTTTAAAGCATTAAAATATTAAAACACTGCAGTGCTAAACCAGTTGGTTGCTATGGTGTTGCAAAATGGTTGCTATGCCAAGGTGGTTGCTAGCTGGTTGCTATGCTTATGCAGCTGGTTGCTAGGGTGTTGCAAAGTGATTGCTTAGCTATCCCAGTTGGTTGCTAGTAACAACTAATTGGAGCTGCAACAACTAATTGCTACAATCAATAAAATGAAAATCGTTGTCAGTGAATCTCATTATTGAGTAGTTGGTCTGGGCACGGCTCGGGACGCGTTTAACTCATTGCGTTACTTCTGTTGTAAAAACACTCATCGGAAAGATTGCAGAGAGTACAGAACAAGTGACAGCAGGAAATAAAATTGTGCGACCCAAGTCCTCTAAGGAATGGGAGCATTTTATATTAAATGCCGCAAAGAAGACTGTAATCTGCAATCTTTGCCAAGCAGAGCTTGTGTGGCACGGAAGCACAACAGTAATGCACAAGCACATGAAAAGAGACACTCTAAAACATTTAACATGAAAAACGCTTAACGTGACTTAATGTACTAAAACAACGACCAGGGAAAAGCATTTTTCTCACACATTTCTCTTGTCATCTACTGCTAAGACAATGGCACCGTAATCCAAGTGTAAAGACAACATTTTTACGCTAAGCACAGGGGTTTAAATATATAAACTAATCAGAAGGGGTAACATGGAACAGTGAGGGGGGGGGGGGGGAACTGACAGCTCACCATGGACAGGCCCCCCACCCCCCATTGTTTTTACTCCAAAGATTTTTTTCCCATAACAGCATGTATGCTGCTCCTAGCGTACGCGTAAAAAGTGAAGCATAATTTGGGCTTAACAAAGAGTCTATAAATGTTAAATAAACATCTTCTTACCGAAAGCTTCTCTATATCAATGATTCCATGCAATAAAAACAAGCTTTTATTCATTTATTATTGGGCTTCATTTATGTGCAGCGTCCACCATATAAATCCATGTGAATGAGCAGTTACTTAAAAAAAAAAAAGTATCAAAGCAAGTTCATTAATATAAACCTGTGACAGCCGATACTACGGTTAGAGCTACTGTTATAGACAATTAATCAACACCTTCTGAACTATCCAAATCAAGAATTGAACAGTCATGTGATTTGATGTAATATATAGCAATATCTGCTTTATTGTAATAATATAGTAACATAACTAACATTGATCTTGTGACCATACTGTTTTGTTACACAAGTGTTTTTTCCCCCTCTGTAAATTCTTTTTGTATCTATATTTAAAATAAGAAACCAAACATTGTTTTTACATCACTTAAACTGCATCAAGCTGATTTTTTGTTGAGTTTGGTGAATCACATTATATTAGAATGATGAATTACCTGATAGAAAAATTTGTATCTAATGTTTATTTATAAGTGGTTCACTTCAGGATTGGGCTGAAATTGATAATGAGTATATTTTTATACTGTTTTGCTGTCATATTGCACTGTTAATATACTTTTTTGAAAAAAAAAAAAAAGTTTGGAAAAAAAGTGTTTGTGCTGATATTACTTAATACATTTTCTTCAATACATTTGGTCTTTATAGTCATCTTTTGTTTTTTCCCTCAAGTATCTACTCTTTGTGGTTAAAAACAACAACAAAAAACATAACACATCATAAGAGAACCCAGATAGCAAATGACATCTGGCCCACATACCGTATGGAATGACGGCAATGACTCAACCTGAGTGTGGCTGGCTTCTGGGCCAGATGTGAGCCCTGACAAAACAAGCCTAAAACCGGCTTGTTGTGTGCGGGCCAGATATGGCACATATGACCTTTGCCATTGCCAGAACTGAGCCATATGTACCATAGTTGGCCCAGATGAGGCCCAGAAATGTATGCTATCTGGGAAACAATTTACCTGTCTACCTTATCTTCTGGCATGACCAGGAGAGAAAATAGATTTAAACTGCCTGATATGATTATTTTATCAACATAAAAGCAGAACCAGACATAAACAGTGTGGACGGGGATGACTCCACCAAGTCTAGTCCTTCTTGTTACTATGATGTATTCAACCACTCTTTCTTGAGATATCGCGCTAACGAAAGTAGAGAGATTGGCATATATGTTATAAATGTATTGCAGTCTACTGTGAATAATGTATTCTTTTACAAATATTGGTCCTTATGTAATTGTAAATACTATTGTATTTGGTCTCTTTCTTATTATGGGCCGAGTCTCTCTATATCTGCTTTAGTTTTTGAGCTATACTTACTTCTTCTTTCTTTGTGATTGCAAAAGTGATTCTTGGCATTCTGAATTTCCTCTCCTTTTCCCCTGCGTAAACTAACAAATTGACCAGTCAGCGGTCTCGCAACGTCTTTTTTTCTCTGAGACAGTTTATGACCAGCAGCCTAGCAAAACCCATAAGTAAATAGGAGATTTTCTTGCTATGTGAAGTCATTGAACGGAAGTGTATGTTACGTTTACGTTTGGTATATATTTATTTTTTATTAATGTCCAAGGTTCTTGTGTTGTAAATTTAATGTTAAGATAAGTAGGTATGCTTGGTCCAATTTTGTATTTATTTATTATTATTACAGTGCCAGTTGTATTTGTAATTACATGCATGCACATGCGCGCTCAAGCAGAATGTCGGAACAGAAGGAAACGGTTATTAAGAAATGATTTGAACCGTTATTGTCATTGCGAAAGACAAGGAGAAACAGAATTGTTTTTCTGCTTTTGCATTTCTCGAAATTAAAGAGGAAATTACAGAAACTGGATTTCGCAGTAAAAAAATTACCAGTAAAAAAGGTGTTGTCGAGTGCGGTAAAATGAGTTGACATTTGACATTCTTTCGAAATTCGTGACAATACCCATTGTCCGTGCCTTTAACATTTTCAAGCCAAACCAACTTGGAAATGCATGAATAGGTTTTCTTTTGCCTAGCACAAAGCTACAAATTAAAAAAAAAATATATATATATATATATATATATATATATATATATATATATATATATATATATATATATATTTTTTTTTTTTCATATCAATTTTATTAGCCCTGTAAATCAGTTAAAAATTTTACCATTTGATATTATAACATCACAACAAATATGAAATGTTGTTAAAAATATCCCTTTCATGACACAAGGCTCTGTTTGTGGAATTTACATTCTATATGTTTTCAAATAAATATAGCAGTTTAAATGTTTGTAATATTCTGTTTCCATTAAACTCAATGAGCGTTTGACCTAGAGACATGAAATCAGCAAAACACTCTATACAGCACAAGACTTGTTTTTGGGAGTAAATGTTCAGTACTTTTTATAGAGATATTTGTACATGTCTCTAGGTCATACACTCATTTCGTTTAATAGATTTATAGGGATACAAATATCTGTATAAAAAGTACTGAACATTTACTCCTAAAAACAAGTCTTGTGCTGTATAAAGAATAATATTTTTAGTGTTTTGCAGGTGGTTTCATGTCTCTAGGTCATATGCTCATTGAGTTTAATGGAATTAGAATATTACAAACATTTACAGTACTATATTTATTTGAATTTCAGCTTTGTGCTAGGCAAAGGAAACCTCTTCATGAATTTCTAAGTTGGTTTGGCTTGAAAATGTTATAGGCACGGAGAGTTTAATGGGTATTGTCGCGAATGTCAAACGAACTAACTTTATTGCACTTTTATTGCACATGTTGTGGCTCATCACGTGTAATATTCACGTTATGGTTTTGTCCCACCCAACAAGTACTGCGACATCTACAGGTGCATCTCAATAAATTAGAATGTCGTGGAAAAGTTCATTTATTTCAGTAATTCAACTCAAATTGTGAAACTCGTGTATTAAATAAATTCAGTGCACACAGACTGAAGTAGTTTAAGTCTTTGGTTCTTTTAATTGTGATGATTTTGGCTCACATTTAACAAAAACCCACCAATTCACTATCTCAACAAATTAGAATATGGTGACATGCCAATCAGCTAATCAACTCAAAACACCTGCAAAGGTTTCCTGAGCCTTCAAAATGGTCTCTCAGTTTGGTTCACTAGGTAAGCCACAAACATTCATTGCCAAAGAAGCTGGCTGTTCACAGAGTGCTGTATCCAAGCATGTTAACAGAAAGTTGAGTGGAAGGAAAAAGTGTGGAAGAAAAAGATGCACAACCAACCGAGAGAACCGCAGCCTTATGAGGATTGTCAAGCAAAATCGATTCAAGAATTTGAGTGAACATCACAAGGAATGGACTGAGGCTGGGGTCAAGGCATCAAGAGCCACCACACACAGACGTGCCAAGGAATTTGGCTACAGTTGTCGTATTCTTCTTGTTAAGCCACTCCTGAACCACAGACAACATCAGAGGCATCTTACCTGGGCTAAGGAGAAGAAGAACTGGACTGTTGCCCAGTGGTCCTAAGTCCTCTTTTCAGATGAGAGCAAGTTTTGTATTTCATTTGGAAACCAAGGTCCTAGAGTCTGGAGGAAGGGTGTAGAAGCTCATAGCCCAAGTTGCTTGAAGTCCAGTGTTAAGCTTCCACAGTCTGTGATGATTTGGGGTGCAATGTCATCTGCTGGTGTTGGTCCATTGTGTTTTTTGAAAACCAAAGTCACTGCACAGGTTTACCAAGAAATTTTGGAGCACTTCATGCTTCCTTCTGCTGACCAGCTTTTTGAAGATGCTGATTTCATCTTCCAGCAGGATTTGGCACCTGCCCACACTGCCAAAAGCACCAAAAGTTGGTTAAATGACCATGGTGTTGGTGTGCTTGACTGGCCAGCAAACTCACCATACCTGAACCCCATAGAGAATCTATGGGGTATTGTCAAGAGGAAAATGAGAAACAAGAGACCAAAAAATGCAGATGAGCTGAAGGCCACTGTCAAAGAAACCTGGGCTTCCATACCACCTCAGCAGTGCCACAAACTGATCACCTCCATGCCATGCCGAATTGAGGCAGTAATTAAAGCAAAAGGAGCCCCTACCAAGTATTGAGTACATGTACAGTAAATGAACATACTTTCCAGAAGGCCAACAATTCACTAAAAATGTTTTTTTTTATTGGTCTTATGAAGTATTCTAATTTGTTGAGATAGTGAATTGGTGTTTTTTTGTTAAATGTGAGCCAAAATCATCACAATTAAAAGAACTTAAACTACTTCAGTCTGTGCGCATTGAATATATTTAATACACGAGTTTCACAATTTGAGTTGAATTACTGAAATAAATGCACTTTTCCACGACATTCTAATTTATTGAGATGCACCTGTAAGTGGTCTTTTGTGGTCTAAAGTGTAAAGTGTACATTCAGAATTATTCTTAATTTTATATATATATATATATATATATATATATATATATATATATATATATATATATATATATATATATATATATATATATATATATATATATATAAGTGCTCCAGTCCCTGCTGCAGAGAACCACCCCATAACAGGACATTACCACCTCCATGCTTTACTGTAGGAATGATGTTATTTGGATGGTGAGCTGTATTGGATTTCCTCCAGACATATCATATTTGGTGTTGAGGCCAAATAAATCAATTTTAGTCTCATCTGACCATAACACCATTTTCCATGTGGCCTCAGAATCTTCAAGGTGCATTCATGTGGCCTTTCTTGAGGAGTGGCTTTTTTCTTGCAACCCTCCCATACAAGCCACATTTGTGGAGAATTTGTGATATTGTTGTCACATGCACACAATGAGCACTCTGACATAAATTCCTGTAACTGCTTCAGAGTTGCTGTAGGCCTCTTGGTAGCCTCTCTGACCAGTTTCCTCCTGGCTGTTTCATCCAGTTTGGAGTGACGTCCTGATCCAGGGAGGGTCTGTGTTGTACCAAATACCTTCCACTTCTTAATAATAGACTTCACTGTGCTTCTAGGCATTGATAAAACCTTTGACATTTTTTTGTATCCATCTCCTGACTTGTGCCTGTCCACAACTTTATCCTGGAGATCTTTTGACAGTGCCTTGCCACCCATAGTTGATTGTTTGCTTCAGTTGCACTACAAAATGCTCCAGGAAAGCTCTTTTCATGCTGAGCTAATCAAAATGACCACAGCTGATCACAGTTGAAAGTCAAATGGCTTTGTGTGCCATTGAGAAGGTGATTAGCTACACCTGATTGAGTTTACAAGTCATTTTTAGGAGGGGAATGATCCTTTTTCCAACTCAGTGATTCTGTTTTTTTTTATTTTTTATATTTTTGTCTGACATATTGGTGTTATATCTTTCACTTGGATGTTATAAGTTGCATTGAGTAAATACAGCAGGATAAAACAAAAACTGTCTTCATTTCAGGCTGAAAAGCAACAAAATGTGATTATTTTAAGGGGGGGGGGGGTGATTCTTTTCTATACATACTGTCATACTGTGTATATATATATATATATATATATATATATATATATATATATATATATATATATATATATATATATATATATATGTGTGTGTGTGTGTGTGTGTGTGTGTGTGTGTGTGTGTGTATATATATACACATACATATATATATATATATATATATATATATATATATATATATATATATATATATATATAGAGAGAGAGAGAGAGAGAGAGAGAGAGAGAGAGAGAGAGAGAGAGATAGATAGATAGGTAAAGTGTACACACCCATGTTGAAATGGCAGGTTTTTGTGACGTAAAAAAATTATACTGAGATAAATAATTCATTTCACCTTTATTGTGAAATTGCAACATATAAATATCAAGTGACAAACACCCAGAAACTTGACTAAAAGAAAGTAAATATGATAAAAAACTAGTACTAACCAGTGCATACTGGGAACACCCCACATGGCCTGCAATTTTGGAGATACTCTAACCCAGTCATCTAGATCCTTGTCATTTTTCCTGCTTCTAACACATCAACTTTCAGAACTGACTTCACTTATATACTTATATTACAGGAGTTCTTGCTCAAAGAAACAAAATGTAGCGTATAGTACCTTTCACAGGGGGAAAGCGTCAGGAATGTTTTGTTCATTAATTTGTACATTACGTAGTGTCTTTTAAGCTAATAATAGTGTCTGAAATAACAGGGCATACATGTGACTTTCAGTTCCCACCCCCATGGTCAGATTGTCTGGAACCACCCTGCATGACTGAGAAGGAGGAAGTGACTGACATTTATACATTTTATTTTTAGTTTGTAAGTAATGTTGTTCAGAATTGATTTATTAGCCAAGTAAGATTTATTTGTTTGTTTTTTTAAAGGAATTTGACTTGGCACTTGCTCATATGGTAACTAGGAAAAAATAAAGAAATTGAGTGCAATCTTTAAAAAAAAATCTTTTTAACAAATATGCAAAATACAGTATGTATATTTGAACAATATAGTATTTTTAATTACAATATGTGCACTGTTGACATTAAGTACATGATCCAAGACCTTGGCATACTGAAAGCAGTTGCTGGTAAAAGTGTAGAGTACTTTTTTTTTTTTTTTTTTTTAAAAGGGGGAATCCTGTATTAGTCTTAGGCCTTTAACCTATTACTGAAATAAATGACTGAATAGTTCACATCAAACATCAACTCTCTGTTTGTTGCTGCTATTTGTTTATGAATCTCATTGTTTGTTTCCAAGCAAATAGATGAGACAAGTTTTCTTTTATTCAAAGAAGGAACATTTCAGGACGTGCTGTTCTCAGAAAATCAACTTCAGAGTAGTAACTCCACTCCACTTCAGGCCAGACTGCATCACACCACCACGTCTTGGATTATTTTCCGTTAATTCCTGTTTTACATGTTGTGTTTTATTCCTTAAATTGAAACAATCAGTCAGTATTGTTTTTACCTGGAACTTTCCCATTTGGTTTATTCCCTGTATGTTCTTCTTCTTCATCTTCTTTGGGGTTTTACTGGCGGTTGACAAACAACGAAATGGTGTATTACCGCCACCGACTGGTATGGAGTGTGGATCAAGATGACATGTATTCCCTCCCTTTTTTTGTACGTCCTCTCCACAAATTAGTTATTTTAATATACTCAAAAATAAAATTATAACATTCATTTCCAGAGTTATTTTGTAGAATATCTCCTAGTATAAAGTGCATTTTTATTTTTGCTAGAGTTTGTATTAGAATCTTTCTTTCAGTCTCAAATTTCTGACAGTATAGCATAACATATTCCACTGTTTCTTCTTGCCCACAATATCCACACCTTCCCATATTATGTTTCCCCATTTTATAAAGTGTACTGTTTAATCTTGTGTGTCCAAATCTTATCCTTGATATTATTATCTCATCTCCCCTGTTTTTTCCTGCCCTTCTCATCTCTCCCAGTTTCCTTTGAATTTTGTAAAACCATGTGCCTTTCTTCTCCTTATCACATTGTTTCTGCCACCTTTCTTTCAACCTTTTTTTGATTTCATTCTTACGTAGACTAACTGATAAATTAATGTCATTGTTTTTTATGGCTTCTTTTGCTGCCTTATCTGCTATTTCATTTCCTTTGATTCCAATATGTGCCGTAACCCATACAAATACTACAATAAGCCCCATCATTTGAATCCTGTATAATGTTTGCTGTATTTCTAATTAAAACATCGGGTCTGCTTTCCGAGTAACTGTATTGTAAGCTAGCCAATGATGAACTTGAGTCTGAAGAAATTATTGATTTCAAAGGTCTTGTCTGTTGCTAATAATAGTACAATCATTTTCCCTGTATAAACAGGTAACCCATCACTGATCCTTTTCCCTACTGATAAATGAAATTCTGGAACAGTAAACGCTACTCCTAGACTGTCTAAACTCTTTGAAGCATCTGTGTAGATCTGAACACAGCTGTAGTATTCATTAATATATTTCTGAACACTATATGAATTACATTCCTTATCCTTGCTTTTCTTTTCTAACAATGTAAAATCTACTGTAGCGTCTGAACATAACCAAGGTTTTATTACTGGTAACAGTACCGTTGGACTAACTTTTAATTGGTTAACTTTAAGTTCTGTTGCTTTCTGTATCACTGTCCACCCGAAGCTTTCCGTTTTCCTCCTCTCTTTTTCCCAACAGGGCTTTAAAGTGTCTAGTGTTGGGTGTTCTTGACTATGGCCCTGTAAATTAGCCCAATAATTTACAGATAGTTGTATCCTTCTCATTTCTAGTGGCATTTTTCCCATTTCTACCTGTAGTGCTGCAATTGGTGTAGATTGTATAGCCCCTGTATATTGTCTCAATACCTTATGCTGTATATAATATAACTTTCTAAGTGACGTTTCTACCGCTGATCCATACACCATACATCCATAATCTAATACAGATCTAATCAACCCTCTATATATGGCCTTTAATGCCATCCTATCTGCCCCCCATTCACTGCTGACTAAACATCCCATTATATTTATTACTTTCTTACATTTGTCTAATATTTTCTGGATATATATCGCCTATGTGATTCTTTCGTCAAACCACAGCCCTAGAAATTTAAAATGTTTCACTCTTTCCAGTTCTTGATTATATAATTTTAATTTTACCTCACCTCCAATTTTTTTCCTTGTAAAAACCATTATCTTTGTTTTGTCAACTGAGAATTTAAAACCCCATCTATATGACCGTTCTTCAACTTTTGTAATAGCCTCCTGTAATTTTATTTTATTCATTTATTTATTTATTTTACAATGAAATCAATTTTCCTTCCCCTTTTCCAGATTGCCCCAAATTGCCCTTTTCCAAAAAGCAAGTACTCCGACCCTTTATCCAAATCCTCAAATACATCATTTATCATTATGGAAAACAATAAAGAGCTTACTATACTTGCTTGTGGAGTTCCATTTTCGATCACAAACTTTTCTGAATAACTGTTTCCTATTCTAACTTTTATTGCTCTCCCTAATAAAAAAAAATCCTTGATCTATTTATACATTTGACCTTTGATACCTAATTTGCTTAATTTTATTAATAGCCCTTCTCTCCACATCATGTCGTATGCTTTCTCTGTGTCAAAGAATACAGCCACTACACTCTCACTATTTATTTGTGCTTTTCTTATTTCGTGTTCTAAACACACAACTGGATCCATGGTATTTCTCCTTCTCCTAAAGCCACTCTGATATTTAGAAAAATATTTTTTATTTTCCACATAATACATTAACTTTTCATTTACCACTTTTCCCATTATTTTAGATGTTAGATGTTAGATGTTAATGCAATTGGTCTATAATTTCCTGGATTTGTGGACTCTTTCCCTGGTTTACGTATTGTAACTATAACCGCCTCCTTCCAGCTTTGTGGTACTTGCCCTACCTCCCAAATTTTATTGTACAGTTTTAATAAAACATCCTTGGATGATTCACTGAGATAATTTACCATTATATAACATGTGATCCATGCCTGGAGCTGACTTCTTAGTTTTTCTGAGAGAGCGATTTAACTCTGCCTTCGTAAATGCCATGTTTAATTGGTCATTAGTGTGTTCCTCATTCTGTATTAGTTCTTTTTACTACTCTAACGTACAGTGCATCCGGAAAGTATTCACAGCGCTTCACTTTTTCCACATTTTGTTATGTTACAGCCTTATTCCAAAATGGATTAAATTCATTATTTTCCTCTAAATCCTACAAACAATACCCCATAGTGACAATGTGAAAGAAGTTTGTTTGAAATCTTTGCAAATTTATATTTTATTTATTTATTCATAAAAATAAAAAAATGAAAAAATCACATGTACATAAATGTTCACGGCATTTGCCATGACACTCAAAATTGAGCTCAGGTGCATCCTGTTTCCACTGATCATCCTTGAGATGTTTCTGTAACTTGATTGGAGTCCACCTGTGGTAAATTCAGTTGATTGGACATGATTTGGAAAGGCACACACCTGCCTATATAAGGTCCCACAGTTAACAGTGCATGTCAGAGCACAAACCAAGCCATGAAGTCCAAGGAATTGTCTGTAGACCCCAGAGACAGGATTGTATCGAGGCACACTCCATTAACTCTTCAATCACTGTTCCATTCCCATCATTGTAATTATCCCATAATGTGCTTCCCTGTATGTTTATTTCAAAACGAATCTTTATTCTCACGTGTTTGGGCCGGAAAGGCTTCTGTAGTCCTCGAGCTCTGGAACGTAGATTGACATCAGTGAAAATGCACAAGTCGCAAAACCAAAGTTGCGACAATATACCACAGTTAGACCAGGAATTTAAAGACTTATGCGAGGCTGACATCAAAGTAGAGGAATTAGATAAAGTAATAGATAAATTATCTTCAGGAAAATCTCCAGGCCCTGATGGCCTCACTTCCGAATTTTATAAATTCTTTAGGGAAGATTTGAGAGAACTATTATTTCGAGCCTTTTTCGAATGTATCCAAAATAATTCACTATCTTCGACTATGAAACAAGGTCTAATTACTCTTATCCCAAAACCGGGTATAGATGCACGACATATAGATAATCTTCGCCCCATTACTTTACTCAACTGTGATTATAAAATTCTAGCTCATATATTTTCCAACAGACTCAAGAAAAACATAAATCAAATAATTAGTGAATCACAGTCTGGTTTTATAAAAGGCAGATCATCCTAAAGAGTTTTACAATGTTGTAAATGCCATACCAAAAAACATGGTATTATTAGTAAAAGGGATTCTTTCACATTACTTGAAAAAGTAACATTCTCTCTCCCATCTCTGTGTCTGGGTGAATTGTTTATTAGATATCATAAATGTAACAACAAATATATTAGAAGTGTCTTCATTGATAAACTTCATCCAAATAGAATTAAACTATATTATATTTTCAAAGAATTTAACCCCAAAGAGGTGAAGGAAATGAGAATTAATTATCTTACCTTTCCAAGTCTCCCTAAAGTAAAAGAACTTCATTTTAAAATAATAAATGATATATATCCATCTAAAGAATTTCTCAAATCAAAATTTGATATTGGAGAAAACTCTTGTCAATTCTGTGACACTGATATTGAAACCACTGAACATATATATATATATATATATATATATATATTTTTTTTTTTTTTTATTGTAATTACTCAAAGTTGTTTTGGACTCAGTTGTGCAGTAAAATGTCATATAATTACATGTGTAAATCCCCTTGAATACAAAAAAATTAAGTTTGGTGTGCTTAAAAAAGATTGTTCACAACATTACTTGGTTAACAACCTTTTTGAAGTTGCTAAATACTTTGTTCATAAATGCAGATTTCTGAAAACCCCTCCATCCTTTCCTCACTTTTCTAATGAACTTAAAATTTTTGCTGCTTCTCTTGATGCCCTTTCAAATGAAAAAGCTACTACAGTTGCCAGTTTCTTCAGTGAGCTAAGTGCCCTATAACTCCTTGCTACCCCTTGTAAGAGCTTACTTTTCTACAAATGCTTTTTATTATTATTTTTACTTTATTTTAATTTATTTAATTATTTTTATTATTATTATTATTTATTTATTTTTATGTTGTTCTTCATTGCCTTTCATGATTGTACATTTAATGTAAAACTTCACTGTTACATATTGTAATTGCAACTATGTCTGCCTTTGAGAATTGTTAATTGTTAATATTGTTTGTTCAATGACTATTTTGTATGTACACTCGTTTAATTGCTATAAAAAAAATTTTTTTTTAAATAAAAAAAATAAAAAATTAAAGTCGCGACAGCTCGGTTCGTTTGAACGCGTTTAAACCCATTATGTCGGACTGCTTAGTCATGGTAAAGGCCTGAATGACGTGAGATACAGTAATAGAGAAGAGTATTGAAAACATTGTGCAGGACTGTTTTTTCCAACGCGACGCACCAACATACTGCGACACCAGCGCTTGTAGGAGTAGGACCAGTTTCGTTTTCCTGAGGGGCGGAGCCAAGCAACCACCATTTCCGGCAATAAACGAAGGCTGTGTAGTTAACAGAGGAATCAGCGGATAAAGGTAAGATATTTAAATCACTTTAACTAGCGCTAAAGTAAATAGTGAGACAGAGTTTATGGTTTGGTTTAAGATTAAATAAAATCTCCTATACGACGTCTTCAGTGCCTACTGAAAAAAATAACTAGCGGGCTTTTCCGGTGTGGTTTGTTGATACACACAGAGATTAACTCAACTCCAAACCCGATAAAGACGACACTCAGTATTACAGGTCAGCGTAATCCACACTGTTCAAGTGTAGCAGAACAATCATGAGACAAACTGCGAAGACAACGAGGGTGGAAGAACCCGCTTCACTTATTCAGCTCATATGGTTCAGTACAAACTGAAGGAACTAGTTCGTGAATGAAATGAACGCACGAGACATGACGTTCATTCAGTCTCACTGGATCAACAACTGGTTCGTTCAACAAGAAGAGAAAGAGGGCGGAACAGTGTATTTGAAAAGTGTGTAGCACTAATGGTGCGTTCAAATCATGTCGGAAAGATCGTATTTACTTTTAGTTGAACGCACATGAACGCCACCAGAAGGTCGTAATTACGAGTGGGGAAACTCGTTATTTCCGAGTTTCCGAGTTAGGGGCGTGTCAGTAAGAAAACATGGCGGAATCAATGGATGCAACGTCTGTAGCCTAGTTGATGGTAGATTTGTTTGAATTGAATGTTTATTCGCCTCAGAAGCTGATTTCAGTTATGATGTGAATGGTATATGCAATAAGTTATTGAAATACAAGCGAAATGCTTAACATTTCTTAACATGTGTTTTATTTACAATAAAACAAGCTAATTTCTGCACAAAATACGATAGCGTTGTACAGTTACGCTATAATAGTTTACCATGGTTTCATAAATTGATTAAAAACATAAGAAAACACATCTGATGCGCATTCTTTGTTCTTCATTTTCTAAAAGTAGAGTTTAAAAACGTACTGTATTTTTTAAAATTTAGTTAATTAAGAGAAGGTACACCGCCATCTTGCTCTGACCAAAGTGACTTGAACGCACCTGACGTCGTAGTTACAACTCGACTTCCCAGGAGGACTTGAACGCACCATAACGCCTTGCGTGTTGTTGTGGTGTTCACAGCATATTCCGCTATATGTGTATTATAAACTACTTCATACACCTATGTAAAATTATTATTATTATTATTATTTTCAAATTACATTTGTATCCTCATCCGTGACCACTCTCTCAAAACTAGCCTGCACTGACTGAAATGTCTTTCTTGAAAATAAATTCACGAGACCATCACTTTGTGCATTGGACATGTCAACTGTAATAAATCGTAATACTAAAACGTGTCTCTTGAACATGGTTTTTAAATGAATGTAGAATGAAACAGTCAGTCCCTCCAGGATTTCACGTTTTTGCGATCGCACAAATGAACGCAAAATCAAGCAAGCTCTGCAATATTTGGAGGAGCTTGCAATCTTTCAAAATTACCACAGATTTTCCACAGATTTGGGCCAGGACGCATCATGTGACATTATAACAACATGCATTCATCCAAAGCCCTCTTCGATTCACATGCGTCGAACATGAGTACAGCTAAGAGGTCTCGTTTACCAACAAACCACTACAAAACACCGTGCAAAACAATTTTGTGCAATTGCAATTTCACCAATTCTCCACAAGTTGCGTAGCAAATTTTGGAAAAAGCCGCAGCAAATCAGGCTTTTTTGGCTGCAACAATCACAAAAAAAAAAAAAAAAAAAAAAAAAAGCCATGAAATCCTGTACGGACTCAATAATTACAATTAGTTGTACTGATGTAACATGGAAAGGGGCACTGAACGAATCAGTGAACGAATCTTTTTGTTGAATGGAATCTGAAGAGCCGAGTCACTGGGATGAATCGAAATTACCACTGCTACCACTCCCGATAAATTTACTACGATGGCCGACACCAAAGTTTTTTTTCCGTTGTTTAAAGGTGCAAGTCTATTTTTTTTTATTCCTGACTTGTACAAATAAACAAAAAGATATGTAGAACACGATTAAAAAACAATGGATTAAGCCATGGCCTTTGCGAAAGTTAATAAAGTTGCAGAGAAAACCTTTGGAAAGCTGAATTCCGGTCTGGAAGGCTTGTTGCACCTCCTGTCAGTCATTTTTATAGACACTCTATGGGTCCCCATAAAACCTTGGGGGCAGAGCTTAAATAATATGGGTGGGAATGGGGGAGTAAGCTCAGGGAGGGGAAAAAAAAAAAACATTCAAATGTTGAAACCACCTAGCCATCTTGGAAAAAAAAAAATCTTGCCTAATGCACCTTTAAGGCTACATTCCCATTTGAATAAGGATTAACAAACAGCATCCAGAATTCCTGAAGCCCATGTTGACTTTTCCAAATATAATCCCAACAAATCTTTGTAGACACTCAGCAGGTGCGTTTCAAACATTAGAACATTTCATTAATAACTGCAAATGAGAAATTGGCACCATAAATAAAATAAAATAAATCCACCAAAAACCTCAATCAACCCAAAGAAGAATAAAACAGCCAGGAAAGATTTAAGCAACAGCTGTGCCACTGTTATAAAGCCAGCAGTCAAAGGTGGAGCAGTAATTGTCTGGAGAAAAGACCTTTACGTCAAGGAAGCAGACACACTAGCTATGTGGATCGGCAATGGCATCACTCCCCAGCTACCATCCTCCATCCAGTCTGTTATCACTAGTGCCATTTCATCAGGACATCCTGAACGTCCCATTGTTTCAGCTTGTTCTTGTCCAGCAGAGATCATATCCCGGTTTTCCCAGCCCGTTGCTCAGTCTTTACCGATCTTTGTCATCCTTTGTTCACCTTTTCTACAAACCTTGAACACTTCAAAGAACAGTCCCTGGAAAACAATCATTTCCTTTTTTCTATGGACATCAAACGCCTGTATACAGTCATTCCTAATAAGGATGGATTGATGGCCCAAGAACATTCTTCTAGGTGCGTGACTGGACAAGGACCCACCTACTGAAATTCTCTCAAGCTTATCAGAGCTTGTACTAACACTTGACTGCTGCAAGTTCATTTCCAGGGTTTACTCCCAAGTAAGAGGTGTTAGTATGGGCACTAAAATGGGACCCTCTGATGCAAACCTCTTTGTTGGATTTGTCAAGCAAAACTTCTTTGATAAATTTATGGGGCATGTACCCACACTATTTATTAGGTACGTTGGCATGAAAATAATATTGTCTCTCACATTTTTCAAGTCAGCAGATTCCACTGGGAAAAAAAAAACAACAACAAAAAAACAAGACACCATCCATGATAGACTCTTATTTTAAATTCTTCACATGACAAGCACATCCCAAGCATTCCATTCCTTATTCACCGTTAATGAAAATGAAGACTTTCTCCAGAAAAATAAGGAAATGTGCCATATATATATATATATATATATATATATATATATATATATATATATATATATATATATATATATATATATATTACAAATGTACAGTACTATGCAAAAGTTTTAGGCACCCTATTTTTTTTTTTGTATAAACTCTGCTGAATATTTTTTTATTTTGTGACTTCTACATTATCAAGTCAGTAGAAAAAAACATTTTAGATTCCAAAACATTAGATTTCTAGCACAAAATGAAATGTTACAGAAAAATGTTTGTATGTCATTAAAGAAAGCAGCATATTACGTAAGAGACACTTTTCAGACAAAAAACACAATGAAGGCTGCTGGGTTTTGCTAGCTCATTTCCTTATAAAACTGAACAAATTGTACCGGAGACTACTATTTTTATTTTTGTTTTTATTTTTTTTTGTCAAACCAAATATTGACTTTGTTTCATTTACTACTGTTTACTGCTCTTTATGGTATTTAAAAAAAAATGTAGAAACATTTAATTTAATTATTTTGAAGGTACCTTTGCTCTACAGCATTTCTTTGCATGTGGCTAAGACTTTTGCACAGTACTGTGTGTGATGCTCTAACTACAGCTATTACATCAAGCATATCCACTGGCCTCAGAAGCACTCTGCTTTTTACCACCTCTACCTATATGTACTGTATATGCAAAAGTCTTATGATTTTAAAGAAATGCTATAAAGAACAGTAATCAATATTTACTCAAATCAATATTTAAATTATCTTTAACAACCCTTTGCCTTTAAGCATCAGTAGACTCATGTACACTTTATACAGTTTTATGAGAATATGAAGATTTTTTTTTTTAAGCGTTTGTGTCCTCTATAGTGGAGTGTGAGTTCCTTTTTTAATTTCTGCTGTGCGATAAAGAGAACATTCCACCAAGTTTAATAGTTCCTCTTTCTGTCAAAACAAAAACATGGTGAATATGCAAACTCCCTGCACACAGGGCAGATGCAGCAGTCAAACCCCCAACTCTGGATGTGTGAGGCAAATGGCTAACCACTAAGCCACCGTGCCTCACTATATCACTTTTCTTTTTAAATTCAGAAACACTTAATATTCTTTTACTCGAAAGGGAGACATTTTCTTTTACATTGCTTCTCAGGAGGATATAAGCCAAGTAATTATACACAAAATTCTACTCCTTCCTAATCTTCCTCCTCCTCTAACTTCTTCTTTTTCTTTTATTATCTTGTATATATTTACCCTCAAGGTGCTTCAAAAGTAAATGTAACTAATTCAGCACATATATTTTATTTCAAGGTAACATTCTTGGACAGTAGTGATCTAGGACAGAGCAACACCTAGAGCCTAGCTGGTGTCTAATATTTACAGTTGAAGATGTTGCGCTACATGATCATCTGCGCTACACTTCTCATGACTGCTGTAAAGGTTCGAGGTGAGGTCTCTTTTATACTTTTTGACATTTTTTGGGTTAAACAGGCAAAGTGCAGGCCATATAAAGGATATTTGGATATTCTCTAATCACTAACATGCCTGATTTGATGTGTATCTGCTCAGCACAATGTGAGAGACCTGCTGTTGGGGAAAACCGGATTTTGATTGATGACTCAATCAGTCAGACTTTTCCCGATGGATCAACTGTAAAGTTCAAATGTTCCACTGGTTATGTGTCTGTGAGAGCATCAGCTTCCAGATCCATCACCTGCACCGGAACCCAGTGGAGCGACCTCGAACTTCAGTGCAAAAGTAATTTGTCTACAAACATCTTTTTAGATTGAGCTTTAATTTGTCTGTAGATTTGGATTAATGGTGGGCGATATGACAAAAATATCATCACGATTCTCAAAAACATTTCTACCATACACGATATGTATCATGATATATTAGTTTAGCAAGAAATGATCAAATAGCCATATTACATTATAAAAAATATGATCTGTTTATATAATGTTTACAAAAATTTTGAATAAAATAAATAGTAAATTAAAATAAAATATTTAAAGTATCTTTTTTACAAAAAAGCAGAATAAAAACATTTTTTAAAGCAATTTTAAAGATTAATTTTAACATCACATCAGCTGTTTCCAATCAGATTATCTAAAAATAAACAAAACAAAAAATAAGATATGATGATTTGTCAGAAAATCTTTGTAACAATTTAAAGTCGGGCAAGGAGGAGGCGGGAACCGGCTGATCGTAAACAAAGTTTAATTAAATCAACGAAACTGAAACCGAACATAAAACACACAAACTGAACACAAAATGCACGTACGTCTCTCTCTCTCCCTCTCCGGGGCTTCCAGCTGCTCCTTTATCTCTCTCTCCCCCTGATTAGACAGATCAGTGCCAGGTGTGCGTCCTCACAGCCTGGCCATGCCCTCCTCCTCGCCACACTCCTCTGCCGCCAGTTTCAGGGCTCCGGCCTGATGTACACCCCTTCCCACCCTTTCGGGAGGGCGGTGCTGCCACTCAACCTGCGAGCGAGAGGAGAGACGAGGAGGAGGAAGAGGGGAGAGAGAAGAAGCAAGCTGGAGAGCAAGCCAGAGAGAAAGAGAGGAGAGAGAGAGGAAAAAACACTCCGGTCCCCAGATACGCTGTCATCCGGTTCTCAGCCATCTGGGAAGCGATCCCCCCCGATGCCGGGCGATGGCACTGGACTTCCGAGCGGGCGGCTGCGGCTCCTCTCCTATGGACGGCTGCGGCTCCTCCCCTTTCCAGGCGGACGGCAGCCACATCTCTGCTTCCCCGGCGGAAGTCAGGCTCCTCCCCTTTTGCAGGCGGATGGCAGCCACATCTCTACTTCCCCGGCGGACAGTAGCGGGTCCTCCATCTCCTGGCGGACGGCAACCGCTCCTCCCCTTTCAGGCGGATGGCAGTGGTTCCTCCGCATCCCGGCAGACGGCAGCAACTCCTCCGTCCTCCTCGGCAATCGCTCCAGCACCACCGGCTCCTCGGTGTCGCGGTCCTCCCACAGTGGCGAGAGCTCTCTCACAGCGCGTCCCTCCTCCTTCCCAGGTTTCGGCACCAGTGTAACAATTTAAAGTCGGGCAAGGAGGAGGCGGGAACCGGCTGATCGTAAACATAAAGTTTAATAATCAACGAAACTGAAACCAAACATAAAACACACAAACTGAACACAAAATGCACGTGCGTCTCTCTCTCTCTCTCTCTCTCTCTCTCTCTCTCTCTCTCTCTCTGTCTCCCTCCCTCTCCGGCGCTTCCAGCTGCTCCTTTATCTCTCTCTCCCACTGAATAGACAGATCAGTGCCAGGTGTGCGTCCTCACAGCCTGGCCACGCCCTCCTCCTCGCCACAATCATAGTTTGACATAATTTATCACAATATTGATATTATATTGCCATATCGCCCAGCCCTAATAGTTTGGATTTATATCATACATTTTTCCTTTGGACACTTTGCAGTTTAATAGGAAAAGTACTTTTTTTTTTTTATTGCATACACACCTGCAACCCTTTATACCACAGCGCAGTTGAATGCTCGAATCTGATTGGTCAGAAGGTGTGTATTATTTTTGTAAAACAGCACAGGTATTTCCGGCTGTAACATAAAGATAGGTTTATATTAATGTGCAGGTTCTAGTACATTATTGTTTCTATAGTAACAGCTCATACACAGGGATGTGGATGCTTCACATAATACAAGATTTAAATGCGCTGTTTAACAAAGTAAAGTGTTTAATTGTTGATGTGTGACTTTTTTTGTTAGGAGACGTTTATTTAACATTTATGGAAGGAATCTCGGTTGTAAGGCCTCTCAGTCTCACATTTTCAGCTTTCTTTGTTTTCACAGTGAAATGATAGGCTGTGATTTTTGTTTGTGTGTGTGAGAGAGCGAGAAAGAGACAGACAGACAGACAGACTATCATAGCTATAATGTAGGTTAGAACAGGAGCTAACTTGTCTCGGATGTTCTACAACATTAAATATAACCATAAACTGTTAAAATGCATGACGTGTCGTTCATTATTAAATAATTGTTGGCGAATCACTGTGGTATAAGTAGAATAAAAGTTTTTTTTTTTCTCCTAATTTTTCTTTTTTCCAGAAAAATCCTGTGGAAATGCTGGCGAGATTACCAATGGATACTATCAGTATGACTCTGAAGATGGAAATTTGTATGGTGCAACCATCACAGCAGTGTGTAAAGATGGGTAAAAATTGTTTAGCCTTTTTTTAAAAAAAAATTTAAATTTTATTTATTTATTTTAAATGTTCATCCATATTTGGTTCTGCACACATGTATCTGCACAAAAATAGTGACTAAACAGACTGTGGATAAACTGTAAAAAACAAAAAAAAACAAAAAAAAAACCCAAAAATAATCGTCTGTGAATAAGCAGACTGTGTAATGTATAGAAACTACACTGCGCTACGAGAAACGTTTGGACACTTTTAAATTAAAATTGTTTCCCTAAATGAGTAGCCTTCATTTAGAACATAGGATAAACAGTGTGGAGATTGACAAATTTTAATAAAAGAATTTTAATAAAAGCCTCCTGGGTGAAGCTGGTTGAGAAAATGCCAAGAGTAATGCAGCAGAAATGCTGTTAAGAATTTAATAATTTATTTATTAGTAATGTATTAATAATGTATTTATTAGTTTTGAATTGTTTAATGCTTTTTGTCACCGCATAATTCCATATTTGTGTTAATACATGATGTTAATGTCTTTATTAGGGGCCAAGCACCGAAGGTACAGCCGTGGCCAAAAGTTTTGAGAATGACACAAATATTAATTTTCACAAAGTCTACTGCTTCAGTGTTTTTAGATCTTTTTGTCAGATGTTACTAACTGTTACTGAAGTATAATCACAAGCATTTCATAAGTGTCATGGGTTTTATTGACAATTACATGAAGTTTATGCAAAGAGTCAATATTTGCAGTGTTGACCCTTCTTTTTCAAGACATCTGCAATTCACCCTGGCATGCTGTCAATCAACGTCTGGGCCACATCCTGACTGATGGCAGCCCATTCTTGCATAATCAATGCTTGGAGTTTGTCAGTTTGTGTGTTTTTGTTTGTCCACCCGCCTCTTGAGGATTGACCACAAATTCTCAATGGGATTAAGGTCTGGGGAGTTTCCCGGCCATGGACCCAAAATGTCGATGTTTTGTTCCCCGAGCCACTTCGTTATCACTTTTGCCTTGTGGCAAGGTGCCCCATCATGCTGGAAAAGGCATTGTTCATCACCAAACTGTTCTTGGATGGTTGGGAGAAGTTGCTCTCTGAGGATGTTTTTGTACCATTCTTTATTCATGGCTGTGTTCTTAGGCAAAATTGTGAGTGAGCCCACTCCCTTGGCTGAGAAGCAACCCCACACATGAGTGGTCTCAGGATGCTTTACTGTTGGCATGACACAGGACTGATGGTAGCGCTCACCTTTTCTTCTCCGGACAAGCTTTTTTCCAGATGCCCCAAACAATCGGAAAGGGGATTCATCAGAGAAAATGACATTACCCCAGTCCTCAGCAGTCCAATCCCTGTACTTTTTGCAGAATAGCAGTCTGTCCCTGATGTTTTTCCTGGAGAGAAGTGGCTTCTTTGCTGCCCTTCTTCACACCAGGACATCCTCCAAAAGTCTTCGCCTTACTGTGCGTGCAGATGCACTCACACCTGCCTGCTGCCATTCCTGAGCAAGCTCTCCACTGGTGGTGCCCCGATCCCGCAGCTGAATCAACTTTAGGAGACGGTCCTGGCGCTTGCTGAACTTTCTTGGGCGCCCTGAAGCCTTCTTCGCAACAGTTGAACCTCTCTCCTTGAAGGTCTTGATGATCCGATAAATGGTTGATTTAGGTGCAATCTTACTAGCAGCGATATCCTTGCCTGTGAATCCCTTTTTGTGCAAAGCAATGATGGCTGCACGTGTTTCCTTGCAGGTAACCATAGTTAACAGAGGAAGAACAATAATTTCAAGCACCACCCTCCTTTTAAAGCTTCCAGTCTGTTATTCTAACTCAATCAGCATGACAGAGTGATCTCCAGCCTTGTCCTCATTAACACTCTCACCTGTGTTAACGAGAGAATCACTGACATGATGTCAGCTGGTCCTTTTGTGGAAGGGCTGAAATGCAGTGGACATGTTTTTTTGGGATTCAGTTCATTTTCACGGCAAAGAGTGACTTTGAAATTAATTGCAATTCATCTGATCACTCTTCATAACATTCTGGAGTATATTCAAATTGCCATCATAAAAACGGAGGCAGCAGACTTTGTAAAAATTAATATTTGTGTCATTCTTAAAACTTTTGGCCACGGCTGTACATTGGCACCTATTGTTTTCGTTAGTGCTTCTTCTTCTTCTTCTTCTTCTTCTTCTTCTTCTTCTTCTTCTCTTGAGTCTATGGCAGCCCATATTACTGCTTGCAGGAAAGTTATGAAATTCGGCACACAGATAGAGGACAGTCTCAACATTAACCAGAGCAATTTTGGAGTCTCTGTCTCAAACCCTGTAGTGCCACCAACAGCTCAAAATTGCACTCACGTTTATGCTAATAACTTTTCCTCTGATTCTTTGGCTCAAGATGATTCGATTGCACCCTGTGATGTCATTTTCTGTCATGATAATTTTTCTGCCATTTTGAATTTTCCGAAAAAACTACCTTTTTGAACTCCTCTTAGGCGGTTCGTCCGATTTTCACCAAAATTGAATCGGATAATCTTCAGACGTTTCTGGCAAAAATGATCAAAAGTCTTTTGATAGACCTAACTGTTCTCGTATAAAACATCAACGAATTCAATGCAGAGCACGCCAACATGGACATGAGGCTGTATCTCCGCAACGGTTTGGCATATTAAGATGAAACAGGTCATCACAAGCATGACCTGAGGGTATCTGCACAGTTTCAGCACAGCGCCACCTAGTGGTCACAAGATATTAAGAACTTCTCAACAGGCTGACCAAAAATCACGAGACTTGTCTCATTAGATTTGGTACGGCAAACAGAGTCGAACACTACCCATTTTTCCCATGTCGGCCATTTTGAAATTTGTAGTAAAATGCTTTATTTCACAAACCATTGGCATATCGTTACGAGACTTGGTATGTGTCATCAGCACCATGCCCTGAAGGTAGTTTCATGACACGACCACCTTGTGGTCAAAAACTATAATGAATTATCAAAAAATGCTAATAGCTTTTGAATAATTTTGCCTATTGTAATAGATTTTGTGAGTCACGCCGAGAACAATGATGCCAATTATGCCATAGTCGATCGAACTTGCTAGCTGCCATTTTGAATTTCGTTGAACACCTACCTTTTCAAACTCTTTCTAGACCGTTGGCCCGATTTTCACCAAATTCGATTCAGATCATCTTCAGACCATGTCAGCCAAATGTTATCAAAAGCTTTTTAATAGACCAAGCGATTCTCATTTAACGCATCAACAAATATTATGGCATGATGCCAAACTGAATCTGAGGCTGTATCTCTGCAACACTTTGGCATATTCACAACAAACTTTGTGTGTGGCATTGCCACCCCACCCTGACCACACCACATCAATTTGGTGACAGTGCCACCTATTGGTCAAACATGATAAGCAATTAAATCATATAATAATTGATTGTGTTTATTACTTTTGACCATTTTGCCTAAAATCATATACAAATGTCTAAAATTGCTCTCTTATACAGTTGGTCTTGATGCTGCCTGCCATGCTTGTTTAGCTCCTCATTTAGCCTCTTTTGTGCTTGGCCCCTTAAGGGGCTTGCAGCTATATTTATTATTATTATTATTATTGTTATTATTATAAAATGGAAGAAAATATCAAAAAAAAGAGAAGCCATTCTTTCTATGAGCAGGTGTGTCCAAACTTTTACCTGGTAACGTACACTCAAAAGTGTTGCAGATCATACAAAGATAAGACTTTATGTTAATAAACCTAATGCAGCTTCTTGACAGCCTGTATAACATCATTGGGAGTCCATTAAAGCTGAACAGACATGTCCTTTCATTTCATTATTTGAAAGAAAATCTAAAGGAAAACACTACTCCATGTTAACTTACAGTATGTTGCCTATTGCTTCAGTCTATTTTTTAAAACTTGTTTTCATTGTTAAATTAAAATCTATTTGCAGTTATCAGGTTGTTGGAAAACCACAAAGAAATTGCATAGAAACAGGTTGGGATGGGAGAGCTCCTGTATGTGAAGGTAATGTCATTTTACATTTTTCATTTTTAAAAATAGTTTTGTGCTACATTTCTATGATAATAGTTTATTCAGCATTTATCATTTATAATTTAATAATTATACTAATAATAATAATGGTATCACTGCACAATATGATGGTTTCTGGCATTTCCTTTCTCTTATCACTGTAGATTTTACCACAGAATTTGTACAGTTATATTTCCCCTTCAACATGAATATTTATTGTGATTTTTTTTCAGTGGTGAAGTGTCCAATGCCTCCCATTATAACAAATGGAGTTTTTGGACCACAGGAAGAATCATATAGTTATGGAGAAGCAGTCATATACTCTTGTATAAGAGGCTTTGATCTTATTGGATCTTCAGCTATATCATGCTCTGCTGATGGAACTTTTCAACCTCTTCCTCCTCGGTGTCTGTGTGAGTTCCACTCGAAAAATATTTATTTAAAAACAATAAAAACCCTGTTTTTACATTTTTATGTTGATCATCATGATTTTAATAGTTATAAATTGTACATTTTAGCACAAACGGGTACAAGGAATAAAAACATGTGACATTCTTTTTATACAGCTGTGTCCTGTGAGAGACCGTTAATCCCAAACGCAGTTAGAATTGAAGGAAAATCGCCACCTTATAAATATAACAACATTGTCCGCTACCAGTGTGATGAAGGCTACAGAATGGAAGGGTCTGATTACCTGACCTGTAAGGAAGATGGGTGGAGTCCACCTCCTCCTCAATGCACTGGTATGAATAATGAATGTTTCTGAATAATATACGTAATTATATATTCACACCAGGAACAGCATTAGTTGTGACTGGTTCACGGAGATTCATGCAATCAGATGTTCTGTTCTGATGATTTTATGATTTTTTTCCCCAAGATATTACTGCAGATGTGTAATTGCCATTCTTTTTTTCATAAGCATTTGAGAAAATGCAGACTTGAAGGTCTGCAAGGCCATCATTTGGGACGAGGTGTTTTCACAGAACAGAAATGTTTTCAGTTCAGTGTTGGAAAAATAGAGATTTAAGGTCAATATTTAATGAGTCAAAAAAGTCTTAATGGGGGGCTACAAGGATGAAGGAGCTCAGCCACGTGGTTAGAAGGACAATCTGTCTGTGAACCTTTGTGCATATGAGATCTTTTCAAAGTCACTCCTGGTTTTTGCTCTTTATTTTATCCAGAGATCACCTGTGATTCACCAGTTATCCAAAATGCGGTTATCAGTGGAAGCGCACCTTACAAATACGGTGTCTCAGTCCAAATCAGCTGTAATGAAGGCTACAGAATGGAGGGGCCTGATAAGCTGACCTGTGGGCAACATGGATGGAATCCATCTCTTCCTCAGTGTATCGGTAAGAATAATCGATAGTTTTTAATTGTTGAATGATGTTTTGTTTTTTCATTATTTAAGAGATATGTTCATAACCCAGAAAGGTTGCTTAACTTCAGTTAATGTGAAACTTTTTTTAATTAGAAGAACAGAAATGCTGATAGCAGAATCTCACAGAAATAAATAACTGACTAATGATCAATATGGTTTTGGTCGTGCTGTCTGGTTTGGAGCTCATGTATGTGGAAGAGGGAATGTGACGTAGCATGCGCAAAAGTTTTAAAAGATGTGGGTGGCTGGCTTCACATGACTGGGAGGTATGAAAAAACTTGGCACATGCATTTATGTAAATGATTTTGTTGAAGGCAGCTCATTGAGAAAGGAAAAATATTCACAGACTTGAGAGCTCCCTATATCTGTATGGATTTCCTCCAGGCTATTCAGTACCCTCCCACCTCCTAGAAACATGCTAGTAGGTGGATTGACTACTCTAAGCTGCCCCAGATGTGAATAAGTGTGTGTGTGTGTGTAGGATTGGTGTCCAATCCAATGTTTATTCCTCCCTCATGTCCAGTGATCCCAGGATAATTTCCGGTTCCACCGCCACCCTGACCAGGATAAAGCGGATACTAAATATGAATAAATGAATGTTTATATCCATCATTTAATATGGAGCTGCTATGACACCACCAGTGTTTTGGTATTGGGGTTGATGAAATATTTATGAACTTCATTTCATATCCACATTGAAAACAAAGTTTGAACTTTTTACTGGTAATTGCATCATATCCGTTTGTTGTATAATCAGCAAAAGTGTTTGAGTGAGTAATGACTGCAATTTCATGATTCTCGTTCATGATTCTGTGATTCTCATGATCAGAATCACAAAATGGCAACCCATCATGAAAGTGCACTATGAAACATAACTAGAATTTAATGAAGTCTTGGTAATTGTTCCAAATTATGACTTTTGCACGTTTGATTGCTTGTACACTATAAGTCACAAAAATGCAGACTTGAAGGTCTGCAAGGCCATCATTTGGGACGAAGTGTTTTCACAGAACAGAAATGTTTTCAGTTCAGTGTTGGAAAAATAGAGATTTAAGGTCAAAATTTAATGAGTCAAAAAAGTCTTAATGGGGGGCTACAAGGATGAAGGAGCTCAGCCACGTGTTAGAACGACAGTCTGTCTGTGAACCTTTGTGCATATGAGATCTTTTCAAAGTCTCTCCTGTATTTTTGCTCTTTATTTTATCCAGAGATCACCTGTGATTCACCAGTTATCCCAAATGCGGTTATCAGTGGAAGCGCACCTTACAGATATGGTGTCTCAGTCCAAATCAGCTGTAATAATAACTACAGAATGGAGGGGTCTGCTAAGCTGACCTGTGGGCAACATGGATGGAATCCATCTCTTCCTCAGTGTATCTTCGGTAAGAATAATCAATAGTTTTGAATATTGTTGAATGATTTTTTTATTTTTTATTTTTTCAATATTTAAGAGATATGCATATAACCCAGAAAGGTTGCTTAACTTCAGTTAATGTCAAGCCTTTTTTAATTTAAAAGAATAGAAATGCTAATAGCAGAATCTCACAGAAACAAATAACTGCGTAATGAGTGATATGGTTTTTAATTTCCAGTTTACTTCCATCGTTCTTCAGAACAGTGTCCCAGAGAATAGAGTTTAGACGAGAAGTGTCTGGGCATGGTCCTATTATTCTAGCTATTGTCCTTGATTGTTTCCCTCTGTCCAAGACCCCCAGTCTGCTATGCCACCCAATGGCTCAGGTGAGCTTAATTGATCTTGGGCTTCCCAGTGGAGCAACAGAAAAGTGTTCACCCTATCACTGGGAGATCACAAGTATGAATCCTGATGATGCAACAGCCATCCGTGGCTGGGAGCCGGGGAGCAAATTTGGCCGTGCTGTCTGGCTTGGAGCTCATGTATGTGGAAGAAGACATGTGACGCAGCATGTGCAAAAGTTTGAAAAGATGTGGGTGGCTGGCTTCACATATCTGGGAGGAACGGTGTTAGTCTTCACTCTCTCTGGTTGGTAGCTGTTGTATGATTGGGAGAGCTGGCTGTTGAGTGGGAATTGGCAAGTGACCAAATTGGGGAGGAATATTAGGAAAAATAAAATGAATAAATACTTGTACAAACCTACCATATTATAAATGAATCACATTTCGCTTCTCTATGCTTCTTCTATGCTTGCTCTGACTCTAAAAGATCCTTTAAGTATGAATATGTAGCTTTGATCAAATTTATGACAGAGGTACAGGCGACAGACACAGACTTTACTTAAGATTAGGACTGCCCAGTTAACAAAGCAGAAACTGTTCATGCAGACATTTAGATATAGAGTGGCAGAGTGGTGCAGCAGGTAGTGTTTTGCTTCACATGTTCTCCTCATGTCTGTCTGGATTTCCTCTGTTTTTCCCCAACCTCATACATGCCAGTGTGGTGATAGGCTGCACAAAAATGCCCCTAGTTGTGTAGGAATGTGTGAATTTGTATGTGACCTGGTGTTCCAGGGTATGACCCACCTCACACCCACTATTCTCAGAATAGGCACCAGATCCACCACCTACAGTAATCAAAAAGTAATGAAGCAGTCATGGATTGTGGTTCACCTGTGTTTTAAAAACTATTTCCCATTTCATCCTTAGTTTTTGCTCTTTCCTTGAAGTTTCATTGAGAAACTTGTGACCGACAAGACAGAAAAAAAAGACTAGAATAAGTGGCACGCTCCATGAGTCAGCTCATCCTGTAACTTAAGTATTTAGTAGTGAGTCTAAGACACTGGACATGATATTCTGCTACTTTTCCTATCTTTTCTCATCTGTTCTACTGAGTGTCTGGAAAATGTCCTGGCATTTATACACTCGGTGTAATTCACATCTATTCACATCTATGACTTCAGAGATTGGTTACATTCATACATTGAATTGTGGGGGTGTGAACCAGAATTGGTTAGATCATGGATGATGATGATGTGGTGTTACACACCTCCACCTCTGTTTAAAAACTGTTGTTCCAGTTTTACACATTGGATTTCATTCAAGTTCATACCTTCAGACTTTAATGACATGTGTACAATAAAATGAATTGGAAGGCATGCACGCAGGTGCCACTTTATTAGGTATTCTGATGGAGTAACTGATGTATTGGCAATTCAGTGTCTGTAATTTAGAGAGTCACTACGATATTAATAGCACATGAATGATGTCAGGATTTTGCTATGTTAGTTCTAAGTGAGGACTAAAACACAATGGAATGTGGTCTTGTGGGAAAATAATCAAAGACTCCTGTATCTTGAAGGCCTTCCCCTGTAGGAAAACTTAGTTACAGCTTTACCTCCTTCTGAAAAAGCTAAATAAACATTTCCTCACAGAAAACTTCCCCATATCAACGATTCTACATCTAAATTTGTTAAATAACAACTCATTTTTTTTATTTTGGCTTATTATTTGGCTTAGATATACACCATCATACTCAGACCTGCAAACTCAGAAGAGGTGAAAAAGGTGACATGTTTACGAATGATATCCCTGTAGGGGGTTGTGGGGGCATCCTCTCCCAGAAGAAAATTTTAACATGCAAACAAAGCATTCTGGTGCACTCTGACAAGAAAATAAAGGGAAAGGACAACATTTGCTTTATCTCTTTTTTTCATCATCGTAAAAGTTTGTTAAGGCTGATCCCAACTGCATCCGTCAACTTTAAATAATCTGCCAGAGCCGGTGTTTCGGTTTAAAGCAAAGACTCCAGCGCACTTGCTGATCAGAAAACACTAGAGACGTCCTCTGTCCCACACCACATCTGCAGCGACAGCTAATTACATGATATATGACCACGGTGAAGCTCATACGCAAATATTAAAAACCCAATTGTTGTGTCACGACTTTGAAACATAAAACTGAAGAAAAAATGCTTCACTAATTTTACATATCTAAATTGAATACATTAGCAAACAACACTGATCATGTTAACACGTAACCATGGTCAACACAATTGCTCATTAAAACACAGTGGGTCTTGTTTCATTACGTGTTCATTTTTATTTCCCTTGTAACTTTCGATAACGACAGACGTTAAAATCAGTCAGAAATACAGATGCAGTGGGAGTTACTCTTAAACTCAGCAAAAGTATTAAGATTCATTCTGAACTGACTGCCTTTTGCTCACGTGCTAACAAGCTTACCAAGGTTGGGAAAAGTTTGATGGGGTAACGTTAGGAAAAATGTATCACGACACACTTGACTTACTTACTAACCAACAAAACAACTTGATTTGGCAAGTTAACGTTACTGTAGCAACTAGTTACCTAAGGTTAAGTTAGTCAGCAAATCTGTAGTACAACTGAAGGAAAATCGCCACCTTATACAGTGAGGGAAAAAAGTATTTGATCCCCTGCTGATTTTGTATGTTTGCCCACTGACAAAGAAATGATCAGTCTATAATTTTAATGGTAGGTGTATTTTAACAGTGAGAGACAGAATAACAACAAAAAAAATCCAGAAAAACGCATTTCAAAAACGTTATAAATTGATTTGCATTTTAATGAGTGAAATAAGTATTTGACCCCTTCGACTTAGTACTTGGTGGCAAAACCCTTGTTGGCAATCACAGAGGTCAGAGGTTTCTTATAGTTGGCCACCAGGTTTGCACACATCTCAGGAGGGATTTTGTCCCACTCCTCTTTGCAGATCCTCTCCAAGTCATTAAGGTCTCGAGGCTGACATTTGGCAACTCGAACCTTCAGCTCCCTCCACAGATTTTCTATGGGATTAAGGTCTGGAGACTGGCTAGGCCACTCCAGGACCTTAATGTGCTTCTTCTTGAGCCACTCCTTTGTTGCCTTGGCTGTGTGTTTTGTGTCATAGTCATGCTGGAATACCCATCCACGACCCATTTTCAATGCTCTGGCTGAGGGGAGGAGGTTCTCACCCAAGATTTGATTGGTACATGGCCCCACCCGTCATCCCTTTGATGCGATGCAGTTGTCCTGTCCCCTTAGCAGAAAAACACCCCCAAAGCATAATGTTCCCACCTAAATGTTTGACGGTGGGGATGGTGTTATTGGGGTCATAGGCAGCATTCCTCCTCCACCAAACATGGTGAGTTGAGTTGATGCCAAAGAGCTCGATTTTGGTCTCATCTGACCACAACACTTTCACCCAGTTCTTCTCTGAATCATTCAGGCAAACTTCAGATGGGCCTGTACATGTGCTTTCTTGAGCAGGGGGACCTTGTGGGCGCTGCAGGATTTCAGTCCTTCATGGCATAGTGTGTTACCAATTGTTTTCTTGGTGACTATGGTCCCAGCTGCCTTGAGATCATTAACAAGATCCTCCCGTGTAGTTCTGGGCTGATTCTTCACCGTTCTCATGATCATTGAAACTCCACGAGGTGAGATCTTGCATGGAGCCCCAGACCGAGGGAGACTGATAGCTTCTTCCATTTGCGAATAATCGCACCAACTGTTGTCACCTTCTCACCAAGCTGCTTGGCGATGGTCTTGTAGCCCATTCCAGCCTTGTGTAGGTCTAATATCTTGTCCCTGACATCCTTGGACAGCTCTTTGGTCTTGGCCATGGTGGAGAGTTTGGAATCTGATTGATTGGTTGCTTCTGTGGACTGGTGTCTTTTATACAGGCAACAATCTCAGCTCGTTACCTATGTCTTTTACACAGGTAACGAGCTGAGATTAGGAGCACTCTCTTAAAGGGAGTGCTCCTAATCTCAGCTCGTTACCTGTGTAAAAGACATAGGTAACGAGCTGAGATTGTTACCTGTATAAAAGACACCCTTTAAGAGAGTGCTCCTAATCTCAGCTCGTTACCTGTGTAAAAGACACCTGGGAGCCAGAAATCTTGCTGATTGATAGGGGATCAAATACTTATTTCACTCATTAAAATGCAAATCAATTTATAACTTTTTTGAAATGCATTTTTCTGGATTTTTTGTTGTTATTCTGTCTCTCACTGTTAAAATACACCTACCATTGAAATTATAGACTGATCATTTCTTTGTCAGTGGCCAAACGTACAAAATCAGCAGGGGATCAAATACTTTTTTCCCTCACTGTAAATATAACAACTTTGTCCGCTACCAGTGTAATAAAGGCTACAGAATGGAAGGGTCTGATTACCTGACCTGTAAAGAAGATGGGTGGAGTCCACCTCCTCCTCAGTGCACTGGTACTAATAATGAATGTTTCTGAATAACATACATAATTATATATTCACACCAGGAACAGCATTAGTTGTGACTGGTTCACGGAGATTCATGCAATCAGATGTTCTGTTCTGATGATGTTATGATTTTTTTTCAAAATATTACTGCAGATGTGTAATTGCCATTCTTTTCTTCCTCAGTTATTACGTGCTTAAAACCTCCTGCTGTAAAGAATGGACTATTTAGCCCCCAGAAGGAGTTATATGAATACAGAGAAACAGTCACATACTCTTGTAATGAAGGTTTTAGGCTTAGTGGCGCTTCGACAATATCATGTACTGATGATGGAACATTTGGGACTTCTCTTCCTCAGTGTCAAGGTAAGCATTTGAGAAAATCTCAAAGATATGATTGTGTTGGTTTTTCTGATGTTGAAATTTGCTTAAAAAAGCACGTCTCCTTAGTGTTAAAGCTTCTTCTTGTGCTTACTGTTTGAAATGAGATATGAAAGACTTGATAATTTTCTGATCCGTTGGATGAAGTGTGTCAGCACTAGGGAACCCTATATATTTCTTATATGCAAGGTGAGAAACTAACAGAGGACTAAGAAACACCAGTAGAGTGTAGGATATAGCAAACCCCTAAACGTAGATCCAGGAAATACAATGAAATGTCAGCCCTGTCCCGGATGGTACACTTTTGGCCTTGCTGTCCTGTATGTGCTCCATTAAGCACATACAGCAGGGTCATTCAAAAAGTTGTATATTACCATGAACCATAGCAGCTTCTGTAGAAGAGTCTTTGTTGTGGCTTTCTGCAGTCAGTCACATGCATTTATGTAAATGATTTTGTTGAAGGCAGCTCATCGAGAAAGGAAATATATTCACAGACTTGAGAGCTCCCTATGTCTGTATGGGTTTCCTCCAGGTTCTTGTGTAGGATTGTCTGATCCAGTGTGTGTTCCTCCCTCATGTCCAGTGATCCTACAATAATTTCCGGTGCCACCGCCACCCTGACCAGGATAAAGCGGATACTAAATATGAATAAATGAATGTTTATAGCCATCATTTAATATGGAGCTGTTAGGTTTTCCCGCTTTCGCTACGCTACAAATGGAGCGTAGCCTACTTCCGCATTCCACAGGAGCGCATTCCAGCGCCATTCAAAGACTCACGTTTTGTTTACCTCGGTCATGTGCTTTTGTTATGGTGTTCATGTCATGTCTCCGCCTCCTGTGTTTCCCCATGTGCTTTTGTTTTCGTATTCACGTCATGTCTCCGCCTCCTGTGTTTCCCCATGTGCTTCTGTTTTTGTTCATGTCATGTCTCCGCCTCCTTATTTCCTATTGGTTCATGTTCTTTTCATTGATCATTGGTTTCAGGTGTCTTTGATTTTGTGTATGATTTGTATGTGTTTAAAAACCCCAGTTTGTGTCCGCTTCAACGTGGAGTATTAGTTTAGTTTAGATGAGTATTAGTTTAAATTCCGTGGTGCTTTCATCTGTAGTTCTTTTGTCCATAGTCTCGTATTCGTGGTTCCCAGACCACTTCCTTGTTTCATCGTATCCGTGGTTCCCAGACCACTTCCTTGGTTCGAGTGGGTTTTTTTTCCCTGTCTTTTGGATTACTGCTTTTTCTTCGAATTCAGTATTTGTGGATTACTACCTTTTTTGGATTACAACCTGGATTATTATTTGTCTTTTTGTTGTGGATTCCTGTGTTTTTTGTTAATAAACTCTGTTGCATTATTTGACGTCTCCCCAGCGCATGCATCTCGTCCTTCCACACACCTGGTGTTGTAACAGGAGCTACTATGACATCACCAGTGTTTTGGTGTTGGGGTTGATGAAGTGTTTATGAACTTCTTCATTCATATCCGAATTGAAAATTGCATTGCAACCATTTGTTGTATAATTAACAAAGGTGTTTGATTGAGTAGTGACTGCAATTTCATGATTCTCCATCAGAAAGCGCACTATGAAACATAACTAGAATTTAATGAAGTCTTGGGAATTGTTCCAAATTCTGACCTTTGCACGTTTGATTGCTTGTACACTATAAGTCACAAAAATGCAGACTTGAAGGTCTGCAAGGACTTAGGCCATCATTTGGGATGAGGTGTTTTCACAGAACAGAAATGGTTTCAGTTCAGTGTTGAAAAAATAGAGACTAAAGGTCTAAATCTAAGGAATCACAAATGAGTCAAAAAAGTCTTAATGGGGGGCTACAAGGATGAAGGAGCTCAGCCACGTGTTAGAAGGACAGTCTGTCTGTGAACCTTTGTGCATATGAGATCTTTTTAAAGTCTCTCCTGTATTTTTGCTCTTTATTTTATCCAGAGATCACCTGTGATTCACCAGTTATCCCAAATGCGGTTATCAGTGGAAGCGCACCTTACAGATATGGTGTCTCAGTCCAAATCAGCTGTAATAATAACTACAGAATGGAGGGGTCTGCTAAGCTGACCTGTGGGCAACATGGATGGAATCCATCTCTTCCTCAGTGTATCTTCGGTAAGAATAATCAATAGTTTTGAATATTGTTGAATAATTTTTTTTTTTTTTTCAATATTTAAGAGATATGCATATAACCCAGAAAGGTTGCTTAACTTCAGTTAATGTCAAGCCTTTTTTAATTTAAAAGAATAGAAATGCTAATAGCAGAATCTCACAGAAACAAATAACTGCGTGATATGGTTTTTAATTTCCAGTTTACTTCCATCGTTCTTCAGAACAGTGTCCCAGGGAATAGAGTTTAGATGAGAAGTGTCTGGGCATGGTCCTAATATTCTAGCTATTGTCCTTGATTGTTTCCCTCTGTCCAAGTCCCCCAGTCTGCTATGCCACCCAATAGCTCAGGTGAGCTTTATTGATCTTGGGCTTCCCAGTGGTGCAACAGAAAAGTGTTCACCCTATCACTTGGAGATCACAAGTATGAATCCTGATGATGCAACAGCCATCCGTGGCTGGGAGCCGGGGAGCAAATTTGGCCGTGCTGTCTGGCTTGGAGCTCATGTATGTGGAAGAAGACATGTGACGCAGCATGTGCAAAAGTTTGAAAAGATGTGGGTGGCTGGCTTCACATATCTGGGAGGAACGGTGTTAGTCTTCACTCTCTCTGGTTGGTAGCTGTTGTATGATTGGGAGAGCTGGCTGTTGAGTGGGAATTGGCAAGTGACCAAATTGGGGAGGAATATTAGGAAAAATAAAATGAATAAATACTTGTACAAACCTACCATATTATAAATGAATCACATTTCGCTTCTCTATGCTTCTTCTATGCTTGCTCTGACTCTAAAAGATCCTTTAAGTATGAATATGTAGCTTTGATCAAATTTATGACAGAGGTACAGGCGACAGACACAGACTTTACTTAAGATTAGGACTGCCCAGTTAACAAAGCAGAAACTGTTCATGCAGACATTTAGATATAGAGCGGCAGAGTGGTGCAGCAGGTAGTGTTTTGCTTCACATGTTCTCCTCATGTCTGTCTGGATTTCCTCTATTTTTCCCCAACCTCATACATGCCAGTGTGGTGATAGGCTGCACAAAAATGCCCCTAGTTGTGTAGGCATGTGTGAATTTGTATGTGCCCTGGTGTTCCAGGGTATGACCCACCTCACACCCACTATTCTCAGAATAGGCACCAGATCCACCACCTACAGTAATCAAAAAGTAATGAAGCAGTCATGGATTGTGGTTCACCTGTGTTTTAAAAACTATTTCCCATTTCATCCTTAGTTTTTGCTCTTTCCTTGAAGTTTCATTGAGAAACTTGTGACCGACAAGACAGAAAAAAAAGACTAGAATAAGTGGCACGCTCCATGAGTCAGCTCATCCTGTAACTTAAGTATTTAGTAGTGAGTCTAAGACACTGGACATGATATTCTGCTACTTTTCCTATCTTTTCTCATCTGTTCTACTGAGTGTCTGGAAAATGTCCTGGCATTTATACACTCGGTGTAATTCACATCTATTACTTCAGAGATTGGTTACATTCATACATTGAATTGTGGGGGTGTGAACTAGAATTGGTTAGATCATGGATGATGATGATGTGGTGTTACACACCTCCACCTCTGTTTAAAAACTGTTGTTCCAGTTTTACACATTGGATTTCATTCAAGTTCATACCTTCAGACTTTAATGACATGTGTACAATAAAATGAATTGGAAGGCATGCACGCAGGTGCCACTTTATTAGGTATTCTGATGGAGTAACTGATATATTGGCAACTCAGTGTCTGTAATTTAGAGAGTCACTACGATATTAATAGCACATGAATGATGTCAGGATTTTGCTATGTTAGTTCTAAGTGAGGACTAAAACACAATGGAATGTGGTCTTGTGGGAAAATAATCAAAGACTCCTGTATCTTGAAGGCCTTCCCCTGTAGGAAAACTTAGTTACAGCTTTACCTCCTTCTGAAAAAGCTAAATAAACATTTCCTCACAGAAAACTTCCCCATATCAACGATTCTACATCTAAATTTGTTAAATAACAACTAATTTTTTATTTTGGCTTATTATTTGGCTTAGATTACATAGTGTCCACCATAATACTCAGACCCATACGCAAACTCAGAAGAGGTGAAAAAGGTGACATGTTTACGAATGATATCCCTGTAGGGGGTTGTGGGGGCACCCTCCCCCAGAAGAAAATTTTAACATGCAAACGAAGCATTCTGGTGCACTCTGACAAGAAAATAAAGGGAAAGGACAACATTTGCTTTATCTCTTTTTTTCATCATCATAAAAGTTTGTTAAGGCTGATCCCAACTGCATCCGTCAACTTTAAATAATCTGCCAGAGCCGGTGTTTCGGTTTAAAGCAGAGACTCCAGCGCACTTGCTGATCAGAAAACACTAGAGACGTCCTCTTCCCTTGTACCTTTCGATAACGACAGACGTTAAAATCAGACAGAAATACGGATGCAGTGGGAGTTAGTCTTAAACTCAGCAAAAGTATTACGAGTCATTCTGAACTGACTGACATTAGCTTACGTGCTAACAAGCTTACCAAGTTTGGGAAAAGTGTGATGGGGTAACGTTAGGAAAAAATGTATCACGACACACTTGACTTACTTACTAACCGACAAAATAACTTGATTTGGCAAGTTAACGTTACTGTAGCAACTAGTTACCTAAGGTTAAGTTAGCAAACTTGTTGTAGTACAATTCTGTAGTGGAAAATAGTGATGGGTCGTTCGCAAACGAGTCGGCTCAGTGAGTCGGCTCCTTTAAGTGAACGATGGGAGCCGCCTCCCGTCTGAGAGCCGATTACATTTTTATATGTGAATTGATAAAATTAGTATAGTATATAGAATAATAGGATGATCTTTTCGCCACACTGCTCGGCCACACGCACCCCATGCACTGACTGAATATAGTGTTGTTGTGCGTGCGACCAATCACGTGTAATAATATTCTCCATTTTAATGCATTTAATACATGCATTTTAATTACATAGACAACATAAAGGCAGAATGTAGAATTTGTAAGGTAAAAATATCATATGGAGCAGGGTCTTTGTGTTATGGATAGTTGAATATAAATAAAATGTGCAATACACATGTTTAATAGTGTTTGTTGTTTTTACATTATTTAAGGTTTTTATGCCAAACATCATGTAAAATTATAAGGTTTAATATAATTACATTGAATAATTTAAGTGATATATGTGCACACATACTAATCATAGGTCAAAATATTGCTAAATCCGTCTGAATTATAAAAGCCAGAAGTGGTACTAAACGAAGAGCCGACGAAAGAGTCGCCTCTTATTGCTGAGTTGAGCCAAATGATCTGGCTCACTAAAAAGAGCCATCACTAATGGAAAAAAAGACGATGCCATTATGTTGATTCGAGAGTCGAGGCGCCACCACTGATCAGTATATATATATATATATATATATATATATATATATATATATATATATATATATATATCTCTCTCTCTCTCTCAGTGGGCACCAAACGTTATAATACACTGGATATGTTTTAACCCACTCATCATGTTTTGTTAGGTTATACTGGCTATATGAATAATCCAAGATATCTGCTTTAAATAAGAAAGGAATCATAACAACTGTCACAGAATCATGTACAACTGTCACAGAAGATGATATTTAGGTCTGTTTATGTTTCCCTGGTTTACACGTTGGCCAACAGTACAAGTTAGACTCGTTCTTTATAGTGAATTGATTTTAAATGAAGTGCATTGGCTAGCTGCATTAGTTACCTGAAAAAGCAGATTTTGTTTCACTTCAGCAAAATGCTTTAAATACGTCTTTGGTTAAATTGTGTCAGAATTCCTCTTTGGCAGTAGCCAATAGTGGCTGATTATCACAAACAACATACTGGTTAAGAGCTGTTATTTTAACTCACCTAGCAATGTCTGTAGGCATCCTGCATTGTTGGTTGCTGCCGTGTGCTGCTAGTGATGAGCTCCTTATGTTGGTGTTTTATCAGGTTACTTGTATTGTAGGAATAAGCTTTGGTTCCTTCTCTTGATATATTTGATTGCCATCATTAATGGTGAAATATATTCAGATCACTGTCATTTCATGTGATCTATTCAATAGTGAGCCAAAGTGTGCTAGCTGTATGTCACATACCATCATGTATCCAGACATGTATCCTTTTTGTGACTAATAAAGTGTATGTCTAATGAAAGTTTGCAGTAACTGGATAATCATACCCAATAAGCTGAATACCAGAATATTAATATTTAGATATACAGATGTACACCGAGTTGCCAGTTTATTAGGAACAATCCAGTTATTAAATAAGTCAGTGTATTAATTTAATGTTTCTACAATATTAATGATTAAAAAAACAACCCATAATAATAATCATAATAATTATAATCATCATAATTAGAGCTGCAAGCAGCATTTTCGGGGGCCAAGCACCCAGACCCGGTGAGCCACACATTCACAGATGCACTACAATTGTTGCATAAGCAATCACAGGAAAGCAGAGCCATAACTGTAGGCAAAAGGGATTCAAGATTGATTTGGTATTTTCACATATTTACCAGTCCATTATGGGAGAACAGTTTTGAATATCAGAGTTCCTTTTATAACTTGTGTTTAGTCAGGTCTCAAGATAATGTGGACTGTGACGTCATAGGGTGTGTTGAACTCCTCTCAACCCAGGGAATCCAGGGATGCCTGGCTTTTAAATTTTGGACACACAGTTCAAAAGTTATGACTATAAGCGTATTTCCAATTTAGGCCAAAATTTGACTTGATGGTGGCACTAGAGTGTTGGCAGCACTTGGCCCAAATTTGGTCATAATGTTCCTTAGACCCTCTCCAGTCAGTGTGCCAAATTTCACAACGTTTTATCAGACGGTTCTATGGCCTGCCACAGACTCCCTAGCCAGAATGGAGTTTCTGTGCTTGGCCCCCTAATAATAATAAAAATAATAAGAAGCGGAAACTTAAATTATGTTGTAACCTTCATAGATTTAAAATACAGCTCAAAGTACAACGTGAATTACAAAAACAGAAATACAGAAGCATACACTAGTCAGAAATAAAATGGTAAAATAGGCAAGTAATAAGTAAGGAATAAAACCCAACAGGCCGTAATGCTATAGGAAAATAATCAACAACAGGGTGTGATGTGGCCTGGCATGAAGCCGAGTTACTGTTGGAAAGTTGGATATTTTTTCCCCCAATAACAGCACATCCCTAAGTGCTTTATTCCTCTTTATTTACCACAGCAGATAGCCATTTTTCATTTATTAATGAACTACACCGTATGCTTTTTAACTGTTTACAGTTAATGCTCTTGAATGTCCGTGAGCCAAGTTCCTGTTTGTTCATGTTTATTAAGGCTATAAACAGATGTTCCCTCACCAGCCTTTCATTATTTCTTTCTTTTTAAGTTAATAAGATAAAAATGCAACTTGTCATGTTATCAAGAGAACCAGAAGTTCTCTGTCCTGAAGAATATTAAATCTCCTTACAGAAAGCTTCACCATATCAATTATCCATTTTTCATTGTTAAATACCAGCATGTTTTTAATCTATTTTGTAATGTGAATGAGTTGTTGCTGTAGAAACAATAACATATTAGAAGAAGCGCATTGCAGCTGGAACTATTGTCAGCACTACTGTTTATAGAAAAACGAACAACACCATCTGACCAATCGGAATTGAGAATTCAACGGTGTTGTGGTATAAAAATGCACTAAATAATAGTAGTATCAGAAATACAAAACATAATAACAAATAAAATACTGTAAATAACCAGACGGTCTGTAAACAATAGGGTAAAAGTACAATGATTAAAACGAGACGGTTCAAATTCATGGATGAACTTTGATGTTGACTTGACCGAGCACGCTAGACGCACTAAGAGAGTTAAACATTATTACAGCATTTTGTTGTCATTGATTTTAAAATGTTAAAGGTTGAAAGGGTAAAAAGTTAGAATAGCTAAAGATTAAAAACTTAAACTTGAATTAAAAACTTGCACTTTTTAAAGGTTAAAACATCAACAATGCTGACACATTCTGTTTAAAAGTTAAAGAGTTTAAGGCATTAAAGCATTAAAATGGTCAAACGTTGCAATGCTCCCAGTTGGTTGCTGGGGTGTTGCTAGGTGGTTGCTATGCTAACCCAGTTAGATTTTAGGGTGTTGCAAAGTGATTGCTATGCTTATCCAGTTGGTTGCTAGCATGTTGCTGGGTGGTTGCTGCACTTTGAAGCATTGCTACATGGCAACCATAATTCTGATCCTTCCCAAAAGCACAAAGATGTTACTCCCATATAGGATCTATATTTGGGAGAGAATAAGAAGAATATGGAGAACAGTATGTTGGCTTTGTCAAGCCAACATAATAATCCAAAAGTAATGTAAAATTTATGTTGGTAAAATTCATTGCCAGTAAAAGTAAAGTAAATATTAAAAGAGTTTCATGCTAATGAGAAATAATGTTTTTTTTTTGTTTGTTTGTTTGTTTGTTTTTTAATCAGTGAAGGATAGATCATGATGAATGTTTACTGGTATTGTGTACCAGATCTTTGGTGTTTTAAATCAAAAGGCTGCTTCACCACTTTTTATGTTTAATATGTGGAATGTGAAGAAGGTTAGCAATAGATGATCTGGAACAAAGTTTATCAGACACTCGGAGATGTGTAAAAGTGCTACATAATTAAGAGATTTAAAAAGTAGCAGTATAATATTGCTCATGTAAAAGGCTCTAAAATATAGTCAAATTATTATAATCACATTGACAAAGGAATTTATAGTATATTGCATTATAAATATATTAGAGTGGAATTTTTCAGTCCAGCTGCTTTTGTAGGTTTAACAATCACTGCAGTGGGAACAGACTAAGTGCAAAAGGTTTAATTTAATGAAAATAAAATCTAATTTAACTTAATATTTTCAGTTGCAGATACTTGGATTTGGGTCATTCTAACTCTAGGACTGCTGATCTGTAAGTATTCTCTCTCTCTCTCTCTCTCTCTCTCTCTCTCTCTCTCTCTCTCTCTCTCTCTCTCTCTCTCTCTCTCTCGCTCAAATACTCAAACCAGCCCATCTGGCGCAAACATCCGTGCCACAGTAAATGTCACAGAAAACACACTTTTCCCCCATTCTGATGTTTGATGTGGACATTAACTGAAGCTCTTGACCTGCATCTGCATGATTTTATGCATTGTGCTGCTGCCACATAATTGGCTGATTGGATAACTGCATTAATGAGCAGTTGTACAGGTGTTCCTATTAAAGTGGATGGTGAGCATAGTTGTAGTAAGGAGGTAGTAAGAAATAGTGATAGTTTAATGACTATATACATTTAGAAGCCATCTACCATGTATTCTCTAAATCCGGGGTGTCAAAGGCTGACAAAGGGGACTAATCTGGCACACCAAATGAATTTAGAATCCCAAAAATGGTGCAAAAAAGAGCAATAATAAAAAAGTTTTTTACTTGTATTGGTTTTTCACCTACAATCTTTGTCATGTTTTTTTTTCTTCCATTTTTGTCCAGGTGTTGGTGCAGTTTGTGGCACTTTCTGCTGGTACAAGAAATATAGAAAAAGTGAAGTGTAAGTGGTACAATTTTTTTTAAAGCCTGTCTAATAATCACATGGCATGCTTACTGTTTTTATATGTTTTTTTTTTTTTTTTTTTTTTTTTTAGTCAGGTATGAACACTAACCTGCTTTTTTGTACTTATCAGCTCCAATTAACAGCTTATCAGAAATTGAACTTTCTTTACCAAAACACATACACACACCATGCTCAGTGGCACGTGAAGAACATTAAATACCTCTCTTACCAATAGGACTTTTTTTTTTTCTGGTAAATGACTATTGGATGGTGCGTTGTGCACTAACATGCAGGAAGAAGGGCCCTCTGCAGCTGTTTAATATGAGAAAACTAAGCTAAGCTTAAACATAACTGATATTCAGCAGTGCTCAAAGTGACCAGTGGTGGACATGCAGGTCTACACATGGTTTCTGGGCTAATGGAAGTGAAGAAGGGATGTTATAGCTTCCTTTACTATCGTTTTTAAAAAAAATAAATAAATAAATCAGTATATGTATGTACTTCACTGTATGAAATAAATGAGTGGGTTGAATGGTCAGAGCAGTGGATTCACAGTGACTTCACTTCTTTAGCTAATTAACTTCTTTGCTGGCCGAGACATTGCTCCCACACATCTATGATTAAAATGTACTACTAGCTTGTTGTTGGTGACAGATTAAGGAGATAATAATCTTAATAACTGAAAGTAGTGGAATGCATTTTTCTTTGTGATCATCCATCAAGAGCTTTCACATTTCATTGCTGTGTAAAAATTCTGAATTATGACTGTTAACTATATTTATACCAAAGCACTGCTGAATTCTCTAATTTAAATGAACTAATTAACTAATTAATAAAACAAAAAACCCATCAGGAAGGGAGAAATATATATATAGTATATCTAAATAAATTTAGTCTAATCATTCTGAAGGTTCATCTAAAGGTTCATCTGCTTTACGCTTTAAATGCACAGCTCCACCTGCAACAACCCGTATCAGCATGATCACATTGGTGTAGATTTTATCAACTTACTTTGCTTTTCTGTTCCAGATCTAAAGACCATCTCAGATCTAAAGACTCCAAACCTGAGAATTGTTCTCTGGTCAATATGCCCATCAGCGATCCTACAACAGAGGAATCTTCACCAAAAAGCATGTACTGATAGAGACCCATACACATCCCAGAATCTCTCCAGCAACGTAATTCGATCAGGATGTGGATGAGTGTCCAGACAACTTGCTTTAGGGTATTTAATGACCTTATCATTTATCAACAAAGAAAACGTACGCTTGCTTTTCAAAGCAATTTCTGCTGTATTCTCTATTTGAGGTAGAACGACTACCACAGCTCAGTTATGAGTGACTTCTAATGTTTGCCTTTTTTGCAAAGCTTTCACTTTGCACTAGAATGCACTATAAACAATGCATCCCTTATTTTAAACAAAAAATATTTCCTTATTTAATTCTGCCATGATTCATCTCAGTCAGTCAGAGAAACTCTCACCTGGAACACCCAGAACCTAACAGTAGTGTATTTCAATTATTCTAAAGAAATGTGTTATAGACATAAGCATACCCTAGCACCCTGGTCTTGAGTGAAGGTCAGAGGGATAAAAACAGGTATTTTAACACCAAAAAGTTTGTACACATGAGCATTAGAATAATAATTGATATTGATATCATTGATATTAATGATCTGAAAGATACCTGATGCAGTTGAGGCAAAAGCTTAGAAAGACTTGTTTAACTAAATTGGGTATGTCAAGAGTTTGTACAGAATCAAAAATGGGTTAAAGAACCGACACATTCAGGACCTGCTCCAAAGTGGACAGAAAGGTTTCAAATCCTCTCAAAGATGCTTGGGGTTTGTCTTAATCTATGTCCATTAACATGTTTGGTGTAAGTGCTAAACGAAACAATCTCAGGCAGTCTGCAAAGAGCATCCAGATTCCTGGATGGTTAAAAACTTTATATGTACACTGTCTGAGACTTAATGAAAGCCTTCGTTCAGGAAACTGATAATTTAAAGACATAAGTGTATGTAAGTAGATGTAAGATAGTTCCTGTTATCACTTATGTTATAGCAGCTATAAACAGTCATCCCCTGAATCTCTTGTGAATGTATTAAAAATGCAGAAACTGCAAGTCCTAAAGACTTTCCTGTGGTGGAAAACTGACTGTTACAAAGAGTCTATAAATGTTAAATAAACATCATCTTACCGAAAGCTTCTCTATATCAAAAATTACATGTTTTCTGTGTTTAATAAAACCAAGCTTTTTACTCATTTATTATTAGGCTTAAATTATGTGTAGCGTCAGCCATACAAGTCCATGTGAACGAGCTGTTACTATATTTTTAAAAAAGTATCAGAGCAAGTACATTAATATAAACCTGTGATTTGCCTTAACAACTGGTATTACAGTTAGAGCTACTGTTATAGACAATTAATCAACACCTTCTGAACTATCCAAATCGAGAATTCAGTCATGTGATTTGATGTTAAATACAGCAATATCTGCTTTATTGTACTAGAGTGCTGCAGGGATGACGTATTTTGGTAGGCTAACCCGGAAGTTAGCATGACCCTGGTTCCCTCGACAAAAAGCCAATAGAATTTTTCCTTTGATTTTTTTGCAGAAAAAAAGCTCTGTGACCAACAAAAGTTTATGAATCTTACACGTTTTGTTCATCAAGATAATCTTCAGAAATGAACACGACTTTTATGAATTTTGAAGCTTAAATAGAATCGCCAGAAGTAAAAGGCTAATGTTAGGCTATAAATGCACAGTCGCATGACTTCACCGCCACCGCCACTAAGCATATGACAACTCTTTCAAACTTTATTTAAAAAAAAAGCACTACAATTGGAAAATGCTATAAATTGATAAATGTACAAGTTTGAAAAATTTGAGTTGGAATAGTTTGTAAGAGCGCGAGTATAAACACAACGAGGCTGTAGTAGATGAGTTTTCCTGTTCGTCATGATGGCCTTTTTCAGGACACGTAAAACTTTTTTTTTTTAAATCATGAGTGGGTTATTACGATGTATTTTATGTTGTAGAATAAACATAAAAACATCTTGAGCTTGTGTTAACCATAAGTCTTATTTCAGGCATTAAAAAACCCATTGACTTTGGGACAATGGAACCGGAAGTACAAACTCAAACGCTAACTCATTTCCAGGTGTTAGGACTCAGTCCTGCAGCACTCTATAATACAGTAGCATAACACTGACCTTGTGACCATTGTATGTTTTTTTTTTTTGTTTTTTTTTACACAAGAAGTGTTGTTTTGCACCTCTTTAAATTATTGTTGTATCAAAATACAGCATCAAGCTGATCTCAATTGTTGACTATGGCAAATAACATTGTATTAGAATGATGAATCACATGATAGAAAAGTTTGTAACTAATGTTTTTTTATGAGTGGCTCACTTCAGGATTGGGCTGAAATTAATAATGAGGAATTATTTAAAAAATTACTGCTTATGCTGTCACATTGCACTGTTATAATTGCACCGTTTTAAAAAAATAGTTTTAAAAAATGTTTGGGCTGATATTACTTCAACATTTTCTTCAATACATTTGGTCTATATATTTGTCTTTTTCCCTCTCATATCCGTATGTGTGGTTAAAAAACAAAACAAAAAAAAACAAAAAGGTCACACATCATAAGAGGAACAGTTTACCTGGCAGTTTACCTGTTCAGGCATGACCAGAAGAGAAAGTAGATTTAGGCTGCCTGTTATGATTATTTTATCAACATGTAGAACTAGACACAACCAGTGTGGATGGGGATGACTCCACCACCGCCAAGTCTAGTCCTTCTTGTTACTAATATGTATTCAACCACTCGTTCTTGAGATATTGCGCTAACGAGAATCTCTGAGAGATGGCTGGACGGACAATCAGACGGATCGCCGGCAAAAATCTTAGATAGGCAGAAACTGGGACTTGAGTTCCTGAACATGAATGTATAAGTAACATCTCTGTAAAATTTCACCAATACAGCATCACCATTAAAAAAAACAAACAAAAAAAACCTGTACACCTCTTTTTTTCTTGTCCAACCTTATTGACCATCATTTTGCATGCCACATATAGTATTAAGTTACTTTTTTTTTTGTCAAATTGCTATGTATCATATAACAACATTCTTTTTTTTTTTTTTTTTTTTTTTTTTTTTCTTCTTTAAAACCCGTGTACCACAGAGCTGTTCAAGACCCATTTCTCTAAAGGCTCATGGATTTTTTTTTTTAAAGACAGTAATGGCAACGGAGCCCCAGATGGTGGGGGTGGGACACTGAAAAGAACAGTGAACCCGTTTGTCAGTCAAAGGAAAGACATCCCTGATGCTGTTACACTGTTCGAAGCACTTAGTGAGTCCGAAACCACCAGCTATTTTATGTCGATGACAAGGCTGTTGAGGAGGCTGAAAAAAAAAAAATGCCTGCAATTCCACTGACCATGAGGCGCCACCCAGATAGTCATACTCAGACCTGGACAGTGTCCGTGATGTTCGATCATGGTTGGGAATGTTATAATACGAAGCGCTTTGATTTCCATCAGCTACAAACCATGAAATTGTCACACTTTGCTCTAACAGACATCCAGTGGCAAAGTTCAGAGATGTTAGGAAAATGGTGTGCTCTGCTTTATGATGAAACACTCTGCCAAGTGAAGTGCACCAAGTGGGTGCACACAGATTCCTTGGTACCCATTTGAAGACATAATGTCTTTAATTCCTGCTCCACAGCCTAATCGCATGAAGATTGTGAAAGTTATATGGTCTTCACTAGTTTCCTGTGAGAACGTCATCTAGTGAGTGGCTGCAGTATGAGATCTATCAACATCATTTGTATATAGACATTTTGTGAATTGACATGGAAATGTGTTCACGTGTTCAAGGATATTTCCTGTCATGTGTTCTTTTTTCTTTTTGCCTGTTTTACCAGTTGGTTTAGCGTTGCCAAATGTGAATTTGTTTTTAGCTCAAGCTTCAATGAATATTGATTGTACAGATATATCAATCTGTTCTGCACAATTGTTACCATCACACCCTTATGTTCTTGTTGTACATCTCATTCCTGTGTTGGACCCCCTTTGCTGTTATAATAACCTCCACTCTTCTGGGCAGGCTTTCCACTAGAATTTGGAGCATGGTTGTGGGGACTTGTGTTCATTCAGCCATAAGAGCATTAGTGAAGTCGTGAACTGACGTCGGGCGATTAGCATTGCTCACCCTGGAATGAACGTAATATTTTTAGACAAATCTTTGAAGTCTGGTGAGAAGACCTGCTGCACAGTCCACATTCCAATTAATCTCAAAGGTGTTCAATGATTTTTTTTTTTTAAGTTCTTCTCAGACATCAACTTATAAGCTTTAAAAGGAAATAATGGGAAACTTTTCTTCTTGTTTACCTAACCACCAGTTAATCATTTATTCCTCATGGTTTGTTTACAGGCAAAAAGCGCAGAAAGGTTTTCTTTTATTCAAAGCCTCGGAATTCAACCTTGCACTTCAGGACGTGCTGTTATTAGAAAATAATCAACATTGGGGAGTGATACCAGTTATCTACCCTAGGTTACGTCACACCATCATGCCTTTGTTCCCTGCTGAAAGAAACAATAGAAACCATCACAGAATGTGTAATGGTTTTAATGGTTATAGTGTGAATTGTATTGGTTTTAACAGAAACTGTAATGTTGTCTTCTATTGATGGCATGTTATGTCTAATGGATACCAGTAAGTACAAGTAATGGTAATGGTTTTAATGGTTAGCTGATGGTTTGTAATGGTATTTGTAGTAGAAACCATTAGAATTTCTGTGATGGATTATTGTCCTATAATTCACATTTCCCCCTTGTGTTTTATCCTTTACTGAAGCTTTTCAAGATTTTATTTTACAGCTGAAACTTTCCTCATTTGGTTTCTTCCCTCTATATTTATTTCAAAATGGTATTCTCAAGTCAATGGGTTGACTTACTGCGAGTTTAAACCATTTAGACGTCCTTAATTATGTCATACTGCTTAGTTGTGGTCAACACGTGAAGGACGTGAGATACAGTAATAGAAAAAATTGTACAAGGATTGTTTTGTTTTTTTTCCCGACATGACGCACCATCAAACCCCGACCTTAGGACTTGCTTTCATTTCTAATTAAAATGACCAGTGAGCTTAAGTTTGAGTTTATGGTTTGGCGTAAGATTAAATAAAATCTTCTATACGACATCTTCAGTGCCTACCGAAAAAATAACTAGCAAGCTCTTCCCGGTGGGTTTTGTAGATATACACAGATTATCCTATATTCCAACACAACTTCAAACCCAATAAAGACAACACTCACTACTACAGGTCAGTGTAATCCACTCTGTTCAAGTGTAGCAGAAGAATCATGAGAGAAACTCTACAGCTGTGTATAGAATCTGTAATCTTGATGAAATAAATAGACCATCTTAAAAGTGATTTGAGGTTTTGATTTGAAGAAGGACTTAGGAGGACTCTGGAAGCTACATCAGCACAAGAACTGTGCGTCAGCAGCTACACACAACCCTAAGATCACTATGTGCAAAGTGTTGGCTGTAGAGATGTAAAGCACACTGCCTTTTTACTCTGGAGCAGTGGAAACATTTACTGGAGTGATGATTCATGGTTCACTATCTGGCAGTCTGATGGATAAATCTGGGTTTGGGGGTTCCAGGAAAATGGCATACCAGCTTCTCTAGACAGATCGACCATGACCTCACTCCCCAGCTGCAATCCTCCATCCAGGCTGTTATCATGCCCTTTCATGTTACCAGGCTGCTAATGCCCTTTCAACAGGACATCTTTGTATTGGTGGGTAATCCCCACTACATCTGTTTCAGTGGTGGCTCAACAGTTAAGCCTTTGCATTACTGGTCAGAAGGTTGAGGGTTCAAGCCCCAGCACCACCAAGCTGCTACTGTTGGGCCCCTAGCCCTCTTTGCTTCAGGGGTGTTGTATCATGACTGACCCTGCACTCTGACGCTAGCTTCCTAACAAGCTGGGATTTGCGTTTTAAAGAATTTCACTGTGCTGTAATGTATATGTGCAAAAATAAAGGCGTCTTCTATCTTATTCCCAAAACACACAAGGAAACCAATCCTTGTTTCCTACAGAAATGATACCCAAGTTTTTCCAGCCCATTTGTTAATGATTCTTTGCCTCAAAGCACAGTCCCTGCAAAGCAATCCTTTACTTTTTTTTTCCACGAACATCAAAAGCCTTTATACAGTCATTCCTAATGAGGATGGATTGCGAACCCTAGAACATTTTCTAGATGTGCAGCTGGAAAAGGACCCACCCTTCAATTTCAATTTCAGGGTTTACTCACAAGTAAGAGGTGTTAGTATGGGCACTGAAATTGGACCCTCCTATGCAAACCTCTTAACTGGATTTGTCAAGCAAAAGTTCCTTGAACAATTTATGTACCCACACTATATCTTAGGTACACTGATGACATCTTTGGCATCGCTAAAGTTTACAGTTCATTAACTCCACCTTTTTATTTCCTCCTTCTCTACATGTAACCCAACCTTGGAGTACTGTTCACCCTGGCACATAATAGTTTTAGACATACAGTGCTTTCCACTAATATTGGCACCCTTGGTAAATATGAGCAAAGAAGGCTATGAAAACTTCTCTTTATTGTTTAACCTTTTGATCTTTTGTTAGGAAAATTCACAAAAATACTCTCTCAAGGATATCAAACAATTGCAAACAAAACACAGGTTTATCCAAAAACATAAACTTTGTTAAATATAGGTGTGCAACAATTATTGCCACCCTTTTATTCAATGCTTTGTGCTACCTCTCTTTGCAAAGATAACAGCTCTGAGTCTTCTCCTATAATGTCTGATGAAGTTGGAGAATACATGGCTGTTACGACCCGTAGGGTGAAGGAGATGAGCAGGATGCACTTGCAGGGGAAACTGAATAAAATTCAGTTTATTAGGCACACTTGATAAATAATAATGAACATAAATGTATATAAACACATTACCGTCAAATTAACGCTCGGAAGGAGATCTGGAAATCCCCGGAACAAACTATACGATACCAAACTGGGCAGGTGATCTGGAAATCACGGAAACAAATCGCACGGTTACAACATCAACTTGGAAATAACGCAAAACTATCATAACACTCCGCCCCAAAGCAGAGACGGAGTGGCGTATTTAAACACATACTAATCACTTGTCCAAATCCAAAACAGCTGAACCCCCTCCATAAACAAATGAGGAGGCGGAGACATGACACGAACCAAAACAAACGCACATGGGGGAACATAGGAGGCGGAGACATGACGTGAATCACAACTAGAGCACATGGGAGAACATAAACAAGTTCATGAATGAATTGTCCATCGGAGAGTTTTTGAATAGTGCTGGAAAGCGCGCAGTGGAATGCGGAAGCACACCACTCGTCACTCTTTGCAGCGTAACGAGGGCTGGAGAAGAGGAAACCTAACAATGGCAAGGGATCTTGCCAAAAAACTCTATTTTGGTTTCATCTGACCATAGAACCCGATCCCATTTGAAGTTTCAGTAGTGTCTGGCAAACTGAAGACGCTTGAGTTTGTTTTTGGATGAGAGTAGAGGCTTTTTTCTTGAAACCTTTCCAAACAACTTGTGGTGATGTAGGTGACTTCAGATTGTAGTTTTGGAGACTTTCTGACCCCAAGACGCAACTAACTTCTGCAATTCTCCAGCTGTGATCCTTGGAGATTTTTTGGCCACTCGAACCATCCTCTTCACAGTGTGTTGAGACAATATAGACACACACACACACACACACACACACACACACACACACACACACACACACACACACACATATATATATATATATATATATATATATATATATATATATATATATATATACAGTACTGTGCAAAAGGTTTAGGCATTTTTTTAGTACAAACCTTGTTATAGATTTTTTATTTTATGACGTCTACATTATCAAGTCAGTACAAAAAACATTTTAGATTCCCAAACATTAGTTTTCTAGCACAAAATTAAATGTTACAGAAAAATGTTTGTATGTCATTAAAGAAAGCAGCGTATTACAGTAAGAGACACTTTTCAGTCAAAAAACACAATGAAGGCTGCTGGGTTTTGCTGCAGAAATAAGAAGCGAGTGCGAAAGTCAAAGTCTCCAGAAGAACTGTGGCTGGTTCTGCAAGATGCTCAATAAAACTTACCAGCTCATTTCCTTATAAAACTGCACTAATTGTATTGGAGACCACTATTTTTGCTTTTATTTTTTTGTTACACCAGACATTGACTTTGTTTAATTTACTATTGTATTTTTCTTTTAAATGTAGAAACATTTAATTTCATTATTTTAAGGCACCTTTGCTCTACAGCATTTCTTTCCATGTGTATCTCAAGTATCTCAAGGGAGGAAACTCAGCATTTGGTAATTAAGTAAAAATAAGTATTAAAGTATTAAAAATAATCCTAATATTTATGATTATGTTAGCTTGTCCAGTTACTTTTGGTGACTAACTGTGAAACACAAAACAGGGGGTGTGTCTCAACCAGCTCCCTAGTTCAGTAGATAGTGAATCAGTGTATTGTGTACATGACTCACTACACATTGGGACACTGATAACTGAATTTCCGAGACATGCCCTTAAAATGGCTGACTCCCTGATCAGTGCCCTGACTACTGAACTAGGGAGCTGGTTGAGACATACCCAGGAAATTGGGGCAGACAACAAAAGAAGAATTTCAAAAATGTGAGTATGGGTGCCCTCTGGTGGTGTGGAGGGGAATTGTCCATGGTGCACATGACACTCCATGGCTTCTGGATTTAAAAAGTAAAGTGTAGCTTTATTATACAATTTGTATACAATACATATTTAAATTTAAAAAATTGAAACATGAAATGTGGACATATGATTCAACAATACAAAATGTGATGCAAAATCTGCCTGAAAATAGTTGAGGTACAAATCATTCACTGACTAATGGCTATATAAACAATATATAAAACAAATGTTACAGCACTAGTGCCCAGACAACTGCCCAGATTCCTTTAAATATCTGTTTCTCTAATTCATGTTGCACTTTTAAGGTTTTATTTACTCGTGTATAATAGGCCTGTTTGGCCATCTTTGTGTCCTCTGTAGTGGACATTTTTATTATTTTTATTTTACTCTTCTTTTATCAGTTTGAGTTATTGTATTAATTTCTTCTGTTCTTTAAAGAAGACATCCTGGGCGTTCCTGTGATACCCCATTCGTCAGGGTAGGAGGTTGACTATTTCCTCTTTTGTCTGCATAAAATGAAACACTTGCGCCAAGCACATTTTATGGAAACAATTACACTGTAAGTTAAATATTGTTATGCTATTGTTATATTATTATATTTTTTAGTTTCTTAATATGATAGGAATTGTGTAATGAGGTCTGAGAGCAGTATAATTGTTTGTGAGTTGAAACAATAATAATAGCCCATTTATAAATGTCCTTTGTTGTGGACACAATGATCTTAATTAATTTTTCCCCCACATTGTTGTAGGAGACGTTTTACTTAGTTCCATTTTAACCATGTATGTTTTTAATTATTTACAGGGTGACAAATGACGAATGTCCCCAATAAAATGTTAAAATTGCTGCAGGTTAATGTTCATATCCTTAATTAAATTTAATTGAAAATAAATTAAAACAAATACAGAATGAAAGAATGTTATATGTATTGTCACTGAATAGCTGAATGGTTGACTGGTTTTGCAAATTATTATTATTATTTTATTTTTATTTTTTTTTTACTATAAAGGAAGGAAGACACTTTTTTAACCTTGGTTCTAAGGAGAATATATTTATTTATAGATGTAGAATTCTGTAGAATTCTTTAAATGTAACTAATTTAGCCCATTTATTTTCATTTCAAGGTAATCTTGCTGGATAAATGGTCCTGCTCCTCTTCACTACATGGTAAAAGTAGTGATAATCTAGGACAGAAACTAGCTGGTGTCTAATACAGTATTTACAGTTAAAGATGCTGCGCTACATGATCATCTTCTCTATGCTTCTCATGACGGCTGTAAATGTCCGAGGTGAGGTCTTTTATACAACATTCAGTATTACAGCTGCAGACTCTCTCTCTTTATAAAGTTAAAATGGAAGAAAGATTCTTTATGTTTTTAAATGGAGAGAACTCATTTTTAAGTTAAACTGGCAATTTTAGTTATTTTAGGGTTATGAATTTGAGATCAAGCAACGTGCAGGATACATAGAGGATATCTGGATTCAAATCAGTAACATATTCATTAATCACTAATATGTCTGATTTGTTTTTATCTGCTCAGCACAATGTGAGAGACCTGCTGTTGGGGAAAACCGGATTTTGACTGATGAATCAGACCAACAGACTTTTCCTGATGGATCAACTGTAAAGTTCCAATGTTCCACTGGTTATGTGTCTGTGAGAGCATCAGCTTCCAGATCCATCACCTGCACCGGAACCCAGTGGAGCGACATCGAACTTCAGTGCAAAAGTAATTTGCCTACAAACATCTTTTTAGATTGAGCTTTAATTTGTGCATAGTTTGAATGACGTGTGACCGACATGGCAAAAAATATTATATCACAAATCACTCTAAAACATTTTTATGAATGTTATATTTCTATTTCCCAAGCAAGCCCAAAGGAGAAAAATGTCTGTGTTTACTGCATGTGTGTATTTTTATCCAGAAAAATCCTGTGGAAGTCCTGACGAGATCCAAAACGGAAAGTATTTATTTCCAGAAGGAATTCTGTTTGGTGCAACAATCACAGCACAATGTAAAGAAGGGTAAATAAATTGTTTAGCTATTTTTTATTTTTTTGAAATATTTGTCCATATTTGCTTACATACATATGTATGTGACTGTGTGTGCATGAACACTCTATGTAATGTAACTGTATACAAATTACACAACTAGTCCAAAGTTTGGAGACACTAGATTGTATATTTCTAAATATTTTATTACATACATTTAGATAAAGCTTACAGTAAATAGTCAATTGCTATTCATACATTTATTTCTGAATCAAAATCAAAATGTGGGAATTGGCCAAGACTAAATTAGGGAGGAAATGGGGAACTAAATTTCATGCACTTTTTTTTTTTTTTTTTTTTTTGCTTGTCCAATGTTTTTGTCCCAAAGTGCGTATAATGGTGCTTGTGAACTTGGAATAACTTGGACAGCATATTTTAAAACAAATGTCTATTTGTAGTTTTTGGCTTGTTGGACAACCAAGTAGAAATTGCAGAGATAAAGGTTGGGATGGGAGAGCTCCTGTATGTGAAGGTAATGCTATTTTGTTACTATAAAAAATGTACATTTTTCATCCTTAAAAATTGTTTTGTGTTACACTACTATGAAAGGGGGGGGAGACTTTATAACCTGGTTGCACAAATGTGAACACCCCTTTATTAATACATTATTAAAGCCCTTGTTGTTTGTAATATAGCAGTCAGTGTTCTACCAACTTATCACATCTTCATTTGGCAACTTTATTCCACTCCTCAAAAATGCTCCAGATCTATCACATTGTGAGGGGATCTCCTGTGCACAGCCCTCTTCAAGTAATTTCACAGGATTTTGGATTTTAGAGATTAGGATTTTAGATCTGGGCTCTGCAATTCCAAATTCCAATCTTCTTTTTCTGAAACCATTCCTTTGTTGACTTGGATTTGTACTTTGGGTAGTTATCGTGCTGGAAGAATTTTTCTTCAGCTCTCAGAGACCTTCAGGTTTTGTGCCAAAACAGATTGGTATTTGGAGCTATCCATGACCATCCATGATCCATGGAGCTATCCATCAGTCCGAGCTGAAATTATGTTTTTGTTATTGTTCTAGAAAAATTGAACAATACTTGATTTTTTCCCCCCAGTGGTTAAGTGTCTAAAGCCTCCCAGTATAACAAATGGCATGTTTGATCCTGTGAAAGACTCGTATGATTATGGAGAAGCAGTCATATACTCTTGTAAGAGAGGTCTTGATCTTATTGGACCTTCAGAAATATCATGCTTTGCTGATGGAACTTTTCAGCCTCGTCCTCCTCGGTGTCTGTGTGAGTTCCACTGGATTCAATATTTTTTAAAAATATGTCATTAAAATTAAGAAAATAAGCACAAAAATCCTATTTTTACACACAGGAATAGAAAAGATGTGGCATTCTTTTTTTCAGTTGTGTCCTGTGAGAGTCCGGTAATCCCAAACGCAGTTAGAATTGAAGGAAAATCGCCACCTTATAAATATAACAACTTTGTCCGCTACCAGTGTAATAAAGGCTACAGAATGGAAGGGTCTGATTACCTGACCTGTAAGGAATATGGGTGGAATCCACCTCCTCCTCAGTGCACTGGTACTAATAATTAATGCTTCTGAATAATATACATAATTACATATTCACACCACTAACGCATTAGTTGTGACTGGTTCACCAAGATTTATGCAATCAGATGTTCTGTTCTGATGACGTTATGATTTTTTTCAAAATATTACTGCAGATGTGTAATTTCCGTTCTCTTCTTCCTCAGTTATTACGTGCTTAAAACCTCCTGCTATAAATAATGGATTATTTAACCCCCCGAAGGAGTTATATGAATACGGACAAACAGTCACATACTCTTGTAATGAAGGTTTTAGGCTTAGTGGCGCTTCAACAATATCATGTACTGATGATGGAACATTTCAGACTTCTCCTCGGTGTCTGGGTAAGTATTAAAAAACAAAATCCCGAACAAAAAAAAAAAAAAAGGGTATGATTGTATTGTTTTGTATGAAGTTGAGATTTGCCTGGTCTCCTTAGTGGTCAAACCTTTCATCATTTTATGGTTGTAAGATGAAGTGGTTTTATCCTGAGTTGTTTTCTCAATTGTTGTGCTTAGTGTTTGAAATGACATGTGAAAGACAGATACTTATCTGATCAGTTGGATGAGATGTGTTGGTACTGGGGAAAAAGCCATCCCAAATGCAGTTATCAACAGAAGCTCGCCACCCTACAGATACGGTGTCTCAGTCCGATTCAAGTGTAATAAGGGCTACAGAACAGTGGGGTCTGATTACCTGACCTGTGGGAAACATGGCTGGTTTCCAACTTTCTCACGGTGTATCGGTAAAAATAATGAATGATTTTGAACATTATAGAACCTTTGTTTGTTTGTTTGTTTGTTTGTTTGTTTGTTTGTTCTTTTAATGATGGTTCATTAGCTGAGGTAGCTTCTCAATTTCCAATAACGTTCTGCCTTTTCAGTTAGAAGAGCAGAAACATGAACAGCAGAAATTCACAGAAACAAATAACAGAATAGAAAGCTATCTTAGAGGAACAAAAGGCATCAGTAGTTCTACACAGGATTTACTCAAGATTAGGACTGCCCAGTTAACAAAATTTAAAAATGATTTTGAAGTAATAAAGAGATAAAGTGGTTTCTTCAGATGAATGAATGGATGAATGAATGAATGAATGAATGAATGAATGAATGAAAATATTTCTAAGAAACCAATTATTCTTACTCTACACTCTTACACTCTTACTACTGTGCATATTGTGGCCAAAGTTAACCTGCAATAATTATAAAGCATTTGGTTCTGCAGGTTTCAAACGTTATCTTGCCTAACACCTATTTCCTTCTTATTACTCGCTCCTTTTCTGGACGTTTTATTGAGAAACCGGTTCTGTAAGATAACCGACAAATGAAAAATTTTAAGCAACAAAAAAAGCCACAGATGAGTGGCACTCCCCATGATTCAGCTCAGTCTGTAACTTAAGTAGTGTCTTTAAGAGACTGGCATGATATTGTGAAACTTCTCCTATCCCTTCTCATCTGTTCAACTGAGTGTTTGAAAGTTTCCTGGTATTTAAAGACTGTGTGCCTGACATCTATGTAATATGCTTTGGGCAAATGTGTTTTGAAGCTAACTGAGGTGATAGCACCTTGATAGAATGTGCCATCCATAAATGTTTCTTTTTGTACTGAGAATACTCACTGCTATAAGCTCGTTATATTGCTGTACCAGTGTGATCAAATACATAGGCCTACCCATCAGCATTGAATATCCTTGGATATGTGAGATTCTAGAAGCACGTGTCTGTAAGTTTGGGGGCCTTTCGCATGCCTCCCGACTTGCCGGATCACTACCCTCTTATTGACCTGCAGATTTACAAATTTAGCACTGATTATAATTAATATACAATATTTTTTCATTTTGAGAAAAATTACCTATGAGAAACACTTTTCAAAACATTACTGCAAATATCTGCTTCATAAATTGCAATTCTTTCTTCCTCAGTTGTGACCTGTTTAAAACCTCCTGTCATAAACAACGGACAATTTATCCCCCGGAAGGAGTTATATGAATATGGACAAACAGTCACATACTCATGTAAGAAAGGGTTTAGACTTAAAGGCGCTTCAACAATATCATGTACTGAATATGGAACATTTCAGACTTCTCCTCGGTGTCTGGGTAAGTCATTGAAAAATTCTCAATAATCTTTTTAGTCTTGATTATATTAATGTTTAATAACAAGGATCCCTATATTGTCTCCTGATTTTTTTTTAGCCATCATCAGTTTGAACCAGCTTCGCTTTTTAATATGGTTATTGACTAGTGTTTTGAGTTTTGAATGGGATTCACATTCTATGACTTCAGAAATTTGTTAGGTTCACATATTGAATTCTGGAGGTGTGAACTAGCATTGGTTAAATTATATCTGATAAGTGGTCAGTATTGATGCAACCCTGGTTTTAACCTTAGTTATAGCTAGGTTTAAATAAATAAATAAATAATACAAGATTGTTGTAAGCTATGACTCCATTTATCATGAGCACACTGATGCAGGATCATGATGTAATGTTTTATGCTTCTGTTCACGCTTCTTTTTTTTCCCGCAGTGGTGACCTGTGATGCATCAAACATTAACAATGCAGTCATTGTTTGCGGTCAGAGTCTTGCAAAAACATTACTGCAAATATCTGCTTCATAAATTGCAATTCTTTCTTCCTCAGTTGTGACCTGTTTAAAACCTCCTGTCATAAACAACGGACAATTTAACCCCCAGAAGGAGTTATATGAATATGGACAAACAGTCACATACTCATGTAAGAAAGGGTTTAGACTTAAAGGCACTTCAACAATATCATGTACTGAATATGGAACATTTCAGACTTCTCCTCGGTGTCTGGGTAAGTCGTTGAAAAATTCTCAATAATCTTTTTAGTCTTGATTATATTAATGTTTAATAACAAGGATCTCAATATTGTCTCTTGATTATTTTTCAGCCATCATCAGTTTGAACCAGCTTCGCTGTTTAATATGGTTATTGACTGGTGTTTTGAGTCAATTTTATGTTGAAATCCAAATGAAAAATATTGCAGTTACCTTTAGTGGTCACTGCTAATATTCTAGTTAGTGTGCTTGATTGGTATCCCTCTATCCAAGTGAATTAACTGATATTGTTCAAACATGGCCAGAGTTAACCTGCAGTAATTATAAAGCAGTCACTTATTTTGGTTTACCTGGGTTTCAAAAATGTTCTTGCCTAACACCTAACTCCTCCTTATTACTTGTTCTGGGTGTTTTATTGAGAAACAAGATTGTTACAAGATTGTTGTAAGCTATGAATCCATTTATCACGAGCACACTGATGCAAGATCATGATATAATGTTTTATGCTTCTGTTCACGCTTCTTTTTTTTTTTTCTTGACCTGTGATGCATTCAACATTAACAATGCAGTCATTGTTTACGGTCAAAATCTTGCAAAAACATTACTGCAAATATCTGCTTCATAAATTGCAATTCTTTCTTCCTCAGTTGTGACCTGTTTAAAACCTCCTGTCATAAACAACGGACAATTTAACCCCCAGAAGGAGTTATATGAATATGGACAAACAGTCACATACTCATGTAAGAAAGGGTTTAGACTTCACGGCGCTTCAACAATATCATGTACTGAATATGGAACATTTCAGACTTCTCCTCGGTGTCTGGGTAAGTCATTGAAAAATTCTCAATAATCTTTTTAGTCTTGATTATATTAATGTTTATTACAAGGATCTCAATATTGTCTCCTGATTTTTTTTCCAACCATCATCAGTTTGAACCAGCTTCACTTTTTAATATGGTTATTGACTAGTGTTTTGAATCATTTTTATGTTGAAATCCAAATGAAAAATATTGCAGTTACCTTTAGTGGTCACTGCTAATATTCTAGTTAGTGTGCTTGATTGGTATCCTTCTATCCAAGTGAGTTAACTGATATTGTTCAAACATGGCCAAAGTTAACCTGCAGTAATTATAAAGCAGTCACTTATTTTGGTTCCCTTGGGTTTCAAAAATGTTCTTGCCTAACACCTAGCTCCTCCTTATTACTTGTTCTGGGTGTTTTATTGAGAAACAAGATTGTTACAAGATTATTGTAAGCTATGAATCCATTTTTCATCAGCACACTGATGCAAGATCATGATATAATGTTTTATGCTCCTGTTCGCTCTTTTTCCCCCCCAGAGGTGACCTGTGATGCATCCAACATTAACAATGCAGTCATACTTGGAAGAAAGGCATCCTATAGATACAACATGTCCATCCAGTACCAGTGTGAAAAGGGCTACAGAATGGAGGGGTCTGACTTCTTGACCTGTGAGGAAAATGGATGGAATCCACCTCCTCCAAAATGCAACAGTAAGATTAATCAACCCTATTCAATGATAATCTCCTCGGTGTCTGGGTAAGTCATTGAAAAATTCTCAATAATCTTTTTAGTCTTGATTATATTAATGTTTAATAACAAGGATCCCTATATTGTCTCCTGATTTTTTTTTTTAGCCATCATCAGTTTGAACCAGCTTCGCTTTTTAATATGGTTATTGACTAGTGTTTTGAGTTTTGAATGGGATTCACATTCTATGACTTCAGAAATTTGTTAGGTTCACATATTGAATTCTGGAGGTGTGAACTAGCATTGGTTAAATTATATCTGATAAGTGGTCAGTATTGATGCAACCCTGGTTTTAACCTTAGTTATAGCTAGGTTTAAATAAATAAATAAATAATACAAGATTGTTGTAAGCTATGACTCCATTTATCATGAGCACACTGATGCAGGATCATGATGTAATGTTTTATGCTTCTGTTCACGCTTCTTTTTTTTCCCGCAGTGGTGACCTGTGATGCATCAAACATTAACAATGCAGTCATTGTTTGCAGTCAAAGTCTTGCAAAAACATTACTGCAAATATCTGCTTCATAAATTGCAATTCTTTCTTCCTCAGTTGTGACCTGTTTAAAACCTCCTGTCATAAACAACGGACAATTTAACCCCCAGAAGGAGTTATATGAATATGAACAAACAGTCACATACTCATGTAAGAAAGGGTTTAGACTTAAAGGTGTTTCAACAGTATCATGTACTGATGATGGAACATTTCAGACCTCTCCTCGGTGTCTGGGTAAGTCATTGAGAAAATCCCAAAAATTGTTTTAGTTTTGATTATGTTAATGTTTAACACAAGGATCTTTATATTCTCTGCTTAATTTTTGTTTTTGTTCAGCTATCATAACTTTGAACCCGCTTGGCTTTGCAATACAGATAATGATAATGATCATTTTGAGTCATTGTCATGTTGAAATCCAACTGAAAAATATTGCAGTTCCCTTTAGTGGTTACATGGTTGAAGCTTTCATTGTTTTATGATTTAGAGAAAGTTTTTTTGTATCCTGGAGTGAGGCAGTGGTTCTCAGTAGTGGAAAGACTAAAAAACTTCATTAAAAGTATTGCTACCATACTAGTGATTTTAAAAGGTCATGAAAATGGAGAGCAGAAGTTTGTAATCAGAGCAAACTGGATTTTAACGAGTTTAGAAGACAGAAAATGTAGGAGTGTTACTCTGGCTGTGAACTAATGTGCATATGAGAACAAAGGCTCATCAAAGTTTCTGCTCTTTTTTCAACCAGAGATGTTCTGTAATCCACCATCCATCCCAAATGCGGTTATTAATGGAAGCTCACCACCTTACAGATATGGTGTCTCAGTCCAAATCTGGTGTAATAAAGGTTACAGAATAGAGGGGTCTGATAACCTGACCTGTGGGGAACATGGATGGATTCCAACTCTCTCACAGTGTATTGGTAAAAATAATCAATGGTTTTGAACATTCTTGAACAATGTTTTGTTTTGTTATTTCAGTTTTTTTGAAGATATGTTCATTAGCCTAGGTAGGTTCCCAATTTCCATTAAAGTTCTGCCTTTTTTAATTAGAAGAGCAGAAATGGAAATAGCAGAATCTCACAGAAAGAAATAACAGTTATACTGTAGGGTTTTTGTTTGCTTGTTTATTTGTAACATTCTGGGCATGGTCCTAATTGTTACGATTCCCCCTCGTGCTGTGACTTTCGCTTTGTTTACTTTGCCACGTATGTTTTGTTTTGGTTCATGTCTTGTCTCCACCTCTGTGATGTCATTGGTCTCTTCCTAATGTGTCTCAGTTGTTCTATGTTAGTCCCACAGATTGTTCATGTATTTGAACCCCCGTGTTTCTTAGCCTCTTTGCGAAGTATTAGCGCAGCTACCGAGTGTTCTGTCTATTGCCAAGACTTTTGACTTTGTTACGTGTTTCCTGGTTTCGATCCTGTTTCTGTCTCGTGGTATCGATTCTTGCCTAGCCTCGTTCTGGCCGTTTGCCGATCGCCTGACCCATGCCTGTTCTTTGACTACGCCATTGTCTAACGATTTGGATTACTGCTGTCCAAACACTTCTGAATGTTCCAATACTTTTACCTGCACTTGCATCCACCTACCGTCGCCTGACCTAACAGAATACTTCGCCGCACCATGGATGCAGCAGGGAAGTGGAGGAGACGTCGCGCCGATTCCATTCTGTTTCCACAGTGGACTTTTATATATCCCCCAGACGCCTACGATGGATTTTCTATTTACCCCCAATGCTTTTTGTTACAGGCCCAACTGTATTTTCTCAGCCTAGAAGAGCCCAAACCCGATGAGAAGCAGTGGTTGGGGTTCCTTTTGTCACGTCTAGTGGGCTCCGCTCGCCAGTGGGCAGAGTTTCACCTTGCCACAGAGTCAAGTAAGCTATGTACCGTGTCAAGTTTTGTGGAACTATTAATCAAAGTGTTCGGGAGTCCTGATTTTGCTCCCAACCTTAAAAATGTCTTGGGGAGGGACTGCCTGTCTGATAGGCCTAGCCTGCCGTTCACCATGCACTACGAGAGGGAGCTGGCCGACTTGGCAGCCTACACCTCTCAGCCTCAGCCCCAGGCCAACAAGGCACCAGTGACCCAGGTGTGCGCGACCGAGGGCTGCTACAGACAGGCCAAACTACGGTGTCCCACATGTGTGGAACGATGGATACAAGGCTTCAAGGGATACTTCTGCTCTCAGGAGTGTTTCAAGGGCAGCTGGTGTACCCACAAATGGCTCCACAAGAGAGCACCTGCAGAGCTCCAGCCAGAGACCCAGCAGATGGTCTCACCTGTGGAGATCCAACCAGAAGTCAACCTGGCGACCTCCAACCCAGAGCTCCAGCCAGAGACCCAGCAGATGGTCTCACCTGTGGAGCTCCAAACGGAGGTCAACCTGGCGACCTCCAACCCAGAGCTCCAGCCGGAGACCCAGCAGATGGTCTCACCTGAAGAGCTCCAGTTGGAGGTCAATGAGGCGACCTCCAACCCAGAGCTCCAGCCGGACACCCAGCAGATGGTTCCCCCAGCGGAGCTCAAGCCGGAGGTCAAAGTGGCGACCTCCGCTCCAGCCATGTTTCAGACGGAGGTCCACGAGGAGACCTCCTGTCAAGCCACGTTCCAGACGGAGGTCCATGGGGTGACCTCCTCTCAAGCCACATTCCAGACAGAGGTCCACGAGGAGACCTCCTCTCCAGCCATGTTCCAGATGGAGGTCCATGAGGAGACCTCCTCTCAAGCCACTTTCCAGACTGAGGTCCACGGGGTGACCTCCTCTCAAGCCACGTTCCTGCCAGAGGTCCATGAGGAGACCTCCTCTCAAGCCACGTTCCAGATGGAGGTCCACGGGGCAACCTCCTCTCAAGCCATGTTCCTGCCGGAGGTCCAGGAGGTGACCTCCTCTCAAGCCACGTTCCTGCCAGAGGTCAACGGGGCGACCTCCTCTCAAGCTATGTTCCTGCCGGAGGTCAACGGGGCGACCTCCTCTCAAGCCACGTTCATGCCGGAGGTCAATGTGGCGACCTCCTCCCAAGCCACGTTCATGCCGTAGGTCAACAAGGTGACCTCTCCAGAGCTCCAGTCGGAGGTCAACCAGTCGACCTCCTCTCAAGCCATGCTCCTGCCGGAGGTCAACAAGGCGACCTCCTCTCCAGAGCTCCAGTCAGAGGTCAATGAGGCGACCTCCTCTCCAGAGCTCCAGTTGGAGGTCAACGAGGCGACCTGCTCTCCAGAGCTCCAGTTGGAGGTCAACAAGGCGACCTCCTCTCCAGAGCCAAGGCCAAGTTCCTGCCCAAGTTCATGCCCGAGGCCGACCAGGCGGCCTCCAAGGCCAAGTTCATGCCCAAGTTCATGCCCGAGGCCGACCAGGCAGCCTCCAAGGCCAAGTTCCTGTCCAAGTTCCTGCCCGAGGCCGACAAGTCGGCCTCCAAGGCCAATTTCATGCCCAAGTTCCTGCCCAAGGCTGACCAGGCGGCCTCCAAGGCCATGTTCCTGTCCAAGTTCCTGCCCAAGGCCGACCAGGTGGCCTCCAAGGCCAAGTTCCTGTCCAAGTTCCTGGCCGGGGCCGATCAGGAGGCCCCCAAGGCCAAGTTCATGCCAGAGGCCAACCAGACAGCCTTCAAAGCCAAGTTCCTTCCAGAGGCTGACCAGACGGCCTCCAAAGCCAACTTCATGCCAGAGACCAACCAGACAGCCTTCAAAGCCAAGTTCCTGCCAGAGACTGACCAGGTGGCCTTCAAAGCCAAGTTCCTGCCCGAGGCCAACCAGGCGGCCTCTAAGGCCAAGTTCCTGCCCGAGGCCGACCAGGTGGCCTCCAAGGCCAAGTTCCTGCCCGAGGCCGACCAGGTGGCCCACCACGCTACGCTCATGCCAGAGGCCAACCAGGCGGCCCACCATGCTCTGCTCATGCCAGAGGCCGACCAGGCAGCCTCCAAGGCCAAGTTCCTGCCTGAGGTTGACCAGGCGGCCCACCATGCTCTGCTCACACCTGAGGCCAATGAGATGGCCCACCACGCTCCACTCATGCCTGAGGCTGACGAGACGGCTCACCACGCTAGGCTCAAGCCAGAGGCCGACAAGACGGCTCACCACACTAGGTCCAAGCCAGAGGCTGATGATGCAGCCTTCCAAGCATTGTTCCTGCCTCATGACCATAGACAATGCCTGCCTCGGGACCTAGGGGGGCAGAGGTTACAATCTTGCCCAGAGGCCCAGGACTGCCAGAGGGGTAAAGACTTTGACGCTTTGGGAGAAGCACCTTTGGGGGGGGCTCTGTTATGATTCCTCCTCGCGCTGATCACCGAAGCGTGCGAGCAGTGCACTTCCGCATTCAGTGACTTTCGCTTTGTTTACTTTGCCACATGTGTTTTGTTTTGGTTCATGTCTTGTCTCCACCCCTGTGATGTCATTGGACTCTTCCTAATGTGTCTCAGGTGTTCTATGTTAGTCCCACAGATTGTTCATGTATTTAAACCCCCGTGTTTCTTAGCCTCTTTGCAAAGTATGAGCGCAGCTACCGAATGTTCTGTCTATTGCCAAGCCTTTTGACTTTGTTACGTGTTTCCTGGTTTCGATCCTGTTTCTGTCTCATGTTATCGATTCTTGCCTAGCCTCGTTCATACCGTTTGCTGATCGCCTGACCTACGCCTGTTCTTTGACTATGCCATTGTCTAACGATTTGGATTACTGCTGTCCCAACACTTCTGAATGTTCCAATATTTTTGGACTTTCTAATAAAGTGACTTTAACCTGCACTTGCATCCGCCTACCGACTTAACACTAATATTCAAGTTAGTGTGCTTGATTGGTTTCTCTCTGTCCAAGACACGCAGCCTACTATGCCACACAGTTGCTGAGGTGAGGAACATAATGAAAATCCTGATAATCTTTTCTGTCTTGATTATATTAATGTTTAATACAAGGATCTTTATATTGTCTCAGTATTATTATTATTATTATTATTATTATTATTATTATTATTGGTTGAGCCATCATTAGCTTAGACCAACTCAACTCTTCAGCACTGTTAATGACGTGTTTTGAGTCATTGTCATGATGAAAATATTGCCGTTCCCTTCAGTGGTCACATAGTTGAAGGTTTTGTTGCTTAGAGAAAGTTAGTTTAGAGAAAGGGTTTTTGCATCCTGGTGTGAGGCAGTGGTTCTCAGAAGTGGTAAGAGTACAAAACACACTGGCTTCAGTAAAAGTACTGCTACAGTAGCAGTGGTTCACTTGAGTGAGTAAAAGTTTTTTTTGTTTGTTGTTTTTTTAAAAAAAATCCAAATCCATTGCTTGTTCCAAGCAATCAGTGAACCAATTTTCCAATAACACACGTACACGTATATAGTTGATATGGTTTGGAATTTACAGCATTCTGTTCACTCTTCTCCTTTTCCAGAAGTGACCTGTGATGAACCCCAAATTAAACATGCATGTATAATTGAAGGCAAATCAAAATATTATGGATATAAATCATCAGTCTGGGTCCAGTGTAACACTGGGTACATGATGGAAGGGTCAGATTACCTTACCTGTGATGAAAACGGATGGGATCCACCTCCTCCACAGTGCCATTTAAGTAAGATTAATCAATGTTTTGAATTCAGACGGAACCTTATACTTGGCAGTTGTCATACTACAAAAACAATGACAATTGCTAATATAGTAATAATAATAATCATCATCATCATCATCATCATCATCATTATTATGATCACCTTTCATATGTTTAAAATGCAAAGTGCATTACAATGTAAGTAAAAAAAAAAAAAAAAAGAGGAAAAAATGGTAATCAAAGATAAAATTGTAAAATAAAACAGCAACTAATGAATTTTAGTGCATGCCTCTAAAATAATGACCACAGGGTGGTGTGATGTGGCCCAGTGTGAAGCCCTCTTTAAGTTAATAAGATAAAAAATGCAGCTTGGAACCAATCATGGAACCACAGTGTCTTCTGTCCTGAAGACTTTCCTGTATTACCTTTCAAACATTTTAAATAGATATCACCTCAGAGAAAGATTTAACATATTAATTATTATACATTTTTTCTTTGTTCAATACTAGCATGTTTATTAATGTGAATGGTTGTTACTATAGAAAGTGACATATTAAAAACCAGTGCAATAATACAAACCTGTGATTTGAATTGCAGTTGGAACTATTGTCAGATCTGCTGTTATAGAGAATTAATCAACACCTTCTGTCCAGTTGAGATTCAAGAATTCAACAGTTGTGGTATAAAAATACAATAAACAATAGCAGTGACAGAAATGCGAAAATAATAACTATATAAAATATATTTTAAAAAAATCTGTAAAATACAATAAAAGTAGTGTCAAATTAATGTGCCAGTAAAAGTAAGGTAAATAATAAAAGCTAATGCTAAAGTGAAAAAAATGTTTTATTGGGTTGTTGTTTTTTTTTTCATCAGTGATGCCTGATGAATGTTTCTTGGGTTCTTGTGTTCCAGATCTTCTGTGCAAGAAAAGACTGCTTCAACACGTTTAACCCGTGGAAATTGGAGATTCAGAGATGTTTGAAGGTACTATATCATTAATAGAGTTAAAAATTAGTAATAAACTTTTACAGTCAGAGGGACAGTCAGATAATAATCACAGTGACAAAGAAATTTATAGTATATTGCATTGTATAAATACTTTCTTGTTTGAAATATATAAATAAATAAATTAGACTTGCATTCAGTTCCATGGTGGAGATATGAAATTAGAATCCAATTGTCTTCTGAATTGACATTTTCCAAATCAGAGTCTCTGTTGTTACACTAGTAACATCAATATTTTTTGTGTAGATTCATGACATATTCGTTTTAATGGTTTCATGTTAATATCCTGACATTTAATGGAAATGCTTGGAAAAGTATTTGAATAAGAGTTGGATTGAAAATTCGTTTCTCTTTTGACAAGAGCCAGTTAAAAAAATGCCCAGTGTGTTTAATCACTTTCTAATTATAATGACCATTAACATTATTTGTAAAGTGTTAGATCTGACACTTCGTTGTAGGCCTCTTTAATCTTTTTGGGTCAAAATATTTGTTTGTTCGGCCTCTCGGCCGAAGTTGTTCAGTGACATCTCTATATAATAATAATAATAATAATAATAATAATAATAATAATAATAATAATAATAATAATAAAAAATATATAATAAACAATGTTAAATATATGCTATAGTTTAATGTTAGCTAAGTTGAACATATACTGATTTTATATCACATTAATGAACTTGAAATATTCTCCATTTACCTTGCCAGAAAGCGAGGGAGCCATGGGATGGGGGAAGGGGAAGGGGAAGGGGCGAGGAATTGTCTGTTAATATCAGAGAGTTCACAGCACCTGCATAGATCATTCTAGAGTCACCTGTCCTTTGGCTCATCTCTCATTTTATTGAGGAGAAAAAGACTGTTCTTTTGGCATATTTTTGTGAGATAAATCACACTAGCACATTGCGCAGCAGAGTGCCACTACCACCCCAAAGTGCTTTTTTTTCATTTATAGCACAACACATTTCTTATATCTGTTTATTTTAGTCTTAGTTCATGTGGGCTGACCACAAGTCCCTGTGTATGAGCTGTTACACAAAGGAAAGAAACACCATGCTCAGTGACACGTGAAGGACACTAAATACTTCTGTTAACTACAGGACATTATTTTCTTGGAAATGTTTTTGTTCTACTGGATGGTGTGTTGTGTGCTAACGTGGGACGAAGGACTCTCAGCAGCTGTTTAATATGAGGAAACTAAGCTAAGTTTAAACATAACTGATACAGTGCATCCGGAAAGTATTCACAGCGCTTCACTTTTTCCACATTTTGAGTTGCTCCTGTCTAATCATTCCCATGTGTTTTTCATTTGTCCTGATTGATTAGTGCTCTATTTAAGTTCTTTGTGTTTTTTCCTCAGTTGCTGGAGCATTACATCAAGTCAGGTTATGTTTGCGTTTGATTCTTTTGTTTTTGTTGTTTCTTCCGTTTTGCACAGTGTTTTGATTATTTAATACATGTTTTTCTTAAGGTTTGTTTTTTTCTAGTTTTTCTTAGTTTTCTGTATATGCCAGGTCCTAGCGTGTTTCCCTAGTGTTTTTTCCCTTGAGCCAGTTTCCCAAGCCAGTTTCCTTGTGCCTGTTTCCCTGAGCCTACTTCCCTGTGTCTGCGTCTAATAAAAGAAGTTCTGCATTTGCATCCGCCTCTGTGACTCTCCCTTCATGACAGCCTTATTCCAAAATGGATTAAATTCATTATTTTCCTCAAAATTCTACAAACAATACCCAATAATGACAACGTGAAAGAAGTTTGTTTGAAATCTTTGCAAATTTATTAAAAATAAAAAATGAAAAAATCATATGTACATAAGTATTCACAGCATTTGCCATGACACTCAAAATTGAGCTCAGGTGCATCCTGTTTCCACTGATCATCCTTGAGGTGCTTCTACAACTTGATTCCTTGAAAACCAAGGAATTGTCTGTAGACCCCAGAGACAGGATTGTATCGAGGCACAGATCTGGGGAAGGGTACAGAAAAATTTCTGCAGCATTTAAGGTCCCAATCAGCACAGTAGCCTCCATCATCCGTAAATGGAAGAAGCTTGGAACCACCAGGACTCTTCCTAGAGCGGGCCGCCCGGCCAAACTGATCGATCGGGGGAGAAGGGCCTTAGCCAGGGAGGTGACCAAGAACCCGATGGTCACTCTGACAGAGCTCCAGCATTTCTCTGTGGAGAGAGGAGAAACTTCCAGAAGAACAACCATCTCTGCAGCACTCCACCAATCAGGTCTGTATGGTAGAGTGGCCAGATGGAAGCCACTCCTCAGTAAAAGGCACATGACAGCCTGCCTGGAGTTTGCCAAAAGGCACCTGAAGGACTCTCAGACCATGAGAAACAAAAATTTAACTCTTTGGCCTGAATAACAAGAGTCATGTCTGGAGGAAACCAGGCACCGCTCATCACCTGGCCAATACCATCCCTACAGTGTAGCATGGTGATGGAAGCATCATGCTGTGGGGATGTTTTTCAGCGGCAGGAACTGGGAGACTAGTCAGGATCGAGGGAAAGATGAATGTAGTAATGTACAGAGACATTCTTGATAAAAACCTGCTCCAGAGCACTCTGAACCTCAGACTGGGGCAAAGGTTCATCTTCCAACAGGACAACGACCCTAAGCACACACCCAAGATAACAAAGGAGAGGCTACGGGACACCTCTGTGAATGTCCTTGAGTGGCCCAGCTAGAGCCCAGACTTGAACCCGATTGAACATCTCTGGAGAGATCTGAAAATGGCTGTGCACCGACGCTCCCCATCCAACCTGACGGAGCTTGAGAGGTCCTGGAAAGCAGAATGGGAGAAACTGCCCAAAAATAGGTGGGCCAAGCTTGTAGCATCATACTCAAAAAGACTTGAGGCTGTAATTGGTGCCAAAGGTGCTTCAACAAAGTACTGAGCAAAGGCTGTGAATACTTATGTACGTGATTTTTTTCATTTTTTATTTTTCATAAATTTGCAAAGATTTCAAACAAACTTCTTTCACATTGTCATTATGGGCTATTATTTGTAGAATTTTGAGGGAAATAATTAATTTAATCCATTTTAGAATAAGGCTGTAACATAACAAAATGTGGAAAAAGTGAAGCTCTATAGATACTTTCCAGATGCACTGTATTCATCAATGCCCAAAGTGACCAATGGTGGACTTTTACAGCTCTACACACAAAACTGAAGAGAAGATTTTATAGCCTCATACTATCCCTTTTAAAGAAAAATCAGTATATGTATGTACTTCACTTTATAAAATTAAATGAATGAGTGGGCTGAATGGTCAGAGCATTGTCACTGGCAGTGACTTTACCTCTTTATCTAATTAACGTCTTTGCTGGCCAAGATGTTGATCCCACAAAGTAAGCAGAAAGGAGTCTTGTATATGCCAAAATGTTCGCACAAAAAAAAAAAAAAAAAAAAAAAAAAAAAAAAAAAAAAAAAAAAAAACATGACAGCAGGAGAAATATACAGTCATGTGAAAAAAAAGTAGACCCCATGGAAATTGTTGGCTTTTTTTGACATATTTGGACAAGCAAACATTTGATCCTCTTTGAAACAGTGCCTATTAATAAAGTTGATATACTTGAACAAAAGCACAAGGAAAATTAGCTTTTTCAATCATTTATTCAACAGAAATATCAATAGATGTGCGATTCTTCTGTGAAAAAAGTAAGTACAGCCTTGACCTCAGAAGCTAGTGCTGCCCCCTTTATCAAAAATAACATCTTGTAGGTGCTTCTCCTGAAAAGCTGTCTTTGGTCTGCGCCAAACATATCTGCTGTTACTGTGGCCAAACAACTCTAACTTTGATTCGTCTGTCCAGAGCACATTATTCCAAAAGGCCTGGTCTTTGCCTATATGCTCATTGGCAAACTGTAGTCTTCCTGGCTCGCCTCACATGCATGTCAAATTTGTGCAATCTTTTTCAGATTGTAGAAGCATGTACTTTGACACCAACAGTTGCAAGACTTACTAACAGATCCTGTGATGAAATTTTGGGGTTCTTGGAGACTTATTTTTGCATCAGACGGTCTGCTCTTGGGCTGATTTTGCTGGGTCTGCCAGTCCTGGACAATTTGGCAGTCGTTTGAAATCTGCGCCACTTGTAGATGATTTTCCTTACAGTGGAATGATGTATTTCAAATAATTTGGAGATATTTTTAAATCCCTCGCCAGACTCATAGGCACCTACAACATTTTTTTCTGAAGGCCTTACAGAACTCTTGAACACCTGATTCTAATTTTATAGATTTGAAGGTGTGATAAATGTAGGGGTGTACTTACTTTTTCCATGTGACTGAGCTGGTGTTTTGTTCATTTAATTTTGAAAATTACAACAAAATGTCAACTTTATGAGTGTATCACCTTTATTAATAGGCACTGTTTCAAAGAGTATCAAATGTTTGCTAGCTATTTCCATGGGGTGTACTTATTTTTTCACATGACTGTACAGTATGTCTAAATAATTGCAAGTCAGTTTTTTTTTTCTTTGCTTTTCTGTTCCAGATCTAAAGTCTATTCCAAACCTGAAAACTGTTCTCTGGTCCTCAATGTCCTCCAGCGCTCCTACAACAGAAGAAACTTCAGCGAAACGCATGCACTGATAGTGACCCATACACATCCCAGAGTCTCTCTGGCTAATCTAAATATTTGGAAACTTTTATTCAGCAATGTAATTTGGTCAAGATTTGGATGAGTGTCCAGACAACTTGCTTTAGGGTGTTGAATAACCTTAGCATTTATTATATATAACCTATCCATTTCCATAAAAGTTGGGATTTTTTCTAAAATGCAATAAAAACAAAAAAATCTGTGATTTGTCAAGTCTCTTGAAACTTTAATTAACTGACAAAACTACAAAGAAAAGATATTCAATGTTTTCACTGACCAACTTAATATTATTTTGTAAATATAAGCAAATTTATAATTTGATGCCTTGAAAACACACACAAAAAAGTTGGGACAGAGGCATGTTTACCACTGTGTTACATCACCCCTCCTTTTAATTACACTTTTTAATTGTTTGGGAACTGAGGATACTAATTGTTGCAGTTTTGCAAGTGGAATTTTTGCCCATTCTTGCTTGATACAAGACTTCAGCTGCTCAACAGTCCTTTGACGCCATTGTCTGATTCTCCTCTTCATGATACGCGATAGGAGACACACACACTCTGTGTCTACGAAGCCACGCTGTTGTAGCATGTGCAGAATGAGGCCTGGCATTGTCCTGCTGAAATAACCATGGACTTCCTGGGAAAAGACGTTGCCTTGATGGCAGTATATGTCTCGCTAAAATCCCAATATACGCCTCTGCGTCAATGGTACCTTCACACATATGCAAGTCACCCATGCCGTGGGCACTGATGCACCCCCATACCATCACAGATGCTGGCTTTTGCACATTTCACTTATAATAGTCTGGTTGGTCTTTTTCATCTTTGGCACAGAGAACTGAACGTCTGTTTTTCCCCAAAAACAAACTGAAACGTGGACTCATCTGACCACAGCACACGTTTCCAGTGCCTTTCAGTTCATCTGAGATGAGCTCAGGCCCAGACAACACGGCGGCGTTTCTGCATAGAGTTGATGTGTGGCTTCCTCCTTGTGTAATAGAGTTTCGGGTTGCATTTCTGGATGCAGTGTCACTGTGATAAGTGACAGTGGTTTTCCGAAGTACTCCTGAGCTCATGTGGTTACTTGGATATCCTATAAACATTTCAGTCTTATTTTGCCTCTGTCCCAACTTGTGTTGAAGGCATCAAATTCATAATTTGTTTATATTTCCGAATACAATTAAGTTGGTCAGTGAAAACATTGAATATCTTTTCTTTGTACTTTTGTCATTTAATTAAAGTTTCAAGAAACTTGACAAATCACAGATTTTAGTTTTTATTGCTTTTTAGAAAACTTTTATGGAAATGGGGTTGTAGTTGTAGACACTGTACTGTAGTGGAACTGCTTTAATCTCCACCCTGATCTACCCTTAAAAATGTTGTAATGTTACTAATACCATGTATAATTAGTGAAAGCAAGTTATTTCATCAAGACTGCACTCTAATCTGTAAAGTCGGTTAACAGGACATTGCAACAGGCCAAGCCTTTTTCTCTGAAACTTCCTCTGAACTTGCTATGATCACGCTAAATAACCACATCCAGCTTTAAAGGACACATTTCACCCTGTGAGCTTTAAAACTATCTGTAATAAATAATTATGTCTAATTATTAACAAAAGCTCTTTCAACACTGGAATACTCTTTATACTAAAGTATGAGGCTGGAATGCTTTTTCTTTGAATAAAAGATGTTTGTTGTTTCACAACAAACACAATGGCCTTTATTCAGTGCCTTATTTTTGTGGTCTATTTCCTATTGCACCTTTCATACTGAAGTGTAAATGATTCACTGACTGCTGGTTATGCAAACAATAAAACAATAAAACTGGTTCTCTTCATTTATTTAAAAAAAAAAATACTAAATAGAATGAAGAATAGAAATAGTTGATGCATGTTGTGTTGATTTGAGCTTTTAAGAATATTTTTATATACTGCATATTTGTATATGCAGTTTTACACTGTAGACATGTACGGCTTGGGCTTTTAAAACGAATACACTACAGAAATACAGCATAGCCCTTTTTATTTACAGTTAACGGCAATCACTTTTAGACTTTCAATAGGCTATGAGAAGGTTTTGGATCATGTCCTGCACATATTGCAATTAAAAACATTATATTGTTCAAATTGTACATACTGTATTTAGGACATTCATTAAAAAGATATGCTAATGCTTGAATATGATATGCTCAAATTCAGTGTAAATACATCTTACTTATGAATAAAAAAAAACAATATTCTGAACAGCCTTATCGTCTTTATTCGGACAAAAACAGTTACAGCTGAAATCTTTAGGAAATACCAGTCTAGTGTAAAGGTCTTGTGTTGATGGTGTATTTTTTTTAAAATTAGTAATATAAACACCTATAAATGCCAGTCACTTCCTGTTGATCAGTCATGCGGGGTGTGGACATTGTTCCAGAGAATTGTCCTTTGGCTCAACATGTCAAGGGTTTGATAAGAGTAAGGCGTATGCCACAGTATGTATAAGGTGTGCTTTGAATAATAATAATAATAAATGCTCTTAATATCAAGGCAGATGTTAGTGACCATTAGGCTGTTCACCCTGTTATATGTTTTTCCTATTACATTTATCGGTACATTTTTTAAATTATTATTATTTCATTTAATTATTATTATCTATAGATTATGTGTGATGTCTGCCATACAGCTGTCTGTGAATTAGCTATTACTATAAAAACAGTATCGTATTATAATTAACATGAACCTTTTACTTGCTGCTGAAACCACTTTCAAAGATGTTGTTATAAAAAATTTAATCAACAACGTCTGCAGTAAATTGTTTATTGTAAAAGTAAAAGTATATTGTTTATATGGTTATACCATGACCCAGTGTAGTATTCCTTACTCATAGAATATGGAATAGATGAAAGGATAAACTTTTTTTCCACCACCAAGACTATATGCATCCAGGGGCCACATTATTCGGTAAATCTACCTTGTAGCTCCATACACTGACCATCTGAGTGTACCTTCTGTTGCTATGTACAATTTGTCAAACCTCCTCTACCCCATCCATCGATGACTGACCATTATAGAACCACTGGTGACTAGAGGATATTTGGGTGGCACGTTTTTCATCACAGCAGTGAAACAATGTGGTGTCTGTGTCACTTGTATGACTCAGTCAAGCTCAGCAGCATTTCTGGGATTTTGAAACATTGTGTAAACTTCCTGTTCAGCTTATTTGACACACCTTACATTGTATGTATACTATGTGAACAGTTAGAGAGTGTAACTTATCTTTTTGTTCATCAACTTGTATTGAAGGGAAACAAATTACCCTGAAAGACTTGCATATCAATATGCATAATCAGTATGTGATCTTGAATGGTGTGAAATGTTTATTTTATGATTAAATTCCTAATTGACTATTTTTTATCTATTTTCACTGACAGTTTTTCCTACATTACCCACAGTGTCATTATATGACCCACTGCTATTTAAAGAGAGCAATGCAGCAGCACTTTAGTCCTTCACCCTGTCCAACTCTCTCATCTCATCATCTGTACACTCTGCTCAAACAGATCAGCTTCCAAAGCTTCAAAGCTTTAATATTGCCATCACCGGCATTGTGCTCATCATCTCGTAGAGCCATGTCTCTGCCATAAGACACCATAACCATAAACACCAAGTCGTATAGCTGCATTGAATAGTAGAAGTTTCAGTCCAGTGTTTGCATCTCCAATACTTCTATGCTGGATTTCTCATTAATATGACAATATAATATATAATATGACATTGAATGTTGTAAAACTGCTGAGTGAGAAAGTTTGTGAAAGCCCTTGCATTTTTTTTGTTTTTTTGTTTATTTGTTTTGGGTTTTTCTTTTCAGGGGGGATAACAGCAAAAACTGACCTTTATCCATTATGTTTGAAATGTGTTCTCCTATTAAACTCCATTGTAACAGCACTAGCAATAACAATGTGACGTCACTGCAGAACAAACCTCTAACTTCTCACAGGAGCAATAGAAACACAACACCAACCAATACATTAGCACCAGAACCACGAAACACATCGCAAATATTTCAATATGAACATATTTAATGTGTTTCAGGGTGGACTTTTCCTTTAAACATCTTAATTTCGCTTCGTGGTAGTGACTCAGTGTCTCACCATATCATATCGGGTGTTATGGCTTTCATTTGGTAGACACGGGTAGAGGGCTGAGAAATTGTGGGAAAAGTGTTGAACAGATGAGCTACAGTCTTTCTACAAAGTATCTAATTTAAAAAAAAAAATGGAAAGGCATAATGTAGGTTTAATATAATGCAGGGTTTATCGACAGCATAAAAAATGTATGACCGAGACTCTTATCTCCACACACAGCGTTATTGTTGAGGCAGCAGTGAAACCTGTGATGACTAAGGCCACGACAAATACAGCCCACCTCCTGATGGTGCACCTCTGACTACATTTCCTACCTTTCTCAGAGTTTTACTACGCCGTGTAACAGTTCAGCTGAGCTGCTCGGATTAAGCGGAAAGGTGAGATACAAGACAGGGTTTTTTTTTTTTTTTTGCTTGCGGAATGAACTAATGTTACCGAAATACCGAGATATACGCATGTACGCTATACCTGTCTAGCGGTGTTAGCCATCACTAATTTAGACTTTCTAAACACGGACAAATCCCTGTTTATCCTGGTTAGACAACTCGGCTGTATTTTCTCCCTTACAGTTTCTTTGCCACATCGGTAGCTACCTGTCACTAAGCGCTTTTAACTTTAGAGGCGTCCCCTTTAATACCCGGTTATTTCAGTTTAGGAATACATAAAGTCATGTTTCTGTTTGTTTGTTTTTTTTTAAGGGAATTTATGCTAGTTAAGTAGCTGAACCTTATATGAACTAGTAGTGGTTTTCTGTTTAGTCAGCCGAAAGCGCTAGCTAGTTAAATTATAAACCTGAGAGTTATCTAAGACCAAGTACCTACGGTTAATATTAACCCTGTATATATGATACCCATGGTAAAATTATACTGCTGTGTGTGTGTCAACAATTATTTTGCGTTTGGAACAGCTGCACCGAGTAAGCTAGCTAACCGTTGGTTGTTGTTGTTGTTGTTGTTTTTTTATGTACTCAGGGGACCAAACAACGCTTTTTTATCCTTCCACTGCTTTTAAAAAGTAAGGATGCGCGAGACGCCGTGGTACAGGTTGATTATCCTCCTAACATGTCTCATGAAAGTCGCAGAAATCCAAGGTGAGATCTGGTTATTCCTCTCTTTTTTTTATTAGTTCCCCTATTGAAATGATTTAATAACTGCTGTTTCCCCCTTTTCTTTACTATAAACCTCACTATGGTCATCTAAATGTCTTTAAAATTTTTCTTTTGGCTCACTTTCAATTTATAGGCAGCCCTTCAGTTTGTAGGTTTATACAGCAACAGGTGTATACACAAATATTACAAATATACAAATAAAAATACGTACAATTCACTAGTTTTTAAGAATATTTATCATTTGTAATACCACAGCTCTGTTGAAGTCTGTTAATAATGTTGGTAAGAAAGTGTTTTGCAGTTTTGTTTTTTTTCTTGTTAACTTCGAGAGAGAGAGAGAGAGAGGTTGAGAGGTTAAGGAGCGACTGTTCATAGCTGTTATAATGTAAGTGAGAAAAGGAGCATGTTTTACGGACAGTCCACAACATTAAACATAACTATAAATGAATTTAAAAAAATATGATGTCTTGTCCTTTAGTAAATTAAAAAAGTAATAATTGTAATCATTGGAAAATCGCTGTGGTGTAAGAGGAATGCCATGCTTCTTGGCCTTCTGTTGTAGGAAAATAAAACTTTGAGGTGGTAACCCCAAGTGTTTTATTCTACGCAAATCTGAGGTCATGGTTCACATTGCATTAGGGACTGACACAGTTTAGGTTGATATTTCCATGCAATGAATTTTCAATTGCAGACTTATTAACATTTTGTCAAAGAGAGAGAAAGATTTCTGTCATGTGTTCGTATTTTCTGACAAAACCTGCTTGAAATTGATGATACCAAACACATGCTCATTCAACATTTCTTCTGAAATCAGCCACAATACATTTACATTTACGACATTTGGCAGATGGCCTTATCCAGAGTAACTTACATTTATCTCATTTATACATTTATACTGAGCAGTTGAGGGTTAAGGGCCTTGCTCAAGGGCCCAACAGTGGCAGCCTGGCAGCGCTGGGTGCCTTCCGATCAGTAGCCCACTGAGCTACCACTTCCCACAATAGGGATCATGTTGCAGGACAGTTCTGTAATCGGTCAGCAAAGCAAACAATTCAGTACATCAACTTCATTATTTAAAAATAAGGAAACAGTAGGGTTTAATGTTTGTAAATTTATCATATTTACATATATGATATATAATTTGTACATATGAGTATGCAGTCATGGATCTTTATCAGCTTATTAGTCCTTTATTTGAGTAACAGGTGTATTTGTTTACAAAAAACACCAGATTCTGGCCTGGATATGGTCACATGTTTTTTTTAAAGGTTATTGCATAATTTCAACACAAGTACAATAATACAAGCATGCCAGATGTGTGTTTATTCCTTTTAGCTTGGATTTGTTCAGGATTTAAACTACATTTCACCTACATTTATAAATGAAGATTTAATGAAATCAGACCCATTCTGACATGTATAAAACAAACCAAAAAACATAGCCCTAAATAGACTTACATAACTGCCTGCAGGTGAAGCTGGAAAATTGTGTGGCTTTCTACAAATAATGGCCTTAAATAGCTTTATTAAAATAATAATAATAATAATAATAATAATAATAATAATAATAATAACAGCAGAGCACCGTAATGACCTCTTACTCTTCCTATGATCTTGATAGCCTATATTGCTTTCAATCAAGCACTCAATCCCTGCTAATTATGTCATATGACATGACAGTTTAATTAATCAGACACACACATTTGTTCATACGCCATTATATCTGCTCACATCTGCACTTGTATCTATGCAACTTTGATGAATAGGGGCCAGTGTGATTAATGTCATAACTATGCTTGGTATCGGTAAGTCAAAATTCTTATCTCATGAGCTTAATGGGGAGTTGCTCCTCCTTTTCTTGCAATATAGGAACTCAGTAGGAACATTTCTGTGGAATTTGATTTCATTCAGTTTGTGTTAAGTAGCCTTTTTCTCTGCACATTTGCTCATTTATGTGTGACTGTCCTATCTTCCAAGAGCTAACTCCTGTAAAAAGTGGATTTTTATGGAACCGTACAACAGTACGAACAAGTGTTGCAGGAAAAATATACAGAATGGTTTGAATAAGCAAGGCTGATTCTTATTTCTTTCTAAGTGTAGATTTATATAGCTTGTCAGTGACTGAATGATCAGGTGGTTACACAGAGTCACACAGTCACGTCCAGAGTGCCCATTTGATCTCCATTTGGGCCAGTATTTTTAAGACACATGAACACGTCATCAGCGTACGTGAAATACAGTTGCGGGGGTAATGAACATGAATGAGGTGGATTATTTACTCTATGAATCTTTTTCACCAAAATGTCTTTGGAGGAGAAACTAAAAGACTGAACACACAATGTCAAAGGACAAATTATACAAATGTTTAAACGAAAGGGTCACAGTCTTTTTCTGTTTACCATGTTTGGTATTCGGTGATAACATTACATGGACGAGTTTGCCCCTTGTGAAATAATGTCGAGCTTTTAGTGGCGATCTCTTGATTAATGTTAGAGCTCAGCTCACAACTAATACCATAACCAGCCATCAAACATAGCATTCTATCTTTGAATTGTAAGAGAGCTAAATTTTAAGAGAAAGATTATGAAATACAAAATCCAGCAGGGTTGAAGTGAAGGTTCTTGAGCAAGGCTCTTAACCCTTATCTGCTCAACACTACTTCACTTTGGATAAAAGTTTCTGCCGAATTAGTAAATGTAAAGGTATTCCAGAGAGTATGTTCCCACTGATCCAAAAGTCCAATGACTTGACACCAGTCTCACCAGCTTGGTTTGCATAAATGGGTATCCACAATAGCTTTTGCATCAAATGAGTATGGTCATAAAACACACTTCAGTTTTCTCTCTTTTAAGTTCTGGAATGGTGCGTGTCCCATTGATATATTGTGAAATGGCCAATTAGAGATTTTTCCCAAGCTGTTTCATCTGTATTAATGCTATTTCCATTTTACTCTACATACTATACTCTACAGCACAATGTGTGAGACCTAATGTTGGGGAAAATATGGTTATCAATGGCTTGGACCAGCAGACATACCCAGCTGGATCCACTGTAACTTTCCAGTGTTCTACTGGTTATCGGCCTGTGGATCTATCAGTTTCCCGTACAATCACCTGTGTTGGAACCGAGTGGACCAATCTGGAATTTAGTTGCACAAGTAATTCTTCTTACAGACATTTTCTCATTCCTCACTTCTCAAGTTTTCTCTCAGAATGTCTGTGTACCTGAACTTTTTTTTTTTTTTTTGGTCATTTTCTTTTTTCATGTTTAGAGTTGAATTAAATAATTAATTTATTTTTGTTTTCTTCTTTGTCCTGGTTTTATTAATTGGGAAATGGAATTACAAATCAATAGCTTATGAGTAAAATAAAAGCCACATAAAACATAATATAGACCTAAACAAAAAGGTAATAAAATATGATCAAATATGTGTGTAAATTATACATATGTATAAATGGTGGCAGATATTAATAGTGGGACTCACGACTATATGACTGAGAATAAAGACCCCATCTAACAGTTATAGTCATGTAATTATTTTACAAAATATAAAGATATGAATTTATTTTCTGTAGCATGGTGATGTAAGAATTGCATTCAATCTTGTAATATTTGTACACTTTTAGAAAAGTCCTGTGGACCTCTTCCTGATTTTGCCAATGGGAAGTATACTTATCCAAATGGAAATGTGTTTGGTGCGACAGCCGTCGCACAATGTAATGAAGGGTAAATTTATTCTGACCTTTTGTTTTTTAAGTCTTTATAGTTGTGTGAATTACATCGTGTATATATACAGGTGCATCTCAATAAATTAGAATGTCGTGGAAAAGTTCATTTATTTCAGTAATTCAACTCAAATTTTGAAACTCGTGTATTAAATAAATTCAGTGCACACAGACTGAAGTAGTTTAAGTCTTTGGTTCTTTTAATTGTGATGATTTTGGCTCACGTTTAACAAAAACCCACCAATTCACTATCTCAACAAATTAGAATACTTTATAAGGCCAATAAAAAAAAAACATTTTTAGTGAATTGTTGGCCTTCTGGAAAGTATGTTCATTTACTGTACATGTACTCAATACTTGGTAGGGGCTCCTTTTGCTTTAATTACTGCCTCAATTCGGCGTGGCATGGAGGTGATCAGTTTGTGGCACTGCTGAGGTGGTATGGAAGCCCAGGTTTCTTTGACAGTGGCCTTCAGCTCATCTGCATTTTTTGGTCTCTTGTTTCTCATTTTCCTCTTGACAATACCCCATAGATTCTCTATAGGGTTCAGGTCTGGTGAGTTTGCTGGCCAGTCAAGCACACCAACACCATGGTCATTTAACCAACCCTTGGTGCTTTTGGCAGTGTGGGCAGGTGCCAAATCCTGCTGGAAAATGAAATCAGCATCTTCAAAAAGCTGGTCAGCAGAAGGAAATGTAAAGAAAGGTAAGACGCCTCTGATGTCTGTGGTTCAGGAGTGGCTTAACAAGAGGAATACGACAACTGTAACCAAATTCCCTTACACGTGTGTGTGTGGTGGCTCTTGATGCCTTGACCCCAGCTTCAGTCCATTCCTTGTGAAGTTCACTCAAATTCTTGAATCGATTTTGCTTGACAATCCTCATAAGGCTGTGGTTCTCTCGGTTGGTTGTGCATCTTTTTCTTCCACACTTTTTCCTTCCACTCAACTTTCTGTTAACATGCTTGGATACAGCACTCTGTGAACAGCCAGCTTCTTTGGCAATGAATGTTTGTGGCTTACCTAGTGAACCAAACTGAGAGACCATTTTGAAGGCTCAGGAAACCTTTGCAGGTGTTTTGAGTTGATTAGCTGATTGGCATGTCACCATATTCTAATTTGTTGAGATAGTGAATTGGTGGGTTTTTGTTAAATGTGAGCCAAAATCATCACAATTAAAAGAACCAAAGACTTAAACTACTTCAGTCTGTGTGCACTGAATTTATTTAATACACGAGTTTCACAATTTGAGTTGAATTACTGAAATAAATGAACTTTTCCACGACATTCTAATTTATTGAGATGCACCTGTATGCAAATGTAAATGCATAAAAAGCTACACATTTTAAACATGTATTTAGAACCTGTTAATTGTCTATTTGTAGATATTTGCTTGTTGGGGAAAAAAACAGAAATTGCCGTGACAATGGATGGGATGGGAGAGACCCTGTGTGTGAAGGTAATGAAAGATTTTCTGTTTTATAAAACTGTAAAGAAAAAAAATATATTACAAGTGGTTTGAAACAGCATATTTAAAGAAATTGTTTTCTTTTTAGTGGTGAAATGTTTACCACCTCAGAGTATACTGAATGGACAGTTTGAGCCCATGGAAGAATCCTATGATTATAATCAAGCAGTCGTATACTCTTGTAGTAGAGATTACACTCTTATTGGACAATCAGCAATAACCTGTTCTGATAATGGAACCTTTCATCCTTCTCCTCCTCAGTGTTTATGTGAGTTATGCCGGAGGTTTTTGTTTTCAGTTAAGAATCAATATTTTCCGTGAAACCTGTTATTCAATATTTTTATAATTCAAGTTTCTGTTCATTTTTTGCTTTTGCAGTGGTAGTGTGTGACGCACCTAACATTAAAAACGCAGTTAGAGTTGAAGGAAAATCACCACCCTACGGATATAAAAATTTCGTCCGATACGAATGTAATGAAGGCTACGTAATGAATGGAACTGGTTACCTGGTCTGTGAAGTAAACGGATGGAATCCACCTCCCCCCGAGTGCCTCTGTAAGATTAATCGGTGTTTTATAATCTTGAGATTCTGACTTGACAATGAGAGGGTTACTCTGTGGTCAAAATTATGTGATTATAAACTTTTCATAAATAGGATCTTCATGTCCGTGAAGCTTACATCTAATATCACAACTAGCCGTCAGACTTAGCATTCTATCCTCGCCTTGTAAGAGGGCTAAACTGTAAGAGAAAGATTACAAATGATATAAAATCCAACAAATAGGTTTGAAGTGAAGGTTCTTGAGCAAGGCCCTTAACCCTTATCTGCTCAACAGTATGTCACTTTGGATAAAAGTGTCTGTCAATGAGTAAATGTAATATGATCCCACTGATCCCAGAGTCCAATGACTTTACACCAGTCTCACCAATGTTTGGTTTGTACAAATTGGTTCTAAAATAGCTTTTGAATCTAATTAGTATTTTTACTAAACACATTACACTTGTGTCTCTTTTAATGTAATCACATGTTCTGGAATGGTGCGTGTCCCATTGGTATATTGTGAAATGGCCAATTAGAGATTTTTCCCAAGCGGTTTAAACTATATTAATGCTATATTTCATTTTATTATGCATAATATATTCTATTTTACCTCCTCAGCACAATGTGTGAGACCTAATGTTGGGGAAAACATGGTTATGATCGATGGCTTGGACCAGCAGACATTCCTAAATGGATCCACTGTAACTTTTCAGTGTTCTACTGGTTATCGGCCTGTGGATCCATCAGTTTCCAGTACAGTCACCTGTGTTGGAACCGAGTGGACCAAACTGGAGCTTAATTGCACAAGTAATTCTCCTTGCAGACATTTTCTCATTCCTCACAAGCTCTCAAGTTTTCTCTCAGAATGTCTGTGTACCTGAACTTTTTTTTGGTCATTTTCTTTTTTCATGTTTAGAGTTGAATTAAATAATTAATTTATTTTTGTTTTCTTCTTTGTCCTGGTTTTATTTATTGGGAAATTGAATTACAAAAGCATAGCTTATGAGTAAAATAAAAGCCACATAAAACATAACTTGCACATCATTTTTAAATGGACCAACGGCTTAGACCTAAACAAAAAGGTAATAAAATATGATCAAATATGTGTGTAAATTATACATATGTATAAATGGTGGCAAATATTAATAGTGGGACTCACGACTATATGACTGAGAATAAAGACCCCATCTAACAGTTATAGTCATGTAATTATTTTACAAAATATAAAGATATGAATTTATTTTCTGTAGCATGGTGATGTAAGAATTGCATTCAATCTTGTAATATTTGTACACTTTTAGAAATGTCCTGTGGACCTCTTCCTGATTTTGCCAATGGGAAGTATACTTATCCAAATGGAAATCTGTTTGGTGCGACAGCCGTCGCACAATGTAATGAAGGGTAAATTTATTCTGACCTTTTGTTTTTTAAGTCTTTATAGTTGTGTGAATTACATCGTGTATATATACAGGTGCATCTCAATAAATTAGAATGTCGTGGAAAAGTTCATTTATTTCAGTAATTCAACTCAAATTTTGAAACTCGTGTATTAAATAAATTCAGTGCACACAGACTGAAGTAGTTTAAGTCTTTGGTTCTTTTAATTGTGATGATTTTGGCTCACGTTTAACAAAAACCCACCAATTCACTATCTCAACAAATTAGAATACTTTATAAGGCCAATAAAAAAAAAACATTTTTAGTGAATTGTTGGCCTTCTGGAAAGTATGTTCATTTACTGTACATGTACTCAATACTTGGTAGGGGCTCCTTTTGCTTTAATTACTGCCTCAATTCGGGGTGGCATGGAGGTGATCAGTTTGTGGCACTGCTGAGGTGGTATGGAAGCCCAGGTTTCTTTGACAGTGGCCTTCAGCTCATCTGCATTTTTTGGTCTCTTGTTTCTCATTTTCCTCTTGACAATACCCCATAGATTCTCTATGGGGTTCAGGTCTGGTGAGTTTGCTGGCCAGTCAAGCACACCAACACCATGGTCATTTAACCAACTTTTGGTGCTTTTGGCAGTGTGGGCAGGTGCCAAATCCTGCTGGAAAATGAAATCAGCATCTTCAAAAAGCTGGTCAGCAGAAGGAAATGTAAAGAAAGGTAAGACGCCTCTGATGTCTGTGGTTCAGGAGTGGCTTAACAAGAGGAATACGACAACTGTAACCAAATTCCCTTACACGTGTGTGTGTGGTGGCTCTTGATGCCTTGACCCCAGCTTCAGTCCATTCCTTGTGAAGTTCACTCAAATTCTTGAATCGATTTTGCTTGACAATCCTCATAAGGCTGCGGTTCTCTCGGTTGGTTGTGCATCTTTTTCTTCCACAATTTTTCCTTCCACTCAACTTTCTGTTAACACGCTTGAATACAGCACTCTGTGAACAGCCAGCTTCTTTGGCAATGAATGTTTGTGGCTTACCTAGTGAACCAAACTGAGAGACCATTTTGAAGGCTCAGGAAACCTTTGCAGGTGTTTTGAGTTGATTAGCTGATTGGCATGTCACCATATTCTAATTTGTTGAGATAGTGAATTGGTGGGTTTTTGTTAAATGTGAGCCAAAATCATCACAATTAAAAGAACCAAAGACTTAAACTACTTCAGTCTGTGTGCACTGAATTTATTTAATACACGAGTTTCATAATTTGAGTTGAATTACTGAAATAAATGAACTTTTCCACGACATTCTAATTTATTGAGATGCACCTGTATGCAAATGTAAATGCATAAAAAGCTACACATTTTAAACATGTATTTAGAACCTGTTAATTGTCTATTTGTAGATATTTGCTTGTTGGGGAAAAAAACAGAAATTGCCGTGACAATGGATGGGATGGGAGAGACCCTGTGTGTGAAGGTAATGAAAGATTTTCTGTTTTATAAAACTGTAAAGAAAAAAAATATATTACAAGTGGTTTGAAACAGCATATTTAAAGAAATTGTTTTCTTTTTAGTGGTGAAATGTTTACCACCTCAGAGTATACTGAATGGACAGTTTGAGCCCATGGAAGAATCCTATGATTATAATCAAGCAGTCGCATACTCTTGTAGTAGAGATTACACTCTTATTGGACAATCAGCAATAACCTGTTCTGATGATGGAACCTTTCATCCTTCTCCTCCTCAGTGTTTATGTGAGTTATGCCGGAGGTTTTTGTTTTCAGTTAAGAATCAATATTTTCCGTGAAACCTGTTATTCAATATTTTTATAATTCAAGTTTCTGTTCATTTTTTGCTTTTGCAGTGGTAGTGTGTGACGCACCTAACATTAAAAACGCAGTTAGAGTTGAAGGAAAATCACCACCCTACGGATATAAAAATTTCGTCCGATACGAATGTAATGAAGGCTACGTAATGAATGGAACTGGTTACCTGGTCTGTGAAGTAAACGGATGGAATCCACCTCCCCCCGAGTGCCTCTGTAAGATTAATCGGTGTTTTATAATCTTGAGATTCTGACTTGACAATGAGAGGGTTACTCTGTGGTCAAAATTATGTGATTATAAACTTTTCATAAATAGGATCTTCATGTCCGTGAAGCTTACATCTAATATCACAACTAGCCGTCAGACTTAGCATTCTATCCTCGCCTTGTAAGAGGGCTAAACTGTAAGAGAAAGATTACAAATGATATAAAATCCAACAAATAGGTTTGAAGTGAAGGTTCTTGAGCAAGGCCCTTAACCCTTATCTGCTCAACAGTATGTCACTTTGGATAAAAGTGTCTGTCAATGAGTAAATGTAATATGATCCCACTGATCCCAGAGTCCAATGACTTTACACCAGTCTCACCAATGTTTGGTTTGTACAGATTGGTTCTACAATAGCTTTTGAATCTAATTACAACCCCAATTCCAAAAAAGTTGGGACGCTGTGTAAAATGTAAATACAAATAGAATACAATGATTTGCAAATCTCATAAACCCACAAAAGAACATAGAAAACATATCAAATGTTTAAACCGAGGAATTGTACCATTTTAAGAAAAAAATAAGGTAATTTTGAATTTGATGGCCGCAACACGTCTCAAAAAAGTTGGGACGGGGGCAACAAAAGGCTGGAAAAGTATAAATATATGAATTTATGAATGGATTTGTGCATAGGTTGCACTTGTAAATATGGAATAATCTTAACACAAACAATAGTTTTAGATGTCATGTTTTTGAACCAGTTTTCTTCTTGTATACTCAAGCTAGACAGCTGTGGCACTGTGTCATAACTGGTGACATTAAAACAAGTATATGAAAAGTATTTACAGTTGATTTCTGGCAAATTGCTGTAATAAAATTACAGCAAGTTATACTTACTTTACATCCATTGAAATGATATAGTTTCATGTATTCTGTATAAACTTGCAGTTAAATGTGTTCCATGCAATCATAAAATTTATTATTGCAAGCTAGAGTACGCATTTTCTTGCCACATATATAATTAAAGGTTGTGCCTAGTATGATGCAAATAGGTATCACTGCACCCTGACAAGTCTTACTTAGTCATTGATAATATTTACACAACATTTACATTTTGAGAGTTATATAGGTGTATGATGGAGTTTAACACCACTGTACTGTGGCCATTTTTTGCTGTTGGTCACGTAAAAAGTCTCTTGTCCTTGTCTTAATTTTTCCTCACTTAACAGCACTGCGTATGTGTAATGTTTAACAAGATTGGCAACACTTGCAGAGGAATCTTGGTCCACTCCTCCATACAGGGCATTTTAAGTTTGTTTGTGCATGTGGACTTCCCTCTTTAGTTCAAACCAGTGTTTCAGCAGGGATTTGATCTGTGGGAATGAGATGGTCATTGCAAAACATTGATTTTGTATTTCTTTAATCATTTCTGTATTGTTTGGAAGTATGTTTAATCATCATCTTGCTAAAAGCTTTACCTGAACCTCCTGGTAGAGGCAACCAGGTTATGGGCTGAAATGTCCTGGTACTTGCCATTAATTTTCACAGGAGCCCCTGATCCACCAGCCACAAAATAGCCCCAAAGTGTCACTGATTGATCTCCATATTATATACGGTCCCCTTTTGTTGCCAAACTGATAGTGATGGTATGCATGTTTGATTCTGGTCTCATATCAACACAACACACAATGTTGCAATGTTTCAGTGATGCATGGTTCATTTAGTGAGGTGTTCTCAAGAAGGACTTCTTTCTTGCAACATTTCCATACAGCTTGTTACGAAAATGGTGTAACAGTTGATTTTGAAACTTGTCAAGCACAACAGTCAACTAAAACACGCAATTCTAAAACACAGATCTTCTGGCTCTTTTTTTCCCCTCCCCTGACTTTTCCTCCACTTTCCAAAAGTTTCAGGCATCAGCTTTTTTTTTGGTTATGTCCCTAATTGTGCGTAAACGATAACGCCTTTATGAGCTCCTCATCAATTGCAGTTCATCTTTATGAGTGCGTCAGGGAGTGTGTGTGTCTTTACAATTGTATAATTCTGTAGCTTCCTTACAATTTTGCAAACAGAATTGGCATGCACAAAAGAAGCTAGTTAGAAAGGCATGTGCATGTTGCAGACAGGCATGTTATATGCCATGGTCTTTATGTTGTGCTTCTTTTTCTTCTAGTTGATCGAATTGTAGCTCCATCCACCACATCACCACCATCAGATGGTAAGTGATATGCTGTTCTTTCCTGAAATTATTCATTTCAAAGCTAATTTATTGGCAAATTTGTTTTCTTTTTGAAAATTTTTAAATCTTAAAAAGGAATTATAAAAAAGTATCCAAACACAGACTCATAATTAATATCTGTCTAAGTTTTTAGCAATATGTTTTGAAATTAAAGCTATTATATTTCTTGTTAACTTCCTAGAGACTGGACTAATTTTGACTGAGTAACTCTCTATTATTCACAGGCAACCGTGTGAAGCCCAGCATTATAACAATAGCTGTTGTTGTAGCCACTGTTGTCCTTCTAGGTAAGTGTACAGTCACTTTTCTATGATTTCACCTGGAAAGTTAAGGCTGTTGTCAGTCACTATAGATGATTTCTATCATTACCAACCCAGCTATTGAAACGTATTTGTCAAATATAAATACATGACTGGATCAAGAACAATAAAGTGTCATTGTAAGGTTAACCACAAATCTATAATATTTATTGTCAAAATATAAAAGTGCTTCAGCCTAGACCAACAACAAAATTCTACAAGCACAATTAAATTGATTGACCTTGTTAGCTCCGAACACAATCAAAATGCATGATGCGTTGAAAAAAATACCGTAAAGAGCAGTAAACAGAAGTAAATGAAACAAAGTCAATATTTGGTGTGACAAAAAAATAAAAATAATAATAGTAGTCTCCGGTACAATGTGTGCAGTTTTATAAGGAAACGAGCTGGTAAGTTTTACTGAGCATCTTGCAGAACCAGCCACAGTTCTTCTGGACACTTTGACTTTTGCACTCGCTTCTTAATTTGCAGCAAAACCCAGCAGCCTTCATTGTGTTTTCTGTCTGAAAAGTGTCTCTTACGTAATATGCTGCTTTCTTTAATGACATAAAAACATTTTTCTGTAACATTTAATTTTGTGCTAGAAATCTAATGTTTGGGAATCTAAAATGTTTTTTCTACTGACTTGATAATGTAGACGTCATGAAATAAAAAATCTATAACAAAGTTTGTACTGAAAAAAGATGGTGCCTAAAACTTTTGCACAGTACTGTAGGTGAGGCATTTCCCTAGCATGGAGAGTGATATTTCTTGAAACCGGAAAGCCCCATGTCCTAAAGACGTAAAATGTAAAGTTACAGCTTAAACCCTAAAGCGCTGACACTGGAGACTCCTTTCAAAAATGTTAAAATAAAGTCCCCTCACAGAAAACGTATGTGGACTATCCACCATGAACGTCCCAGTATTAGAACGACTGCATTAATATTAACCTGTGATTTCTTGAAGCTGGAACTACTGTGAGCTGCTGTTATAGAAACGTAGCCAAACATCTTCTGACCAGTCAGATTTGAAGAAACAGCACTGCAGTATAACACATTTTAACAAATCAAGTTTAACTTATAAAACTCTTGGGAGTAAATGTTGGTAAAACCTGGAAAGTCTTTACCAGAACAAATAAGTAAGTGAATATTTAATGTCAAGGATAATACGTATCAGAATATCTCTACAGGTGGAGTGAGTTGCCTGCGATATATTTGCAGCTATGAAAATTTTACCATAAAGAAGATGCATTGTCTGTTGCACTTCCTGATGCTCTTCCATTTGTCTCTGTTGCCAGTAACTGGAATGTAACCTGCTTATTTACAGCACTGCCTAGAAGCTTGCATGTCACAGCTTGCTTTTTAGAAGATCACCTATTGTACTTTGTCCTATTTTTTTTTTTTTTTTTTAGGACCAAAGAACTATCATTCGGACTGATGCCAAACTGTTTTGATAAGACTGAGGAACTCTTATATAAGTGATGTCCATGGATGTTCACAATCTCGGCAGGATCTGTACTTCCTCTGTGCTTTTAAAGAAAATTGTTTAGATTATTTTTCCTGGTTTTCATAGATTAGGAACAAATTTACGCTTTGATCTAGATTTTCTTAAGGATGTTGAGCGTCCGTACAAATTTGAACTGTAATGATTACTTTATGAAGATAGGAGGGGTGTGTGTTATTAAGTTAAGTAAGTTATTTTGTATTATCTGTGATCATCAAAATTAGTGTTACCTCTTTTCACAACTTAGAAATGGTTATTTAGTGGCGCACCAACATTTTTTTCTTTGATTAGTGTATTTTCATTTGACATGTTGTATAAATAGACTAGGAACTAGGCGTGTTTCTACCAGTTAGACTTAAACAAATGAACAAAAACATACACGAGGATTTCTCGAATGCTTTCACATTGGCGTCCTGCTTTTGTCATAATTAGCGAATGTGCTTAGAAAGGAAGAAAGTCATTGCGTTTCCAAAATCTAAACCGTTGAATTTAATTGACTCTTGAGCCACTGATTTCAAATTTCAAGCTATGGTATCCAAATTCAGTCAAAGTGCAGTAGTGCAAGGTTTGTTTCAAATTGATTAGAATGGATGTAAATGTATTTAATTTACTAAATAAATACTTAATACTTTATTTACTTAATTTTTATACATTGTAATTTCACATCGAGGGTAGAAAAAGTTCTGACATGATTTATCATGGTTTCTTTTTTTTCTTTTTTCTTTTTTACATCACAAAAACCTTCCATTTTAACAAGGATGTGTAGACTTTTTCTATCAATTGTAGAACCACTGCAGACTTGTACACTATATGGCCAAAAGTATGTGGACACCTGACAATCACAGCTATATGAGCTTGTTGGACATCCCATTCCAAAACCATGGGGATTAATATGGAGTTAGCAATGGGTGTGGCTGAAATATCTGAGCTCAGTAATTAGGAGGGGTGTCCACATACTTAGGGGTGCCATATTGGGTACTTTGGCTCTGGAAAGTCCACTCCTTAATGATTTTTTTTTTTTTTGTCCCATAGTGCACCTGAGAATTAACTAGTTTGCAAGTCAGACCAAAAGAAATCAAAATATGAGTTGGGATTTTAGTCATTAGTTGCTACAAAGTCTTAGGAAGATCTTTGCTTATTTGTATGGTGTAGAAGCAAGTGCCTTAGTATAATCTAAAAAGGACTGAATGTAACCCTTTCTGGCATGTCTCTCTGTATGCATACATTTTTATATACTGTTTATGACTACTGATACATTTGTTCCTTAATGTAATCTTAAGCTATAACAATAGCCCAACATTTTGAATAAAGATACTGCAAGTTCACATTTCTTGTTTAGATAGCTGGTATATATTTTTAGATGTTTAGATAGCTGGTATGTATATATGTGTGTGTGTGTGTATATATAATAAAATATATATGTGCAATTTTTATTTTGTGATTATTAAGGTATGAGTTGGTTATTCCAAATCTTTCCAGTTGTGTTATGATAATGTTGTGATTTTCTTATTCAGATAATATTTTAATACTTGGAAAGACATGTCCTATCATCTACAGGTGCATCTCAATAAATTAGAATGTCGTGGAAAAGTTCATTTATTTCAGTAATTCAACTCAAATTGTGAAACTCGTGTATTAAATAAATTCAATGCACACAGACTGAAGTAGTTTAAGTCTTTGGTTCTTTTAATTGTGATGATTTTGGCTCACGTTTAACAAAAACCCACCAATTCACTATCTCAACAAATTAGAATACTTCATAAGACCAATAAAAAAAACATTATTAGTGAATTGTTGGCCTTCTGGAAAGTATGTTCATTTACTGTACATGTACTCAATACTTGGTAGGGGCTCCTTTTGCTTTAATTGCTGCCTCAATTCGGCGTGGCATGGAGGTGATCAGTTTGTGGCACTGCTGAGGTGGTATGGAAGCCCAGGTTTCTTTGACAGTGGCCTTCAGCACATCTGCATTTTTTGGTCTCTTGTTTCTCATTTTCCTCTTGACAATACCCCATAGATTCTCTATGGGGTTCAAGTCTGGTGAGTTTGCTGGCCAGTCAAGCACACCAACACCATGGTCATTTAACCAACTTTTGGTGCTTTTGGCAGTGTGGGCAGGTGCCAAATCCTGCTGGAAAATGAAATCAGCATCTTCAAAATGCTGGTCAGCAGAAGGAAGCATGAAGTGCTCCAACATTTCTTGGTAAACGGGTGCAGTGACTTTGGTTTTCAAAAAACACAATGGACCAACACCAGCAGATGACATTACACCCCAAATCATCACAGACTGTGGAAACTGAACACTGGACTTCAAGCAACTTGGGCTATGAGCTTCTCCACCCTTCCTCCAGACTCTAGGACCTTGGTTTCCAAATGAAATACAAAACTTGCTCCCATCTGAAAAGAGGATATTGGATCACTGGGCAACAGTCCAGTTCTTCTTCTCGTTAGCCCAGGTAAGACGCCTCTGACGTTGTCTGTGGTTCAGGAGTGGCTTAACAAGAGGAATACGACAACTGTAGCCAAATTCCTTGACACGTCTGTGTGTGGTGGCTCTTGATGCCTTGACCCCAGCCTCAGTCCATTCCTTGTGAAGTTCATTCAAATTCTTGAATCGATTTTGCTTGACAATCCTCATAAGGCTGCGGTTCTCTCGGTTGGTTGTGCATCTTTTTCTTCCACAATTTTTCCTTCCACTCAACTTTCTGTTAACATGCTTGGATACAGCACTCTGTGAACAGCCAGCATCTTTGGCAATGAATGTTTGTGGCTTACCTAGTGAACCAAACTGAGAGACCATTTTGAAGGCTCAAGAAACCTTTGCAAGTGTTTTGAGTTGATTAGCTGATTGGCATGTCACCATATTCTAATTTGTTGAGATAGTGAATTGGTGGGTTTTTGTTAAATGTGAGCCAAAATCATCACAATTAAAAGAACCAAAGACTTAAACTACTTCAGTCTGTGGCATTGAATTTATTTAATACACGAGTTTCACAATTTGAGTTGAATTACTGAAATAAACTAACTTTTCCACGACATTCTAATTTATTGAGATGCACCTGTATGTTCAGGTCTCTGAAGTCTGCTCCCCCCATAAAATATATTTTATAATATATTGTTATACTTGCAACATTATCGAACTGTTAAGGAATTTAAGCCTTAATCGGGATAATTTGTTTTTAAATACATTATGTCTTCCATGCTAACACAGCTGTGGCTGATTGACAGAAATTCCAAAAAAAAAAAAAAAAAAAAAGTATATACAGGTTTTAGAGCAACATATGCTTCCATCCAGATTCCATCTCATCTTTACTTCTGAGAAACTCTGCCTCTCTAAGAGACTCTTTTTTTTTATACTCAATCATGTTATTGACCTGTTGCCAATTAACCTAATTAGTTGCAAAATGTTCCTCCAGCTGTTTCTTTTTAGTAACACTTACTTTTCCAGCCTTTTTGTTGCCCCCGTCCCAACTTTTTTGAGACGTTGCAGCCATCAAATTCAAAATTACCTTATTTTTTCCTTAAAATGGTACATTTCCTCAGTATAAACATGTTTTCTATGCTCTATTGTGAATAAAATATGAGTTTATGAGATTTGCAAATCATTGCATTCTGTTTTTATTGACATTTTACAATTGGAATTGGGGTTGTACATGCACAGAACATTAACCATGGAGAAGAGATGTGTTAATGCTTGAGTTACAAGAGCTTTTGTTGAGCAATTTTAGTCTGAGCATGGGCTGAATTTGGCCTGGTCATGGTTGATTGCCATTGTTAAGGAATAATCAGTTACATAATTGTTGGATGACTGAAATTCTAAAGGGTTTTTTTTCCCGTTCTACTGATTTAGTTCACTATATAGCTCAATAGTTTGTAGTGCTCTGAAACAGATGTGCAATACAAAATGTGATCCCTGAAACACTTGTTAAGAAACAGAGAAGGTCTCACATGTACACAAAGCTGTCATCTAAAGTCATCACAGTAACATCAATTTACTGCCTACCTTCTTCTGGTTGAAAACAATGGCATGAACCACAATTTCAGAAAAGGCCTAAAATGGTGAGGCTGTAGGTTATCCCATTTCTCATTCTAGGCTTTAAGAGTGCTCATGTGTGCCCTTTTTACACACTTCCTTACACACTCAGTAGCAGTCTCTGATCCAAAACCCTTTGCAAGGACCAATCAGAGTGGCAATGTTAAAGCCAGTGAGGCTGAAAAATATAGTGGATAAAGTTAGATAAAGTCCTAAAGTGTATGTAAAACACATTCTGAAAAAAAAATTATGAAATAAAATAAAATTCAAGATTCCACTACAGTATATCATTTAAATTTGTCAATGTGATTTTATGAAATTTATGTGATGGTGAAGAGATTCATGGAATACATCCGTTTCCAGAATTAAGACTGGCTCTCGCATTGCAAAAAAATTACATTCTAATTCTTTTCTGCTCAGAGTTTGTAGAAACAATGTGCAGCATTTGAGTGAGTAATGACTACTACATTTTGCAAAAATTTTGGTGTTAACTGGAGGTGTGCACTGAGACCAATGACTGTATACTGTATATGAGTGGACACCATGGTGCCATTCAATCCCACTGAGCATTTTGGAAGCCTTTTTTGGGTCTCAGTGGGAATTGCCATCTTGTGAAAATTGGAGACAGAGTCTGTGCAGTCCATACAGCCGGACAGGCAGTTGGTCTACCTCTTACCTGCCCATATTAGTGATGGACACTTGTACGTGAGTGTGCACACTATTACCTGAATTGCAACTTAAGATGGTGCATCGGCGAACTCCTAGTGGCAAGTACAGCGTTATTAATTAATATGTAAAAAAGCTAAATTGCAGTTGTATCATTTTTGCATGCAGGTATATTGATCTTTGTTGTTAGGAAAAGATTTAAAAACTTTGCATCATGACTGACTCAGCTACCATTTGCTAAGGCGTGAAAAGGAGTGACTGGCTAACCTTACCAAGATATTTCAAGTGTTCGCTAAGGTCATGCAGTAAATTTTAGATTATTATGAAACTGAGAGTTAGCTGCCTTGGTTTATGCCATCAATTCCTTCACTTTCATTGGTTTGCTGGCTATAGTATCAGTACAACGAGCTGGTTTAGATATCAAAATGAGCAACATACCAGAAAAACTCCCTGCTGAGAACAGTTAGAAAAGTTCCCAGCAGAACAAGACATGGCTTTGCTACAGAACTGTCAAGAGCTTGTGTTGGAAAGTATGTGCACATTCATGAGATGTCCAAAACTGTCACCTCACGAACCATACAATTTTGTTTATTGACAAGTTACTCTTATAAAACGCAATTATCATAAGGAACAATATTGGGGGATATATCAGGGTAACTGATCTTGTAAAAAAAAAAACGTCAGAAACACAATTCCATCCATTTTCTGTATCGCTTATCCTACACAGGGTCACAAGGAGCCTGGAGCCTATCCCAGAGGACTCGGGGTGTGAGGCAGGGGACACCCTGGATGGGGTGCCAACCCATCGCAGGGCACAATCACACACACTCACACACCCATTCACACACTACGGACAATTTGGAAATGTCAGTCAGCCTACAGCACGTCTTTGGACTGGGGGAGGAAACCAGAGTACCCGGAGGAAATCCTCGAAGCATGAGGAGAACATGCAAGCTCCACGCACACAGGGCAGAGGCAGGAATCGAGCACCCAACCCTGGGCGTGCGAAACAAACATACTAACCACTAAGCCATCGTTATTATTATTATTATTATTATTATTATTATTATTATTATTATTATTAGCTGTAATTTAAAATTTTAATTGTGCCATCTGTCCCATTCACTAACATGGGAATGAGCGGGGTTAAAGAAATTGTACTCCAGCCAGCCACTAGAGGGCCTCAGAGACATTCTGGCTTCATGTTTTAATTCTTGTTACCATGTTCACTCGTTTAACCGACAACAAAAAAACTGTCACAGGAGCAGACGTGTTTTCTTTCATGCAGGTGAGAGGGAAGAAAGGACATGTCACAGCTTCAGAAAGTGCTTTAACCAGGTTAGAGTCACAGTTGATTAAATAACTCACTTGTTTGTATTTCGGTAAATAAAACCAGGAAAGTGTGTCAGAAAATATCACAGGCAGGTGCAAGTAAAGATAACTGTGGGAGTGGATGGAACTGGGAAGACATTTTATAGAAGCAGGCAGGCTTGGTTATTATATATATTCTGTGCGTTTTGACCCTTTCGGCGTTCCACAGGACATCATACTACCAACAACACCACTACCACCAACACCACCACTACCACCAACAACACCACTACCACCAACAACACCACTACCACCAACAACAACGACGAGCACAGCAGCAGCCACACCTAAAAACACAACGAAGTATAAACTACAGGCAAGTGAACGCAAAATGAGCTGATGCCAAAACACATGAGACGATGATTTAATCAGCTGCGAATTTACTGTAAATGGAGACTTGTCGTTATTACGGAAATAAATGACTCATTTCCTCGTAGGGATGTAACCACATTTCCGGACATTCATGCTACTATTGGTAACTAACAGGCTATCCTCGTTTTAACAGGTTCAGTAGAGCTCAGCGGAAAGGTGAGATTTATTTTTGTTTATTGATGGTTAATCTTGGTAAACGTGGACGTAACTATCTTAACGCTAATACGCGTTTCGAGCTTTTCTGTCATTTTTGTTTCTTCGAGCTAGGTTAGCTCCGCTAAGGTTAGCTAATACAAATGGATTTTGTTCGGCCTGGGACAGCCCCTGTTTAGATAAACTAAGTGAAATTTATATAAATTGTCTAATAGCACATTAGCCAGCGCTAGGTATTTTGGTACATAAAATGAACGTTATTTTATAGTAACATTATAGTTAGTTAGACGACGAATCTGGAAAGGAAGTTTACCTCAAGCTTACTCATGGTCCTGGTTATCAGGTAACGTTAGCGGGTAACGACAGTACATTTACTGTAAAGTCCGTATAAAGCTAATAGAAATAACAAAAAAAAAAAAAATACAACTCACTTAAAATATTTAGGTTAACCATCTTTTTTTGTTTGCTTTGTGAAAAATAAAAACAGAAAAATAAAACGAGTCGCTTAAATTCGTTGGTTCAAAACGAATCACCATAGTGATCCAGCTAGAAAGACATAAAAAAAATAATAATAATTTAAGCGAGTTGTTTTTTTTTTTTTTGTTGTTTTTTTTCACTAAACAAACAAAAAATGTCTGGATAGCTAGTTACCTAACTATCTCGTTTTAAAAGACAACACGTTTAAATAATGTTTAAGTGCGTGTTGTTGTTTTTTTCAGTAAGGAAACAAATACAACCTAGTTAGCGAGCTATCTAATTAACTCTGGGGTTTTTTCCCCCCTCAATTAGGCAACTAAACAATATTATTGAGCCTTTTCCAGCATTGAATTGAAGAAGTCGGAGTGAAAATAACATCAACGGACAAAACGATGTGGGAGACACCGAGCTACAGTCTGATCATCCTTCTCATATGTCTCATGAAGGTTGGAGAAATCCGAGGTACAGTCTGGTTTAATTCAGCATTATAGATTTAATTTCATAATTCGTAACCCATAGCTTGTTACTCTGTACGCATATAGATTGTGTTTATCCTGCTTTTCACTTTAAAGGTGCAATAGTTGATTTAAAGATTTCCTACTAGTACAAACAATCTGGTAAATGTATAGACTATGATGATGAATTGTTTAAGCCATGGGATAAGCAGAAGTGTAATATGTGGTTTAGAAAAGCTGTTTGCATGAACTGCTTATCTGTGAAATTAAATAAAAACATTAAACAAGGCTTTGTTTTAGCACTTGCGTCAGTGAAACAACTCAATACAGTCTTGTTGTGTCATGTTGTTGCAATGAGAAACAGCCTGTGGGATACGGTATTGTGATTGAGTCGGTATTCTCTCTCTCTCTCTCTCTCTCTCTCTCTCCTCTTTTTCTCTCGCCTGACTGGATTTTGCTGAGCTCAAACAAACCTGCGCCAAACTAACAGACAACACCATATAAGGAGTTTATGATTATGTAATTTGTGTATTAATATCGAATCGCCCGCTATAAATACAAATTAATAATGCAACTATTTATTATTATTATTATTATTATTATTATTATACTTGTATACAAAACGTACTTTGTATTTGTCATAGTACCCACTCAAGCAGAAACATTTAATGTGGTGCGTGATGTGACTGCCACCGTCACAGCCCTACCCTCAACGTTCCCCTGCCACTCATGGTACATGTGTGTTGTATAAACTAATGATGTCGTCATCGGCCAAAACACATGTGCAGGTTACTTTACTTCCTGAACATGTGCGGACCCGGGTACGAGTTGCGTTCACATTCATGGGAATCAAGGCACAGTTCCAGTGCAACTGAACCTCCTACAGGTTGTCTCGGGTTCGGTACCGCAGTGCACTTCCCGGGCTGCGTGACCGCTTTCACGTTACCGATTTTTCATGCACACTGTGCTCTGTTTCAGACTAAATTGCCAGTGTGAAAGCCCCCTTAGTCTCTTTTTTTTTTTTTGGAGGGGGCATGGCGAAATCTGGTAAGCGCCCAGCGCAGCCATATAATTTTACAGTGTGCAAACTAAACAAGGCAATCTTCCAGGAAAAAAAAAAAAAAAACTTAATTCCAAGAAACGTAGTACAACTAGAATAGACACTTGTAGCACTCTTTCCAAGATGGGAATGCAGAATTAGTGAAGTTCATCCTGGACATGTATGTAAATGCAATCTGTATATAATGCTTTTGATGAACCACTTTCATAGAAATGTATGTAATGCTAGCTCACGCCTGTACAGCTAATAATGCTAATTAGCTAACAGCGGTGCTATCTGAAAAATCATTGGAGCTCTTTACAAATATAAACAGTTGAAGGCACTGTGAGGTTGGTTCAAGGAGTTAAAAAAAATATATACTGTTTTGATGTTTTTGTACTTCACCCACTTAAACTTAGAGCTTCAATCTTGAATAATCTTGACTAATGCACCTTTAAATCCTTGATGTTGATTATAGCTTCTGATGTAAACATTTAATTTTGATTGTTATAAAATGGAGAACATGATTTTTGCTTTTTATTACTGTCTTGTTAGATACTGTCATACAGCATTGCACTATGGAATTACTCATTGCATATTTATCCTGATTTATTTCCACTGTGCTAATATTGTACTAATATTACATTCATTTATGTGCTATCTTCTCAGCACAATGTGTGAGACCCATAGTTGGGGAAAACAGGGTTCTCACTGAAGAATCAGACAAAGACAGTTTCTCTGATGGAGCCACTGCAACATTCAAATGTGCCACTGGTTATCAGCAGTCAGGAGGTACCAGGTCAATCACCTGCGTAGGACAACAGTGGACCGTACTAGACCTTCAGTGCAAAAGTAATTTTCTTATTCCAGCTTTTTTACAGAATATCCATGTATCTGTAGTGTTAGTGTTTTTTTGTTTGTTTTTTTTTGTCTTGTTCATGGTGCAAAGCATGAATATTAAGACATTATTATATTTTTAGAAAAGTCCTGTGGAAGTCCGGGTGAGTTGACAAATGGAAAGTATTTAACTCCAGATGGAATCCAGTTTGGTGCAACAGCTACTGCAAAATGTAACGAGGGGTTAGTACAGTTGTGGTCTTTTCCTTTACTTAAGCACTACTCGGACGGGTCTAGTTTTCTAAACATAGTTTGAGTTACATTTCTTATCACCCGATGTCTGTGATTCCATGTCCCGATTCAGACGGGACTAACATCTCCGTGTTTATTACAGAGGTGGGAGTGTCTGTTTTGTACATCTGTGCATTGCATAAGATCACGTGCTCTGGATGCACACATAAGTACAGTGGGGGGAAAAGTGTTTGATCCCCTTCTGATTTTGTACGTTTGCCCACTGACAAAGAAATGATCAGTCTTTTTTTTTTTTGAGACAGAATAACAACAAAAAAATCCAGAAAAACGCATTTCAAAAAAATTATAAATTGATTTGCATTTTAATGAGTGAAATAAGTATTTGACCCCTTCGACTTAGCACTTGGTTGCAAAACCCTTGTTGGCAATCACAGAGGTCAGACGTTTCTTGTAGTTGGCCACCAGGTTTGCACACATCTCAGGAGGGATTTTGTCCCACTCCTCTTTGCAGATCCTCTCCAAGTCATTAAGGTCTCAAGGCTGACGTTTGGCAACTCGAACCTTCAGCTCCCTCCACAGATTTTCTATGGGATTAAGGTCTGGAGACTGGCTAGGCCACTCTAGGACCTTAATGTGCTTCTTCTTGAGCCACTCCTTTGTTGCATTGGCTGTGTGTTTTGGGTCATTGTCATGCTGGAATACCCATCCATGACCCATTTTCAATTCCCTAGCTGAGAGAAGGAGGTTCTCACCCAAGATTTGACGGTACATGGCCCCGTCCATCGTCCCTTTGATGCGGTGCAGTTGTCCTCTCCCCTTAGCAGAAAAACACCCCCAAAGCATAATGTTCCCACCTCCATGTTTGATGGTGGGGATGGTGTTCTTGGGGTCATAGGCAGCATTCCTCCTCCTCCAAACACGGGGAGTTGAGTTGATGCCAAAGAGCTTGATTTTGGTCTCATCTGACCGCAACACTTTCACCCAGTTCTCCTCTGAATCATTCAGGCAAACTTCAGACGGGCCTGTACATGTGCTTTCTTGAGCAGGGGGACGTTGCGGGCGCTGCAGGATTTCAGTCCTTCACGGCGTAGTGTGTTACCAATTGTTTTCTTGGTGATGATGGTCCCAGCTGCCTTGAGATCATTAACAAGATCCTCCCGTGTAGTTCTGGGCTGATTCCTCACCGTTCTCATGATCATTGAAACTCCACGAGGTGAGATCTTGCATGGAGCCCCAGACCGAGGGAGACTGATAGCTTCTTCCATTTGAGAATAACCACACCAACTGTTGTCACCTTCTCACCAAGCTGCTTGGCGATGGTCTTGTAGCCCATTCCAGCCTTGTGTAGGTCTAATATCTTGTCCCTGACATCCTTGGACAGTTCTTTGGTCTTGACCATGGTGGAGAGTTTGGAATCTGATTGATTGATTGCTTCTGTGGACAGGTGTCTTTTATACAGGTAACAAGCTGAGATTAGGAGCACTCCCTTTAAGGGAGTGCTCCTAATCTCAGCTCATTACCTGTGTAAAAGACACCTGGGAGCCAGAAATCTTGCTGATTTGATAGGGGATCAAATACTTATTTCACTCATTAAAATGCAAATCAATTTATAACTTTTTTGAAATGTGTTTTTCAGGATTTTTTTTGTTGTTATTCTTTCTCTCACTGTTAAAGTACACCTACCATTAAAATTATAGACTGATCATTTCTTTCAGTGGGCAAACGAACAAAATCAGCAGAGGATCAAATGCTTTTTTCCCTCACTGTACTTTTAAATTTAAAAAGTAAAATTTCTTAATGTGTTGATTTTAATATTAATATTAAAATTAGTTATTTAAAAACTTACTAAAATAAACTTACATGATTTTGTAGAACTGGCTGCTTATAATAAACCCACTGAAATAAAGACGTGATTACTGATATAATTAAAACATTATATAATTGAGTGCAGAAATGAAGGTGAGTAATCACCTGACACTGATATTACAGTGGCCAGTCTTAACAATTTACATGATTTGGCTCTTTATGTTGATTTTATTTTTTATTTCTTCGCCAGGTAGCAAAAACATGTATATCCATACTGAATTGCATGCAGCAAGCAGACAACGTGCGTGTAAGAGCTTCTATGGTAGTTCACGTTGGCCAACACACCCAAGGAAAGGCATTGTGGAAAATATGTTCTCGGGCAATCACAGACATTCGCATTGGGAATAATTAGATAATAATTATGTTTCTCAGAGGGTCACTGATTTAGCCGAAAAACAGTAGTTAATTTACTCTGGATTTTTTACAGAGGTTGTGTGAGGAAAAACACAGACTTGGCAGATTCGGACAGGGTTAAAATCACGAAGTACGTCTGTGAAACACGAATTTCTCTAACGTCCCCCTGGAAAACTAGTCCCGTGCGAATAGTGCTTTAGTCTTTGTTCAAATTTATACGCATGCACAAAACATGGTCGTGTACATTACATTGTACAATTAATTTCTGTTTGTAGATATATGGTTGTTGGACCTAGAACTAGAAATTGTCAAGATAATGGTTGGGATGGGAGAGCTGCAGTGTGTGAAGGTAAGGAATTTTATGGTATTTTTATGTTAATTTGTTGCAGAAAATTAATTTGAAGCAACTTAACATGTTCTTTTCTTTTTAGTGGTGAGATGTAACCCACCTTCTGTTATACCGAATGGACAGTTTGAACCTGAGGATGAATCCTATGATTATAATCACGCAGTCACATACTCTTGTAGTAGAGATTACACTCTTATTGGACAATCAGCAATAACCTGTACTGATAATGGAACCTTTCATCCTTCTCCTCCTCAGTGTTTATGTGAGTTATGCAGAATTTCCCGTAAACATATAAAGATGAGGGCCCAAGTGATGGTTAGGTTTCACAGATTTTTCAGGGGACATTATTGGAAGTAATGCTTATAAAGCACTGATATCATAACTGAAGATGTGTTTTTGGCCTTTTATATTATTTCAAGGGTATGTATAACGGGTATCATGAGAATGTTTAGATCATTGAAATTATAGGTGGTGTTTGTCATATTGTTTGCCTGCTAATAATGGTGTTTTCTTATGTATTTATGTTTATATATTGTAAATAGGATTATTAATATACAGGTGCATCTTTAAAAAAATGAATATAGTGGAAAATTTGTCCATATTGGATTGATTGCACACATTAAATATTTTTAAAATATATTATAATAATTAGTTACATTTATATAGTGCTTTTCTAGACACTCAAAGCGCTTTACATAGTAAGGGGGGGAAATCTCCTCAACCACCACCAGTGTGTAGCATCCACCTGGATGATGCCACGGCAGCCATAGTGTGCCAGAACACCCACCACACACCAGCTATTGGTGGAGAGGAGTGTGATGTAGCCAATTCAGGGATGGAGATTAGTAGAGGGCCATGATGGACAAGGGCCAATTTCGCCAGGACACCGGGGTGATGCCCCTACTCTTTCCGAGAAGTGACTTCGGATTTTTTATTGACCACAGAGAGTCAGGACGGTTTAACGTCTCATCTGAAAAACAGTGCTCTTTTTACAGTATAGTGTCCCCGGCACTATACTGGGGCATTAGGACCCAGACAGACCACAGGGAGAGCCCCACCTACTAGCCACCCTAATACCACTTCCAGTAGCAACCTTAGTTTTCACCAGGAGGTCTCCCATCCAGGTACTGGCCAGGCTCAACCCTGCTTAGATTCAGTGGGAAACCAGGGGAGTACTGCAGAAAGATATGGCTCTGGCATATTCTATTTTTATTGTGCTACAGCATCTAGTAAGGAAGCTGCAAATGAAATTTCATTGTAGGGGTGCAGTGAGGGTTGTACATATACACTGACAAAGATTCAATTCAAAAGTTTTTCCGTAATTTAATTCAAAAAGCTGAACTTTCATATATTCTAGATTCATTACACATAAAATGAAATATTTCAAGCCTTTTTTGTTTTAATCTTGATGATTACGGCTTACAGCTCATGGAAATGAGAAAGTGGAAAAATCCAGTATCTCAAAAATATTAGAATAAAGAATTTATAATACAGCGATGTCGACCTGAGAAGACTCTAATCAGCTAATTTACTCAAAACACTGTTGCTCAGTTTTTCAAAGTCCTCTTTTCAGATGAAAAGTTGTATGTAAATTTCGCATTTCATTTGGAAATCAAGGTCCCAGAGTCTGGAGGAAGAGTGGAGAGGCACAGAATCCAAGTTGCTTGAAGTCCAGTGTGATGTTTCAACAGTCAGTGATGATTTGGGGTGTCATGTCATCTGCTGGTGTTGGTCCACTGTGTTTTCTCAAGTCGAGAGTCAATGCAGCGTCTACCAGGAGATTTTAGAGCACTTCATGCTTCCATCTGTGAACAAGCATTATGGAGATGCTGATTTCCTTTTCCAGAAGGACTTGGCACCTGCCCACAGTACCAAAACTACTAGTAACTGGTTTGCTGACCATGGTATTACTGTGCTTGATTGACCAGCCAATTCTCCTGACATGAATTTTATCAAGAGGAAGATGAAAGACACCAGACCCAACAATACAGACGAGCTGAAGGACGCTATCAAAGCGACCTGGGCTTCCATAACACCTAAGCAGTGCCACAGGCTGATTGCCTCCATGCCACGCCACATTGATGCAGTAATATGTGCAAAAGGAGCCACAAGTGCATAAATTAACATACTTTTCAGAAGGTCACATTTCTGTATCATAATTTGTTTATTCTAATATTTTGAGATACTGGATTTTTGGTTTCCATGAGCTGTAAGCTGTAATCAAGATTAAAACAAAAAAGACGTGAAACATTTCACTCTATGTGTAATGAATCTAGAATATATGAAAGTTCCACTTTTTGAATTAAATGACAGAAAAAAATGAACTTTTCCACAATATTCTAATTTTTTGAGATGCACCTGTATTTGTATTTTCCTTACTTTTCCAGTACCATAAACAGTTGTTTTCCTGTTGTCCAGTTCTAAAATTCACAATGGTTGCCTTTTAATAATTTATATTTCTGTCTGCATTCTTTTTACAGTAATCAAGTGTGATGCACCTAGAATTGATAATGCAGTTAGAATTGAAGGCAAATCACCACCCTACGCTTATAAAGAGTTTGTCCGGTACCGGTGTGATGAAGGCTACATCATAAACGGGTCGGACTACCTGACCTGTGACGTAAACGGATGGAATCCTCCTCCTCCTGTGTGCCTTGGTATTGAACCATGTTTTTAAATGCTTACACTATGAATCACACACTGTTTTAACAAATAGGAATTGTAGTTATTATTTTGTTAAAAGACAAATTATTAAGGAGCCAAATTATTAACTATCTTGTTCTAAAGAACATTAATGTATGAAATGCCCCAAAAGCAAAAAAAAACTGAAGAGGCCATAGTTGTGGTGGCTGTCTATCTGAAAACACTAAAATATTGTCATCAGATATTTATCTTTTATTTCAGATATTTATCAGATATTTAACATTTTAACACCACAATGCTCAACACCTGAATTGGCGCTACTTTTAAAAGCATGCATTTATCTAATCAGCCAATCATGTGGCAGCTGCACAATGCAAAAAAAAAAAAAAAAAACATGCAGATGTAGGTCAAGAGCTTTAGCTAATGTTAACATCAAACATCAGAATGAAGAAAAAGTGTCACATGGGTGTTGGTATCACATGGGCTGGTTTGATTATTTTAGAAACGGCTGTTCTGGGATTTTCACACACAGCGGTCTCGAGTTTCTTCATGGGGGAAAAATGTGGATGGAAAAGTATCAAAAAAGAAGAGTGCAACAGTTTGGTGATGTCAGTGGGTTGCCAGTTTGATGCAGTTATTGCAAGCAAGGGATATGCAACCAAATATTAAGTGTTACTTACTTCGAGTAATTTGTTCCTATGCTTTTGCTCGCATCAAAATTGCATGGTCTGCCACAAAAGGTGCCATGTTCTAAGTTGTTTAATACACAGATCAGAATTACAGCTTTCCTTTCCTGATATTTATTATCTCATGTTCATTGTTTGATCTCAAACCCAAATGTCTTCAGTGTATTGCAAAACAAAATACACATGTATCATGATGTATAGCTGAGTATGATTTTTTTTTCTTTTTTTTTCCCCATTCATTTTAGATGTTAGAATAGATCCAATCCCAGTCACCCCTGCACCCCCACACAGCAGTAAGTTGTATTTTCCAAATTAATCAATTCTAATAATGATCCTGATTGCCTGAGGATTTATTAAATGTGGAAGTGTTGTCCATTATAGTATTTTTAAACGTGTCTAAATAGAAAAGCTGTGCCTATACTATGGTTGGTTTTAAACCAGCAAAACTGTATAAAGCACACTTTAAAAACTTAAACAGGGTCTTTGTGTTTTACTAGTTACCCTTGAGCTAGATTGCTAACCTAGTCTTCATGAATGCAAATGATGATAAATAGTTTCCCCCCTGAACAGGTTGCATGTAATCAGACTTGTTTTTTATAGTATTACCCAGTAATGTTCTCTTATTCATAGACCAACGTCGGGACATCGGGATTGCAATTGGGTGTGTGTGTGCCATTCTGGGTAAGTGTACACTGACTGAACAGCTGTGTTTGCACATGGAAAATATAGAAGGGGATGTGGTGGGTTTTTTTTTTGTTTGTTTTTGTTTTTTGTTTGTTTGTTTGTTTGTTTTTTTGGGGGGGAAATAGTCATATGTTGATATCCAAATATAAATACATACAGTATTAATGCAGTTAATGTTAAAGTGCGAATCAGAATTAAGGTTAAGACATAATTTGGGAGTTTAGTTTGGGGAAAGGTTCCCCAAGTCTATTTTAAGCATCTATGAAATAAGCAGTAAAAATCTGATGTCTGGATGCTTTTTCAAGTGAAGGAAATAATGATGATAATGAAGTTAGCGATGGTATATTATGTAAAGAATAAAACCCGCAACGGGACATGCTGTTAGAGGACAATATTTAGCGATGAGATGGTGATGCAACATGGTGTTATGAGAACTAGTCCAGAGTTGATTGTTTTCCTATAACAGCAAGTGTGCTACTCCCAAACTTTGTTATAGATTTTTTTTTTTTATGACTTCTACATTATCAAGTCAGTACAAAAAACATTTTAGATTCCCAACCATTAGTTTCCTAGCACAGAATTAAATGTTACAGAAAAATGTTTGTATGTCATTAAAGAAAGCAGCATATATCCAGGAAATAAGTTGATTCCTGTTATAACTTGGAGTATAACAATTACAAACAGTCATTCCCACACCAGCCTCTCTTTTTTTTCTTCTTCTTCTTTCTTGAAGTTGTTAATAAAAAAAAATGGAGCTTTTCATTTTACCAGGAAAGCTCCTCTTCCCAGTAACTCCTCAATTCTGAAGCCTTGATGGGAAATTTAAAGGATCGACTTTATGCTGAAACTAGAGACTCCTTCCATTAATTTTAAATGTCTCCTTAAAGAAAGCTTCACAACATCACTGATTGTTTTTCTTTGTTCAAAAAAGAACTGTTTTTAAACTGTTTATTATTAGCCTTAGATCATGTGTCTGCCATATAAAGTCCATATAAAGAATGAGCTGTCTCTATAGAAGTGATAATGTATTAGAGTAAGGACATCAATATAAACTTGTGTTTTACCCTACATCCAGTGCTACTGTCAGAGTTGCTGTTATAGAAAATTACTCAACATGTTCTGACCAATCAGAATCGAGCATTCAACAGCACTATATATATATATATATATATATATATATATATATATATATATATATATATATATATATATATATATATATATATATATATATATACTTTATCGTGGTATAAAGGTGTATAAAAAGTCTATATAGTATATATTGTATATAGTATATATGGAACACAGTATTTTTATTCCAAAACAATTTAAATGCTGTGCATTTTATAGTTTGTAGTATATTTGTATTGTTTTCCATTTTAATTGATGTCATGTTAAATTTACCTTTCAGCAGTGATCAGTGGATTAATATATTTTTTCGTGAAGAGAGGGTAAGTGTAACACCATTTTCTTTACAGTGTACAAACGCAATATTGGCAAAAAACATTTTTCTTGTTAACTAATGCAGTTTGTCAACGTTCACAGCATGCTTACTGCTTGCAGCTTATTTTAACGAGAATGTCCTAATGTTTATTTGCATGTCCCTTTTGTCCATGCCAATGTGCTCCAGAAAGATGACCAATCGCAGTTACTGAATGTCATTCTCACTGAAGATATTAATATATTGGTTCATTTATTTTTACTTGTACACACCTTATGGTTAGTACACATGCGCAAAAATGTAAGAGCAGTTTGTATGTAAGTGTTTTCTACAGTTGAGTCAAATGTTTTGGATGGATATGTGTAATTGTTTATATTTTTCGTGAAATTCGCTGGAGTTGCTCTTAAATACCAGAGAAATAAGATGAGGTTTAACAGGCCAATGCTGGACTTTTGGCTTGCAGCACTGGTTGGGGAAAGGTGCCGACTAGAAATGAAGGGGGTGCGTAACACCATCACTGTCCTGGTAAGAAAAGCAGATTGTCTCATATTGGGTGAAATTGCTTAAATCATTAGAGCAGTGGTCGGAGAGAAACTTTATTTATAGTATTTTTGTTAAAAAATGATTTATATACCTTATGATTACACTAGCAAGCGACAACTCACTTGTATCACTGGTAGTTTTTTGTTTTTATTTCTTAGTTACACTTGTACTCATAGACTTCCTTCTAGGCTTCTCAGGCATGTCTCCATACACATTAATGAGCGGTTGTATATAATGGGATAAGATGAAACCATGTTTCTAGGTCTTTCTTACATTTTTGCAAATGGGAGCTAATTGCACTAAGAATAAGTGGGGTAACTGAAGAACTTTGGACCACACAGGCCATAGGATTGGGCCGAGGAATCATTCATGCCAGTCGTTTAGATTTGTCGCTTTACTGAGTCATAAGTAATTTGCATAGAATTGAGAAAATCTCCATTGGAAATGCCGCTTGTTTGCTGTCACGTACACAGAAAATGAATGGCCACATATCGCTTGCTAGTGTGAATGTAGCGTAACTTGTAACTAACCTGATTGCTAAGCTTGCTGTAAGAAAGGCATGCTATTGTTTATTTGACTTTTCCAATTCTTGTAAGCAAACATTTCATGGTGAATGACTGTCTTATGCTTTAATGCTTCTAACTCCTGTCATTGTCCAGAAATATACTTGTTACATTGTCTTGCTTCTTTTTAAAGGTTAATTTATTTCCACTGTGCCCTTTTCTAGAACTCGGTCCCAGTGAACACTATTTGACTGATCCAAAACATTGGTGTTCTCCTGCTTCCTATTGGTCTGTATTTTTTCCTTCAGAGCTGATAGACATTTAGGAATGAATAGAGCTCCTGCTAAGTCATTTCTTTTTGGAGATTACCAGATTGTGTGTGAATGTGTGCTTTGGTCTTAGGACAGGGGTTCCCAACATTTTAACAACATGGACTGGATTGTAACCTATAATATACAAACCCCTCTCTCTCTCTCTTTCTCTCGCTCACACACACATATATTATATTTTATATTTTATATATATATATATATATATATATATATATATATATATATATATATATATATATATATATATATATATATATATATATATATATAAAATATTGTGTGTATGTATGTGTTTATCTACATCTATATATAGATATAGAGGGTGATGGGACGGGTGATCACTGAAGATTTGTAGTCTGTAAAAAATTATGATCTTTGGTGGAGATGATGATTACGGGAGATGACCAATATATTATTTGCACTGAAGCATTACGTACACGTGAATGAAAGTTTACTTCCCAATATAGTCTTTGCTTCATTGAGTCTTTTCCTTGCCAATGGAAAGTGTAATGCCCTCCCAGCCCCATTGTTGTGGCCCAATTGTTGGGAAGTCCTGCTTTACGATATTATGTGACTATTTTTGAGCTAGAATTATTAATCAATATAAAAAGAAAGAAAAAAAAAGGTGTGTTTACGCCATATGTCTTGTGCTCATAACTAAAATATTTCCTACTCTACTGCATAGATCAAACAAAAAAAAAATTATACAAATTGATTTGGCCTAGTGTCTGATACATAAAAATTGCACAAATTATAAGTTCAGTTCTTAGCACTGCCTTGCATATAATATTCACTTGCAAAATTCAACAGCTAATCATGTGAACGGGACAATTGGGGCTCTGTTCTTATTTATCGTCAGACAGAATCTTTACCTTTTGACTCGTCAAAGTATTACATGTGACAAAAGAAACAAGGAAACGTTAACCAGAACATCCTGATATCTCTTGCATCTTCATTCATATTTACAAAATCCACTTACTCAGAAACATATACCACTATTCATTTGGAGAAAATGCTGTCTAGCTTGTGCCTGCTGCATCTAAATTGTATGCACTTCGAGTGACTGTGCCACAGTGTACCACAGCTTGGTTCAGAGCAGCAGCATTTAATGTGACAAGACGATGTTTTACCAGTAAACATGACTTGTAGCTATAGTGTGCACTCTATAAACAATTTTTATCAGCAGTCTAGATCTGCTAAGTAAAATTCAAACAAAACCCAACTTGCTACTTAGCAAGTAAACTCCCAGACTATAATTTAATAGTCTTTAAAATCTTATAATATTTATAAGACTAAAGATTGTGTTTGAGAATTGACTGTTACTAGAAAATACATGTAAAGAAGGTAAAATATTTGCGTTAAGTGTTTGACTTGTTAATGTAACAGGATTATTTAGTACATACTTGTACACAAGATGTCCAAAACCTTAATTTAATCCAGGTGTTATTCAAAACCATTTTGTTTGTTTTAGCAGGAACTGTATAGATGCATTATTTTCTCTCTTTTTCATAGCATCAAAGCCAGCATGTAGATTCTAGATTGATGCTCCTTGATCTATTTTTTTGTTTGTTTGTTTTGCTTATGCCAATGTTTGAGCAGTTAAAATAGCTTGTGATCTTAAAGTTGATTAACTACTAGAATTTTGTCCTGTAATTCATTTGTAAACATTAGTTAACACTTGTAATTACTTTTGGGTTTTAGGGTTTTTAGATATAATGGTGTGGTCTTTATGGAAAAGAATCCATGCCAGAGTGAAATGCAGTCTCACTGGTGGATAAAACAAAACAAAACATGAAATAGGATACGCGCAAATCGTACTGCAAAGCCTCTGTTGCGTTGCTCTTGCAACACTTGGTCTTTTTAAAGACAAATAATCAGCAGGGGATTGCTTTATTTAAGAATTAAATGTGTTAAATGTGAAAAAGTACTTGTATCAAAAGTGAACACCTTTTAAAGCGGTCCACAGCACCGCATTGCATTTCACTGCGATTCTGTGTCAAATAAAATAGCCAGACTTCGTGACAATCAAAAAAGTGTAAATGGTATCATTTTCTGTGTGTGTTTAATTCTCGAAAAAAGGAGACTTCGAATCAGAAGTGAATGTAATTCCACTGAAATGCGGTCAGTGTAAAATCACAGCCACACACGGTGGTGTGGTTATAATCAGAAAAGGGCCCTTTTATAGTTTCTATTTGGTTTGAATAAAAGAAGAAATGTTTTTCACCAGTGAGATAGCATTTAAAAGCCAGCCTCCCCCCCGAGTCTCTGAGGGATCTACAGAACTAGTAGATTTCACAGTATACAATACATGATGTCATGGCACATTCACAGGTCATTCATATTTCAAATCATCAACAAATTCTCCAGGAAAGCTTCATTATCATTAGTGTGAAAACAATATCGTAGACCAAATTTAATAAAAAATAATAATAATAATGAGCATTTTAAATTCCCAATACTGTTTGAAATCCTCCCAGTTCTGTTTTAAATTGCAGTACTAAAATCAGAAAATCAATCATTCTGTATTCTGGGCTACATGAAATAAGGCTGTTTAAATAACCACAAAAGGAATCCGTTCCTTTTGAGAAGTGGTTTTTTTTGTTTTTGTTTTTTTTTCTCCTCTCTCCTTTGTTCAAATTGAGCTTGTCGAATGTTGAAAATATGTTGAATGTGTCTATAGAGCCAAATTTGAATTAAAATGTATTGTTGCAAGCATGCAATCTTCACCCAATAAACTGCATTTGTCTTAAATTTTTTTTGTATTAATTATCATGTTCAAATAATAGTGTTTTGGCTTGTTTTTACGCTTTTCAAACGTGCTTATTCAGAAAGTAGGCACATTTCCTTGGTACGACATCCTTATTTGGTTCAGGTTTTTCCAAAGATGACCATCAGTCAAACTTCCGATGATATTTAAAGCAGCACCAAACCCATTATAGTTCCCTTTAACATCTCCTCCCCTCTCTCAGGGAACAAAATACTAAACTCTGCTTTTCTTTGTACCTTTTAATATGCATCTTTCCCCTTGCAATGTGCATATATTTCTCTGTGAAAAGTGATTTACAGTCCATTTACGTACCTTAGTAAAGCACCTTTCTAGGTAAAAGATACACACTAAAGGTATAGTTTTGTACTCTTTTAGTGTAGATGATAATGAGAGACTTCTCTGTTCAACTATTTTCACTTCAGAATGATCTGTATTTGTGTGTGAATTGCAGTTTAACTGCAAACAACCATTAGGCCAGTAAGATTAGTAGTTCACAAAGGTTTTGTGTTCAAATACCCAGACTTTGCCCTTAAACAAAACCCTTATGCCGTGTGCTTATAATCCACTTTGAATACAAATATCTGCCAAATGAAGAGATGTAAATGTAAATAAACACCAAAAACGACCTCTTGAAATGTGGGTAACTGGAGGCGGGTGTTTCCAGTCATTTTAGACATGTTGTATGTTAAAATATAAAGATGACTGTGTTTGTTTATTTTGAGTTAAATGAAGGTCATATAATATCTGAGGCACAGAAATCCAGATCATTCAAATGGTTCACAAGGTGTGGGTCAACCCCCCCCCCCATTATCCCTTCAAACAAAATAGACTAGAATCATTTATAAATAGATTTATTTCATAAGCATATTTCTTTTGTCCATGTCCATATAATAGTAGCACTTTAAATGGCACACATATACATATAAGCTTTAAATTACACATCCAGCAGTTATGAAACCGAGATGACATATGAAGCGCCATCTGGAGTTACAGTCAGAATGTTCTTAAGCAAGAACTGTTCGTTTTTTGTTTTTGTAAATAAGACAATAGCAATCTTACTCACATTTAATTCTAAGAAAATGAAATCCATAAGTTAAGGTTGTATAAATCAGAAATTTTAATTAATTACTATACCATACATTTCTACATTTTTATAACTAAAATAAGGTTCACTAGTAACTAATCATTGGACAGCATTTTAACAAAAGAACAAACTTGTAAACATTTGGGGCAACAGTTCTGTCCTCTGTGGCATTTAAACTTCGAGAAAGAGATTACAATTTAAGATTAGAGATTACACCACATTAAAAAGTATTTTACTGTTGAATATTGCGGTTTACACCACAGCGTTGTTGATTAATTTTCTAGAACATCAGCTCTGACAGTAGTGTCAGCTGCAAGGCAAATCAGGTTTACATTAATGCACTTGTCATATGTTATCATTTCTATAGTGAAAACTTGCACATTGTATGGTAGATGCTAAACAGATTTTAAAAAAGGAAAATGAATGATTGATAGATATTTTTTAGCAGTTCTGGAAGGAGTCTCCAGTGTCAGTGCTATGTAAAAATCTGAGGTAAAGCTATAACTTTTTTTGACATAGGAAAGTGTTAAGGATGGAGGACTTTGCACTTTACAGTGTCTCTGTAACATCTGCCAACTGCATACTTTTTTGTCTTATTGACTTTGAGAGGGGAAAAAAGGGCCTGGTGCTACTATAAAATAAGTTTTGTTTCGTGTAACTACAAACTAGTTTAAAAAAAAAAAAAAAAGTATGTGCCATTCTTTAATAAACAAAAATCATTTTCGTTAGCAAACTGCTGTGGTATAAAAGGAATAAAATATTTTGGGATGTGATGTTATATGACAGTAATCAACTTTGGAGTGGTAACGCATCCCACCATCATTTATTTTCCTATAACAACACACCCCAACCTGTTTTATTCCTCACATATTGTTGTCACATGCCCAGCTATGACTTGGGGATGTTGGGTGAGAATGGGACAGATTTAAGGGAGAATTAGCTCTACAGCACAGCATTTCATAGATATTAAAGAATAAACCACAGGCTTTTGTTTTTGCTTTGGTATTAAAAGACACTTCAGTAGTATATAAAACTGTTCAAGGACACTTCAGTAGTACATTTGGCATTTTGGCAAGTACTACATCTGTATCAAATACACAGCAGGTTTAGCATTATACAAGACATTCAATGTCAGGATGGCAAGAGCTGAATTAAAAAAAAAAACGCTATTTCTTTGTCTATTACTGGTGCAAACAATACTGTTTCTTCAGGAAATTACATGATAAGGGAAATTGCATATTTGTGAAAGAAATGTTGAAAAAAAAAAAGGTGTCAACAAAACCTTAAACTGATTCCGTAACTGAAACAGCACAAGGTTGTAGTGCTGACTACAGGATAAACACCTTGCATAGTGAGCGAGCTCTACAATCTGGAACTTCTGGAATGAAAACAGGTTTCTAATCTAGGTCAGCACAAACACAATAAAAAATAAAACCGAAAGGCATACTTTGGCTTCGAATTACTCGTTCTGAGGCACTGAAATGCTAGGGCCTTTAGGATCGTCAAAGCGGTCCATGGTGTGCAGCTGCATAATCATGTGCAGGCCGTAGGCGAGGATGAAAACCATGAGCAGAGAAGTGAGCAGCCCCATCCAGATTCCCGGTGTGAAGAAGCTGGCACAGTCGTTGGCGTATGAGAAATTTCCAGTCACGTTGAAGCCCTGGATCTGGTTTTAAAAGGACATTCGTTATTTACATGGATACGAGTGATGGGAGGTTTAGCTATAAAGACACAAAACACTGAAGCCAAAAACCAATGCAAGATGGTTCAGTACTTAACAAATGAGTTATTATGATCAAAGCTGTAAACTTACTAAATTTGGACCCAGGAGCAAAACCTACCAACGGATTTTGATTAAATATTGTTATTGCTATTGCACGTTATTAGATTTTCGAGGCCCTGACCTGGGACAGCAGGGCTACAAACACAACAGCTAACTCATAGATTTTTTGGTGTATGTGGACATTGATCCAAAGAGTTATAACATTAAATTAAGGATCATATTACATGTTCAGAAGCAACGTTGCTATTGTGTGTCCAGATTTGCTCTTGTTTTATTATTTTTTTGCTTTTATTTCATAATGCTATTTCGTGCTGCAGGTCATGCTTTCCCTTACTAGTTTAGCCGTGCAACAATGAATTCTTACATGTTTGCGTCGCTTTAATAAATATGGGTGCGTTTCTATAGCATAAGTACTTTTTGGGTGCTTTGTTTTCTGATGGAAAATAAGTTACTTATTTTAGTAACCATGAAAATAATATAAATATTTCCCCCATTAAATGTAGTATGGATTTTGCAGCCTGTTTCATTGCACAGATTTGTTTTATTAGCGTAATCCAACTTTTCATATATGATGCTCATTATTTAAATGTGTACATTTCTATTCTGTATATTTGTTGGAGCCATGGAACTATTTATTCCTGAACATTCCACTGACAGAGTATTCATAAAGTCCAACCTGACATTATTCATAGGCTAATTGTTTTTGAGATACTGAGATCTGGATTAAACCCATTCAATTCAAGTGACCAATAAAACTGGCTAGTAACTAGAGGAATACAAAATATAACAACTTTGATAATGGTGGATTGTAATTTCTACTACTCTTACTAACAAAGAAAAAAGAAAAAGAAAAAAAAAAAAGACCATGCATCCCCTGGACTCTGCTTTGAGAACCAAGGGCTTAAACTATCACAGGAAGTGTAAGGAGGTAGGGATGAGTCACAGTCATGTGACATAAGCTCTACCATGCCTCACAAGATAGTACATGAGTCTGTGTTTTCTCTACGTGTACCTTGATTACAATATGAAGCTATGACTGGAACATCTGAGCAGCTGAGGATCATGTAAGACATACTGAACAATGCTGATGCGGAGTGTGAAGGTACCTGGAAGTCAGTGAAGAGGACACTCCAGCGGGTGGCGTTGTCAGTCACAGCCCGTGGCACCAGTAGGGGGCTTTGAGCACTGCTCACTTTCTGACAGTGGAAGGAATACTCGGCAGGAGAGTAGATTCCACGGCTGGCGTTGAAGATGGCCGTCTGGCCGTCGTAGTTCAGCTCCACCTGCTCCAAGACCGCCCAGTAACGAGCCGACACAGGGAAGAATGTCTTGCGCATCAAGAAGCTGGAGGTTGAACCAGAGATTTTAGAACCAGAGATTTAGAGTTTCAATACTATTTATGTTTTTATTTGCCTCACAAAAAAAATGCTTAACCAATAACTCTTAAAAGTACACTAGGGAACATTCTGAATACTCACATGAGCTGGAAGGAGTGGAAATTCAGAACATTTTGGTAATTCAGGACAAGTCTGGAACAAAAAAAAAAATACATCACCATCTAAATGTTTTGTCACAAAACAAACGAAAGATGATTCTATTTACTTCTAGATAAAATGCTCACCTGGAAAAGGTTTCATTACAGAGAGAACCATCCAGGGAGACCGAGCCATTGAAAGTGAGAGAGCCTAAATCAAAAAAGGCTCCACTGTCGTAGCTGATACTTAGTTGATCAGCCCAGAGCAGAATACAAGGCTTTCCTTCAGTACTGTTGAAAGTCACTGGAGGTTTGACGTCTGGTACTGCTGGTGCCTGCAGCAGCGAGCGTCCTGATGATTCCCAAACCATGGGCGTGTCCTGAATTACCTATGGATGAGGCAAGATGGTGTGAATCTAATAAACAGGAAGATAAACTTGGGTTTGTGTGTAATTTTTTTTCAATGGGCATGATTCCAACTCCCGTAGCAAGGGACTGAGAAAACAATGAGGTATGGCATAGTAGACATTTCATTATAACCCTATTGTTATTTATAAGGTCATAATAAAACAAAAAGAATACTATTGTTATACTGTAGATTTGTACTTTCTAAGAGCTTCTGCTGTCATCATAAAGACTGTCCTGTTTTCATCTCAGGACTCTTATACACAACATCGTTTCAATACACTTAGTACTGTTTGACTTTATAGTATACGCTTTAGAAGAGTTATGAGTAATGATTCATAGTCACACTATCTGGTGTTACTCAGAAAACGGATGGGTTCCCTTTTGAGCTTCCTCTTTCTTGCTCATAACCGATCTAAATATACAGTCCCCTCCAAAACTATTGGAACGGCAAGGCCAATTCAGGGTTTTTTTTTGTTTGTTTTGTTTTGTTTTTTGCTGTAGACTGAAGATGTTTGGGTCTGAGACCAAAATGATGAATATGAGAAAAGATTTTAGAATTTCAGCTTTTATTTCCTGGTATTTATATGTAGATGTGTTAAACAACATAGAACATAGCACATTTTGTATTAGACCACTCAATCTGTATGTGAGCAAAAATACTGGAACACGATTGACTAACAGATGTTTCTTGTTACCCAGGTGTAACTGTTGACTGTTGTAGGCTGTTAGATTGACGGTTTAAACAATAAATAGCTCTGGGCATCTACTCTTGGTTTTAGCCGTCAGTTTCAGACTGCATTAATTGTTAAAAAGGATAAGCCAACATGAAGAACAGAGAGCTGTCTATGGGAGAAAAGCAAGCCATTTTGAAGCTGAGAAAAGAGGGAAAATCAATCAGAGGCACTGCACAAACATTGGGCATAGCCAGTACAATTTGGAATGTCCTGAAAAAGAAACTCGTGTACTGAGCAACAGACACCGAGTGGGTCGGCCAAGGAAAACAACAGCAGCTGATTCGCAAAGAAATACAGAGATGAGCCAGAAAAGTCCTGGAACCAAGATTAACCTCAACCAGTGTGATGGAAAGGCCAAAGTGGAGAAAGAAAAGATCTGCTCATGATCCAAAACATAGAAGCTCATCTGTGAAACATGGTGGAGGTAGTGTCATGTAAATTATAATGTTTTTGTGATCTACAGCATGCAGTTGAATTTGAATTATGGCTTGTGATCTGTGTGGTGCTGCCTTACATGAGAAGGTCTCAGGCCGGTGTAAACAGCGGTGTAAGGCACACTCTGAGCTCGCAGTATAGTCAGGACATATCCAATGGTCTCATCTACCAACAGACGAAAATGAGTAACTACAGACAATACACACACATATATGTCAAAAAAGGGAGATAACAACTCACCATTTTTCCTAAGAAGCTCTTTTGACTGGGCACTGTAAAACATAGCAAAAATAAATAAATAAATCACCTATATATACGCTGCACTTATACATATTTTTTTATAGATGGATAGATGGATGGATGGATGGATGGATGGATGGATGGATGGATGGATGAACTTTATTGTTCCTCAAGAGGAGTTCTGAGAAGTTTTATACCAGGCCAAATCTCAAGTCACAGGGCAAGGAACAACTCTTCACAAATGCACAAACCTAATATCTCAGACAACTACCTAAGCGCTAAAAGGCAAATCTCTTGTGAATGCTGTGCTTTACCCAGTGGTGTATGGGAGCCTGATGACCAGTAGAGAAGGTTTTGCTGTGTTCAGCTGAAGCTGGCCGAGTTCTGATGGTGCAATGTTGAGCGCAGGAACTCCGAGCTCTTGCTGGAAGATTTCCTCCACGGAGTCGGCTGCAGTCCAGGCCAGAGCTGGCAGCACCATGGGAGTGGAGGACTGCAACGTGGACTGGAGTGCAAACAAAAATAAAGAACAAAAAAAACCACTTAGGCTCCTAAAAGATCTTAAGTGGGGTTGCTTATATACAGTGCTGTATAGTATTTGCCCCCATCCTGATTTCTTCTGTTTTTGTTTATATTTCATACTAAATTGTTTCAGAAATTACAGCTTGCACATCTGGAAAGGCACCATCAATGCTGAAAGGTAAATACAGGTTTTACAGCAACATATGCTTCCATTCAGATTCCAGTCCATCTTTACTTATGAGAGACTCTGCCTCTCTAAGATACTCTTTTTATACCCAATCATGTTACGGACCTGTTGCCAGTTAACCTAATTAGTTGTAAAATGTTCCTCCAGCTGTTTCTTTTTAGTAACACTTACTTTTCCAGCCTTTTGTTGCACCATCCCAACTTTTTTGAGATGTGCTGCGGCCACCAAATACAAAGTTACCTTATTTTTTCAGAAATGGTACATTACCTCAGTTTAAACGTGATATGTTTTCTATGTTCTATTGTGAATAACATATGGGTTTATGAGATTTGCAAATCATTGCATTGTGTTTTTATTTACATTTTACACTGCGTCTCAATTTTTTGGAATTGGGGTTGTATAACAAAATCTAAGATGAAACAAAGTAAACACAAAATACAGTTTTTAATTGATAATGTTATTTATTGAAGCAAAAAAAGTTATCCAATACCAACTGGGCCTGTGTGAAAACGTATTTGCCTCCGCAGTTGCTAATTCCCCAAATCTATGAAACTGCATTCATAATGGGGTTCAGCTGGACTAGACACAACCAGGCCTGATTACTGCAAACCCTGTTCAATCAAATCAACACTTAAATAGAACTTTTTCAACAGCATGAAGTTGGTTAAAAAGGTCTTACCCAGTATGCCAAAGTTGAAAGAAATTCCAGAAATGATGAGGAAGAAGGTGATACATCAGTCTGGGAAGAGCTACAAAGCTATTTCAAAGGCTCTGGGACTCCAAAGGACCACAGTGAGGGCCATTATCTCCCAGTGGAAAAACTCAGCACATTAGTGAACCTTCCCAGAAGTGGCCGACCTTCCAAAATTTCTCCAAGAGCACAGCAACTACTCATCCAGCAAGTCACAAAAGAGCCAAGGACAACATCATAGGACCTACAGGCCTTTCTTGCATCACTAAAGGTCACTGTTCATGACTCCACTATCAGAAAGAAACTGGGCAAAAATGGCACCCATGGAAGATTGGCGAGGTGAAAACCACTGCTAACCCAGAAGAACATTAAGGTTTGTCTGAATTTTGCCAAAACACACCTTGATGATCCTCAAACCTTTTGGGAGAATGTTCTGTGGGCCGATGAGTCGAAACTGGAACTGTTTAGAAGACATTGGTCCCGTTACATATGGAGTAATCCAAACACAGAGTTCCACAAAAAGAACATCATGCCTACGGTCAAGCATGGTGGTGGCAGTGTGATGGTGTCGGGATGCTTTGCTGCTTCAGGGCCTGGGCAACTTGCAATAACTGAGGGAAACATGAATTCTGCTCTCTACCAGAAAATCCTAAAGGAGAATGTCCAGGCTTCAGTCCGTAAGTTGAAACTCAAGCACAACTGGATTATGCAGCAAAACAATGATCCAAAGCACAGGAGTAAGTCCTAGTCCTAGAAGTCTGATCTCTAGTTATCAGAAGCGTTTGGTTGCAGTTATTACTGCTAAAGGTGGCACAACCAGATTTTAAGTTTAAGGGGGAAATTAGTTTTTCACATGGGTGATAGGAGTTAGATAAGTTTTTTTTTGCTTCAATAAAAAAAAATAATAAAATTAAAATAATTTTAAAAAAAACTGTATTGTGTGTTTACTCACTGTTTTTGTTTTATTTTGTTTGGAGATCTAAAACTATTTAGTATGAGATATACACAAAACAGAAGAAATCAAATACTTTTTCACAAGACTTTACTGTTAATGGCAAGATTTTTTCTTTCATAATGTAAAATGCATCCTAGGGCTGAAATGTTCACAGTTTTATACTAATAAAGCAATAACAAAGCAATGTCATGTTTTTTTTTTTTTTTTTGTATATGACTGAATCATATCTGATTTTAATTATTCGATTTATACCGGTATAGCATGGGATTAATAATGTAACTACAATATAACTCCAATATTAATCCTACACTATATGGCCATACTCCTAATGTATCCATATATCATTTATGTTTACATTTACAATATAATTTACATTTATAATTGCTATTTTATTGAAAATAGAAGATCTTGCTAATCCCTTTGAAAGAAAACAAGCCTTTCAAAAACTTTCAGGAACAATATGAGACGCAGGTTCAAATAAATGTTTTAATCGAACATTTAGACACGGGACAAAATTCAGCCTCACCTCCAAGTTTACAAAGACGCTGTCTTCCTTGTTGCCGTATACCCCACCGTATGCTGTGAAATCATCCATGCCTAACTGCACAGAGGAGCACAAGAAACATTAAAAGTGTTAACAGGCTGTGTAAGTTTGACAGCTATGCTCTCGTTCTTTCAATCTTTTCATCACTGCATTCTGTACCTGAAATCAGTTATATGATCCTATACAAATCATTCAGTTTAACAACCTCTGACTGTTGCAAAATGCAGACACTGGAGACTCCTTCCAAAATGCTAAATAAACATCTACGTCATCATATGAACAATTACAGATGTTATTTATATTACATACGTTTTTTTGTGGATTGGCTGTTACTATAGAAACGTGTTCGAACAAGTGCATTAATATATAAACCTTTGATTTGTCTGAGCTGCCGTTATAGAAAATGAATCAACACCTTCTGACCAATCAGACTTGAGAGTTCAACAGCACTGTGGGGTAAGATGGACCTTGTTTAAATTTTTCCGTTGTTATGTAATACTCTCAGTCATTATAGTCCAGTTCCCCTGAAAAAACGGTGTGTGACAATTCTGGTGTGTCCTGTGGAAACTCTAAGAGGAAGTGTGGCTCAGTGTCACAATACACTGAGAGGACCAGACTGAGTTGAGTCAGGATCACTGTTCTCACCTCATCCTGTAAAAACAGCAGCACGTTGTGTGGCGAAGTCGTCAAGGCTGATTTCAGATAGGACGCCAACTTTGCACCGGAGACAATCTCACCAGCTGTCGGTTCAAGCAGGGTTGGCAAAGTGTACCTGCATAAACAAGCAGCATTTAGACGAGAGGACATTTTTTTTTTTTTTTCATATTTCATATTATTTTCATTTCATACTCGCCTAGGGGTGATCGATATGACACGTTAACATTACTGCAATTAATTATGCCACAAAGAGTATTATGGGTGCGTTCAGTATTTTCTCAGGGTCAGCACATTTGGCACATATTTCCCAGTTAAGCTTACATACTATAATACTTAACATTTATCAGGAGAAGCCTGCTGAGAACATGCATTTGTTAACGTTTTGAATTTCCACCATCCAAATGTAGTTAGCTGTCGATGTATCACAATGTTCAACAAGAGGAGGCGTAGAACTGAAGAGACCTGAAATGTCTCAGATGCTGGCTGTATGTTGAGCCCAACCCCAGACAGGTTTAATAACAACCCCTATTAAATAGCTCATTAATCATTCATCTTCAGTAACCACTCTATCCTGGTTAATGTCATGGTGGATTCAGAATGCTGGATTTAAAAATACTGTGTGCTCCACCATCTCATCTCCCATTAAATAATTTTGTTCTGTGCTATCCCCCACCCCAACACACCACCAATTCCGTCCCACCAGCCATCATATATGATCTAACCAGGGAAGGGTGAGAGATAACACGTTTCCTCTGAGACGTCAAGCCAGCCAACTGCATCTTTCAAACTGCTGCTCATGCTGCATCACAGGGCAGCGTAACACACACTAAGGAAAGCGCTGTATGACCTCTTCCGCACACACACACGACCTCACAGACTCCCGTGATTGGCTAGTGTCTCTGTGATTGAAAGGGGAGAGAGAGTAGGCAGTCCCTCCCACCCGGACGGCACAACCAATTTTGCCAATTTTGACATTATCATTCTAGTATTTTATTCTAGATTCAGTTTTAACACTATGGCTGGGCAATATGCTGATATATCAATATTGTGATGTAATAACATCATGATATAGTTTACTAAGTATCGCTGTTACCATCAAGTGTCAGTGCTTTTATCATTCCTTTTATTATTTCCTGTAAAAAAAAAAAGTGAGCGAGTGGACATTAACAGCTATTTTTGTGCCAACTGTTTTTATTTTGAGACTGAAGAAGTCATTTTAAGTTGCATTTTCAGTTGAATTTGGGGAAACCACCTGAAGCATTCGTTGTGTTGAACTATTTCAATTGCTTTTGTTTGATTTGTTCATTGCAAACAGGTGAAAGTCTGTCAATTTTGACAATAAACCTGATTTGCAATGGGGGTTGAATAATTTTGATTGCACACACACACACACACACACACACACACACATATGCTAAACAAACATCTCTGAACCTGTAGTGGCTCTTTGTTGGCACTTGTTAGCAAAACCTCAGCAAAATTATGAATTATAAATGACAAATATATCTTGATACTTATCGTGAAGTTGTCTTAATGTGATGATTTTTTATTTTTTATTTTTTTTGGTCATATTTCTCACCCCCTTTTAGCACAGTTGTTATCTTTCGGCTAATAATGCCAACTAATGCTAGGTTTAACCAAGACAACACAATGACGGACAACTACAACAATAAAGGAAACGTTAGCTATGAGATAATAGCGTACAAGTAGGCTATTTATTATCAAATGCTTAAATATGAATACTTTTAGACACAAATAGCTTTGTATATGGCTCAGAAGAAGTCTGTCAAGCTTTAGTATTAGCATTAACACAATCTGATCCAAGACAAGGCAGTAAAGTTGAATATTTCTCAGACAATAATGAATAGATTTATACTGAAGACAGATGTGAGCCAGTAAACCTTAGTTGGTTAATAATTTATAGATAATAGCATGTCATTTCATGCCACTGTGGCTGCTAATGTTGGAAGATCAAATTAGCCTACGACTGAAAACTCTTTCAAACAGGATTAAATTAAACATTTAAAATACAAAACGTACCCATCACTGGTCCACATGATTAAAGGCACTTGTGCCCTGCATGTACATAATAAAGAAAATACGAATAAAACTGCAAACTTCGCCATTGCTAAAGCACATCCAGAACGACTACTAACTTCCGCCATCCTCGCGTCAAGTCACGTGAAAGCTACAACCAACACCGGGGTTTAATCTCAAATCGCTATGACAGCTAGTGCGCTATCTAGGGCCGAGAAGCCATTGTGTCATAGCCTATGTAGTGCGCCTATAAAGGGGGTCAGGTTCTATTTGGGATTCACGGCGACTGTCACATGAGCGTCTGCTGAGGAGAGACGTTCATGAAGCGCTTGATCAACTGTGGCACTGCAATCACAGGCTTTATTTGGGGGGGATTAGTCCACAGTGAAGTCCAGTTGTTTTTAGGAATCGTATTATTTGGGTTTACTAGTTATGAAAGAGAATTGAACGATGTTAGATACAGCCAAAAGTTTGTGGACACCAGATCATCAAACTCATGTGTGCTTTTTGAAAACCTCCTATTCCACATTTAGTTCCTGCTTTGCTGTTATAATAACCTCCACTCTTCTGGGAAGGCTTTCCACTAGTCTTTGGAGCATGGCTGTTGTGATTTGACCATTTAAAGAAGTAGAAGCCTTTATTTGATGTTTATACAGTGCAGTACAGTACAATATTACAATATTATTTTCTTTGCCTATCCCAGTTTATTAGGAAGGGGTCAGAGCGCAGGGTTAGCCATGGTATGACACCCCTGGAGCAGAGAGGGTTAAGGGCCCAGCAGTGGCAGCTTGGTGGTGCTTGGGGTTGAACCAATGGCCTTTAATCATTGGGAAACCACTGCCCTACATTCTGCCACAAAAGCAATACTGAGGTTGGGCACCGATGTCAGACAAGAAGGCCTGTGGTGCAGGGTTCAAATTTATCCACTTGAGTTCCTCCAGTCCAACTTTGGCAAACCATGTCTTCATGGAGCTCGCTTTCTGCACAGGGGCATTATCATGCTGGAACAGGTTTGGGCCACTTAATTCCAGTGAAGGGAAATTGTAGTGCTACAGCATACAAAGACATTCTTCACAATCGTCCGTTTCCAAATTTGTGGCAACATTTTGAGGAAGGCTTACATATGAGTGTGATGGTCAGATGTCCACATACTTCTGGCCATATCGTGCATACTGGGAGAGTATTTGAATTCGTCTAAACTTTCTTGAAATGATTAATTCATTCATTCATTCATCTTCAGTAAGCAATTTATGTTGGTCAGAGTCACAGTGAATCCAAAGCCTATCACTGGGCAAGAGGCAAAATACACCCTAAATGAGATGCTACTCCTTCACATCTAGGGGTAATTTAGCATAGCCACTCCAACCACTGGTATTTCTTGGAAGGTAGGAGAAAACCAGGGAACTCGGAGAAAACGCACACAGACACAGGAAGAATGTGTGAAACTCCCACTGCATCACTGTGCCATACACAAGTAAGATAAGTTTAATTAAATGCTTAAAAACAGTTTAAGAATCGCACTTAATCTGATAACATCGTACCAGCACCACACACACTACCATGCCACTGCAGCTCAGTATCACTTGTGTGTTGAGAATAGTCTACTATCCAAATAATCAAATAATAACTGGTCATTGGCAGTGCTGTGACTGGTGTGTGTAACTGATAAAATGGTCAGTGATTGTAGGTGTAACCTCGGTGTATTAAATAAAGCAACCACAGGGTGTAGGTTATCATAAAGTTCACTGGTTGTAAAACATTCATTCATTCATTTATTCATCCATTCGTTCATCTATCTTCAAGCGCTTGGAGCTGGAGCATGATGGATGATGGACGATACCAGGATAGGATGCCAGTCTATTGCAAAGTGCCATGCACACACGCACATATTCACATGGTGTGGACGGTGGGAGGAAACCAGAGAACCCAGAGAAAACCCACACCCATGTGGTTATAACAGTTGTAATAATGAAAGATTTTTTTTTTTTTTTTAATACCATGACCATGTTTAACCATAACACAAATATCCAAATCTAGACTGATTTATTTTTATATGTAAGACAAGAGGCTGGTTATAGCTAAAAAAAAAATTTAAAAAATAAATAGTCTTTAGCATTTCATAAGACCCAGTGTCCTAAGCTGCAGCTGGTTAAAATAATGAATTGACACGGGAGGGTGAACATTATATACAACGCGCAATATTATAAAGATAAGCAACAGGTTTGTGTTTTGTAATTTGCAGACCCACGGCTAAACCATCAACCACTTTCCCCTTAGCAAAAGAAGCTTTTCCAGCAAGGCTGCAGGCGGAAGGATACATCCCTTTAACGCCTTATTATGAGTGAGCCTGATGCACCCTGCCCAACTGTTGGTTAGCAAAAGAAAAATAAATAAAAGTGCCAAGGTGTATCGTCGCATAGCATGTAATATTGCAATATAAGCACTAGATTTAATAAATGATCACTGCCAAAGGCATTCTTCATTCATGAATGTCGTTCGTTGATGGAAAAAAAAAGCGGAACCGCGGACTATATCATGACGCGGATGTATCAGTAACACACGAGTCGGTGGTGTAGTCAGGGCCATCTTTGCTGGTGCTCTCCGCTCGCGCTTTACGGTGATAAATACATTGTAACCTGGTCGCGTAAAAGTATCAGTTTTACGGCTACCAAGGCTGAATTAAGGAAGCTGCTGTCCTTGCTTTATTTTGACACCTTTAAATAAAAAAGAAGGAAAAATTGTCGCAGGGAAATCAGAGGGAGTGTAGCTACATTATAATACAACATGGATGAGGAATATGATGTGATCGTCCTGGGCACCGGACTCACAGTGAGTAGCTTATATTCTATAAATACTTCATAATGTCGAAGTTGTACTTTTTCACAGGACCTTACACGTAACTTGTAGGTTTGTTTTATATAGCTAAATAGGTGTTGCGATATGATAGTTTTGCTGAGGAGAAATATATATTTTATTTTTGTAAATCGATGCTGCGCGATCATCAATAAGGCCTATTGCTGCTGACGCATCCTCAGGACCGGCGTTATTTTATTCCACACCGATATTCAGACAAAATCCCGCCTCCTGCGCGACGATTGGATAGTATCTCCAGGTTCTCCTGCACTCCCATTACCTAATATCAGTAGACTGTTTGTAGGAGTTGGTTATTAACCAATCGTAAGGCGGGAGGCGGGGCTTGTCGGGATGCGGATGGGGGAAAAAATTAAAGCTCCATCATTGTAGGCGTTGATAAGGCGTGACCCGGCATGTCTTAACATATGTATATTGTATATGTATTTATATATATTTAGTAGTGTCGTTTATGTAATTTATACTTGTGCATCAATCAGAATTTGAGATGTTGAAAATAAATGACGGACTCTGTCATTTATTTGTCCCTGTTCTGTGGGCATCAGGTGTCACGATTGTGCGTCAAAACAGACAAAACAAATGTAAATCTTGCTCGTTACGTTACATCACATGGTTTGCTATAACTTCATGTATTTCTAAAAGCTCCCTGTTTAAGCATTATTTCATCCCCGAGCTAGTGCACACCACCAAGGGAGTAAGGAGCCATTTGGGATTCAGCCATTATGCACTTTTCCACCCACCATTAAACAAAACATGTATATGAGGGACATTTACAACAACAGTACTATTTTATTCAGCTGTATTGGTGATTATTATATAGATCAATAAATGCAAACGGTCTTAAGTGCATTCTTTGGTAGCCACATGAGCTCGGTGTCTGAAATGAAGATGCACTGGGTGGAGCTGCATCCCAGAATGCAATGCATGAATTAGACTGTAGGCCTTAGTCCTTTCACCTTGATAAGATAAGTTTTAACATTGTTGCAAATGCATGTATTCTTCTTATTATTATTATTTTTATTATTATTATTATTATTATTACTATTATTATTACAATATATAATTTTAATATAATCTATTATTTGATTATTAATTAAAATATATATTCACATGTTAATTGTGCAACCACATTTGACTGTTTAACAGTCTTGCATGTGCACATAATAATAATAATAATAATAATAATAATAATAATAATAATAATAATAATAGGGGGCGCAGTGGCTTAGTGGTTATCATGTTTGCTTCCCACCTCTGCCCTGTGTGGGTGGAGTTTGCATGTTCTCCCCGTGCTTTAGGGGTTTCCTCCTGGTACTCTGGTTTCCTCCCCCAGTCTAAAGACATGCGCTGTAGGCTGATTGACATTTCCAAACTGTCCATAGTGTGTGGATGGGATGGTTGGCACCCCTTCCAGGGTGTCCCCTGCCTTGCGCCCAGAGTCCACTGGCTCCCCTCGATCCTGTGTAGGATAAGCGGTACAGAAAATAGATGGATGGATGGATGGATGGATAATAATAATAGTGTTAATAATAGTATTACTACTACTTGTTTTCTGCAGGAATGCATTCTCTCTGGGATCATGTCAGTCAATGGAAAGAAAGTTTTGCACATGGATCGGAACCCATATTATGGAGGGGAAAGTTCCTCCATCACCCCTCTGGAGGAGGTGAGGATACACATTTGCCATCCGCTCTGCCTACTAAATGTTCTGTCAAAAGCTGTTTTCATTTGAGCTAATCACACATTTCAGAGGTACAAACAGCACCATTGTCATTATTATCAACATGGTATTTCAGATGGCACAAAATGGACTGACCTTTTTCTTTTTCTTTCTTTTCTTTCTTTTTTTAATTTTATTTATTTACATCTTACAGCTTTACAAGCGATTTGAGCTTCCGGATGGCCCTCCAGAGTCAATGGGCCGGGGAAGAGACTGGAATGTTGACCTCATCCCGAAATTTCTCATGGCCAATGGTACTAAAGCAGCCATATTTAACTGTCTGACAAAATTGCATGTATGCGTGTTAAAATATAATTCATACATTAGCATTATTTATATCACAGCGTTTTTGATTTCTCGAATCCGATTGGTCAGAAGGTGTTGATTAACTTTCTATAACAGCAGCTCTGGCAATAGTGCCTGCTGTAATTCAAAACACAGGTTTATATTAATGCACTCGTTCTAATGTTATTGTTTCTATAGTAACAGCATACACTGGGGCTTTATTCTAACACTAATATTAAACCAAAAAACATGTTCTAACAAAGAATAACTTGTAGGTGGTGGAGTCTCCTGTGTCAGCGCTTTGTAACAGTCAGTAAGTTTTCCGACATGGGAGAGTCTTCATGACAGAAACTTTGCACTTTTTGGTATCAGAGTAACAAAAACTATATTTTAGTCTTATTAAGTTCAAGGGAGACGTGATAACAGGATCTGACTTGTTTTGTGGGCGTTCCACAACATTAAATGCAACTATAAATGAATGAGAAATTATGTTGTCATTAATAAATTAAAAATTGGAATCTTTGTCAAAAAGGAATAAAAGAATTGCTGGTATTGGAAGGTAATCAACTTCAGGGTGGTAACAGTAACTCAGCTTCACATTGGGCCACATCACACCGCCCAGTTATTGATTATTTTCCTATAACAGCATCCGCTGTTGTGTTTTATTCCTTACATAATTCATAGTGGTTCTTCTAATTGTTCGGACTACTTTTGGTTCAGTAGTGCTGAAATGTGTCTGATTCGGTCTGATATCTACAGGGCAGTTAGTTAAGATGCTGTTGTACACTGAGGTGACCAGATACTTGGACTTCAAAGTTGTGGAAGGAAGCTTTGTATATAAAGGAGGAAAGATCTACAAAGTCCCCTCGACAGAGACTGAAGCACTGGCATCCAGTAGGTTTCATTTTCCACACTGTCTCTGAAGTGTTCACTGTATGTAAATGTTATGTTATGTAGCAACTCCAGATTAAACTCCAGCACCAATGCCTTACTGTTCTGTCATCCACTTCCTCCAGATCTAATGGGAATGTTTGAGAAGAGACGTTTCCGGAAATTCCTAGTCTTTGTGGCCAACTTTGATGAGAACGACCCGAAGACTTTCGAGGGCGTCGATCCCAAGCAGACCACAATGGGAGAGGTGTATAAGAAGTTTGACCTGGGCCAGGATGTTATTGATTTCACCGGACACGCCTTGGCCCTCTACAGAACAGACGAGTATGCAGTTAACACAGTTATTATTATTACTTAGTTATTATTATTATTATTATTATTACTTATTATTATATACATTTTGAAATGGATAAGAATAATGTGAACAGACGTATTTCAGAATTAAGTTTATTTTAACTCAGTCTTGGTCAAATTGAATGAAAGTTCTAATAAAGTTGATAGTTTACTGATGTTAGGGTTTAGCCGTAGCATTTACAACATGGCAGAGACCTGAAAACTTTGCCTTTCTTCTTTCTCGGTTAAAACAGTGGTCAGACCAAGCGCAAATAAAATGAGCCCTCCTACTAAGAAAAGGAAATTCACCAAAAGGGAAAGGACTCAGAATTAGTATATTATTAATTTCAAACACAAAGCACCTACAATTAAAACTTTCTTTCTTCTCTGGCTTGGAGGAGAACCTCAGTGCTGACTTCTGTAAGAGCACGTGATTAGCTGTGTATGTTTATAATTTTCCTTGATGATGATTGGTTGGCAGATAGAAGCTTAGAAATTGTTATCTCTGAAAAAAATCTGTTTAAAATCTGTATGAACTTTATGTTATTAACTCAAAATGCCAGCTGGAACCTTATAATACTGAGGTTACAAACTGTCTGTTGAAAAAACAAACACTTTCTTGACAGTTGTAACAAACCGAATTAGATTTACACTGCAGATGCTAACAAACATTCCTTTAAGCTACATTGAAAACAATTGAAGCAGGTGTCTTTTATCGCTGACTGTATCTCAGTGTTTTGTCTAGACAATGAATGGTAGTGGTTACTTTCGTTTTGTGTCAACTTTAGAAAATGAGAGTCAGTGACTGGTCGTGTACGTATTCTAAAAATAGCAATTATTTTTAATATTTACCATGTATTTCTGGGGGGAAAATGTTTCATCCACCAACAGTCTCTTCCCCGGCCCATGTTGGCACCACTGTTGTTTAAGACTTAACAAGGTTTTAATGGTGACTACCAAGCAGAAATGCTGAAGGGTAAATTCATTTCTAGTCATAACCATCTTTAAAGTCAGAGTATATGCATCGTTTTAATTTTCTACATCAAATATATCTTGAAAGTCAGGATTTTCTTTGTGATTTTCTCTTCAACAGTTACCTTGAGCAGCCATGCCTGGAGACTGTTAATCGCATCAAGCTGTACAGCGAATCATTGGCCCGCTACGGGAAGAGCCCTTACCTGTACCCGCTGTACGGCTTGGGGGAACTGCCTCAGGGCTTTGCCAGGTGAGCAAAACACAGCTCTGGCACCTCAACCCATTTTCCCACCAACCTGGTTTATATGTTTAGCGATTTTCCACCACAAAAAAGCCACAAACAGCAAGAGGAAGTAACCGAAAGAGGAACCGGACTCAAAAGGGAACCTCTGCTGTTATTATAAATAATTACTCATCTACAAATGTATAATATAAAGCCAAACAGTAGTAAGTGTTGAAAGGATGTTCAGTGTGAGCAGATTGTGAATAGGAGTCCTGGGATGAGCACACGACAGCCTTTCAGATTACAGCAGCACTTTATAGGAACAAATCGAAAGTATCCATTTCATTGCATTAAATGATCATTTGGCTCTTAGCAGAGTTTCTCAGTATTTCTTTTGTAGACATGTGAACATGGTCATTGCGTTATTCTGTGTTTGTGTTAACAGGCTAAGTGCTATTTATGGAGGAACCTACATGCTTAACAAGCCAGTGGATGAGATTGTCATGGAGGGCGGGCATGTCATTGGAGTAAAATCTGAAGGAGAGGTAAACTCAGCTTAATAGTGTTTACCTTGTGCTGTATTGAGACTGCAGTTTGCTGACATGACTTCATTTGGTCAGCTGACATAAATGATTATGAAAATCGTCTGTAAACATATTGATCACATGGTTTTACATGGAAATCGGTGCTATTTCCATTCACTTTGTATCTTCGGATTTGATGTGATGTAGCACAAACAGAAATGATGGCCATTACCAGTTTATTGTAGAATGCTGCTGGTCTCCGGAGGGGCCAATATTTATGATTTAGCCATAGCATTTACAGTAAAAAAAAATGAGGCACCCAAAAAGTATGCTTTTCTTCATTTTCAGCTAAAGCTGCAGTCAGACCAAACATGAATAAAATTCACTTGGCAGAAAAGGCGGGTCACTGTAAGGGAAAGGACGCAGCACGAGTATTTACTTCTGCTAGCAGTAACTTTTGCCTCTTGCCATCTTTATCTGAATCTTCTGTCTACTCCTATCAGATTGCACGATGCAAGCAGCTGATCTGTGACCCCAGTTACATCCCGGACCACGTGCGCAAAGCAGGCCAAGTAATTCGGGTGATCTGCATCCTCAGCCATCCCATAAAGAACACTAATGATGCCAACTCGTGTCAGATCATCATCCCGCAGAACCAAGTTAACCGCAAGTCAGGTCAGTGCTGAACACACGACTTGCATCTCCAGCTTCTTTGCATATATTGATGCATTTTACCTCCCTTTCTTTGTTAAAGTAAAATGTTTCAAAAAGTTATATAAAAACCTTTTCATTGTCATGTTTATAGCAAAATGTAATACAGTAATACATACTTTATATCATTTAAAAAAAATTGTTGGGCATTGTGATGGGATATTTTAGCCTTATACAACAGTGCTCTTGTATTCTCGATTCTGATTGGTCAGAAGGTGTTGGTTTATGTTCTATAACATTAACTCTGACAGTTGTGCCAGCTGTAATTCTAATCACAGGTTTATATTAATGTGCTTGTTTCCATAGTAACAGCACATTTATAGGGACTTGTGTGGAGGTCTAATAATGTATGGATAAAAACATGTTATATAACAAAGAAAAGCATGTCCTCATTGATATGATGGAGACATTTGTAAGGAGAATTTTATGCAGTGTTTATGCATGGAGTCTCCAGTGTCTGCACTTTGTAACCGTCAGTAGGTTTTCCACTAAAGGAAAGCCTTCATCCAAGATTGCTGCATAATCTTAATAGAAAAATACATCTGAGCTATTTGCACAGTGCCCATGCATCTCCAAGTACACTTTTAAGTTTCTCTGTAGTAATTACACAATAACACCACTAGAGGACGTGCTCACATCATCTCAGGCTGGTCACAGTTCAAATAAAATGGGAATTCTGGACCTAGACTGTTTGTATGGTGACTAGTTTTGAACATCTTCGCTCCTTTGTTGTTTTATGCACAGATATCTACGTGTGTATGATCTCCTATGCCCATAACGTGGCAGCCCAAGGCAAGTACATCGCCATTGTGAGCACCACTGTGGAAACCGCCGAGCCTGAAGCTGAAATTGAGCCTGCACTCGAGCTGCTGGAGCCCATTGACCAAAAGTATGTTTTCTGCATGCTCACTATTTCTTTACTTACACTTTTCTGCAGGTATACAGGTACACTGTATATATATATATATATATATATATATATATATATATATATATATATATATATATATATATATATATATATATATATATATATATATATATAGAGTATCTTACAAAAGTGAGTACACCCTTCACATTTTTGTAAATATTTTATTATATCTTTTCATGGGACAACACTGAAGAAATGACACTTTGCTACAATGTAAAGTAGTGAGTGTACAGCTTGTATAACAGTGTAAATTTGCTGTCTCCTCAAAATAATTCAGCACACAGCCATTAATGTATAAACTGCTGGCAACAAAAGTGAGTACACCCCTAAGTGAAAATGTCCAAATTGGGCCCAAAGTGTCAATATTTTGTGTGGCCACCATTATTTTACAGCTCTGCCTTAACCCTGTTGGGCATGGAGTTCACCAGAGCTTCACAGGTTGCCACTGGAGTCCTCTTCCACTCCTCCATGACGACATCACAGAGCTGGTGGATGTTAGAGACCTTGCGCCCCCCCACAGATGCTTAATAGGGTTTAGGTCTGGAGACATGCTTGGCCAGTCCATCACGTTTACTCCCAGCTTCTTTAGCAAGGCAGTGGTCGTCTTGGAGGTGTGTTTGGGGTTGTTATCATGTTGGAATACTGAACTGCGGCCCATTTTCTGAAGGGAGGTGATCATGCTCTGCTTCAGTATGTCACAGTATATGTTGGCATTCATGGTTCCCTCAATGAACTGTAGCTCCCCAGTGCCGGCAGCACTCATGCAACCCCAGACCATGACACTCCCACCACCATGCTTGACGGCAAGACGCACTTGTCTTTGTACTCCTCACCTGGTTGCCGCCACACACGCTTGACACCATCTGAACCAAATAAGTTTATCTTGGTCTCATCAGACCACAGGACATGGTTCCAGTAATCCATGTCCTTAGTCTGCTTGTCTTCAGCAAACTGTTTGTGGGCTTTATTGTGCATCATCTTTACAAGAGGCTTCCTTCTGGGATGACAGCCATGCAGACCAATTTGATGCAGTGTGCGGCGTATGGTCTGAGCACTGACAGGCTGACCCCCCCACCCCTTCAACCTCTGCAGCAATGCTGGCAGCACTCATACGTCTATTCTGCAAAGCCAACCTCTGGATCTGATGCTGAGCACGTGCACTCAACTTCTTTGGTCGACCATGGCGAGGCCTGTTCTGAGTGGAACCTGTCCTGTTAAACCGCTGTATGGTCTTGGCCACCTTGCTGCAGCTCAGTTTCAGGGTGTTGGCAATCTTCTTATAGCCTAGGCCATCTTTATGTAGAGCAACAATTCTTTTTTTCAGATCCTCAGAGAGTTCTTTGCCATGAGGTGCCATGTTGAACTTCCAGTTACCAGTATGAGAGAGTGTGAGAGCGATAACACCAAACTTAACACACCTGCTCCCCATTCACACCTGAGACCTTGTAACACTAACGAGTCACATGACACCGGGGAGGGAAAATGGCTAATTGGGCCCAATTTGGATATTTTCACTTAGGGGTGTACTCACTTTTGTTGCCAGCGGTTTAGACATTAATGGCTGTGTGTTGAGTTATTTTGAGGGGACAGCAAATTTACACTGTTATACAAGTTGTACACTCACTACTTTACATTGTAGCAAAGTGTCATTTCTTCAGTGTTGTCCCATGATAAGATATAATAAAATATTTACAAAAATGTGAGGGGTGTACTCACTTTTGTGAGATACAGTATATAAATATTGTATATATTTCTGTACACCTGACCAGTTGTGTTCCAAATAGATTTCATAGATTAAGTTTGATTACTTATTAAGAGTTAAGAAAAAAAGTTTTGCTTTCATGCTCCAAAAATTGTTGTAACATTGCAGTGTCTTTTGTTTTTACTTATTTATATACTAACTTGCTATTTTGTATGTACTGTAAAGCACTTTGAACTGTATTTGAAATGTATTAAATGTGATATTGAAAAATACAAATACTACTAAAACTACTAGTAGTACTACTATTAATACTTTGTATGAATAATTAATAATTATTATTTTACAACCATAATATTACATTTTTTCAATTCTGTCTAAATTATTTTAAAACTATATAGTAGTTAATTATGATTTATTATATAACTCTAATCTTTATTAACATATTTAAAAACATATTTTATAGCTATGATAATAATATTTATTATTGTTGTTGTTGTTTATCATTGTGTCTCTATCCTTTAGGTTTGTGGCTATCAGTGACATGTACGAACCGACAGATGATGGGTCAGACAGCCAGGTGAGTGCTCACATTTTTCTATTTTCAAACCCTACCCGAGTAAACAAATGGCCAGAGAAAAGCAAAGCAAAGCAGTTGTATAAGCCTTTTTGATGTCCTGCAGATTTTCGCGTCGCGGTCTTACGATGCCACCACTCACTTTGAAACGACCTGCAACGACATCAAGGACATCTACAAGCGCATGACCGGCAGCGACTTCGACTTCGAGAACATGAAGCGCAAACAGAACGACGTCTTCGGGGAGGAAGAGCAGTGAGGGAGGGAGACAAGATGGAAGGGAGGAGAAGGCAGTAGATCAGGACAGCTGTGAGTGGGACAGATTTGAGGGTTTGGGCTTGATTAGTAGATGATTTGTAGCTGGTATCAGATAAGCAGGATTGTAGCAATCAAACCAGGCTGCAGGTATAGTTCAGCTGTCCTACATTTTCCTTCTACTTGTCTTACTCCTTGCTTCTTCCTCGCTCTCGACTCCCCTTTTCCAAATTATGTACATTTTAGCACACAGGCACAACGCTCTTATGCTCACATTCCCACGGCTCATCCTTCACAAAGCAGTCTTACATTTTTCGTGAACACGGTATGCGTCATTTCCGAGCTACTAACTTGTTGAAGTGAAACATATCCAAGCCTTATTTATTTGGTAGTTGTTTTGGTTTATGAATGATGCCTTTCACAGAAAGCCCTTGTGTCTTTACAAACTCCGTTAACACTAGGAACAAGAAGATATCCTGTGAAATCGCTATGAACACAAACATTTTCAGTTCCCGAACCATTTTAAAAAGAGGTTTGTTAAATGAACACACCAAGAGAATCACCATTAAAAGCCTTCTGCTAGCTGAACGTGTGTGTTATTGACAAGTACAAGGCTGTACCCTGATGATTTTGCACATTCGCATTATGAAACGTCATTCAAATGTCATAACAAAAGGAGGATGATCTAAACGATTAGAAGATTTGCCTTTAATATATATTAAAAGTACGCATGCATGCATCTTTCATTCAACACTTTTCCAAACAACACTGCTTTGAACCTAAAAGACGCAGACACGCTCGGCTTATTTAACTGTTGGATAAGGATGGGAATGAGATCACTTATGCAGTACGGAATTGGAGATTAAAAGCCATTTACGTAATATTTCAGTTGCCCGTGTAGAAGCCGTGTTCAGGATCTACAACAGGAGCAGTTTGTATAGAAATCATGGTAATGTGACTCTTACCTTTAATAGATATTGTGCCCCGTTGTGGTTTAACACTTGTATATCTTCTAGGTGTTCTGGTTTGTTAAACTAGGCTGGACCCTGGTCTTAGAACTTGGAGTTGTGTGTTCTCTTCTTTCTTCGTGTTGATTTTGATAGTAATTGTGCTGAAGTGCTTCTTCCCATCATGCTTCTTCAGCCACAGCAATGGTTTATACTTAAACGTTAAACACTGTATAAAGACTAAACGTACATGTTATGTTAGCATTTTTTAAATTACACAAGGAATAGGACTTTCGGGCTTCTCCTTGTGTTATTTATAAATGACCAAATCCCACCGAGGGTTCATTCCAGCCTTTTATTCTCAAAAAGTGCTCTTTGTGTTTTTGTTTTCCTTTTTCTTTTTTTTCTTTTTCTTTTTTTTTTTTTTGCATTACCACAGATGGTTTTGGTGGACATCTTGTCTCACCGTGATGCTGAATACTATGCTACTATAAGCACACACACTGGTACAATTTCATCTTCTTTCCTCCTTTCCTCCATGTGTCTTATTAACTGACCGACAAAAAATTAACACTGGAAACTGGATCAAATAGCGTTAATCTCACTGGTGAACGTAGCTCTTATTTTTTCTGTTAAACTCTAGTAGCTGTTTAAATATTATTTTGCACTTTATTTATTTTCCTGTATGTGTATCATGGAACTAAACACTTAACACTGGCATATGAACGTGAAACAGTTGATGACTAAGATGTGACTTTATCACAAGTGTTTGAGCAGTCTTGTGCATTGAATGAAAAATGAATTCAAATGTGAATAAAATACTGAAAATATGAATGCCTTTGGTTTCTTTAAGGAAATAAATGGGTTTGAGTACCTCTCTTCCAAAAATACACATTTATTGGATTATTTTGTACTCATATATGTTTCTACAAAATAACTATAATCATTACATAAAAATCCTAGCTTTCAAACATAATCTATATATTTTTATAATTTCTGGAAACAAAATCAGTACCAGAAATACAGTTCTTTGTGACTTCGGTATGAATATTTGTTGGTGAATTTCATCTACAATTGTGGCTTCTCATCTTGAGTGCATCCCGATTGAACTCCTGGATTCTTCGATCTTTAAGCAACTCATCATATTTTCTATACAGATATCAAAACTTTCCACATTTTCACTTTTCCATACTGTATGCTTAAATGTTAATTGAGTGTAAATATGCCACCGCTGCACTGTAGTGTCCTATATTCTTGTATGGCCCTGCTTTGAATCAGTAGCTATGAGTTTGAAATGTAGCCGCAGGGCATTTAAAGGTCATCCACCACATAGCTTTGGTAAGGCTGCTCCAGGAGCCGCTCCACTTCCACCTTGGGCACCACCCAGCACTGGGTCAAGTGGCGCTTATTTAGTGTGTCCTTCAAAGTCTTATCCTGTAAAGTGACTGGAATTTGTTCGTCCCCTTTCTTGAGTAATCCCAAAGCCAGAGTGCTGTTGTTGCTGATCTGACCGTGGTGGAACACGGCACCATGTCTCTCTGTTATCCTCACCACCTCTATGGTGCTGTGGTGGAACTGGCCTGGGCAAGGAAGAAGAAGTTTTCAGGGTCAGGCCTGCACTATTATGCTGTAGTAGCATGATATCCTCTTAATGCTCTTTTCCAGTGTAGACCTACAGTCTTAACAGCAGACCTATTCATACCTGTTGCTAATAATACTATATTGACTATGCTGCATAATAATTAAATCTACATTTACATTGATGTCATTTTCAGTAAGGGCTTTATCCTTGTCAGGGTCATGCTGAAGCCAGAGCCTATCCGTAGAAAACTGGGTGTGAGGTGGGAATACACCCTGGAGGGCACCATTCACACACACTTTCACCTTCACTCACACCTAGGGACAATTAAGCACAACCAATTTACCTAGAGGCATGTTTTTGGAAGCTGAGAGGAAACTAGAGAACCCAGAGGAAACCTAAACGGTTGTGGGGAGAACCCTCCAATGCTCAGCTATATGCTTGCATTGGATGGATTCTGTCTCACTTGCTGAGTGAATAAATGTTTTGGACACCATAAGGAGGAGAAAATTCTATGCTACATACCGAGTAGACCTTGCGTTAAAGAAGATAACCCCTCTCCATCGGCTATGTAGAATCCTAGATGCTCCATCTGGAAATAGGTGGGGTGACTATATCGATGGATCAGAACCAGGAACATGATGCCTTTTCCTAGCTCAATCCAACAGCTCTGGTGTCCATCAAGCACAATGTTCAAGCCTGGGATTGTCACAGATCCCTTCTGTCTGGTAGGTAGAGTTACGAGCCCTTCTCCCTTCACTACCACTGAGTCTATTGTGAAGGTGATCCTGATGCCACCTTTTGAAATTCTGATGGTTATCTTGTCGAAGAAGGTGCGAGTGCGGTCCTCGATTCCAATCTTAGGAGGAGCCAACAACAAATGGCCATTCACTGTAATGCCTGCAGGGTGGGGGTGTATAAGACATCCTTTTCACTAATAATTAATGAAAAAAATATTTGGAAAATATTTGACAAATATAGTTTTTCTGCAATTACATTAGGGTCAAGTTGACCTGAGAGTACAAAGATCAAAAAAGGTGTGGTGCACATATATACCATTAAACATATTTATATTTACTGATAATTGAGATCATCAGTTAAAATGTTTCATCTGTATTATTATAAAATATAAAGTAATGGTCAGGGCAAATGAAACATCCATCCATCAGTGAACAGAACATGAGGTTTAAGTAAGGAATAAAACAAACTTTTTAAGTCTGTTTATGTGGAGCATGTCCCTGTGTAAGTTGTTACTATAGAAACTGTAAAGTTTTAGACCGAGCAAATTAATATAAACCTTCCAGCCAACTTGTAATTATCGTCTCAGGCTCACAGCTGCTGCTATATAAAATGAACACTGTTATATTTACCTCTGACTGGGTCCTCCAGAAGACGCAACACATCATTGGCCTCACCATCAACAGTAAAACACAGATTTTCATGTATCTTTGGGAGCATAACAACAAAATGGGGGTCTCCGTCCACTTTGAAAAACACAATAAAAAGTATATGAAAAGGAATTAGTGACTTTTCAACTATAATCCTCAAAATTCCAACTATAATTGGTCATTTGGCACAAAAGTTTTTTAGCATCATGACACAGTGAAAAAAAAAAAGAAAAACCTACCTGAAGAGGAGAAGATTCCCACAGAACTTATAATATCTGTGTCATCTGGTGAGGCTGGAAGAAAAGAGAAAAGAGAAATTGAAATGAAATATTCATACTGTAAAAGACTGCATGAGATAATGTACAGTATTTTCACAAAGTCTAGCAAAAGAATTTAAGTATAGATATGACTGAGAAGTAATATATTGCTTGATGTTGTCATATTGCTCATGCAGAGTGCTTTCTGACTTACAAAAATCATAATGGACGATGTAGTCAGTGTCGTATTCATACGAGACATCATATTCTACAAAATGGATTATATTGGTATTAGTTAAATCTCGCCAGTGAAAAAAAACAACAAACAAACAAACAAAAAAAAAAAACGTGCATGTAGTATATCAAACAAGTTACATACCTTTGACATCATCAGCATCTGTACAAGTGATAAAGAATATTGTATAGTTTTTTATATGTTCTCTACATACGTTATCACCAAAAATAAAACATTTGCACTACTTGCTGGTCTGGTAAACCAACATTTCACTGTTAACCAATTATTCATGACACAATCACTCAATCCACTACTTATACTGAAGTCATTTAAGTCATTTTAACATGTATTCTAGAAATTAAAAAACTTAAGAAAAGGTTTATTGAGATCTATCATTGACTAAATTACATCTATGTAGGACTGCAATACCATGTGTTAAAGATAAATACCAGCAACAAATCTAGAATGATTGATGGACTGTTTGCTTTACCTTTTGTCAGGATGGCTGTAGAAACATCTGTTAGACAGAGAAGAGAATGTTTCAGACAATGCAACCATAAAAAGTGAGTAAAATGGTTCTGGATTGTTTAGGATAACTATTTCTTATATCATATTAGCACAAAATATGCATAAACATATTTGCACGTTTACTATGAGGTCATAAAAAAGAGTAACTTCATTAAAGAATACAGTATCAATACTTTTTTGCAAAAAACTTTTAATGCTAAAATACATCTGTGCTCAAACATATTTGATCATTTAAATGAATACTGCACACTTCTAGTGAATCAGTTATAGTTCTTGTGCTTGGATTTCCTTGTTCACTGCATTTCCTTGATCAAAGGTTTTATTTGTACAGCACTTTCAACAATAGACACAGCAGAACTCTATCAAATCTGTCAAAAATTTTCACAATCGTTGAATACTAAATACTAACTAATTAATTTTAGAAAAAGTTGCAGTTTGACAGATATATGCCAACGTTTCTTGCGCAATTGTGCACGCTAGCACTAAAGCAGTAATTTAGGCCCATTGGGACAAGAATCATGCTGCCCCATGGTTGCCAGGGTCACATTATTTTTTGCCAAATTGGGCTAGTTTAAAAATACTCCAAGGCCAGCAGGACCTTATTTTATATAGCAAATAATCTGAATTAAATGTAATAAAATTCCAAAAACAAATTACAGAACCATTTATATTATAAAATATATCCCAAAGATTAAGCAAAGGGAAAAGGAGATTATGGTGTGGATAATGCCGATACCTCAGAAATGCGTGTGCACCACAGTGACCTTGTTTCCCATACACAAGCTGAGAAAAAGAAGAAAAATGTGCCTCCTTTTCCCAATGCCTCATTTTTTGGGGGTCATTTCAGGCCTATTGTGTGAGCCCAAGACTCACTTTGTCTGCGATTTGGATTTCAATAAAAGGCTTGCCTTTACAGGCTACTGTTTTTGCTTTATGACAGCTACCAAACATTTAATACAAAACTTAATTTAAAACAGAAACACATGAAAACAGATGAAAATGCAGTTGTTACTAGAATTTCAAAGCATCTTTGCATCATATTAGAACTTACCCAAACTACCAGTAGCTTCCCAGAGACTGGGTGCATCTGTCATGCCTGGCATAGGGGCAAAGGAGGCAGCCATAAGAGTGGAGATGTTGATTTCCTGATCAGGATCTTCAGGTGAAGCATTTGATGAAGGAACTTCCTGAAAATCTGGCTGCACTGCAGGAACATCAGGTGTGGCAAAATTGTCAGTGTCAGATAAGAATGTGGGTTTCTCCAGAGGCAGGACTTGATGTTTCCCTGAGCTGTGTTGTATTGTAGTTTCAGCAATGTTGGCCATTGCAACTGAACTCTTCAGAGGTGGTGAAGCGGTGCTGGTGGAATTGAATGGGAGGAAAGTGGGTGCTTCGGTTCTCATGTTGTTGGTGGGAACACTGGAAGCTTTTCTCAACAGAGGGACAGAGGTGGTCTTAGATGTGTTGTGTGGTAAAGTTGTGGTCCTCTTGGGTGATGAAGCTGCTACATTTTTGTCTGGAGAAGGAGTATTTACTGGATGTCTAGGAATAGGCAGGTCGGGTTGAAGGGATTTGGTGAGAGAAGGTTTATTGGTCTTTAAAGGTTTGCCTGGCTTTGTGATCAAGGCCTCGGCAGTAGAAGTCATTTTAGAGGTACTTGGTGTTTGTGCAGGTGAGGTCATCACACTTGCTGTAGTGGTAGTGACAGGCTTGGGTGTAGTCGTGGTTGTAGAGACAGTGGTTGGATTTGGCTCATCAATATCTGGTTTAACCACCACCAAAGAGGTGACTGGAGTGACAAAATTATATTTCAGTGAAAGGTTGGTGGCCTTCTCTGTTAGCAAGCGTTGTGATAAGGGATCTGAGCTGTTGAGTTTAGCAATCAAAAGCTCCTTGATAGTGTAATAGGCCCAGAGGCGATGCACAAAGTTGGAGATGCCATGCAGTTCCCTAGTACAACCCAGTGATGCTGAAGTCTCATTTACTTCAAGCTTGGCCAGTACAAACTCACTCTCTACCTTCACCTTCTGCTTTGTGCCACTTGCTGTCAATGAAACTTTCATATCCTGTATGTCTGGCTTAATTTTCCCTGCGACTACCAGCTCAGAGCCTTGGAAGTAGTTGGGGAAAAGGGCCCATGTAACGTCGTAAGCTTGGTCTTCAAGGTAGGAAAGCTGGATATCTGACAGTAGTGGATTCGCTACCTCATCAAAGAAACCCTTTAACTGGAGTGCAGCATCAGCATCCTCATATACCTGAAGAGAGTATAAGAACAATATATTAAACTTCATTGGTCGTTTGCCAGTTATCTACTTTTACTCTTAACAACGCTTGGTGTACCTGTTCTTTCTCGCATTTAAACATTCATAAGTACACAATCTACTTAGTCCTTTGTATCACTGAGGACAAAAATTTATGGCTGTATACCATTCGTGCTATCCCACGGTTCTCCAAAGCCAGACGTTTCAGTAGAGGAAAATCTGCATCATCTCCGAATGCCAGGGCAAACAGAGAGACTGAACCCAGCGCACTCTGAGCATTATGCAGAATGACCTCTTGTGCAGTCACGCCGATTGTAGCCTCTCCATCAGTCAGAAAGATGATTATGGGAACTCGTTGTGGTGATGACAATTGGCTATCAGGAGATGAAGAGGAGGAGTTGATCAGCTGTGCTGCTGAGAGAAGAGCCGCATTGATATTTGTCCCTGTGGAGGAAGAAATCCAGGGAGAGAAAGATGTTATTAGTGGTCTATGCATTTAAGTCAAATATATGACTTTATGAAGAAGTAATTTGTAGGGACACTGATAGACACCTACAGCCATCTGCAACGATTTTCTTGACAAACTCTCTTGCATCCCGTACGTTCTGCTTTGTGGCCAGTACAGTGCGGCCTTTCTTCCAGATCTGCACTTTATCCGAAAACGTAATGAGATTGAAGTAGTCACCCTCACGTAGGTCACACAGGATTGTAGATATTGCTGCCTTAGTCTGGGTCAAGAAAAAACATATAAGATGCCTAGTTACTGACTAGGAATTATATGTTGAATTTACTCACATTTTCCTAATTGATAAGATGACACTTTTATGACACCTGTTTGATCTTCGTGCCGATCATAGAACCACTGATGTCAATAACGAAGACAATATCTTTAGAAACTACTGGCAGGTCCCGCGGGGAAAAGTAATGAACAAAGTAGCCATTGTGCACCTGAAAAGAAGAAGCAAAGGAACCAAATGTGAAAACCTGTTATTGGCACAGCACGAAGAGTCATTCTGTGTATGTATGATATTGTCATAACCTGGATGTCTCCCATGAGATCTCTTTGCTCTACATCATACTGGAGGACAAAGTCTGCATTGATGCCTTTGGGGGAGATGGTCCTCTGCTGCTGCAGGCTGGGGTTGTAATGAATGTGAGCACAGTGTTGGTTCTGCTGCACCTGAGTGTAGGGGGGTGCTTCGGCCTCAGCTGCAAGCATGTGCAAACAGTTTAGGAGCTTCAGCATACTGCAGTCATTAAAGGTTATTAAAGGAACTGTCTTGATAAAAGCTAAGGCTCAGAAAAAAAAAGCCTAAAAGGCTCCTTGATCTCAATTAGATGTTACTGGGAGCTGTATCTTCTTAAAGGAATCTTCTAAAAGAAACCACACCAAACTGGATGTACAGATGTAACAGTTACTAAAATAACACCGTATACAATAAAAAAAAACAGCCTTAACATGCAGTGGTGTAGCCAGGAGTAGCCCAACTATAGTGATTATTGACAATTTAATGTTTGTCTTTAATTTGCACCTTGGTCAATGTTGGTGAGCAGGCGACTGGTCCTGAGCGGTAACACTTTGATGAAGCTGATTCCAGTCCTCTCCGCTATACTAACATCCAGAGAGAGATTCTGCACAGGTTGTCCAGGCCTGAGGCCCAAAGCCAGTTCATAGCGCCCTAGCCGTCGTGTCAACAGCTCCTCATACATGAGGGAAAAGTGCATGTGGACTCCAGGAGGCACACTGACAGCCACCCGAAACTTCTCAATCTCCCGCTCCCTTTAAACCAAAGGAACAGAATACTAAAACAGAAAAGCATGAACACCTGAACAACTCTATGGCACTTTTAACACAGTCCCATGTATGAATAATGCAAAATAATATCATAATTGAACCTATTATGAAATACGTACTGCTCTGCAAAATGTTTCAATAAGAATACCTTCATGGACTGTGGTACGCTTTAAACCAGGAGTGTCAAGCTCATTTCAAATAAAGTGCCACATTACACTTCATCCAATTACATGTGGACTTGAAAAAAATTAAGGATTTAATAATAATAATAATAATAATAATAATAATAATAATAATAATAATAATAATAATAATAATAATACTTATTATTATTATTATTATTATTATTATTATTATTATTATTATTATTATTATTATTATTATTATGTTGAAGTGGGGGAAATCAATGCCGTTTGCTTAATTATTTACAAATTTAAAAACTTAAAAGTTGGATTGTTGATTGTATAAGTATTCACCCCTGTTGGTGTGAAATCCCTAAATTAGATTTACATATTACAAGATTTACATATCATTAGCACATTTTGTCTGTAGGTGAGTTTATGTCCCTGAGTTTGTTGTGCTACTTTGGCCCCTGGTGGAATAACAGAGACTCACTATTTTTATTTTAAATCTTTATATTCAGTTACAGTCCACATGATGATTTTAAATTAGAACACTCATTAAATTCACTTGATGGGCCTGATTAGAACTTAATTTTCGCATGGTTCTCTGACCATGGGCTGTACGTTTGACACCCCTGCTTTACCTTTAACAAAAATTTAAAGAAACATGGCCTATAGCATTTTCAAGTGGATGTCTGCTCACTCAGTCAATGCCAAAAGAAACATGGCGTAATCCCAGCAGAGGAGGTATCAAATACACTTTTGGACTGACTTGGTGGCAACAAGTCCTGTTGTTTTCCCCTGCTTCTTGGCATCATCGTAGATCTTCCTGGCAGCAGCTCTCTCCTTCACTTCGGCCACATGGACTTTACCGTTAGATGTGCTGAGGTGTTATTTACAAGAAAGAAAAAATAAAGAACAGCTCAAACCAAAGTGAATAGTCAGGTCAAATCCTTGAGAAGTTCTGGTGAATTAAGGATTATTTGGATTATTTGTTTTTTGCATATCTGCAATCCATTTACTAACATGCATTTACAGAATCCTTAGTAACTGCCTGGTCAGGGCCGTTGTGGTTTAAATTAGGATATAAGTTTGTTTAAATTTTGGAAATTACAACTAACTAAATATTGTAGACAGGTACAAACGATGAGCAAACACGATTTAAAAAACATCTCTAGTTGAGATCAATTATGCACTGATCCAACTGAGGTTGAGGAACTCTCAGAGCACGAATTCACATATCAGGCTGACACTGCTGACATTTCTATCTCTGTTTATTTTTTCAATGTGTCAAAAAAAACAAAAAAACACTTCTGGTTTTGATCATACCGACTTCAGGTTTAAATCCAGATACAGATACTGATACAGATCCTGCTATTTAGAGCACTAAACAGATACAGATACAGATAGTGGCATTATGTTACACACCTACCTTATGATACCTTATACCACCATTTCCCCATATTCTTTTCTCCCTCCCTAACTCCCTTTAAACACACTGTGTATCCTGTTTAAGGTGGTGCAACGAACCTAACTATAAAGCTGACCCCTTCACCTAAACATATTTAAATAAAAAAAAAAATCACCAAGCCCACCAAAATAAACAGGCAGCTTTGAAACAGGGCTTGTCTCAGACAGAGCAATATTGAAAGGGGAGTTTAAGGGCCAGTGGAAAACAGATGCAACAGTATGTGTGCTGTGTGAGCCAGCGAGAGATCTGGAATAGCTGTTCATGGCAGAGTGAGATGAAGAACACAGAGCTCTCAGTTATAACGTCAGTTTTCTAAAGACAAGTGTTGGCATGTGTATGTATAGTGTTGTGTATCGGTATGTGTATGTATAGTTTTGTGTGTGTGAACCTTTGTGTGCAAATACGGACGTGTTTGATTCATATGAGATGTGTTCAACCAGCACTTTATAACTGGAACACTCTTCCTGGGCATAAGTGCGTAGGTGTATTGTACTCGCATGTGTACTGAATGTGTTTGCGTGCACATAATGATATGTGAGGGTGTATTCCTTGGCCATGTGCCTTAGTAAACTCTAGTGGGCAAGAGGAGGAGGGCAAACATGGCTAGCTCATGTCATTTTCTCTGTTAGCTCTCTGACTTCTTGCTACAAAGCACACTATTCATCTGGCCTGAAGGTTCCCCATTCGTAAACCATTTCCACCCCCAAATTCAGCTCCTGGCTGCACGAGCAGCCAGCCTGCCATTTTCTTATTTGTGGGAATCTTGTTTACACTGAGGATTCATTTTTAAAGGAAAAGTGGTTTTCAGGCCTCTTAGTCATATACAAACATGTCTTCTTTCCCCCAGCGGTGCTTAGCGAGAACTTCTCTGAAGTTTTATTTTGGGATTAGACCTCTTTCTGGTTTAAGGGTCATTTTTAAACCTTTCATTTCTCTCAGAGAATCTTTCTTGTGCTGTCTTTAAATACCATGTTATGAAGAACAAGTCAGAGACATTTGATCACATAATTTAGCTTGACTATGTTTTTTTTTTTTTTTTTTTCCATTTTATTACTAACTATTTGTTACATTAAAACCACGGTGCTGTTGAATTCTCAAATCAGCAGGTGTTGATTACTTTTCTACAACCGCCGATCTGACAGTAGTGCCAGGTGTAATTCAAATCACAGGTTTATATCCATGCTGTCATTCTAATATGTTATCGTTTCTATAGTAACAGCTATTGCACAGGGACTTCTAGGGCTTTTACGTCTAAAATGGTTATTCCCAGGTAGTAGGTTATTTTTAGTTCCTAGGTAAGTATTCTGTTGTTCAACACTTACTGAGAAGATGTGTACTGAATAGGAGAACAAAAATGGAGAAATCAATAGTACCAGTTATGACTCACATGGTAAAGTTGGAGATGAAGGCTGAGGAAGGCAGGTCAACCTCAAACGCTGCCTCTTTAGTGAAATGGAGCTGGTTCCACACTGAACTCTCTACTGTGGTGACAGCATAGCGGGAGATAACGGTGCATCGCACATGGTAATCTGTGATCTTCAGCTAGATACCAAAGGTTAGGAAAGTGAATACATAAAAGTGAAACTGTGCAGAACAATGAATCACCAGCATTGGATTTGAGAAACCCTTCTATAAACTATACTATATATCTGTGCATATTGTATCTGTGTAGTTCATTTATTCCTGCAGTTGACTGGCCTGTCATGAGATTTAATGGCAGCCCATGGCAGTGTGTGTGTGTGTGTGTGTGTGTGTGTGTGTGTGTGTGTGTGTGTGTGTGTGTGTGTGTGTGTGTGTGTGTTTGTGTGTGTGTGTTTGTGTGTGTGTGTGTGTTTGCTTGGCCCTTATTCAGACCACATTGGTCTGGATAAGGATGCCATGGTACCTGTAAAAATATTAGGAAAACTTTCCTTCATATGTGATATGCACATATATAGTATACTTTTACACCAGGTATGAGCAAATATAAAAATAAAGTATAACAGAGTCTGTCCTTTTTATTCTATTCTTGAACTGTACATTTAGTTGGATTTGGAAACAGGTCTTGGGTAATTATTGGTTGTTATCCATTCTTATCTATCCACAGGATATGAAGGTTGCAATCTGATTGGATCTCCATACTTCTGGTTTCCGAGAAAAAAACTTTTTATGACTGTATAATGAAAATGCAGTCACTGGATAGGAATTTCAAGGCATCCTGTCTTCAAAGTTTTGTACAGTTTTGATTAAAGCATTTCTAAAATGGGTTCAGGAAAAGTTCTGTGGCTGGTCATCTGCAGTGACAGTCAAATGGCCCCTTTAGGAGAAGTAGGTGTTTCTTGAAGATATTTGGTGGAAAAAAAACAACATACCCAAATATTTAGTAAATGCTTGAAGTCTGACTTGCATGACTGGTTTTTTATGCATTGAGAAAAACAAAAACAAAAACGTGAAGCCTGCATGAACCGGAATAAGTATAACTGACATTCTTGGACACTTCATAAGAAAAGTTGTAAGAAAAGCCGTAACTTCTCTCATATCCCTAATTTGTCACTTTGTACCAATCATATCAATTATTATACATTTGCAATTGTAAGAATAGATTAACTGTTTGTGAGTGAAGACCATGCCTGTGATTGCAGAGAACTTTGGCGTGGTGGGCGCAGAAACTTTGTGACTAGTAGTGAAAGGGACAGATGGGAATTTATAATTTATAAGAAGTCAACTAGAAAGAAGGTGAAGCAACTGGCCTTTCTCCCAAATTTCCGATATTTCAAACATGATTGCAGATATACATGAGTAGGAGAAAGTCAAACATGAAACACATTGGTGTTTTTACATACACGCGAGTATTTTGACCGAGAAAAATATGATGTAGCAAATCCTCATGTTCTTCTAAACAAAAAAATGGAACAATTTGATATAAAATTCTTATTAAATTTAAATCCTAAAATCCTTGGCAGGTCTGACCAGTGTCCATATTCTTAAAATAAACATGGTTTCATTTAACATATTTTCAGTAGTGCCAGTACTATTGGTCCACAGTGGAAAACAGTGGCAGACATGGTGATTGTCCTCACGCGTTATTGATAAAAACAATAAAATACTGTATGTATTATAAAATCCAGTACTTACTGCAGGTTTAGCTGTGTTGCTTTGACGTCTTAATCTCTAGAGGAGAAGCAATACCACAGAATGACAGTTAGAATTAGACCACTGATTTGAATAATTTTCAGAATTAATATTAGATTGCTTTTCTAGGAGACTGTTTTTCAGAGTCAGCAGCCAAGTGTGCGTGACAAAAACCCATTCTTTGAACGTTTATGCCACATAGACACAAATTATAGAGTCCTGCCTTTTTGTTTAGACTGGCACAAGTATGAATTACCTGACTCTAAAACAAGCATGACCAATGAGAGTTTGACTACAAGCTGACGAGTGTATAGTCATAAATTAAACTACTTTATATTAAAACTCATTTTATTTAAGTATAATCGGCATTAGGGGCCCATGATGAACCAGATAACCATTTAAATGTAGTATAACACTGAAGAAAAATGGGCTAAGAGACCAATGAACTATTTAGAAAACACCCCTGTACTCTGCCCCTCACTTTGCTCCATCACTCTGACGCCAGCGACTCGACGTCGTATTAAAATAGACTGAATCAAAGCCATTCATGAAAGAGGTGCAAATGGAGGTAAATATCAGTACTGAACACAGACGACTTTCAGATATTAATCTTACACATAAACGATCACTGTGTTAGTGTATTACCATATATCCTGTGCAGGAAATACAACATAAACAATGAAATGGGGAAAACAGTCGGTGTGTGCTTTGCCTGTATTTGTGCACGCAAATAGAATAAAATCACTTTGACACTCAAGTCATGCGTCATTTAATTGGGATGCAAGTGCAAACGAACAGTTCTTATAAGCTTACTATTCATTCAGTGTGCACATCTGTTTATACATATAGACTATAGACACTAATGTAAAAAAAAAAAAAAAAAAAACTCATGTTTTTTTTCAGTGGATTGAGGTGATTTTGTCACATTGTCTTTTGTGGTTACATGTATGACTTGGCACAAGTTAAATCTTCTTCAACTTGTATAGTTGTGTCTGCATGTCTATTGTTCTAATGTTCAGATATCTTGGTGGGGATTAAATGTCGCCACAAATACAGGAACTTTTTTGTTTACAAAAAATGCAGGTTTTATTTATTTATTTTTAAAAAATAAAACAAACCAAAATGTTTCCATTTGATTACTAAGGTTTAAGGTTTCGGTTATTAAGGTTTGGGTTAATTTAATATCATTAATAAGCTTTATTAAAATGATGTCAATAGACGGTTTTCACCAAGATGTGTGTACAGTATATGTTCAGTTGTAGCTCTCGCTGTTCTGTCTACACTCTAAAAACGGTTCCTGGAAGACAGGGTTTCTGCAGGTCACACCTGCTAGGAATCTTCTAAAAACTAACATCACTAAGATCTCCTGGGTTCCTCCCCTCTTAGAAAAAATGGTAAACCCCAGATCACAAGTTTTGTTGTTGTTGTTGTTCTTGTTCTTGTTTTGTCCGAAAACCCAACAACATACTGTATGATACCCTATCAGAGAGTGTTCCAGCCATCCATCCATCCATTTTCTTTACCGCTTATCCTACACAGGGTTGTGGGGAGCCTGGAGCATATCCCAGGGGACTGGAGGCACAGGGCGGGGGACACCCTGGACCGGGTGCCAACCCATGGTAGCACACAAGTACACTTTCTAACAAAGAACACCAAGCTATCAGAAAATGTGCTTTTGTGTATGTACTCTACTCTTTAAAAAAAAGACATACATTATATATCTTTAGACTCATCACTTGATATATAAATTGAGATGATCGCGCGCGCGCACACACACACACACACACACGCTCACCGTGAAAGCGGCGTCTCGTGCGTCTGTACGCGTTCTGAACTCCGCTGCTCCTCCAACACACACCACAACCATGAGCAGCCTCAGCGCGAGCCCGTACACGTTCATAATCATTTTAAATCAGTCTTATGTCTCTGTTCCGTGTCTGTGCCGTCAGCTTCATGCAACCCACACAGGAAACATTGTGTGACAAAAAGCTGTGCGTTTTCTTGTTTTCGACGCGTAAATCCCTCCCCCGTACTTCCACAAGTCATCCAGGTCTGTGCGCAGGAGAGAGTGAGTCTCGTACCTGTGGGAAGGCTAGATACCGAGGAACAGAGGGGGTGTTTATTGGCTCAAGTTCAAGTGCAGCTCTCTGCTGGAAATTTCGCGCAGTCCTGCCATCGTTCGGAGGCCCCAACGCACGCCTTGTGTGTGTGTGTGTGTCTGTGTGTGTGTGTGTTTGTGTGTGTATGTCTGTGTGTGTGTGTGTGTGTGTGTGTGTGTGTGTGTATGTGTGTGTGTTTGTTTGTTTGTTTATGCGTCCTTTTCCATGCAGCGATCTGTTGATACTAGGGTATTTGAAATTCTTTATTATGGCAGCAATAAATGCAAGTCTTTGAATTGCCACCTCATCTAAAATTTCCTTGCCATTAATAAACCAAAATCCCCCAGCTACATTTCTGAAAACCTCAAAGTCTTGACTAGCTACATGCGAAGGAAAAATCCATCCATAAATCCATTTTCTATATCGCTTGTTTCTATACCACAGGGTTGCGCAGGGAGCCCGGAACCTATCCCAGGGAACCCGAGGCGCAAGGTGGGGTACACCCTGGACTGGGTTCCAACCCATTGCAGGGCACAATCACACACGCATTCACACACTATGGACAATTTGGAAATGCCAATCAGCCTATAACGCATGTCTTTGGACTGGGGAAGGAAGCTGGAGTACATGGAGGAAACCCCCGAAGCACATGGAGAACATGCAAACTCGACACACACAGGGTGAAGTTGGGATTCGAACACCAGAGGTGCAAGGCAAACATGCTAACCACTAAGCCACCGTGCCCCCTTGATGCTACCTTTAGGACATCATTTATTTTATCCATTTATATCAGCAATAAATCAAATTTCATTAACAGGATTTGGGAAAAAAAAAAAAAAAAGTCTTAGTGGCACAGCGGGTAGCACTGCTGTCTCACAGCTCCAGAATCCCCAGTTCAATCCTTAGTTCAAGGTTACTGGGTGGAGTTTTGCATGTGCTTCACATGTTTGCATGGGTTTCCTCTGGGTTATCTGGTTTCCTCCCTCTGTCCAAAAACATGCAGGTGAACTAAATTACACATGTGAATGTCTGTGCATGGTACTATCCGAGTGTTCTTGGGATAGACTCTGGAGCAGCCGTGACCCTGATCAGGATGAAGCGGTTATGAATGACTTCTCCAAATTAACCGTCAACATATTCTAATATGAACAATACTTAGTAGTCTAAGCAAAATTTACTTACATATTGAGATGCTGTACTAAGTAACATTATATCATTTATTTCTTACAGGAATAATAGCAATAGCAGGTTTTCATATCCAAATTCGTATCCAATCTTTACTAAAATTCAATAAAACTCACCATACTTACTCACTAATACTTTTCTATTTTAACTTGACTGAAGAATTTCAAGCTGCACTTCAAACTGTACCAGAGTATTTATTTAGATGACCTTTACCACCTCTGCTAGCAGTGGAACTATGGGAATTTAGTGAAAACACTTGAAATAGAAATGTGTGCTAGTGGTCAGATTGTTAAAGTTATGAACTGTGTATATGACAGATGAATATTTATCTGGTTGCTGTCCAAGGTCCTGATGCCTCTCTCTCTCTCTCTCTCTCTCTCTCTCTCTCTCTCTCTCTCTCTCTCTCTCTCTCTGTACATCAGGATCTCTGTATGTCTGTCTCTCCCTCACACTCCCTCACCCTCTTGTTTCTCTTTCTCACTCACTCTGTGTCTGTCTGTCTAACTCTCTCCCTCTCCCTCCCTCCCTGTCTCTCTCTCTCTCTCTCTCTCTCTCTCTCTCTCTCTCTCTCTCTCTCTCTCTCTCTCTCTCTCTCTCTCTCTCTCTCTCTATGTTTGTACATCAGGATCTCTTTATGTCTGTCTCTCCCTCACACTGTGTCTCTGTCTCTCTCACTCTCTGTCTACCTAACTCTCTCTCTCCCTCCCTATCTGTCTGTCTCTCCCTCACACTATCTCTCTCTCTCTCTCTCTCTCTCTCTCTCTCTCTCTCTCTCTCTCTCTCTCTCTCTCTCTCTCTCACACACACACACACACACACACACACACACACACAACCTACTGTTGACCAAAGCACAACTTTAATGTTCAAATTCACTCTTTCTGCCTGTCTTTTGTCTGTCGTTTGAATTAAGGTTAAAGTTGAGGTTGATCACACACTGGTCAGCAAAACATTCTAAAGATCTCCTTATTTAATCAGACATATAGTCAAAAATAAACTCTCTCCAATGCATCACTTTCACACATCCTAATAATCACAGCTGAGCTAATACTGATTGTAATAGCATGTTGCTTTTATATAACAGTTCTATAAAACAGAAAATTAATATCAAGTAACTGACATTTCAGACACAATATGGCCAAATATTTTGTTTATTTTTCCTCTGTCAACAAAATAGTTCCCACCGAAGCCTCAGCTTGATAGAGCGTTGTGTGTTGCAACGCAATGCACAGACTGACTGACAGCCTGTGGTAAGTGTAGTAATGGTTTCAATGTAACGAATTATTCTTAGAATTGTAATGTTATGTGGTGAACACAGTCAAGCAGAGTGATCCAAACACTGAAAAGTAACAGAGCAGAGTAAATATCACCACTTTTGGAACGGCAGTTATCTGGAACTAAGTGGTGTATAAGCTATGTTAGAAATGTTCAGGAACAGTGCGAAGTGCTTCTTCTGGCCGTCTTGTCACATCCACGTTCTAGGAAACAAATAAAATATACAAATAAACAAATAAAATATGTTTAAACATATTCAGAAGTAATGCTGAAACTGCTGCTCTGTTATGCATTTGGGTGATTACCGCAGGTTTTTCTCTGTGTGTGTTGACTGCTTGGATGTTTAGGTAAATAGATTCCACTTTGCATCCTATATGCAAAAAAAAAAACCCACCCAAAAAAATAAAAAACAAAACAGAATCAGCAAAATAGCTATGAAATTATAAAATAATATAAAGCATGTCTGATACAAACCGTAGGCCACTGGTGTTAGTTTGAGTACAGTATGGAGGGGACATTTAAGGTACGGAAGTTCCTCTGTGGAGGAAGCAAATTTTCAGTGTTGTCACAGAGTTGCACATTAGTGAAGGGTTCAATGCTGAAATAAAGTGCCTGGCTTTTGTTTCTCAACCTGCACTTTTGTCCAGAAAGTAGGCCAGCAGACACCGCATGATTGCTTGGTGGCAGATGACCAGCACATTCTCCTGTCTCTCTAGCTCCATGATGACCGGCTCTAGACGATGCACCAAGTCTTCGTAAGACTGTGCGACACACAGAGAAGAAACATTAACTTTGAGGTCATGTTAAATCAGGATTTAAACATGAAATATTATCCTGCTCTGTTGGCAATAGATGATCCAGACCCTGTTTTTAGCTTTTAGTAATGGCATTTTAAATAAGGAATAACACATGATTATAGGAAAATAATCAGTGATGGGTGGTGCGATGGACCCCGATGTGAAGCGGAGTTACTATTATCACCTGGAAGTTGATTACTTTCATATAACAGCATGTCAAAAAGCATTTTATTCCTCTTATATCACAGCAATTTGGCAACAATTCTATTTTTTTATTACATAAAGAACTTTACTTTTTAATGTTATTATTATTACTTTATAATAGTTAAATTTAATGTTGTGTTACAATATTGGTGCACCAATTTCTCTTTCCTTCACTATGTAGAAATTATTTAAATTTAATTTAAATTATTATTATTTCATTTTTTTACCAAGAAAACTTCGTTACAGCTTTACCTCTGGCTGTTGCAAAATACTGACACTGGAGACTCCTTCTAAAAATGTCTCCTCACACAAAACTTCACCATATCAACAAGAACACACATTTTAAAATCTGGATCATACAAGTCCATAGATGCTGTTATATAAAAATAATATTATAATAAAACACCTGCTGACCAATCAGATCTGAGAATTTAACAGCACTGTGCTATAAATTTATATTAAATTTTTCATAATAGTGTCTTCATATCCATTATTATTAATATAACCAAAATGGATACACATACAAAAAGCTATTTTATATACTTGGGAATTCTTCAGAGAGACTCAAGTCATCACTCAAAAATATGAGCCAAGAGACCTAATGATTTATGTTGGGAAAAAATGGTATCACTCCAGCATTAGAAATAAATATTCTGTGCCATTTTGACACTAAACAGATTGGACGGTGTTGTGAATCTGGCTTACCTCTCCTTTGGGATATCTGTACCGATACTTGTCTTGGTCTCTCATCGCAAACTCCTCTGGGTAGTTCTCCTGGATCTCTTCATAAGTCAGCTCCTCACATACACCCTTAAATGAGATTTTGACATTATAACACATGCAGTTTTGCTATATCTAGTGTTGTGTATAGATATCAGAGTTATTATCTTACAGCATTGATCTCATTCAGGGCTTTCCACTGCTCGTAAGTGACTCCCAGAGCCTCAGCCGTCTGTATGGTCCTTTTCAAGTGACTCGTCCACACTTTTAGGTCTTTTATCGCCTGATTTCTGATGAACTCTGACAGAGCACTAGCATACTGACAAACAAAGCAGAGTCGTTTCGTCTATACCAAACAAGCTACATTATAAAACATTATGCCTCACACATGTGGTGGATCTAAAGAAGCCTTTTAATGCCAAGGATGAGCCTTTAAAAGATGATTTTTCCCAGCAGATGGTGCTGTTGAATTGAGTTAATGAGTCAGAGCCATGATTGACTGTGTCATCAGCTCATTTTGGAGTGATTACACAATTGGAGTGCCATTTGTATCCCGCTGACATTATATTTACAAATAAGTATGTAAAGTAAAAGTAAAACATTTTAAATATAGTTCAATTGCCCTTCACAAGAACCTATGCGCATGTTTCAGATAAATAACTTACAACATTTATAAAACCTTCGAAATCTACAGCATTTAGAAAACAGGACATTTTGCCTGTCCCAGCCCACTATATTTACACTTTGCCTTCAAAAATCATAGTATTTTTGCATTAATGTAAATGTAAGGTACATCTGTATAACATATAAACATCTGTATCCGTCATGAAAAGTGCACATTTTAGTTCCACAACATTCACTCTACCCTGTTACCTGTACACATTCACACATTTTTAAATTAATATTGTGATATCTGATGAGGTCAACTGATGTTGAAAATGCAAACATGTTAACTCAAATTATAAACTGAAAAATAAAACTGATGTTATAAAAAAATGAGTGGAAACATGGAAGGACCACCAAAGAATCTCAGAAAATAAACCTCCTATAAATACTTACAACATAATGGCTTATCTACCAGTTTGTGGTTATTTGACTTATCTATCAGTGGTTTAGTCCCACTATGCAAGGTTATTAAGCAAAAAAGGTTATAGAAGGCAGAAAAAGCTGCACAATAAATGGAGAAGACAGGTAAAATTCACTATGGAGGGATTTGTCCATAGGTAAAACAAAACAACTATTACTTAGGCATATGTCCTTACATAAAATGGCTACTGCTTAATGTTAATTAGCAGTGTACCTCATGGAAGTCCAGAAAGGCCATGCAAGGCATTATTTTTGTTGTTGTTGTTGTTCTTGTGATCTCAAGATAACAAAAGCTGTTTTCTTGAGATCACAACTTGTTTTTGTTTTTTTTATGTTTAAATGCATTATTGGCCATACATACTATACTGTACATCAGTCAGCAACTTGATAGTAGCTGGTGCAGTGGTAAAGTTATGGCCTTACAGCTGAAAGGTTTCAGCATGGGTTCCTGAGCTTGGGTGATGGTGTGGTGTTTGGCTATACTTTTCCCAAATTTCTACTTTGGGATCAAATAAAGTACATCTATCTATCTAACCATAGAGATGGCTTGGCCCCTCAAATAAACTGGCAATGAAACTGAGCACCTGTTCAGGATCACTATAGCATTCACTACATTTGGAAATGGTCTAGCACTGAAAAACATAAGAATAGATCATATTATTCTTGCTTCCAAAGGGCTCAGAATTGAACTCACAACCTTGAGGCTGCAAGGCTGTAACTCTACCACAGTACCAGCTTCTTTCTGTAAATACTCTCCCTGATGTATAATATGTATGTATATGAACGCACTAATGCATTTTGATGTATGAGAAAAATAAGTTCGTGATCTCAAGGTAACAACTTTTGTTATCTTGAGATAACAAGAAAAAAAAAAATGCATGTCTTTTCTGGACTTACAGCTAAAGGAAAAGGGACACTTTCAATGACAACAGTGTACACATTTAGTAATGAAGAAGTGTGATGGTTCAGGGCTGAATCATATTTACCACTTTCATCTGAATCAACCTACAGCCGCTTGAATGATGGCTATAAACCACAAATTATAAACCACAATGATATAAACCACAAATTACAGATTGTCATTACACTTATCATTGACAGACAGTTGGTGTTTTTCGCACTACTGTGTGTAAACTCTAGAGACTGTTGTGTGTGAAATTCCAAGTAGATCAGCAGTTTCTGAAATACTCAAACCAGTCCTTCTGGTACTAACATCCATCCACGATCAAAGTCACAGAGATCACACTTTTTCTTCATTCTGATGTTTGATATGTACATTAACTGAAGCTCCTGACCTGTATCTGCATGATTTTTTGCATTGTGCCGCTGCCACATGATTGGCTGATTAAATAACTACATGAATGTGCAGGTGTACAGATGTGCATATTAAAATAGACAGTGAGTGCCCGTCTAAAAATCTGTGTTATACCGGAACAACTATTAGTGGGGCATCACTTATCATATACATTTAAACCCTGGCATTTTCACAGTAATTAACGCATGCAAACTTTTTGACATCATTTATAAGAGGTATTTTTCCATAGAAACAATGATGATCAAAGACAATATGTTTGGTAACATCAGCACAGATGGCTAGTATACAGTATATGGTCTAGCACAGCTGAGCCACCCTTGTGTGTCAAAGAAATATACATCCACATCATTTGTCACCCACATCAGATTATTTGCTGTTAACAAATGTCTTAAGACGGACTTTTGCGGAGCAACAGCACCACAAACCTCCATAAGAAAAATACACCGAATGATATGAAGAAGCAAGGCTGGGCTGACTTCTTTTATACCTCATGATATAATACTTTGCTCAATCCTAATAATTTCATTGTCACTATTGATATATTATATTTGATTTTATCCCTCCATCTAATATTACAATCATCCATCACTGAACATCAGTGAATCATGTAGATTTCCCAAATATTATTACTCATGCAAACCCAAAAGTCACAGCAGGCCTTGTCTCACCCTTTTGCCTTGTGAAGAAAGGCCGGAGTCTCCTCCGATGCGGCCCAACACGTTCAGCTCGCTCTCCCCATGCCTGCTGAGGTAGATGGAGCGTGGTGTGACATGGATGTTCATGAGGTAGTACACTATACGGCTCTGGATATGGTCCTGAACCCTGTTCACCAGATATCTGGTGCCCACGTTGAAGATCTTAATGTAGGACATATTCCTAATGCACACAAGATAGGAAGCGGAAGACAGAATTGATTGAAATTCATGGGTGATTTGTATTATCTGTTGTTCTTAAAATGCATATGATGTATTTTAACCTGTCCTTTTCATCATCGAGGGAAATGTAAGTCATCTTGTAGCATTCAATGCGCTTCAGAAAGTCCTCCACCACATCGCCTTTGTCGCAGTTCTCATAGTCCGGGCTACTCAGTTTTACTTCCTGTTATGGCCGACCGAAAATAGATTTAAATGAAAAGTGCTTCAACTTAAATGTGTAATTAGATTAGATTAGAGTAGATTCTTACATTGATCCATACCATTATATTTGCCTCAATAATTTCTGGGTCATCACAAATCGACTCGATAAAAAACACCTGAAAATAAATGATTTACTGCTGAAGAATAGTGAAAATCAGCACGTGTTTTTTTTTTTTTTTTTAGTTTGGAGAAACATTAATTATGTTCTATGTAAGTGTGGGACGCCCTGCACCTGCCTTGTAGCCCCGCTCCTTGGCAAAACTGGTGATGATTCCTCTCCTCTCCGTTGTGGTGTTAGTGGCATCAAATACCTTTGTAAAATAATTTCATTAGAGATTAATTCAGCTTCATCACCCCATTATGTCTTTTTTTTGTTGTTGTTGTTCAAACAAAATCAGTCAGTACTGTCTAGCATTACCAATAGAAACAACATTCCTATTTCAGATCATTTTATTCAGATTAAAGAATATTATTCAATCAATTAAAATGGAATGTCTAGGAAAAAATTTGTACAATGTCATGGTTTTTGCTATAGCACAGCTTTAAACAACACGCAAAACTGCAGTGCCAGTGCAACCAGGAAATTTGTGTGTTTTAGGATACGTCAGAGCTTAAAATCTAATGTTACTGTTGGATGGTGTTTGGATCAAATTTGCTTGCACAATGATTTTTTTCGTCTTTTTTTTTTTTTTTCTTTTTTTTTTTCATTTAAACCAATGACTTCCTCAATACATGCCTAAAAATATAATTCAGGAAGCATTATGTATGAGTTTAGTTTGTTTTCTCATGAAATAATCTCAGCACAAATTGTATATTTGTAATAAGGGTGAAAGGGCAGAAATGTTCCTAGGCCATTTTTAATAGATTCTTAGGCATTTACATTTTGTGGAATCCTTTTAAAAAAATGTAAAGCAAACTGTTTTAGCATATTTCATTAATCTATTCATGCATTCATTTATATTTACTTACTGTATAGTACCTTTGTAACTATCAGAAAGCTTTTTTAAGCTTTTATTTTCTACACTGATATAGCAAAAGGAAAAATCTTTTTAGATTTGCTTACAATGGTACAGTATATTGCCATGCCAGTACTGCATATTTATGACAAAAATGAATTAGTAATTATAATTTTTTGTGTTCTGAGGCATGCACTGTTAACATCAGTGGATATAAAGTTATATGATACAATAGGTTTTGATGTGCTTTGATCAGCGGTGCTCTTGTATTCCCTCTTACTCACTGCTACTTGTCCCTGCTCCTTAGTGAAGTAGTTGGCAATGTCCTTGAGGGCCTTGAAAACACAAGCCCTGCACACAACAGAGTTACACTATTACCATACAATACTAATCAATACACAAGCTATTGCAGTGCATTCATGAAGTGTGTAGACTGTTATGTCTTTATTTTGAATATATGAATATATAATATATATCTTGCGCTATACCTGCGGATCTTCATGGCCTCTTCATTATCTGGGCGGAAGAATTCATAGTTTTTGTAACTCTTGACTGCTTCTCTTCTGTACTGGCCCAAATTAAAGACTGCAGAGAAATGGATAACATTTTTTAAAATTTTACACAGTCTTAATAATCTTGGGTTCTATAATCAAACTCATTTTGTTCTCGTCTTTTTCTTCAGTTTTGCAACATTGCCTGACTTCATCTGTCACTCAGTTTGCTGAAACCTTGGCTCATCTTTTCATAACCTTATAATTAGACTACTCTGCTACAATAAAAAAATATGCTTTAATGTATTAAAAATTCAGGCCCCAAAATTCAGTTCTCATAAGCAGCAAGTGCTCTACATTACACTCATTATATTTTGACACTTACACTAGCTGCCGGACTTAAATACAAACTACTACTCCTTTCTTTTAAAGCCCTCATGGTATTACCCCCCTTTGGGTACAACTGGTACTGATCTACAGGTCCAGAATTGGCTCTCCATATTTTTACCATGCAGTCACTGATGGTTCAGACACTAAACCAGATGAACATATGGTCTGAATTGAGAACTTCTGTTGTAGATTGACTGAGCACCTTGAGTTGGGACTCCAATCCAGTTGAGGTAGCGTGTAAGCTTCCTGGAGATATAAGTCTTTCCTCTGGCAGGCAGCCCCACCATTACAATCATGGTTGGAGAGTTTGTAAACTGTGGTCGTGAAGCTGCAGAATAATGAATACCATAGTGAGTACAACAGTATACTTTTCCAAAAAGACAGGAAATATATTGATTAAAGCAAGGTTAAATGACAAAAAATTTCATATTTCAATATTTTAAAATGTATAGCAGTGGTTGGGGTAACTTGATCTGAGGGGATTAATCGCTGTATAACAGATTCCTATCTCACAATTCCCACAAAGGATGTGTGTTGTTTTCTAAATAGCAAACTATGGACCACTAAGGACCTGAAAGACTTGTTGAACATAGAGAAAAGTGCTTTCAGGCTAGGACAGAAAATGGGAGTAGTCAGAGTTTAAGAATTGACTAAGTGAGGGCAACAGTTGCAGAGGAACAATGTGAAGATTCTCCCAGCAGGCCACCCCACCCCTTCTAACCTAGACCTACTCCAGTTCTTTTGTTTCATAGGTTTTTTTTTTCAGGCAAGGCATAAATCCCTCTTTCCCACCCTCTTTCCTTCTTTTTGCAGTCCCTGTGATTCCCCCACTTTGGACACCACCCTGTTTACCCCATCACTAAGAACACCACCACATTCTAATCCTTCAGTGAGGACTGACTGAAGAGATCTGGGATAAGGCAAAGCTGTGGGGTGTGTTGGAATCAGCCCCAGGGTGCTACAGTAGAATGCCACAGTACCTGTTCTGACATGGCAGAAATGGCCCTAGCACAGAATGACTTCTTGTATGACTGCAATGACAAAAACAGGACAGCCCAGCACTCTTAAGGACTACAGACTCTTTTATCTCACATCATGAAGACACAGCTTTGAGAGGCTGGACAGCAAACAGATCTGACCTTTGGTGCAGCTTGACAAGTACCTGGGAGTCTACCTGATCAACAGCTGGACTGGATTGATAACACTGATGCACTGTACATGAAAGGCCAGAATGTACTTTTCTATCAGTCTGTTGGCCACAAACTGTGGCCACAGTTTTATCCTTTGGTCCATTGGAAGGTCAGCATCACTGCAGGGGACGTCAATTGCCTCAAAACATTCAGGAAGACCAGCGTCATCAAAGAATGTTGTAAATTACTGGTGGAGGTAACCATGAAGAGGATGGTAGCAGTGTTGGAAAACATTTTGAACAATTCTGCCCATCCCCTCTATTGCTTTACATCCAGGAACACCCTCCCCCCAAAGGTGTTCATGGAAACACTGTTGTTTTATGTCCAGGGCTGTCAGAGTCCACATGCCTCCTCACAGCATGCGAGTGCCTGTTTCTCAGGATGGACAATGGATCAGCAAGGCACTATAACAGCAATCGTTAACTTGCAATACACCACTGAAATTTTCTGGCAAAATTCTCTGCAAAAATGTGTAAATGCTTAATTAGTTTTTCATGCATGATGGCCCACATTCCCAGTTTGTGACAACAGTCCCAACTTGTATCTTTTTCTATTACTTCCATAAACCATGGCAATAGTTTTATTTATTTATTTATTTATTGTAGCTATGTTCAGATATTGATAGACTCAGAAATACTAAAGTGAATGTGATGAAATTGTAGACAGACTGGATGGGAGGAGGACATGTGTGGTGAAAGCACAGCCAAAAATAAAGAGCAATCAATGAAAGAAGGAACAGTTTCAGCTACTGCATGATAAATACCTTCCTTAATTCATCGCACAAACTGGAAAAAAAACCCAGCTCATCTATATGGAGGTAGATTATCTAAAATGTTGAAATGTGAATTAAAAAATATTAGCAGTGGTCTGTTACTGGAGATGTGAAATGTCCACTAAACAAGTAGCAGACTAAGTCCAAAAAACACAACAACAAAAAAAGATGAAAATATTTTTTCACACTCACAGCCTCTCCTTTGGCTCAGTGAGCCTCCAGCTCCAGGCACCCAGATTTTCAGCAAGGGGGTCTGCATGAGTTCTGTCTTTTCTGTGGACATGTCATGTAACATTTAACTGCCTTGTTCTTCGCCTGAGCCTAAAGTCACCAAGTCACAGTCTCACACTCATACACAATGCAGCCTCCTGTGAGTTCTGCTCCTTCTGAGGTCACCTGACTGTTGCCTTGGAGAAGGGAGCATGGGGAGGGAGAGGAGGAGGAGACTGTGATAAGAGGAGCAGTAAGGAAGCGACACAGAGGCCTACGGGACTGATTCATTAACCATCTGGAAACGCCAAGGCTCTAAGTTCAGTTGTGTTCCTAGCAGAAGTCAGTTACAGAACAATTTAAGAAATCGTCACCAGGTAGCTCCTCAACTATAGTGCATCTATCACAGAGTGTTGGTGTAGTAAAATGCCACTAACAACATCTGTATCTGTTTAGTGCTCCAGATATTCGTATCTGTATTTAAACCAGAAGTAGGTGTGGCCTAAACACGGAAGGGTTGGTTTTGTCTAGGTTTTTTTTTTTGTCTGTTTTTATGGAATTTGGTTTTCACCACGTATGAAAAAATATTACACAGATTATCTCAAAAATGTGACATTTTATCTCTCAGTTGCAAAATAATATCACACAACTGTGACTATTTATCCTGGAATTACAAGTTAATATCTCACAGCTGTTAATTTTTACCTTAGTGCAACTTTGTGCTTCTGCTTATTAGGCTATACCCTCCCCCCAACCAAGTCACACCAACACCACAGGCAAGTCAACCTGTTCAGCCTACGACATTCTCCTGGAGTGGACAGTTCATTCTGAAAAGAATACCTTAGGTAGGTTCTAATCCTTGTTTACACCTGGCTAAATACTTATATTGTTAAATATCATGTCTTAAATGTCACAGTCGCATGAAAATAACACAATTATAAGATAAAAAAAAGTCATAATTGTGTGTTGTTATCTGTAATCGCAAGATAAAAAGTCGCAATTGCAAGGCAAATTTGTGTAATATTTTCTCAAAAGTCATGGAAACAAGCTTAGTTTTTTTAGTCCAACACATGCAGTTATTACCTTTGTTTGCACCTGTCCACAATATTTTCTAACAAATTTAGTTGGTTCTATTTCTCAAAATAGAAACAAACTAGTGGCTTAATTTAAACCACTGAAACCCTACACAGGCAGTTACTAAGGATGAATGAATGAATGCTGCAAATGCATCGTGTATTGACTCACATTCACATTAAAGCACGTGGTCTTTGTTTGTCCTGCAAGCGTCATATCTGACCAGTCACTCATCGCCCTATTCGTATCTGTTTAGAACACACTATCTGTTCAATTCCAACATAGAGACAGTGAATTTTTTCCATCAATTTTCCCCCACCTCATCCAAAAAAAGTATAGTTCCACTGCAACCAGTAACCTTGTAGAAAATTCTATTAATTTTGCTTCCATTAGATACATTAGTGCAAGATTTAATAAAACCAAATAAACAAAGAAGTACAAAGCAGTAGGTCAGTTATACACAGTCAGTGATGCACTTTACCTAAAAGACTGAGATGTCTCAGTCTGCATATGATTGCTAACAAGATTACACGGCTTGAGCCTGGCCTGAATCACGTCTGATCCTGTGCACTGTCTGGGAAGAAGCTTTATTGCTAATCTTGCAAATGTTACCCACACTGAAAACCCTAATAAGTTGATTGTACTCAATCATTTTGCAAAATGTAACTTCATTTACAAAACATCCTCTACATGATTGCCATTTCTTTGTGAACACGTACAGAGTCATCTTTCCTACTCATGAAACTCTTGAATTTCACTACAGCGGTACCAACAACAGACAAGGCGAAGAGGACCGCCTTTTGCAATTATCTACCAATCAGTGCATTAGTTCACTTGTTGCCAGGCGGAACTCCTTGCATGGCCGATCACAACAAAGAAAGACCAGAGTGAGCTATTTTAATAAATAATGATTTTGGGTTCACTTGAAATTTTATTTTGTAGGTAAATAAGTTAAAAGAACATAGACTTTTGATTTATGGGTCCAAAACAGTAATGTTTAGTCGTGATTACTTGATTGTTTAAGTAAAGGCAATTTTAGGGTTTACAGTGGGATAACTTTGTCACAATACAAACTGCCTTGATAAATACAAAGTGTACATAGCAGCAGAAAGATTACAGTGATATGTATTAGGACTTCAAAAATATATGATTACAGAGAAATGTGGTAAGCAGAAAGTATTTTTCTTTGGAAATGTAGTCAAAAGTATTAGGTGAAAGAAACACTCAAGGAAAGCGGAGATATTTACAAACTAGACTTAAGTAGAGTAACAGTACAGTAATTTTACTTTGTTACTTCCCACCTGTGCAACCAGTATACTAACCTAGCATTGTTAGCTAGCTAGCCATGTGGCTGAGCAAATTAAACTTAGCAAATTAGTGGCCTAGAAGTAGCCTAAAGTAACAATAAACAGAATTAATTATTGTAGACCAGAATTACTGGATAGAGACAGAAAACATAAAAAGCACCTTTTTTCATTGTTAGCTAGCAGCTAGCAGTCAGCTAATTAACTAATGTGTTAACTAATGCTAATAGTTTCAGCAGTGACTCAACATTGTCCTTGCAATTTCTATGACTGCCTGGTGCACATAGCTCTGTGTTTATACTGTGTTTCACTGGAAAATGCTTCATACATTTACATTTACATTTATGGCATTTGGCAGACGCCCTTATCCAGAGCGACTTACATTTATTTCATTTATAAATGATTCAGTTCATGATTTCAGTTTTTAATATAGTGTATTTTCATATATTAAGCTAAGCAATCAAGACTAAGATTAAATCAGTTATGATGTAATCAATTATGTGTGATGTATAAATAATCATGTATAAGTAATCAGGTAATGATTAATTAATATAAGGTAATGATTATGAAAAGATCATAAGGCCCAAATCCTAAGGCCTAAAGGCCTAAAATCAAAAGTAGGTCAGTCAAGAGATTGTGTATGACTTCAGTCTGTGTGAAACTCACTGCCTTTACACTCTGTACTCTCTCTAGTTACAATGTATTGTTTTTGCGTGGCCTGCTCTGATGTATCCTCTGTGTGTGCAGGGGAACACTGAGTTTGTACGCCGCATGGTTAAGTCTGCATCTTTTATTTTTTTACTTTTTAAGTCTGTATCTTTTATTTTTACTTTTTACCAATCTACTGTTAATGATTACTGAAGTTACTGAAATTCATGCCGTAAATCAATTAAATGAAACTTTTTAAAAAATGAACTGGCTGACCTTGCGCCACAGTTATAGATAAGACCCGCAGAAAGAACAAATGATATGGCGAGTCGTCAGAAGTGTGATTAAAGAAAAAAATGGGGAAATCCCGCCTGAATGAGATCATTGCTTTAGAATTGTATAAAAACTGGTGCACTGATTGTACCTGTCAGATGATCTGCAGACGTCTCGGCTTGTTACAGTGGTAATAAAGTCTAACACCTTTTTGCCATCAAAAACCTCGAGACTCAGAAGTTTTTATTTTTGCCGAAGATGACTTTCCATGACATTAAAAAATGGTAATAATCTATGTAAAAGTATATGAAAAAAAAAAAGAGGTGTACATCATTGTTGATCTGGGGTATAATTTAAAGCTAAATTTTACATAAATTTGAGAATTAGCCTTTGGTCAAGACCAAGACAAAATGGACTGATAGATCGGTCGGTCTGGTAGGTAGGTAGGTAGGTAGGTAGGTAGGTGGGTGGGTAGGTAGGTAGGTACCAAACTGTTGCATTCTTGTTTTGTGATGTTTGTCCAGGCTTGTACCACAGCATATGTCAGTTGTTGTTGTTTTCTTGGTTGGTGTCTCTGAAGTAAAAATAGAATTAGAGAGAGGTGACACAAACTAGACACTGGTACAATCAACAAGCAGAAAAGAATACGTGTCTAACTGACAGTTTTCATGATAAACATCTCATCAATCTAGTGCTTTTTGATGAGGCATAGATTATTAAGACCCAGAGCAGTTGCGCTTGCTTAAACAGTATAGCTTCTACAGCTTTGTGTGACAAACAACAAGGAACAACAGGAACTTTAGATTAGATCTGTGTTTATTTATGTATGCCTGTACTGTATTTGTGTAGTTTGCAGTGTAAAAATGAGTACAGTAAAACAACTTGCACTGTGATTCCTTATACAGAACATTGCTTGCATACTAATTAAGGGCAAATATAACTATAAAAAAGATAACAATTCAGATGATATTGCATAGTGAACAACCATCAGTGAATAAACCAACAGTTAAAAGCAACAAAATAAATAAAGACAAAATGTTTTCATAAGCCATCATTAACTCACATAAAATATCTTTCAAATATGTGTGTCCTGTTCTTATAGTTACTCAATGAATGTCTGGTGCTATTAAAAGCCTGACCAGCTGGAGTGACGCAACCCAGTCAGTATGTTAGCAGTGGCTGTTTTGAACACAGGGGAGTTGCTAACTATCCTCATGAAAGCATGCGTGGACTGTAAATAGAAAAAAATTTGGAAAATGAGAGAGAAAGATGAACAATGTTTCCATACAGCCACAAAGCATGAGGTGCATTGATGGTGTTCTAATTACTACCATAAAGTTAGTAGATCAGCCATGACATGCTTGACGTCTGATGCCAGTGTTGCACTGGAGCTATGAGACAAATGTATATAACAAGTAATAGAAGTCTTATCCAAAATATGTTATGTAAATGCATGACCAAATCTTCATATTCTTGTTTCAAATGACGTTGTTAAGCTACATTTACAATATTGTGTATTAGTATGCAAGTCTAGGCAATTATTGCTTAGTTCATAATGAACAAACCATTACTGTATTATTACTTACTGAGTAATTACCCAGAATTTAATAGTAGTTAACTGTAGTGACTTCTGTGTTAATATAGTACTACTCATTCATTTCTGCTTAGTTCCTGCTTAGTTACCTAAGAGTTGCATATTATAGCATTGTAAAGTGTTAACAATTGCTCTAAGCAAAAAGAAATGTGATTCTGGTTGAACAAGAACAAGTGATTGTTAATGTTTATAGTTATAGCCACACTGTATCTTAATAAACCATCTCCTCAAATTTGTGTGACGTTACTGATGAACAGCATGTGCTCTGAACAAGAGTGTGGACACACCCTTCCGTTACTTGCTAGCTACATTAGCCTCTTAGCTTCAGTGCAAAACAACAGGCGTTGGGCACCATCACCCTGGCTTACTGACCATTCCTTTAACATGGTAGTATTTTAACAATGGAGCTATTTATGTAAATTATATCCAAAATCTATTCATTTAGTATGCATGCAGTTAGGTGATATAGTCTATCAGTGTGTGCTCTCTATAGGTTCACTTATAGGTCATCTCTGGTTAGTCCATCCTCATGGTCCTCACCTGTGCTGTCACAGAGGGTTCGCATGCGCAACTCTCCCGGAAACGCTTCCATCGCCAGAAGAAAACTAAAAGAAAGTGCCTGAACACACCATATGCCACATGCTTGATGCCGAACGTATTGGATGCTCTTATGAACTGAGAGACTTTGGCTCTTGCTGAGGTTCCCACACCCTCCCTCATTATACACAGACATATGATCTGAGCAGCCGGACCTTGGCCTTTAACATCATCCAGACCAAGGGTTCACGATATACACAAGGCACACATAACAAGCGCAAAGGTCATGCTGTGGCTTTTGGCATGTACACACATTCTCCACTGAACATATGCAGAATCGTCTTTGACACTTTTAACACAGATTCTACAATGCATATCTGGGTATACACAGTAGGAATATAAAAATTTCAGTTTTTGTGGTAGGATAAATTGTGACAGTCTTCACTGAAGCTGCTGGTTTTATACACTAATATGCTAGTTTATCTTTATGCATGTTTATCTTATTCCTTGCTCAATTGTTGATCACATTATGGAATAAAACAGTATTGAGGATAACAAATGATGTATGATTAAATTAAAATCTTTCATCATTTGCATTATGATATACAATACTCTATCTATAACATTTCATATATTATAACTTATTTTTAGTATATTTACTCATATAAACCATAATATATATGAAATATATTAAAATAGAAAACTGCTAGTGTATACAGATATACAGATGTTTGACAAATTAATAATAAGATTTTGGGACACCAGAGCCACCAAAATTGCTTCAGTGAGCCTTGGCATTGATTCTACACGTCTGTGCAACTGTACTGGATAATAGAACTATAAACTGATTTTAAACTATATACTGTACATCTATTTTGCAATGCATTTTTTTTATTGGTTAACCACTATAAAACTGGGCTAATTTCAAGGATAAATATTTAAGTTCACAGCTGGAAAAACTGGAGAAGGTGGAGCACAGTGTTGAAAAGTCATAGCATTCAGTGTTCACCCACACCCAGAGGACAGTAGATTAATGAATGAAGTTCATGAAGTTCAGAAACACTGATTAGCCAGCAGATGTCAATGCAGGAGTACAGCCGTGGCCAAAAGTTTTGAGAATGACACAAATATTCATTTTTACAAAGTCTGCTGCCTCAGTTTTTCTGATGGCAATTTGCATATACTCCAGAATGTTATGAAGAGTGATCAGATGAATTGCAATTAATTTCAAAGTCCCTCTTTGCCATGAAAATGAACTTAATCCCAAAAAAACATGTCCACTGCGTTTCAGCCCTTCCACAAAAGGACCAGCTGACATCATGTCAGTGATTCTCTCGTTAACACAGGTGAGAGTGTTAATGAGGACAAGGCTGGAGATCACTCTATCATGCTGATTGAGTTAGAATAACAGACTGGAAGCTTTAAAAGGAGGGTGGTGCTTGAAATTATTGTTCTTCCTCTGTTAACTATGGTTACCTGCAAGGAAACACGTGCAGCCATCATTGCTTTGCACAAAAAGGGATTCACAGGCAAGGATATTGCTGCTAGTAAGATTGCACCTAAATCAACCATTTATCGGATCATCAAGACCTTCAAGGTGAGAGGTTCAACTGTTGTGAAGAAAGCTTCAGGGCGCCCAAGAAAGTCCAGCAAGTGCCAGGACCGTCTCCTAAAGTTGATTCAGCTGCGGGATTGGGGCACCACCAGTGCAAAGCTTGCTCAGGAATGGCAGCAGGCAGGTGTGAGTGCGTCTGCACGCACAGTAAGGCGAAGACTTTTGGAGGATGGCCTGGTGTCAAGAAGGGCAGCAAAGAAGCCACTTCTCTCCAGGAAAAACATCAGGGACAGACTGCTATTCTGCAAAAAGTACAGGGATTGGACTGCTGAGGACTGGGGTAATGTCATTTTCTCTGATGAATCCCCTTTCCGATTGTTTGGGGCATCTGGAAAAAAGCTTGTCCGGAGAAGAAAAGGTGAGCGCTACCATCAGTCCTGTGTCATGCCAACAGTAAAGCATCCTGAGACCACTCATGTGTGGGGTTGCTTCTCAGCCAAGGGAGTGGGCTCACTCACAATTTACATTTCACAGAAAAACTTCATGTAATTGTCAATAAAAGCCACTGACACTTATGAAATGCTTGTGATTATACTTCAGTAACAGTAACATCTGACAAAAAGATCTAAAAACACTGAAGCAGTAGACTTTGTGAAAATTAATATTTGTGTCATTCTCAAAACTTTTGGCCACGGCTGTGGATATACGATTATCAAAAACATTTGCAGTGTACATGGTTATTGTACATGGGTACAGAATGCAAAATGTTTTCTTTGCAGGGGTGCAAAGAATGGTATGGCATTCTTAACAACATTGGAAATTCGCTCACTCATAACCCCGCATGTCTTCCTTTCAGAAAGAGTAAGTAGGAGGTTTGCAGATCTGTAGGTGCAGACCTGCGTAGATGATTTTGTGCTTTGCTGTCAGAGCTCACAGGACATGCTTTTGATCAGTTACCCAGTCCCTTGCTACAGACTGACCTATTTAATTGCCCTCAATCTTTTGACAGACACAGTAAGAATCTATGTATATGTGTTATATAAAGTAGTCATTGTGTAAATTGTGTAAAAGTTTCTGGAAAATGACTCCCTCACAAACTTTCTTGCAGTGGAATGTAGGTTCTGCAGCACTTCTATCACTCGCTGTATTAAATCCATTGTGTCAAATCCATTTCTTTGCATTTTAAAGTGTACTATAATTGCATTAAGTACATAGTTCCTAATATTCTGCCTTATTTGTAACTTACCTGGATTAAAGTGTTGGTTAAATGAATAAATATAAATGTTATTTTATAAAAAAAAAAATCTTTTTTTTCTTCATGTGTGCATAGGTAATGATTTACATTAAGGTTCCCTTAACTAACATCATTTAACACATTAGTTAAAATAAATAAATAATTAAAAATGTATTCATGGATTAATTCACAGATTAATAAATCACATTAATAAATTATTATATTAATAAATCATTTAGTAACAGTAACAAAATAAATAACACACATACACACTAACACACACACACACACATGCACACACACTAATCAGCCATAACATTAATTCCACCTGCCTAATATTGTGTAGGGCCGCCAAAACAGCGCTGACCCTTCGAGGAACGGACTCCACGAGACCTCTGAAGGTGTTCTGTGGTATCTGGCACAAAGATGTTTTAACTTGAGGTGGGGCCTCAATGGATCGGACTTGTCTGTCAGGCACATCCCACAGATGCTGTGGGAGTCAAGACCTCAAACTCTTTTTCATGTTCCTCAAACCATTCCTGAACAATTTTTGCAGTGTGACAGAACGCATTATCTTGCTGAAAGAGGTCACTGCCATTAGGGCTACTTGATCTGCAACAATGTTTAGGTAGGTGGTACATGTCAAAATAACATCCACATGAATGCCAGGACCCAAGGTTTCCCAGCAGAACATTGCCCAGAGCATCACTGGCTTGCCTTCTTCCCATAATGCATCCGGGTGCCATCTCTTCCCCAGGTAAGTGACACACACACACACACACACCCTGTTGCCGGTTCACTGGCTGTGATTCCTTAGACCACTTTTGGTAGGTACTAAGCACTGCATACTGGGAACACCCCATAAGACCTGCCATTTTGGAGATGCTCTGACCCAGTTGTTTATCCATCACAATTTGGTCCTTGTCAAAGTTGCCCATTTTTCCTGCTTCCAACACATCAACTTTGAGAACTGACAGTTCACTTGCTGCCTAATATATCTCACCCCTTGACAGGTGCCATTGTAACGAGATAATCAATGTTATTCACGTCACCTGTCAGTGGTTTTAATGTTATGGTTTTTAGTACAAACGTTATTATAGATTTTTTTATTTTATGACTTCTACATTATCAAGTCAGTACAAAAAACATTTTAGATTCCCAAACATTAGTTTTCTAGCACAAAACTAAATGTTACAGAAAAATGTTTGTATGTCATTAAAGAAAGCAGCATATTACGTAAGAGACACTTTTCAGACAAAAAAACCACAATGAAGGCTGCTGGGTTTTGCTGCTAAAATAAGAAGCGAGTGTGAAAGTCAAAGTCAAAGAAGAACTGTGACTGGTTCTGCAAGATGCTCAATAAAACTTACCAGCTCATTTCCTTATAAAACTGCACAAATTGTACCGGAGACTACCATTTTTATTTGTAGAAACATTTAATTTCATTATTTTGAAGGCATCTTTGCTCTACAGCATTTCCTTGCATGTGCCTAAAACGTTTGCACAGTACTGTATATAGTATATCTATATTCCTTACACCTTCACCTTCATTGTGTTTTTTGTCTGAAAAGTGGTCTCTTACACAATATGCTGCTTTAATGATATACAAACATTTTCCTGTAACATTTCATTTTGTGAAAAAAGAAAACCAATGTTTGGGAATCTAAAATGTTTTTTGTACTGACTTGATAATGTAGAAGTCATAAAATAAAAAAATCTATAACAAAGTTTGTACTAAAAATAATAGGGTGCCTAAAACATTTTCACAGTACTGTATATATAAGCATTAGTCTATGCAGGTGTATTTTAATATTATTCCATATTTCTCCCTAAATTGGTTACTTGCCAGTTCCCACCAACCAGCTCCCCATCATATGACGTCTACCAACTGGAGAGGCTGTAGGCTAACATGTGCTTCCAAACACATCTTTAAAATTTGCTGCTCATGCTGGGTCACAGGGCCACAGTCACAAAAAGAGTGGGAAATAAACTTTTAAAACTCATATTCCTGTTAAAATCAAATTTATTGTGTGCTAATGTAGCAGACCATGCTGTCGGTTATTTATTTACAAAAACAGTGAAAAAGTCTTTACTGCGAATGTCCCTAAAGCTCTGAATGTTGTGGTAAAGTCCTCATGTATAACACACATTAACAACACATTGATGTTAATGAGGAACTGATTGGTAAATGGTGTGTTGTTCAGTATGACAGTAATCCATATTCAGGCATCATCCAATATGTTGATTCAGAGATCGCTGCTTTGTTTAAAACAATGCACAGGGTTGGGGAAAAACAGGTTTTATTGGCCAATGAAAGATGATATCATATAGTACACACAGAAATGTCATAGGTCTTCATAACTGATATAATCAGTGTTGTGAGTAATCAGATATTAGTTAAAGATTTTGAAGCTTGCCAGTGTAGTCTGTGAATTTAGCCTTTGCATTTTATTATTATTGTTCTTTGTATATTTACTTGTTCAAAAATTTTAACATTTCGTTAAAATTCATGAATTTTGTTACATTTTGGGATGAAGTGAGACAAAATTTATAGTTATGATTTCATTTGTCATTACTGAAACATTCTTTCTTTACTGACATTCATTGCAGCAACGAATTAATTTGTAATAATCATTATTTGATTTTCTTTCATAATCACTTTGAAAATGTAATTGGGAATCTAGTTGATATCTGACTTGCAATACCTATGATAAACAAAATGTCTATAAATGTATCCTATACAGACATTAATAAAATTTATTTATAATAGTACAGACTCATCTGTGCAAAACAAAAAAACAAAAAAACAACAAAAAAAAGTATTTGTCACGATTAACAATGACAATGATAATCTGCAAAGGTCCACGTCCAAAAAAACAAAAAACAAAAACAAAAACAAAAAAACCCCACAACAACAACAACAACAAAAATACCAATAGTTGCAGAAACACCCAAGTACACATTGCTTTATTGGTATTAACCACCCTTATTTTTGGTATTTGGTATCACTTTTAATAATAATAATAATAATAATAATAATAATAATAATAATAATAATAATAATAATAATAATAATAATAATAATATTTTATATTGTACACTATGCTTTACCTGGAGTACCGCCATCCTTTTTACAGTCAGTTTAATATTGAAAAACAAACCACAAGACTTTTTTTGTATGAAGATTCAGTGCACTACATGTTCATTGAGAAATAATAAACAAATAATAAAGAAATAAAGAAAAAAATCCCAAGCACAACACAAGGTACAGCCGCCCCCCCCCAAGTACTGTGTATATATAAGCATTAGTCTATGAAGGTGTATTTCAATATAAATCCATATTATTTCTCCCTAAACTGGTTACTTGCCAGTTTCCACCAACCAGCTCTCCCCTATTATATGACTTCTACCAACTGGAGAGGCTGAAGGGTAACATATGCTTCCAAACACATCTTTAAAATTTGCTGCTCATACTGGGTAATAATAATAATAATAATAATAATATTTTATATTGTACACTAGGCTTTACCTGGAGTAACACCATCCTTTTTACAGTCAGTTTTAATATTAAAAAAGACTTCGTGCAAGAGTTTTGGTATGAAGATTCACCGCACTACATGTTCATTGAGAAACAATAAAGAAATAATAAAGAAATAAAGAAAAAAATCCCAAGCACAGCACAAGACAAAATCCCCCCCACACACAGACACCTGAACCTGATTATACTGAACATTTACTTTATATATGTAAGATTAGTTCGTTCCTCTATTGGTCTCACAGGCACGAGTTCAGGCGAACCTGGACCTTCTCGTTGTTTTCGCCTGAAATTAAAACACCTCTTCCGCAGTTCATCACTGTTCAGCAGATATACTAGTGGGTTAATGACACTGTTCAGACTTGCTAGCCCTTCGCTTACATGTCTGGCAACATACATGCTGGAATACCACGTCTTACATACTTCTGACTTTTTTGAGATGCGAGTCATCAGGTTGAGATTTCTGAAGATGTGGATGGGGATGAAGCATATGGAAAAGAGCACAGCCAGGATCACCACCAGCCTGAGGCACTTCAACTTCAGCGCGGTGTCACCGATGTCTTTCTTAGTGGCTAGAACCACAGCCATGTGGCCATAGCAGCACACGATTAACAGCAAAGGGATTACAAATCCAGTAACTGTCTGTGTAATGCTGTACATCAAGAAACGTTCAATGCTCTGGTCTGTAGTTGAGTCGTAGCATTTTAATCTTTCCTTGAATGTTTTATCAAAATACATATCAGGCAGACATTCAAGCAACACCATAATCCAGACCAGTGCAGATATTCCAATAGAATGGCACACTTTTATCCTGCCTTTTACCTTCAGAGTGTGTACAATGCCCAGATACCTGTACACACTGATGCATGTGAGAAATCCAATACTTCCATAGAGATTGACGTTGAATAGGAATCTTGTTATCTTGCAGAAAGGCTGTCCAAAGGTCCATTTTTGTCGCTGCACTTGATAGATCACTAAAAATGGCAAGGTAAGCAAGTATAAAACATCAGCAATGCATAAGTTTAAAGCAAATATTTTAATGTTTCCCAGTTTCCTCCAGTTTGTAAAAATATATTTTAGGCCCCAGCAGTTACCAAGAAGTCCAAAACTCAAAACGATAATAAATACAATGGGTGAGAAGATTCTTGGAAAGTCATAGTTAACCGAAAAGCAGTTATAAGTTATATTGGCCATCAGTTTTCAGCTCCAGGAATAGCAACTGTTTCTTGAAGGCTTTCTGAATTTTCTACACATGCATGTTTCTGCACAAGCACTCGCCCCACAGCCCCCACATAAAAACAACCCACCAAACCGGAAATTAGTTTTGCAGAAGCAGGTGCCTTGAGTAACACATAAAATGATACATGAGTACCATTAAAATTTTATGATAATATGGTATTAGCAGACACTATATGAAATAATAGCAATTACCCAGTCATGCATTAATTGTATCTGATTACCAATAATAATATTATAATTATTAATAATTATAATGACCAAGGTTGACTATGCCTTACAACTATACAACAAATGATTGTTGTATAAGCTGCTTGCTTTTGTACTACTAGTTTTGGAGCTACTACTCTTATGTACTTATTCTTTAAATCTGAAAAACTCATCTAAAACTCAGATGCTACTGAAACCAGGCAGTTGGAAATGACTGAAAAAAAGATCACACTTTTTTCTCTCTCTAAAGTTTCAGTGCTACAGATACTAACTCTGAATAAGTTAGTTCTCCTTTTAATGTCACATTCAAATCATGTAGTCTAACACTATCCTGGTGTGATCTTCATGTGCTATTTACTGGAAATACTCGAATGTGTGCATAAGAAATTAACTTTTAAAAGAGACAGGATCAAACCTCTATTTAGCAACAAAACACATTGTAACACATTTTTAAATTTTTGTTTTGCACTCCGCTATCATTTTCTGATTTCTGATATTATGACCTAGCAAATATCAATACCCCACATGACTGCACCGCCATTCCCACCTGTTATCAAACAAAAATAAATAAATAAAAATAAATAAAAAGCCATTGTACAACTAAAAAAATCAAAGAACCTACACTATATATTCAAAAATATGTGGACATCTGACCATCACATCAATATGTGGTTCTTCCCCAAACTGATGCCACAAAGTTGAAAGCACACAACCGTATAGAAAGTCTTTGTATGCAGTAGAATTACAGTTTCCCTTCACTGGTACTAAGGTGCCCAATCATGTTGCAGCATGACAATGCCCCTGTGCACAAAGTGAGCTCCATATGAAGGCATATGAAGGTTGGAGTGGAAGAACTTAAGTGTCCTGCACAGAGTCCTGACCTCAACCCCACTGAACACCTTTGGGATGAACTGGAATGCTGACTCCACTCCAGGCCTCCTCACCCAACATCAGTGCCTGACCTCACTAATACTCTAGTGGCTCAATGAGCAAATTCCCAATTCACAGCCATGCACCAAAATCTAGTGGTAAGCCTTCCCAGAAGAGTGGAGGTTATTATAACAGCAAAGGGGGACTAAATCTGGAATGGGATGTTCAAAAAGCACATATGAGTGGTCAGGTGTCCACAAACTTTTGGCCATATAGTATATTTCAACATATTTCAACATTGTCCAAGTTCAGCATTTCAAGTATTGAACTTGGACAAGCCTGTAGCAATAGTTCTTTGAAAATCTTCCGATCATTGGACTGAAAACCTAAATATATATTCATAGGCTTGGATTAATTTGGGTGCCTCAGTTCATCCCGGAGCCCTGGGCTGCAGACAATGGATAAGTTATATTTTGAGCTTTAACACATGATAATGCTGTTTGTTTAAACAGAATATTTTTTAAACACAAAACAATCGAGTAATACATTTGTTTCAAAACACTGTTTTTGCAATCCTACCCCAAAGCATCAAAGATTCACCTGTAATTCTCTGTAGGAGCATGATCATACTGTATGTTTTCTCTTTGAAAACATGAAGCATGTAACCCTATGTATTGAAAGGAGACAGTGAACATATCTTCACATCCAAAAATATCCAGCATCCTTTTTAGGTAGAATTTTTAAGTGCTACACATTTCAGGTTTTTTTTTCTGCTTCTATTACGGTCATCATTTACAAGTAGCTCATGCTTCTGCACCCAAGTTAACACTTTGGTTAAATACGAAACTTTCTATGATGCACATTGTGATCTCAGAGCACAACCTCATTATGAGAGAAAATAAAGGAAGCTTGTTTGTTTCAGACATATAATCCATAATGCTGTGAGGACACTGTAACGTCTGACGGTATCCAAACTGATTTCTGAATTAACCTGGACTTAACATAAACCACTCACCACTCAGGTGGCCGAGAGTAACCCCGAGAGGCCTTCTGCTGCCAGATGCCCTTGGAATGCAAAAGATGGGGGGAAGACACGACCCCCCCCTTTTGCAGACACACACACACACACACAGAACTTACACCCACAATAGAGAAACCTTTCATGAACCTAATGGGTGTGAACGTCTGGAAAACTTCACGATTAGGTTCATCAGCAGGGGTCAACTAAAACTCCGACCGAAGGCCTGTAAATCTCTGATCTAATCTCTGTTTACGACCACATGGATTAGCATTGGAGCCGAAAAGGCTGGAAGGAAAACGTCCTCCCTAAAGGTCACCCTGAGGTGACCAAAGACCGGTGGGAAATTAGAAGAACACCAGCCCCCTCTTCTGGACATACACACACACACATGCACACACAGTGAAAATGTCTCTTGAATGTAACATGTAATCATATGTCTAGGATAGTTATAATGTATTCATATATGCATGTGTTATGTGTTTAGATAACCTAACTATAGTGATTTTAGATAGTTTGAGCGAAAATCTAATTTTAAGTTGTCTGTAACCATGTCTAATGATCCTTCACTGTCCAAAGTATCATAATCTCCTTGAGTTTAGTATCAAAATCATTGTTTCATAATATGCCAATTAATGATGCATACTATAGGACTATAGGATGTATCATTCTATACTTTTCCACATTTCATTCTAATCCAAACTTAATACAAACCCTGCCTTGACATGCAAACCAGCTCTGGAACAGACAAAGAAAGTTCTCCCCCAGAACTTTCTCCTCTCTCTGGATTCGCCAGCAGCTCAGAGAGATGTGTACGTTGGCACTATCCATAAAAGACAGCGACACGCGTTCCTCTTCACTCTCTTCTCTCTTTTTCTCTTTATCTTTTTACTTCATCTTTAACTTCACCTTTTGGCTTCACTTTTCTCTCTCTCTCTCGTGGACTTACTCTCTTCCGCCCTCTTTTTCCGGTACTCCTCCAGACTCTTCTTTGCCTCGTTAAACCACATGGCAAATACCGCTTTCTTTCTTCTTTCTACTTTGGCGAGACCCAACTCCGTTTACCCTGACTCTGCCGACGGGGAAGATTCAGCAAACTCCTGGCTAAATCTACGAACCAAGGACCCTCGTGAACGGCATAAAACTAATGCAAGTATAAATTCTAATTGATCTATAGAGGTGTCCTTTTAAGCCAGTGCCCCTGTTGAAGGTGAATTCAATTCATTGCTGATTCTCGAGGTTTAAACTGTTGTGTGTTCTGCCATTCTGTTATTTTCATCATTTTTCCTTTTGTTTCTTTCACTTTCCCTGTATATATGTATTATTTGTTTATACCTAGTTGTGTATATCAGTAGTTTTTACGTAGTTATTAAAATCCATGGTTATCACGCTGGATCGTCTCTGTTTTTACTCATGGCAAGGTTCACTTTTAACGTTGATCTTTGCTACGTGCTGTATTTCTTTTAACTTAGAATAAACTATACTTCGTGGCCAGAAGAATAATTTATTCTTTTAGAGTAATACGAAGATTGCCCTGGTAAGTTTGGTGGACAACCAGATCAAGCTGCTTCACATTTAATTCTAAAGCTAGACTACAGTAAGTCAGTAATTAATATAACATTCCCTGTCATGGTCGATTTATATCCATAACTAATCAGAACACGCTTTGATTAGAGATATAGATATATTTCACCCATTTGAGCTAGATTCGCTACAACACATAAATTATAAACCAGTATATATATAATGTAATAAGTGCATTTACAAATATGTACAGCAAATTACAGGAGCAAAATAATGGGTCTCGCAACATAACAGTTGGTGTCTCTTTAAAAGAGGTTATACAATACTTCACCCAAGCCCTTATCTAAGTGGCTGCCTGGATATAAACTTCTCTGAAACGAGATTTACATCTTCACTGGCCTAGTAATGTTAAGCTCATCTGATAGAGAGAATGGAAAGGTACAGGAAACCATAACCTTGTTCTGTTTAGGGATTGTTGATATAATATTACAATACTTAAACAAGAAAAGTATCTTACTTCAAACACAAGTTAACATAAGTTAACTAACACAAGATGGGGGGGAAAGGGTTCCGGTGCCTGTATGAGGCGAAATATCTAAAATATGGTTCCAGGTTAAAGCTCGGAAGAAACATTTGAAATGTCAGTCTACACTGACACTGCTACTTCAGTTTTAAACATTCAAAAGTGACAATGTGTACAAGCTATGATAATTAAATTACATAGGAAGCTGTAAGCGCTCAAGACTAATAGCTGCCATCATATAAAACTAACTATGAGAGATGGGTTAAACATCTGAACAGGCTTCTCAAATCTATAGAAAAATCAAATTCTGACCACATTAAAAAGACTAACTCTATATACACAGGCTATAAGTGAAGAATCAGGCCAGTCCACTACCTTCTCGAGCAAGGCCAACAGAAATGTGTGTGATAGCAAGCTCTTTATACAAAATGACATAATTTACAGGGATGGATCAGTGACTGGTCTTATTATACAGATGCCCAGGGAGCCTGTCAACTAGGGGGCCTTTAACAAGCATAGATTTGAACTGAATGATTAGACTGATGAGCCATTACACTGTCACACAGCAGTCTGTTAACAGATCCCAAGCCGATGAATGTAAAGTCACAGAATAAGAAATCTCCTAACTGGAGAGAGATGCGGATGGAAAAAACACAGTAGTCCCACACTATGTGTGTTGATGAAAAGAAGAGAGAAGCCAATGAATGTTCATTTTGCCTAATGGGTCGGATTAAAACAAGCTCCGAACTAAAATTCGCCAAAGAAGACTCAACATGCTGTCACTGCTGGCCATTGAGTTGAGGCTTGTTAAAGAGCTGGACTTTGGTGGATTTGGTGAAAGAGTTCACAAAGAGAAAAGCAAGAAAGAAGCTAGTTGCTTAAGGTTAGACTGTCTTCTGCATAGCACCTGCTCAGTTCCTGCCCAGTGGCCCAGGATTTGCTAATCCATCCCTGGTAATAAAAAAAAATTCTGTGGTATGTGTAAAGTGCTATTCTTTCTAGGCTTCAAACTGGGCTTTGTGTGAATTAGTGCATGAGAGTCTCTATCCCCACAGAGCAAGCCTCCTGTAGGTTCCACCAGATGAATAGGGGCAGTTGTAATGACAAACACAGGACTTGATCATCATGACAGCTTGGCGGACCAGGCGGCCCCCTGGGCAGCGGAAGGTGACTGTGACAGTGCGGGTCCGATAAGGCGTGCAACATCGGCCATCAGTGCAGAGGCCACAGTAACGTGGACGGTAAAATTGTGTGCTGTAGCAGCCTTGATGGAGCAGGTGTGTGGCAACATTTGACCTGTAGCTCGGTTGGCATCTCCTTGGCCACTAATGCAGGGAAAAAAACATAGAACAGGGATTAATACATCATCAGTGTACGCTTCCTTCTCCACTGTGGATTTAATTACAACAATAAAATCACAACAATAAAAAATAAATGAGATGAAATTTTTTCCAGTACATTGGGTACAGCCCAATATCCTGGCTTTCAGTATCTTTTTCAAGTATTTCAAGTGTTAACACTGATGTTAAATAAATCATGGCTCACCACTGGTGTTTGATATGGCAAAGCCTGGCATGGTCGGATTTTACACAGCCTGATCTGTGGCTCAAGTCTGCAGGCTGCATTCTGGTTGCTCACGCGTGTGGAGATCCCTGGGCCACAGGTACGTGAGCAGGCACTCCACTCTGTGCTCTGATATATACAGTTTAAGCTGGGGCTGGCTTGATAACCAGGAAGTGCAGGCAACACTTGGGCATCACTGTAAGCTGTAACCATAATACATTTATCAGACTTACTGTATTCAACTCCTAATGCAGTAAAAGCTACTAACACAAACTGAACTGAGATCCAAAGAATAAATCAGAGATGTCTTCATCTCAAATTGAGGTGATTAACTTTAGAACTTAATTGCAATTAACTAGAAAATGTTGTAATCTCTTGATCTTGATATCTTGATAGTTTAATATGAACAAAAAGTGAAAACCTGGCAATTTGGGCTCAATTTAACCTTTTAACTCGCAGGGTCATACCTATATTCCTAACTCTTGTACACTCCCCTCTGAAAGTATTTGAACGGCAAGGCCAATTCTTTTGTTTTTGCTATACACTGAAGACATTTGGTTTTAAGATCAAAAGATAAATATGAGATGACAGATCAGAATTTCAGCTTTCATGTGATATTTACATCTAGATGTGTTAAATAACTCCCATCCATTAAACCAGCCATTTGTCAAGTGATCAGAAATATTGGAACATGTGACTGACAGATGTTTCTTGTTGCCAAGCTGTGCCCTGTTAGATTGAATGTTTAAAGAATTAATAGCTCTGAACGTCTGCTCTTGGTCTGAGCCTTGGGTTTCACCTGTGAAGAATGCAGTTGTTAAAAAGGATAAACCAACATGAAGACCAGAAAGCTGTCTATGGAAGAAAAGCAAGCAATTTTGAAGCTGAGAAAAGAGGGAAAGCCAATCAAAGCCACTGCACAAGCATTTAGCATAGCCAATACAACAATTTGGAATGTCCAGAAAAAGAAAGAAACCACTGGTGTACTGAATAACCAGACATGGAACAGGTCTGCCAAGGAAAACAACAGCAATTGAAGTCAGAAACATTGTGAGAGCCGTGAAGAAAAACCCAAAAACAACAGTCAGTGACATCACAAACAACCTTCACAGGGCAGGGGTGAAGGTATCACAATCCATCATTTGAAGAAGACATATATAGAGGCCATAACACAAGATGCAAACCACTCATCAGCAGTAAGAATCAGAAGGGTAGATTAGAATTCTAAAAGAAATACAGAGATGAGCCACAAGTTCTGGAACCAAGACTAACCTCTACCAAAGTGATGGAACGACAAAAGTGTGGAGAAAGAAAGGATCTGCTTATGATCCAAAACATACAAGCACATCGGTCAAGCAAAGTGGAGGTAGTGTCATGGCTTGTGCTTGCATGGCTGCTTCTGGAATGGGCTCGCTAATCTTTATTGATGTTGTAACTCTTCTGTAGCAGCAGAATGAATTCATGAATCTGAATTCAAGTCTGAAGCAAGGGCTAATTAGCCAAATATTGTATGTTATTTACTTTAATTTACTTTAAGACTCAGTTCATATACTTCTGCTCACCTAAAATTGGTTGGTCTGCCACCAAAGGTACAATGTTTTAAGTTGTTTAAAACATTGAGATATAAATATCAAATTCTGATCTAGGGTCTGGTCTCATATCCATCATTTGGTCTCAAGCAAAAATTACTTCAGTGTATAGCAAAAACAAAGGAATTGGTCATACTTTTGGTATAGACCACTAAAGGTAGTGGTAGCTCAGGTGGTTAAGATGTTAGACTACTTATCAGAAGATTGTGAGTTCAAACCCCAGCACTGCTAAGCTGCCAATGTGGGCCCTTGAGCAAGGCCCTTAACCCTCAACTGCTCAGTTGTATGAATGACATAAATGTAAGTTGCTCTGGATAAGGGTGTCTGATGAATGCTGTAAATGTAGCCTGTAACTACCAAGGGTGGAAAAGGAATGATAAGTTAAACTTAAGTAAAAATATAGATAATATGTCAAAATCTTACTCAAACAAAATATGAAGTATCCAGGCAAAATATAAAGTGAAATAACAAGTTAAAAAAAAACAAAACAACCAAAAAGTAAATGCAACTGCTGAAATTAAATTAATGTAATGTTTTCCTGTCCTGAAAAGTATTTTTATTTCTTATTTAAAGCTGTTAGAAGATGATTTTTATTTTAAAACAACTACTAACATTCTTCCTGAAAACATCACATAGTTTGCTAATTAAGTATTCAATGAAGAAAAATTCAAATTTGATGCATTAGATTAAAATTGGATGCTAAACTAAACCCATTCTACTGATATAGTCATTGCTTGGATGAAAGAAGTAGATAAGTTCATAATTTGTCTTAAATAAGTCTAATTAATAATGTAAGGAGTAAAGTGTAAGGGGTTTATTTTTGGAAATGTAATTAAGTATGAGTACTGTAATGTAAAGTACAAAAGTGTAAAAATAATACTTATGTACAGTATAGTACAGTATGTACAGTATAGTGCTATTTGCGTGTAGTGCAATTACTCAAACATTTTCCACCCCTGATGAATGCGTACCATTACATGAAACTAAAGTTGGTAAAAACATCATCTGATAAAAAAATAAGAATGGAAACTTTTCAACCCACAGTGGTGATAATTATCTGTTCATGTGCTAATCTTGTGCAACGATGTAAACTTCCCTGCATTGCATGCAAGAAAACTGTAAATTGTGCCACTGATGTTGGTCTGACTTGGGTGACATTGCTTAAAATTCCAGATGTCCCCATAGTGACCAGAGTTTTGCCAGCCCCCTCATGTCTGCTCCACGGCTGGCCAGTTTTCGACATTAATTGCTGGCTTGCACAAACATGAGTCTGGTTATGAATCATGGAAAGTTTCTGGAAGCAGTCACTGTTTGGGCGGTTCAGCTCATCTTGGCAAGACATTTTCAACTAAATGCTTAAGATGCCACAATAAAAAATCTCAGACTAGAATGTGACTGACCGCTCTTAGATAAACACTGCAATCGTGGTTTGTGGGATAAAAGATTTTTTTGTGGCATAAAAACATTTTATGATTCATGAAAATCCCACAGTAAGTGAGAAAGCTAACATTATTGCCAGATACTTGTGAAAATTACTGCCTTGCCAAGAAAATTACTTGCCAAGCATGGCTTGGGACATTCTCATAAGGGCCTCATGGAAGTAGCTTAAATGTAAATGATAAATTATAAATGAGATATCTTTATTAATTGTTATACCAGAGCGCCATTGAATTCTCAATTCTGATTGGTCAGAATTAGAATTAGGTGTTAATTAATTTTCTATTACAGCAAGCTACAAGGCTTTATGTTAATGTGCTTGTTCTAATACGTTATCGTTTCTATAGTAACAGCTTGCACAGAGACTTGTATGGCAGACACTCCACATAAACAGATTAAAAAAACGTGTAATCATTGATATGGTGAAGTTTTCTGTAAAACTTTTTTTTAAAAACTATACATTTTTGGAACGAGTCTCCATTGTCAGCACTTTGTAACAGGCCTTTCACAGTTCTTTTAAGTTTTTCCGGCAGAAAAGTTTTCAGGATGGAGGGCTTTGCGATTTCTTGGTGACATCTTGGTGGCATTTTTTTTCTTCTTAAGAAAAAAAAAGAGAGGCTGATGAGGCAACAACGGTTTCTAGTGGCTATAAGGTAAGTGATAATAGGAACTTGTTTTGGTGCATTAAATGTAACTATAAATGGTTAAAAAGTATGATGTTCTTTACTAAATTAAAAAATTGGTAGTGTTTGTAAATTGCTGTGGTATGAGGAATAAAAGATGTTGGGGCGAGCTGTTATAGGCAAATAATTTTCATTGGGCCACATCACATCAGACGTTGATTAGTGATTAATTTCCTATGACAGCATGATCCATCCTGTGTTATTCCTCACTTAGTGTCTTTCTAAGAAGTTAATAGTACATATAAAGATAATCTATCACTCTCCAATTCCAGCTTGTTCATTTATGAGAGTTTTTGTGAGTTAAAAACCTTAGATTTAGCATATCCCGGTGATTCTATTTCTGTTGTACTACTGTATATATTTAATGTGTACTGTCTAGTTACCCATACTGTCATGTGCATTTATGAAACTGTAGGTTTGTGCTAGACTGATACTTGTTAAGCCAGCGCCATATCACCCTGCAGTTCTCACCTGGTTTCCTATTGAATCTAAGCAGGGTTGACCCTGGCCAGTACCTAGGTGGGAGACCTCCTGGGGAAAACTAAGGTTGCTGCTGGAAGTGTTATTGGGGAAGCCAGTAGGTGGTGCTCTCCCCACTCATCTGAAAGAGCACCGTCTTTCAGATATGACATTAAACTGAGGTCCTGCCTCCCTGTGGTCAGTAAAAATCCCAGGCCAGTTCTTGGAAAGAGTAGGGGTATTGTCCTGGTAAAACTGTCCTGTTGGCCCTTGTCTATCATAGCCCCCTAAAAATCTCCATCTATAGATTTTTAGAAGAGCTATAGCTCTTCTCTCCACCTATAGCTGGTGGGTGTTCTGGTGCACTATGGCTGCCATTGCACCATACTGGTGGTGGTTGAGGAGATTTCCCCCCATACTATGTAAAGTGCTTTGAGTGTCTGGAAAAGTGCTATATAAATGTAGCTAATTATTATTACACTATTTGAACTGAATGTGTCCTGTACACAGAACCTTTTATCTTAATAGTCCATGCCACAATATTAGGCTTTATACTGTATATAAATATGGGTGAAAGGACAATAAATTGGCTTTATTTCACCTCACCTGTTTGAGCATCCTGTAGCACACTGTTGTCCAAGTTCTCACACACCCACTCCTTACAGCACTTTCCTGGCAGTTGGACCCTTTGTGGATATGGGCAGTCTGAGCTGGGCAGGCGGATATCTTCACCGCACAGGTGCACGCAGGTCACTCCTCCACCTGCACATTTGCACCGGGTGCTGCAGGATGGCTGGAACACCTCTCCATCCTGATAAGAGACGCCGTTCAGCTCACAACTCAGCTCTTCCTGACCTGAGTGTCAGAGACAAGGTGTGTTAGGATACAAAATATAGAGCAAAAAAAGGTACACAGAAAAAACATACTGATGGATGAAATGGTGAATTGCATGTGCCCAGATATGAATGTGTATTGAAGAAAAAAACACCTTCTAAGGAGCTTCTAAGTGCTAATAATGAGCACAGTGACAACCATGTTACAAAAATGAACACTAGATGTTGTACATCCATCCATTTTCTGCACCGCTTATCCTACACAGGGCTGCAGAGATCCTGGAGCCTATCCCAGGGGACACAGGGCGGGGGACACCCTGGATGGGGTGCCTACCTATCGCAGAGCACACTTACACCCACACACACACACACACACACACACACACACACTACAGACAATTTGGAAATACCAATCAGCCTACAAATCAGTCTTTGGACTGGGGGAGGAAACTGGAGTACCTGGAGGAAAGCATGCAAACTCCACACATACAGGGCAGAGGCAGGAATCAAACTCCCAAACCTTGGATGTCAGAGGCAAACATGCTAACCACTAAGCCACTGTGCCCCCGGATGTTATACATGTAATGTTATATTACATGCTATGTGTAATTATATGGCAGTATGATGCTACAACAAAATATGAAAATCTAAAATTGCAAAAATACCCTATGCTATATTGACTGTAATACCACAGGGCATTGAATTCTTAAATCTGATTGGTCAGAAGGTGTGATTAATTTTCTGTAACAGCTACTTTGACAGTAGTACTAGGGACTTTTATGACTTATGACTAATGTCTTATTAACTTTAATAGAGAGACAAAATGAAAGGCTGGTGAGGAAACAACTGTTTATAATGTAACTGTTATAATGTAAGTGATAACAGGAACTACCTTGCCGTAACTATAAATGGATAAAAACGTATGTTGTGTCTTTTTCACTCTTTAATAAATAAATTGTTACTGTTGGCAAACTGATATGGTATAAGAGGAATAAAACACCTCAGGACAGGCTGATGTAGGAATATAATCAACTTCGAGGGTGATGATTATTTTCCCATAACATCACATATCCCTTAATATAGTCCAAGATTTTTCGGATCTATTTAGCCTACTTTTAAGAATACACTGGGCATAAATTAGAGTAATTTTTTATTTTATATTATTGTTCTGATAAATAAACTACTGTAGGGAAAAGTTTATTTTAATTAATAATACATTAGTTATTTTGACAAAATAATGTAGTAGTGTATTGCTGCTATAGTGATATACTATATTTATTTTTCTATTAACTACATTTATTTTTCTATCATAATATTTTTGTTATACAGCTCAAAGAGTTTCACCCTCAGTTTCACCAGTGTAAAAGAAGCAAGAGCAAGAAAGTTGTTAAGACATTTTGAGGAGGGGCCAGTGCAGGTAAATCCTCACACAGTAGCCTTATTTGTCTTCCTCCTTGGAGCTATGCTGTTTACAAACTCTGTTTTGGATGCGCACTGAGACATGCTGTTCAGCACAAGGCAGGAAATCTCACTACTCACTGACACACTCTCCCGGATCTCCGGGGAAGCTGGCGCTGTAGTCACATTTCAGGCCATGCTGCTTGTCACACACGAGTATGTTGGTGCAGGCTTCACCCTTCTGGCGGACACACACTTGGCAGCATCCACATCCGTCCAGGACGAGAGCAACACCATCAGGGCAGGTTGGCACAGAGCTGGGACACTGGCACGGCCTGGCACACTGTTGACAGCATACCTGATGCTGTGGAGAGGAAGTGGTTTACTATTACACCATATACAGTGTCTTGATGTTGCATGCAGATGCAGCTTAAACTAGATTACCATGGACTTCTTTGAAGATATTTATCTTTCTAAGACAGATGGCAAGAAAGTCAGAGCAGCCCAATTCAGACGTTTATTGCTGAAGGGCCCAACTATCTGGACTCAGTTATTCAAAAAAAACCAAAAAAAAAAACCAAGAAAGTTTAAGGAGGCTAAAAAGTAAAAGAAAAAAAAAAGATCTTCTGAAAACCAGTTTGTAGTCTCTAGAGGCAATAAAAATATACTCTACACTAAACATGACCAAAACCTGGAACCAGACAGACTAGATCTGGTGTAAAAGATCAGAGTAAAAGTGCAACTTTGACACACTATATATGAAGCACACAACAACCTGATTCATACTTTCTGTAATCAAACTGACAATTTACAAATTACTACTAAGCAGAAATTTCAACAAAACAATAAACTATAGATAAATCACTTATATCTATAACTCAACCTTAAACATAAAAAACAACTTTCCAACATACTCAACTTCCACTGTTTAATCCCAACTGAACAAGCAGCATCAATGAATTACCTCAACACCTCAGATCTCCCAGATAGTGTAACAGGTGGAGAGAGAGCTTCTCACCTGGAAGCACACGTACAACAGTAGTGCCCATGCCAGCAGAGTGTATGTGTTTTGCACTTTTTTGTCCATCCCACTGTCCCAACGCAGTACGCTGAGCTAGTAGTGCTGCAGTTTGCTCACTGGCTGGCTCTGAGCACACTCACTTTTATAAAGTCCCCCCCCCCCCTCTGATGTCACGGCCTGTCTGTGGTGTAAACAGTGGCTGGCCAGTAATCAGAAAATGTTTCAAATTCCACATCTCTGCAGGCCAGGTCTGCTCTGCACTTCTCTTCTCCTCACAGCTACACTTAAACACCAAAAAACAAGCTGTGAAGCAAAAGCAGGCGCAGCAACGGGATTTGTTCTTGGCTGCCACAACACGTTCCTGCTAAATGAGCCTGATAAGGTGGTGAAGCTTCAAAGGATTTGTCTGATGATCAGAACTTAGCAAATGCTTATGGTTAGGTGAGGAGCAGTTGATAAGTCTTCTGGAATGTGAGTTTGAGTCAGTGTTACGCTAACGGCTAACATATTTAATCAAAAGGGAAACATTTATAAGGACTGAAAGTGAAATCAAAGAACAACAGATGTGCACACAGAAGAAATATAATTTAGTACACATGATTTCCCATCATATGGTACTAGAGCTTTACAGGAAATACAAAGCAGTTACAGTAATATTTGAGTTGTTAAAACAAGTAGAAATGACTCAGTAGGGCACACTGTTACATTCTTGAATAGCTAATATGTTAGTAAGGAACACATTAAAGTTAAATGCTAAAAAAAAAAAAAAAAAACCTCTTCCCTTTCCAGAAATCTTTTTCTTTTGAATAAAAACATTTTATTCAAATTAAGTGCTCAGGCAAATAACCATATAAAAATTCATGGTGACTGGCTAGAAACACTGGTTTAAATATAGACATAGACAGCGGAAATTCACCTTACATTAATCCAGATGGGACCCATGTGGTCTGCCAGATACAGCAAAAGTCAAGAACGTGGTCTGGTCTCAAAACTTTGGTCCTCCCAGCCCTCAGGTTTATTTTGCTGTACTTTCCAAAACTCACAAGTTTGGAATGTCCCAGAATAGTGGAGTGTTACTGTGAAGGGCAGTCTTGGCATTAGGACAACTTCATTCAAAAAGCAGACCATCCGTTGGGAAGCATTTTGTCCTCTTATTTCAGGGAACTTTTGACTCACTATTTAGTCAAAAAAAAAACAAACAAAAAAACACAAAGTTGGACAAAGAAGTTAAAACATTATTTGTCCTATACATTTCAACCCCCTGGACACATTTAGATAAATATTGACCAGAATGGACTGAAAGATGCTTTGGACCAATGTGGATGTCCATGAAGAAATTGTTGGCAATTTCAGAAAAAAAAAAAAACTTCTTAAAACACTGATCAATGCTGTATGTTTTGTCACATGAACCCAGTGAAGCCAGAGTAAATCCACACAGACACTGTGGCCACACACTCTCAGACAACCTCACCAATAGGGTGAGAGATGTTGGAATGATATAGTGTGATTCATCATAATATGACAGTCAGTAAACAGGTTGTGAATAGGAACACTTCTAGTGTATATACTTGACCCCTTCCTTTGGCATCTCATTGCAAATCTTGTGAGGATTACCTGAAGTGACGAATGAACGTTTCCGGACAGTCGCAAGCAATGAACGGTAGCTTGTTCTGTACTTCTGAAACCGTCATAACAAACTTCACATTGCTAAGACATGTCAACATTACATGGCATGAGGAAGATTCATGACCTTGTACATACAATTTGCTGTAACTTTTAAATATAAAGCACCCATAATAAACAAAGTACAATACCTGTTGTTAGGATGCATGCATACATGTTAAGTGTCTCATACAAAATACTGGCCTGTGTTTTGTTTTTGTTATTATTATTATTTATTTATTTATTTTTCTTCACATTTTCTCAGTCTCTTTCATCAACTTTATATCCTACCACACAATCAGTTCCCACAACTTCTGATTAAGAGGAGCACTTTGATTAACTGGTATGTATACTGTCACTTTGACCAGACAAAATAGAAGTCAGTCCTTTCTAGACACTAGCTCATTCACTCCTAAAGTATTATAAACAAGACTCTCGTATTGCGTGTAAGAACAGAAGAATGTGATTATCCTCATATTTGCAACACTTCTGTACCAAAGTCAATAAGGAGAGTGAATTAAAAACAGATGCCTATCCAGTCTTTTTGTCTATTCTACACCCTTATCACTTACTTATGTAGAGTGAAATCTAATGTGACAGAATGGTGAACATTTGCTTTTTCTTACACAAGGGGTCTAAGATTCCAAAAAAGTAGTGGGCTTAAACAGTAAGGTAATTCTAGTTAACGTCTGAACAAACTTGCTGTGCAAACCAGGTGATTATTGGGTTTTGGATGCATCTCTGAAAGTGTTGTGCGAGGATCACTTTCAGAGTTTTTGCATTCTTAAACTGCACACTGAGCTTCTTTGTGCTTCTGTTGGCAAATGTTTAAGTTAATGGTGGTGGTATGGTACACTTGCCAACTTTCCTGATTCTCTGTGTAATGTCACTCAGTTTTCATCATCTTCCCCTGGTGTTCTCCCCAGGACTGGAATTTCCCTTTTTATTTTCCTGTTTAAGGCCAAATTCCCAATGTTTTTTAATGATCCAAAAAGCTGCATGAGGCTAGCCAGCTAACATGATCTGATTAATAGAGGAAACCCATTTACATGCAATGTCAAAGTCAATCCACCAAAACTGGCGCTATATTTTATCTAGCAACGTCTATGAAACCCAAAATATTTGCTTTTGGAAAAATTTCTCTTCTACTGACGTCTAACGGTTGGCAAGTATCTGGTAGGGCTGCATGGCAACACTTATATTATTATATTATTGAGCTTGTGTCATAAAGTAGAGTAAGCAAAGGAAATATCTCTTCATCATTCTTATACATTTGTTTTGTTGAAATGCATTAGATACAATTAAACATAAAAGACTTCCAGGTGATTTTTTCATAAGCAGGAATTCTTTTTTTTTTTTAAAGCATTTAATCCCAGCTGTACCCCAGATGTGCACAACTATGTGGACACTCCGTCTTCCAATATGGTGAGATACTTGCCAAGCTTTAGTCGGCAACCTGATGTGCAGAGAGGAAACAGTACCGGGATTCCTCACATTCTATTAAGACATGTGAAAAGGCCCCAGAAGCGTCACAGGAAAGCCCTGGATGTGTGATTAGGACCAGTGTCTCGGGTAAGGGTCAGCTAGTGACGCAGACATGGAAATGTACCTGCTCCCTGCAGGATGGCGCACACACCCATACACCAACCTGAATTGACAGTTTTATGGACATTACATTGATGCTGTCGGAAAACATGCATGTTTTCTGTACAAGCTGTCCTCATGCCAGCCATCTAGGGTGAACTCTTCAAGGATGATTTCTTCTTCTTCTTCTTCTTCTTCTTCTTCTTCTTCTTCTTCTTCTTCTTCTTCTTTTCTTTATGTGATTGTATTAGTCTGTTCATGAATGCCTTTTGAACATTTTGTCCTTTGGTGCTACAATATGAAAAAACCCAAAATCAGGATAATTTGGAAAATTGGAATCCACAGCTCTTTGCTATTAATAAAATTTAACCATTTATATACAACATTAAAAAATCGTCAATAACTCTGAACATGTTGTAGAATTTAGTACACTTTTAGCTAAGACTGGTTTAAAAATTCACAGTACCAATCTGGCTCTCTGTGCCATTACCAACTGAATTTAATACTAGCTTTGGTTGTGAGTTCAAATCCCCTGCACCACCAAGCTGCCACTGCTGGGCCCTTGAGCAAGGCCCAGATAAATGAGATAAATGTAAGTTGCCCTGAATAAATGTAAATGATCTGTTAAAACACACAACTTTTTAAAAAATAGTTTCATGTTTGGCATTTCCTATGTATCACTTTTTCACTGGCTTGGCTCAGACAATCACCCATAAGTTGCTATGTGAGCTGTGTTGTACTTAAGTACCTGTGCTGAATTTGGTTACCCTTTTAGTGCAGATCAGTTGATCAAATGCAATCGCACAGATATCCTAATTAATATCTTGAATATATTGAAGCCACTTCTTTTCTCTAATGTCTTTTCTCTAAAGTCCCTTTTGCTGGTGGATTTAAGAGGCAAAATCATGTCTATTTTTATTTATTAACCCACAGTAATGTTTTCTTGTTGGTTTAGATTTAGCATACATTTCTTCCCTGTTATACAACTAAAATCCACTATCTTTTAGGGCAAATCCCAAATGACTTCCTATCGTTCCTATCTTTCCTATCTTCCCATTTTCTATGTGCCCTGTATAGAATATAAGGCAATGCAGCTGAACCCCATACCTAAGGAAAGAAAATTTGAGATTCAGTCTAAAGATAAAGATTATAGATGCACTAAAGATTAAAGTATTAGCACACACACATTTTATTTTATTTTTTTAGACAAATGCAGCATCAAATGAGAGATGTTTGGTCACTACCCAATAATGCCCAGAGAACTTCTCCTACTTTAATAAATAGTATATTTTGTGGTGGGTTTCGATTTGTCTCGCTCTCTCTTACTCTCTCTTTCTCTCTCTCTCTGGCACAGGAAAATGTGATTCAGTCTAACTGAGATAGAGCAACCTTTGACCACACATTGTGATTCAAGATGACTGATCTTCAAACCAGTTATGAAGTCAGAGTTTCGGGAGTTCATCATTATTATTAAGTAAAAGATTCTGGGTGTTCAATAGAGATTATGAAGTCAGAGATTCTGGGGGTACATGTGTAATATCTTTTGATTTTGAACTTATAAATATTAACTAAATAGTATGCATTCATAAACATACACAAACATGTTGAAAAAACAAAGTTGATAACGAAAAAATATTTGGACACGACAAACTAACAACATTAGTACTTTGTTGCAAAGCTGTTGTTGCCAGTTTGAGTCCTCTACAAAAGTAAGTGATTAGGTTTTTTTTTTTTTTTTTTTTTTTTGTGCAGCATTGTGGATCAATTTTGGCCCACCATTCTTGGCAAATCATCTTCAATTTTTCAATGTTATGAGGGTCCCTCTGAGAGACTCATAATTTCAAAATCCTCAATACATTTTCATTGGTATTCAAGTAAGGAGGTTGGATAGGCCATGATGTGTAATCCTTCAGTGTAATTTCCTTCATGATGTACCATTTGTAGAGAGGCGGTCCCATTCTTCTACTGCACCACTGAAAATTTCTTGCCTCCCTTCCTAATGTTGGCATGCCACCCTAACAAAACAATCTCCAGAATACAGTACATCCAGAGTTCTCATTCACACTAAACTTTCTGCTCACATTTTACCCACTCTCTTTAAGTTGCACTGGTTATCCAGCTCCTACCATATTCAATACAAAACCCACCTTCTCACCTACAAAGCCTATACCTATACCCTAGGTTATCTGATTGAACTGTTACTTCCAAATACCCCCACCTATGTGTTAAGGTCATCTGGCTCCAGTTTACTCCAGTTGACTTTCCTCCATGGGCAGCAGGTACTTCAATGTTGGTTCACCCAAGTTATGGAATTCACTTACACCGGGCCTTTGAGAAATCTCCCCCCTTTTCCTGCTTCAAAACACAACTAAAAACCTCTTCACTTAGTGCTATCACTCCTCGATTGTAACTGAGTAGCTCCAGCCCCTTTCGCATAATACTTTTCACTACCTCATGCTGCACCTCATTCTGTTAATTGTCCTGTGATTCTTCTGATTCTTTACATTTGTGGAATATGTTTGTGAATAGTTATATTATGATGCTGATGTAAAGCAAGCATGGGTGAAAGGCACTAGATAAGTAATATATTATTATTATTATTATTATTATTATTATTATTATTATTATTATTATTATTATTATTATTATTATGGGGCCAAGCACCGAAGGTGAGTAGGCACCCTACTGTTATTCTAACTTTTCTACTTCTTCTGCTTCTTCTGGCTAGGGTGTCTATGGCAGCCCATAGTACTGTCAACTACAACTGTAAAAAGTTGTGAAATTTGGCACACTGATTTAGGAGGGTCTAAGGAACATTCTGACCAAATTTGGGCCAAGTGCTGCCAATGCTCTACCACTACCATCGAGTCAAATTTGGGCCTAATTTGGAAGTATGTTTATGGTTTATGGAAGTATGTTTATGTTTACTTTTGAACTGTGTGTCCAAAATTTAAAAGCCAGGCATCCCTGGATTCCTTGGGCTGAGATGAGTTCAACATAGCCTATGACATCAATTTCCACCTAATTAGATTTTCCACCATCTTGGATTATTTCAAAAACGTTTTTTTTGCTACTCTTCCTACAAATTTTGTCCAATCATCACCAAATTTGGCACACATCATCTTTAGAGTAATCCTCACAAAAAAAAAATAATAAAATAAATTTTAATAATCTAAATGGTTTGCCCGTGATGGGCCAACAAATCTGATGGTGAAGCCACCCAACAGGATATGAGGCTGTATCTCAGCAACAACTTTGCGCACCAACACAAAACATGGTAGCCATCTTCAGGACTGTGACCTGAGGCCATGCAACAAATTTCGTGACAGTGCCACCTACTGGTCAAAAGTTACAATAACATGATAAAAATGCTTACATCTGCTTACATACAAGTGCCATTTTTGCTACTCCTCCTCCAAATTTTGTCCAATCTTCACCAAATTTGGCTCACATCATCTTGAGACCCATCTGAACAAATGTTATCAATACAATCATGTGTAGGAACAGAGATGATTGCAATGTAGTGCATTTCTTACTGTTTTTTGTATAACGTCCTGTTACTTTCCTATGTCCTGCTGCTTTCAAGTTATCCTGCTACTCTTTTTGAGTGACTGTCTGCTTCTGTCTTACTTTCTTTATCATTAGTCTGAGAGTGCACTGTGAAATCTTGTGTAGCGTACCTGTCTCAGGATGATTAGTTGTGGTTCCATCTGCATATTATTGAACTAATTGTACTGACAGGGATATTTAAGTTCTTTGCTCTTTGCTTTGGCCCTAAATCTTTTTGCATTTGAGTGTTTAATAAAGTTGTCCTTGAGAACTTTAGGAAGGTCCTTAACTTTCACCATGATTGCTACGTGTTTCATGAAATCTTCTCAAACAAACACGAGGTGCAATTTGCTCAAGAATGGGTTTTTTGGGGGGTTTTTTTGCAGCATATTTAGAACTTGATTTATTTTTATTTAGCGTTTACATATACTGCATAGTGTATTTTTATATAGTATACAAATGCATTTTCTCTAACAATTTTGTTTTTTTAAACATATGTATCTTTGTTTTAATCTTATGAATACATACTCTTTTGTTCGTATTTGTAAGTACAAAGTCAAAATACATTGTGTTTGTAATATATGAACTATGCATCGATATATGAACTGGAAATATATTAAATAACAAAAACAAAAGTGTCTGAATACTTATTTCCCCTCACTGTAATTACAAGTTTGATTACAAGTAAACATTCTTGTAATCATATGCATGAAGATATATGTAATCATATGCATGAAAATAATTCGAAGCATAACCTGAAAAGAAACTAAACAAATTGGTGTCTATTTGTCTTATAGAAAGAGCACAATCCATAATCCATTTTTGCAAGTATTTGAGAAAGGTGTGAATTGGCCATAAGAACGGACACAAATGTTTAACCCAGTTTCCAGAAGTCAGTGAGTTATTGCCTACTACTGCATAGGTGGAGCAAAAAAAAACTTTTAAATTGTACTCATCTATTTTTAATTGGTGACTGCATTACCAAAATGACATTATGATTTTCCGTTCTAAATTGTTGTTTCTGCATGACTCATTATTTCTGTTTGGGTTTGTGGGACTCAGAGTAAAAATAGATTTATGGGAATTTAACTTGAACTATTTAAAATAGCCTGAAGTCTTAAAAAACAACACACAAAGCAAACACAAATTATTGTCCTTTTCTAAACCTTAAAATAAAAGAGAATAAATAAACATAGAACAAGAGCTGTATTCAGTGTGCAGCCATTTCCTAACATGTGGCAGGAGTGTCAATATTTTGAACCGAGGATGTGCACTCAGCAAGTGAACAAGCACTTCTGAGACATAGTGGGGTCAGGAGCTTTCTGCCTGAAGCATAGCAAATGAATGGGATAAAATATTAACAGCTAAGAATTGGCCATACATTTCAAACATAGTAAGATGAAAGACTTCCATATTTTCAGAAGTTGACATTAAATTGCATGTAACTCTTCAGTGGCAGTTATTAAAATGTTGGGTTAGAATGTTTTAGATTTTAGATTTTATGCTATAGGGTATGCTACCCTGTTTGTAAAATAATCCAGTGACCTTCTGCACCTTAATATAACATTTTTGTTATTGAATCTATGGAACTATATGGAATTTTCTGCAAAAGAAATAGACATTTCAGCAAATTCCCACAAGTATGCACGTAAATGATCGTCGATAAAACACCATTTGATTTGGCGAGCTATTTTTGAACTCCAGGTTCCAGCGGAGGGCAAGGGCAACAAGCAAAAGGCTGGGAGACAGTGGTGGCAGCAGGGAAAACCACACACTAAGGGGAAAAAGACATAAATAAATGACCGCTGGAAAAACTAATGTTTTCACATCTGCTCAAAAGCTTTCAAATCTATGCCCTCGCAACACAGGGAGCACGTTTCTCATCACCTACCACATTCTTGACACCTATTAGAGCACTTTCATGTATGACACATTTAGTAGGATGTTTTTGTTGGTTGTGCAGTAGAAACAGGCTTGTGTAGGTTTCATGCCCACTATGTCATTTCCAAGCTAAACATAAAACTTGCTTTATCCAGTGCTCTGGAATAGGAGCTCTAGGAGATTTGAGATCACATCTGTAATGAAAGCTACAATACCTTCTTGTTAATGAGACACATCCAACTCTGTGCATTACGCATTCATTATTTTTCAGTGGCAGAAAAGGAGGAAAATTGTACTATTTAGAATTTGGTAGCTTATGGTGCTCTGGTTTTAATCACCAGTGAGTCGCATATAACAACATCAGGTATATTCAAATACAGTTGCAATCAAAATTATTCAACCCCCATTGCAAATCAGGTTTATTGTCAAAATTTACAGAATTTCAGCTGTTTGCAATGAACAAATCAAATAAAAGCAATTGAAATAGTTCAACACAATGAATGCTTCAAGCGGTTTCCCCAAATTCAACTGAAAATGCAACTTATAATGACTTCTCCAGTTTCAAAATTATTCAACCCCTTCATGGCAAGCATCTTTAGTACTTAGTAGAGCACCCTTTTGCTGTTATGACCTGCTGCAAATGAGATGCATAGCCAGACACCAGCTTTTGGCAGTGTTCCTGAGGAATCTTAGCCCGTTCTTCATTAGCGTTGGCCTCCAGTTCAGTAATATTATTGGGTTTGCATGTTCTTCAAATCCCACCAGAGATTTTCTATGGGGTTCAAGTCCGGTGACCTTGATGGCCCTGTAGAATCTTCCAGGACTTCATCTGCAACCAAGCCTTGGTGGAATTTGAGGTATGCTTGGGATCATTGTCCTGTTGGAAGGGCCAATGACGCCCAAGCTTCAGCTTCCTCACAGACGGCATGACGTTTTGTCCTAGTATTTCCTGATACATCTTGCCTTCCATACGCTGCAGGTTTCCAGTGCCAGAGGATGCAAAGCAGCCCCAGAGCATCACTGAGCCACCACCATGCTTGACTGTGGACAGAGTGTTCTTTCTTCATTCTTCTTTCTCCAGACATACCACTGATCCATTGTGCCAAAAAGTTCCAGTTTTGTTTCATCGCTCCACAGAACAGAATCCTAAAACTTCTGTGGCTTATTTATATGAATTTGAGGCTACTTTTCTTGTGCTTTTGGGTTAGTAGTGGTGTACATCTTGGTGCCAGTTCAGGTATTTCATGTGTTCCAGCTCAAGCACACCTGGTGCAACCAATGAAGTCCTTGATTAGTTGCATCAGGGGTGCTTGAGACAACACCTGTTTTGCATATTTGTGCTGTTGTGAGGGATTCTATTCAGGGGGTTGAATAATTTTGAGACTGGAGAAGTCATTATAAGTTGCATTTTCAGTTGCATTAGGAGAAAACACAAAGCATTCATTGGGTTGAGCTATTTCAATTGCTTATGTTTGATTTGTTCATTGCAAACAGATGAAAGTGTGTAAATTTTGACAATAAACCTGATTTTCAATGGGGGGTTGAATAATTTTGATTGCATCTGTATATGCTATTATCTTTTAACATATACCTTCAAGTGTTCAACTTATTCTATAAATAATAATTAGCTACATTTATATAGTGCTTTTCTAGACACTCAAAACACTTTACATAGTATAGGGGGAAATTTCCTCAAACACCACCAGTGTGTATCCACCTGGATGATGTGACAGCAGCCATAGTGCACCAGAACACACCATAACACCATAACACCACAGGATAATACATGTAAACTGTTTTTGTTCTCTTTACTTTTGCCACATCTGTCTGTTTACCAAGAAGAGTGTTGATCGAGTTTTTTTTTAAAGATATGTCTGAATTACAAAATGTACACAATTTAACAAAACAGCTTTAAGAGTTATCGGCTTGACAAGATCTAAAACTTTTAGCTTGTCTGCTTGATGCTTTCAGTCCAATAACCTACTGAACTCTATACAGTAAAAAACAAGCCGAACAGAATAAGCAAACTATTACAGTTTAAGCAAGAGGACGAAAATCTTAAACATAACAATCAGCATGAGGACTTCATTGATAACAGCACACAACAGCAACCAACAAACATAGCTAACATTGGTGGAGAGGAGAGTGATGTTGCCAATTAACAGATGGAGATTATTAGGGGGCCATGGTTGTTAAGGTCCAATGGGGGAATTTTGCCAGGACACCAGGTTTATACCCCTACTCTTTATGAGAAGGATCCTGGGATTTTTAATGACCACAGAGAGTCAGGACCTCAGTTTAAAATCTTATCCAAAAGACGGTGCTCCTTTTACAGTATAGTGTCCCCGTCACTATACTGGGGCATTAGGGCCCACACAGACTACAGGGAGAGCACCACCTGCTGGCCTCCCTAATACCACTTCCAGCAGCAACCATAGTTTTATCCCAGGAGGTCTCCTATTCAGGTACTTGCCTGGCTCAACGCTTCTTAGCCTCAGTGTGAAACCAGGCGAGAACTGCAGGGTGATACAGCTCTGAAAGCTGAAAGATCATTGAGATCATTGAGATTACTGAGGATGGTATCACTTAAAAACCATAAAGATGGCTTTGGACCTCAATTCATATGAACAGTTATGCTATGATGGCTAGGAGTGCAATTGCCACAAACAGTTTGGCACTCAAATCTGCATCAGTGAACAGTGGTGAAGTTCAACAAAACAGACTTTATATAAAAACTGTAATGAATTGTCATGGTTTCACAACTGCTATTTGAGTATACCATGTAGTATTGGTACATTTATAGAAGGGATTTATTTATTTATAATTGCACTAGCTGGTGTTACCCAGATGAGGAACGGTTCCCTTTTAAGTCTGGTTCTTCTCAAGGTTTCTTCCTCATATCGTCTCAGGGAGTTTTTCCTTGCCACCCTCACCTCTGGCTTGCTCATTGGGGATAAATTCATAAATTTAAAGTCTATGTCCTGAATTTATATATTTCTGTAAAGCTGCTTTGGGACAATCTCCACTGTTAAAAGCGCTATACGAATAAACTGAACTTGAACTTGAACTCTGGCATCATCTGCTATGATATGTATCATCAATTATACCATGACGCACGCACACGCACATGCACACATGCACCCACACACACACTCATTTACACCCACGAGCACTTTTGTATAATCAATACACCCACATGCGTCTATTTTGGGGAGGGGAAGAAACCAAAGAAACCACAGAAAGCCCAGACAGACATGGGGTAAACAAGTGAAACTGCCTACTGCACCCTAGTGCCACCCACCTGCAAGTTTTAAATGAAATCTGAAAACACATTAACCTATATTTATCCCTTTACCTTTGTGTTCTATTGCATCTATGCGTACATGAAAACTTCACTTCTGCTGCAATGCTGGCATCTAGTGGCTACAACTTAAAGTCACATGCCATGCCTGCAAAGATGCTGGTTGGTGCTGCACTAACTATTTGCCGGTCACTGACTATGTTTACATGCACATCAAAATTCCAATATTAATCTGAATTATATATATATATATATATATATATATATATATATATATATATATATATATATATATATATATATATATGCTCTTCCGCAAGGAATTGTAGGTGCTAACAGATGCTTAGCCCAAGGCTAGGTATTTAGGAATGGCAACTCAGGCATAATTACAACATCCATGTATACAGGAAGATTTCGATGCCTGTACGCACATAAACATCATATTCAGTATATGGCTGTAATCCAAATATAGACCATACACAGAATTTGGTGTGCATGTAAACGTGGTCACTCAGAAATGCTGCTATATGAGTAATATGAAACAATGCATTTGTAAGACACCAAGGAAGGCATGAAAATGCCTTGTACTGATGACTGAATAGATGCAGGTCTACACCAAAAAAATAAATAAATAAAATTAAAAATTTGAGCTTGCATAACAACAAAAAAATATCTTAGTACCAATTTACTTGCCACAAGCCATTCTTTCTTGTTTACTCAACTAAATAGTGAAATAGTGAGTTATTTCATTGATCTGACTGGCATTTGTTGTCAGCACTAAATGAAATATTTAGTTGAAATAACATCATATATATTTATTGTACTAGAAAGCTAAAAGTTGCAACTAATCTTGAGTAAAACTGTGAGTTGTTTATTTTATTATATATATATATATATATATATATATATATATATATATATATATATATATATATATATATATATATATATATATATATATATACACACACACACACACACACACACACACACACACACACACACACACACACACACACACACACACACACAGTGGGGGGAAAAAAGCATTTGATCCCCTGCTGATTTTGTTCGTTTGCCCACTGACAAAGAAATGATCAGTCTATAATTTTAATGGTAGGTGTATTTTAACAGTGAGAGACAGAATAACAACAAAAACATCCAGAAAAATGCATTTCAAAAAAGTTATAAATTGATTTGCATTTTAATGAGGGAAATAAGTATTTGACCCCTTCGACTTAGTACTTGGTGGCAAAACCCTTGTTGGCAATCACAGAGGTCTGGGAATCACATTTCTTATAGTTGGCCACCAGGTTTGCACACATCTCAGGAGGGATTTTGTCCCACTCCTCTTTGCAGATCCTATCCAAGTCATTAAGGTCATTTTCAATGCCCTGGCTGAGGGAAGGAGGTTCTCACCCAAGATTTGACAGTACATGGCCCCGTCCATCGTCCCTTTGATGCGGTGCAGTTGCCCTGTCCCCTTAGCAGAAAAACACCCCCAAAGCATAATGTTCCCACCTCCATGTTTGACGGTGGGGATGGTGTTATGACTTGGGGTCATAGGCAGCATTCCTCCTCCTCCAAACACGGCGAGTTGAGTTGATGCCAAAGAGATCTGACCACACCTGACCACAACACTTTCACCCAGTTCTCCTCTGAATCATTCAGGCAAACTTCAGATGGGCCTGTACATGTGCTTTCTTGAGCAGGGGGACCTTGCGGGTGCTGCAGGATTTCAGTCCTTCACGGCGTAGTGTGTTACCAATTGTTTTCTTGGTGACTATGGTCCCAGCTACCTTGAGAGCATTAACAAGATCCTCCTATGTAGTTCTGGGCTGATTCCTCACCGTTCTCATGATCATTGAAACTCCACGAGGTGAGATCTTGCATGGAGCCCCAGACCGAGGGAGACTGACAGTTTCTTCCATTTGCGAATAATCGCACCAACTGTTGTCACCTTCTCACCAAGATGCTTGGCGATGGTCTTGTAGCCCGTTCCAGCCTTGTGTAGGTCTAATATCTTGTCCCTGACATCCTTGGACAGCTCTTTGGTCTTGGCCATGGTGGAGAGTTTGGAATCTGATTGATTGATTGCTTCTGTGGACAGGTGTCTTTTTACAGGTAACAAACTGAGATTAGACTAATCTCAGCTCATTACCTGTGTAAAAGACACCTGGGAGCCAGAAATCTTGCTGATTTATAGGGGATCAAATACTTATTTCACTCATTAAAATGCAAATCAATTTATAACTTTTTTTGAAATGCGTTTTCTGGATTTTTTTGTTGTTATTCTGTCTCTCACTGTTAAAATACACCTACCATTAAAATTATAGACTGATCATTTCTTTGTCAGTGGGCGAACGAACAAAATCAGCAGGGGATCAAATACTTTTTCCCCCCACTGTGTGTGTGTGTGTGTGTGTGTGTGTGTGTGTGTGTGTGTGTGTGTGTATGTATGTATATATATAGATATATATATTTATATATGTATATATATATATATATATATATATATATATATATATATATATATATATATATATATATATATATATATATATATATATATATATATATATATATATATACACACACATATATACAGTATCTCACAAAAGTGAGTACAGCCCTCACATTTTTGTAAATATTTTAATATATCTTTTCATGGGACAACACTGAAGAAATGACACTTTGCTACAATGTAAAGTAGTGAGTGTACAGCTTGTAAAACAGTGTAAATTTGCTTTCCCCTCAATATAACTCAACACACAGCCATTAATGTCTAAACCGCTGGCAACAAAAGTGAGTACACCCCTAAGTGAAAATGTCCAAATTGGGCCCAAAGTGTCAATATTTTGTGTGGCCACCATTATTTTCCAGCACTGCCTTAACCCTGTTGGGCATGGAGTTCACCAGAGCTTCACAGGTTGCCACTGGAGTCCTCTTCCACTCCTCCATGACGACATCACAGAGCTGGTGGATGTTAGAGACCTTGTGCTCCTCCACCTTCCGTTTGAGGATGCCCCACAGATACTCAATAGGGTTTAGGTCTGGACACATGCTTGGCCAGTCCATCACCTTTACCCTCAGCTTCTTTAGCAAGGCAGTGGTCGTCTTGGAGGTGTGTTTGGGGTCGTTATCATGTTGGAATACTGCCCTGCGGCCCAGATTCCGAAGGGAGGGGATCATGCTCTGTTTCAGTATGTCACAGTACATGTCACAGTACACTCACCACTGCCGGCAGCACTCATGCAGCCCCAGACCATGACACTCCCACCACCATGCTTGACTGTAGGCAAGACACACTTGTCTTTGTACTCCTCACCTGGTTGCCGCCACACACGCTTGACACCATCTGAACCAAATAAGTTTATCTTGGCCTCATCAGACCACAGGACATGGTTCCAGTAATCCATGCCCTTTGTCTGCTTGTCTTCAGCAAACTGTTTGCGGGCTTTCTTGTGCATCATCTTTAGAAGAGACTTCCTTGTGGGACGACAGCCATGCAGACCAATTTGATGCAGTGTGCGGTGTATGGTCTGAGCACTGACAGGCTGACCCACCACCCCTTCAACCTCTGCAGCGATGCTGGCAGCACTCATGAGTCTATTCTGCAAAGCCAACCTCTGGATATGATGCTGAGCACGAGCACTCAACTTCTTTGGTCGACCATGGTGAGGCCTGTTCTGAGTGGAACCTGTCCTGTTAAACCGCTGTATGGTCTACTGTACATTGTAGCAAAGTGTCATTTCTCCAGTGTTGTCCCATGAAAGGATATATAATTTTTTTTTTTTTAATGTGAGGGGTGTACTCACTTTTGTGATATATATATATATATATATATATATATATATATATATATATATATATATATATATATATATATATATATATATATATATATATATATATATATATATATATATATATATATATAGTGAAAGAAGACATTCAGTAACCCTTAAATTGTTTTTTGCTTAACAAAATATATTGAAGTCAAATAATATTCAAAATATAAAAATTATTGGAAATCAGTACTAAACAATATTACATTTTATTGTTAAACTAAATGTGCACAGTTAGCATCAGGCTCTACAATAAAACAGCTAATCTGCTTAAAAGAGAAATTATAATATAAAGCAACATGAGCTTTATTTCACTAAACTCATAGTCTTTGAATGTATCAAATAAATTTGATCAAATATACATTAAGGTATAGATTTCATTCATTTCAGTAAGATTTAATACGATTTGTGTTGAGTTAATACAAATAAGGTGTGTTGAGATAATGTGTTGCATAGGTTGATTTATACTTCTTAAGCATATTTAGGTAGTGTCACAGAGAAGGGGTTTGTGGGTAACCAGAGCTCAGAGGGGGGCCTAAATGTCACATTTGTCGTGTTCTTTTTAGGTGTGAGAGTATGTTACACAATCTGCGCCTTCAAACAATTTGCAACTTTCAAATAACTTAATACAGTGTTTTCTAGCGGTTGTACTAAACTACGCAGCATTGAACGTCATATTTAAACAAAATGCGCTGAACATTTTACACCATATTGTGGTGTAACTGCAGTAACAGTGTATTTATAGGAGATGAATATTTAAGTGGTGGATTACAGTGGAGCAGACACTGATTGGGTTGCGCACCAGGAACCATGAGCCATCCGCTGTCTTTAAGAATGGCAATAATTCTGGTGACGAGTGGAGACAATTTTTTTCTGTCTTCCCAGTACTTCACTGGCAACAGTTTCTAGGCTATAAATATGCAAGTCCTTCATTCCTTCCTACATTCATTCATTCATGCATTCAGGGTCAACCCTGGGATAGAATTAACTGTAGATATTTTAAACTGCAACAGCATGCATTAAGATGTAGGCAAAAACTAATATGAGAGGTGTTTTTCGGATCGAGAAGACCAAATTGTGGCATGGTGGATCTAATTACAGAACTATAGCCTTTCTTTCTTTGGAGCATCTGGTATAAGCAGCATCTGGTGCTCATATCCACCAGCTAATATCCAGAGGAAGCCTAAGCTGGAAAGTATATTGAAAGTGTGTATAATTTGTTCATTTGCTATAGACATTTCATGGCAAAATAATAATAATAATAATAATAATAATTTTTTTTTTAATGAATCTCTAATGGCCTGTTACTTTAGGAGTACTGAGTGACATGTTGTGATATAGCTGAGTGTTTAAATATATTACATGGAACCTGGTAGCCTAATGTAACAGGTTGCATTGTCCTGCTCTGTGAATGTGTTTAAATATTTTAACGTTTTTAAACGGTCCTTTTTATTCTGTTATGCTGTTGCAGTGGCTCTTCCTGCACGCGCACACTGAGGTGTTTCCTCACTGAGCTGTTGTTGTCTCTCAAAATATCTTAATAAGATTAAAGTTTAATCTCCTGTCTCGCTGGTTGTTGACTAGACTACAACTCAAACTTAAATTAGTCTCCAGTCCCGTCCTAAACAAGTGAAATATGTCGCTTTTAGTTGGTTCAGCAGATCAAACAATGTCGGCGACCATGAAGAGGCGTGGCTCAAAACGAGCCACTTGCTTTCCACGTGACCTCGACAGCATGAGCTATTCAAGCCCTAACGTGCTTTCTATTCACTCACAGACAGCATGCAAATAGAGTTGCCAGTTCCACGATTGTCCCTCTAACCAAAACTACCTTCGTTGCATGATCTGATACATACACACACATACTGAACTGAACACCATCCCGCACATTTCTGTACTGACTACCTGTACTTTTGCTGCTAACTTATATAAAAAATATCATATTTAATTTCTTGTCACTATTATACTCTTTACCTGGCTGTCCATATATGGTATAAGCTAATCTGCTGTATACTGTGTCATAGTATGTTATGTTTACATTTACTGCATTTTTATTATTATTATATTGGTATTCTTTTTGCACTACCTGTTATATCTGACACTTTCACACTGGAACTGTGTACTGGTCGGTGCTACACTATCACTTACTGTGCCCATTGTCCTGTTTAGTAGTACTGTACTATCTAAAACCATTTTGAGGAGGAAAGTACACATCACTTATCACAGTTAACTGGCTCGATTATGGCTAACAAAAGACGAACACTGAGGCATCCATGTTTATTTAATTTTTTTTTATTCCACTTTGCACTTCAAATGTGTCCAGGTAAAAAAAACCCAAAAAAAAACAAACCAAAAAACGATTCCCACCTGTGAATTACCATATTTGTGCAATTGAGCGGGACACAACCTAACACTTTTTGTTTTCTCAAGTTTGTGGAAAAATACTTAGGGTTCAAAGCATTTTTCTTTTTCACATTAATTTTTACAAATGTCTGGTACAAATATTTGGTCTTGTTTTATGAATAAAACATATACTTTTTTCATTATTTAACAGTAAAGAAGAGAAGTGAAATATTAGAACATGTCCCATTGGTGGGGCATGTTGTAACATGACCATATGACAGCTTAAAATCCCCCTCTAACAATTTAATCTGATTTAATTAAAAAACATATAAGATAAGCTAAGATATTATGTCAGCAAAACACTTCTTAACTTACAAAATCATAAAATCATATGAAATAATGTCAATTTATATACAGCAAATTTTAATGCTTGACAATGAACACAGAACAAAGCCAACATAATGAAGGCACAGAGATAACACACACACAGGCACACCCCTGTCTCTCTTCCTTGGCCTAGTTCTTATGCTGCAGTAAATAAAATCATAAAAGGGAATTGTGTGAATTTACATGGATAACTGCACAGAATAGCGTAGTTTCTTGTAACAGCGGCGCAAGTTTTAACACAGCGTTACAACATGCCCCTTGTGCGCAACTGAGTTTCGGACCTGGCTATTCAATTCTGCAGGCTATATAAGCATTTAGGGCCTGTGTTGGATTATAACTGACAGAGCAAAGATTAAAATGATACTAAATTCGACTCATTTTAAAGTAACACTAAACACAGAGCGTTTGAATTTTGGTGAAATTATTATTATTATTTTTTTTTTTTACACACATTATTGGTATGCCAGTAAAGACAGGAAGTTTGGTCATACCAGTGTACATGGAAACTACTAAATAATGTCTGTTAGAACGTTCCCCTTAGGTTGTGCCCTGCTCTCCCCTATTGTAATATTTAAATGTAATTTTAAAAAATGTATAGTAATATTTAAATGTAACAGTGGTACAAGACATTGTCAATAATAGTCATAGTGGTGGGCCCTAAAATGCGTGTATAGGGTTTGGAAGAGATATATATTTTAAACAATATGCATAGAATTGTATTTGGGCTGATTAGAAATCTCTATTGTGGTGCATTTATCGCACGTCTGGCAACAATGCCTGTAACGCCCGTTCTGGTTAGATAGGCTGAATGTTCAGGCTCAGCGCGTGCGGCTGAGCGAAGTCGGCAAGTTCGTTTCGGTTTGTCTCACGAGTTAGTAAATTGGTCGCTTGATTGAGTACCATGGCGGAAAATTGTGTGAACGGCGAAAAAGCTACATTTGACAAACCTAAGGTGAGTTCATTTGCTTCTTTTCCGTCAGGGTGTATGTAATAAGAAGTGTTTCCGTGTGGACGTGAATGTTTGCGTTTGGTGATACTTTGTTTCCGGCACCTGATCCAGCACTTAGTCAGTTGATTTCTACTAGTATTACTACTTCTTCTTCTTCTTCTTCTTCTTCATTACTATTATTATTATTATTATTAGTAGTAGTAGTAGTAGTAGTAGTAGTAGTAGTAGTAGGCTAGTAGTAGTAGTAGTAGTAGTGTTAATAATAATGATGATGATGATGATGATGATTGTTGTAGTAGTAGTTGAAGCGACAAAATAATAATGATAGCATATACAGTGTCCTCCATTAATATTGGCACCCTTGGTGAATATGAGCAAAGAAGGCTGTGAAAAATTGTCTTTATTGTTTAACCTTTTGATATTTTGTTCAACAAATTCACAAAAATACTCTGCTCTCGTGGACATCAAACAATTGCAGACACAACACAGGTTTATCCCCCCCAAAAAAATCTTTGTTAAATATAGGTGTGCAACAATTATTGGCACCACTATGAATTCATATGAGAAAAATATATTTGAAGTATATTCCCATTGATATTTAACTTTTTTGTTTAGTACACCTGGGTGACTAGGAACAGGAACTTGTTCAACCATGACTTCCTGTTTCACAGGGGTATAAATATGAGGTAACACATTGACTAAGGGCCTTTCCTAACAATGAGTAAGACCAAGGAATATAGCTGTGATGTGCGGCAAAAGGTTGTTGAGCTTCACAAAATGGGAAGTGGATATAAGAAAATAGCACAAGCATTGAAAATGCCCATTTCCACCATCAGGGCAATAATTAAGAAGTTCCAGTCAACTGGAAATGTTATGAATCAACCTGGAATTGGACGTGTGTCTATATTGTCTCAACGCACTGTGAAGAGGATGGTTCGAGTGGCCAAAAATCTCCAAGGATCACAGCTGGAAAATTGCAGAAGTTAGTTGCGTCTTGGGGTCAGAAAGTCTCCAAAACTACAATCTGAAGTCACTTACATCACCACAAGATGTTTGGAAGGGTTTCAAGAAAAAAAAGCCTCTACTCTCATCCAAAAACAAACAAGCGTCTTCAGTTTGCCAGACACTACTGGAACTTCAAATGGGATCGGGTTCTATGGTCAGATGAAACCAAAATAGAGCTTTTTGGCAATAAACACCAGAGGTGGTTTTGGTGCACACAGAAAAGTACCTCATACCCACGATTAAATATGGTGGTGGCTCTTTCAATTTTTGGGGCTATTTTTCTGCCAGAGCACCTGGGCATTTTGTTACTCTATCAAATATCAACAGATATTAAATGAAAACCTGACTGCCTCTGCCAGAAAGCTTAAAATGGGCCGTGGTGTCCAGCAGGACAATGATTCAAAACATACATCAAAATCAACACAAAAATGGTTTACTGACCACAAAATCAAGGTCCTGCCATGGCCATCCCAGTCCCCTGACTTGAAACCCATAGAAAACCTGTGGGGTGAACTGTAGAGGAGAGTCCACCAGCGTAGACCTCGAAATTTGAAGGATCTGGAGAGATTGTGTATGGAAGAATGGTCTCCGATCCCTTGCCATGTATTCTCCAACCTCATCATTATAGACATTATAGAAGACTCAGAGCTGTTATCTTGACAAAGGGAGGTAGCAGAAAGTATTGACGCACATTGTTGCACATCTATATTTAACAATTTTTTTAAAAATTTTTTTTTTATAAACCTGTGTTTTGTTTGCAATATCCATGAGAGCAGAGTATTTTTGTGAATTTTTTGAACAAAAGATCAAAAGGTTAAACAATAAAGACAATTTTTCACAGCCTTCTTTGCTCATATTTACCAAGGGTGCCAATATTAGTGGAGGACACTGTAGATTGGCATGCTTGTATACTTGTATACTGCATTCTGGGTACTATAACATTCCTCAAGCATAATACACCTTTTATACTTTATTTATTTATTTATTTATTTTAAACCTAGAAAGGTGAATGTAATCACAACAAATCTTTACTCTAAAAGTAAAGTACTCCAATGTACCTTCAATCTTTTTTTTTTTTATAAAGGTACAATACTTTCACAATTCCAGTTACAAGAAACATTTGAAACATATAAAATACATAAGGTGAGCACCCCAGCGACAAGGAAAGCTACCCTCTTTTTCTGCGAGTGTATGTATTTCCTCGTAGGTGTAAGCTGTACAGTATGACATAAGCAACAGTTTGCAATTTGTTGCAAAGTCCTAATCCATTCTCAAGTCAGCAGCTCTGAAGTCTGTCAGCCTTACATTTAAGTCCATAAGCTCAAATCCAGTCCTGAAAGGGATCTCCAGGATCCCCTCCCACCCACCCTTTTATGGGGGATGGTGAGTGCCTTAATGAATTGCATTAGGTTGTGGTCATGTAGTTTGAGTAGCATTATTTAATGTTAAACAGAGTTACACATCAGAGCATAAAATAAATCAGTAGTCAAATCATAAATAGGTTAGTTGAGATCAAGTTAGAGGTCCTGACTATCTTGCATGGCTGCTCTGTGACTATCAAACCGTTGAATTCACTTATAGACACAGTAACATCAGAATTACCTTATTTTTCAGCCCAGTTTATGGGAACATATGTATATGGCTGACTAGCATAAACGCTAATCACTTCATGTCTGACACTGTTTTTTTGTTTGTTTTTTTAAGGCATTATGTTGTGGAATCTTTGGAGTACTGGAAATGTTGAAAGCAAGGGTTCCAAAATGAGAAGTCGCAACTCCAAGTGGGGTTGCTTGAATTACAAACTTACAATTAGAAACTCACAATCTCCTCTTTTGTTTCATTCAGTTATTTTACAAATTAATATTAGAAATATCGAACACGGATTTTGTATGCTAATATTTTGAAATGTTACCGGGAGTCACATTCAGACAAGCCAAGTTTAAATTAGCATGTGCTATTTTAGTCTTTTCACTATCCTGACACTGCACTAGTGTAGTTCAGCAAAGAAAGGACAAATTTCCAAAGGACAAAATTATTGAGCACTAACATTGACCAATTTTTCTCTTAAAGTTGGAGTTCAAATTTTAAAAACCAACCAAAAAGTCTGTTTTGTGTACCAGTCTTCTGGAATTTCTAGATTAGTAAATACTTTTGAATGTAAGGTCAGATTTTTCACTTTGAGATGCAGCCCATGACAGCAATCATGACGACGGCTGTCTAGAGACAGAGCTCATCAATTTGTTTAACATCTTTGAGCATAAAATCGCTAAACATTTTACAGCTCGGCCTAGAAACCTGACAGGTGGGATGTTTTGGCTTTGACCGCTGTGCTGTGTAGTGAATGTTGCTTTTAAATGTTCCAGATATACAGATGTGCAGTGAGTGTGCGAATAATGCTGCTTGTGTTACCGCAGCTTCTGCACACACATACAAAGTCATGTGTCGAGTATAAACCAGGCTGCTTCGCGTTGGGCCATATCACACCACCATGGGGTGGATTTTCCAACAACAACACAACATAAGTTACTGACATAATAAAATGTTACAATGTTACAGTAGTTCTACATTATAATTCTGGAAACCCCTGGTTTTAAGTATTATTCATATATTGATTATTACATAATGCTTTCGTTCAGATTTAATAGTAAATAATAGACGTAGACCATTGTGAACACAGCCATTAAACCAGGACCAGATAAAATCTCCATTGCAATATTGGGGATTTCCAGAAAAGTAAAACCTATATGATTTCATGTTTACTGAAATGCTGCTGCGCCTCATTAATCGGCAAAATGGTTTTGGTTTGGCTTTTTTTTTCTGGAGTATGAACTAAATTTGTGTGCTCAAAGATTATATGATCAAACTAGGTGAAATTTCCTGAATGTTGACTTCATAAATGGAATAAATTTCTTCACATGGTGACCTGTTTTGCATGCTAACTAGTCTATATAAATTATTCACACCATGATTTTAGGAAACCCCAATGACAACAAGTAACCTTTTAACCCTGAGGCTACAGAAAAAAGTATCTTGTATCTTGATCTTGGAAATAAAATACAAAACGTCGTGGCTGTGGCCGTGCCATGTTTAAAGTCTATGAAATAATCTGACATCCATGAAGTTTCTTGGTCGTGATGCCAGTAACCTCTGTTAGATAAGGCATTTAATAATTTTATAAAGATAAATGCCTACATTACGAGTTAACACTTGCAGGTTGCAAGACTTAGGTTAAGTTTCTTTTTGAGTGCTTAGGACGTTTAGTTCCATTTTCAATAAAGAAAAATCAAGCAACGTTGTTTGGGAGTGCTTCAAGTCATTTTGTGTCTATTGATCCAGTGTTGATGCCATTCAGCAGGATGCTGAAAACCAAAGAGAAGAAAATGCAGTTCCGAGAAGCTCGCATTTCACCAACCCTTCCCCCACAGAATGCTGACTGAAATCATGCCCTTTGGAGTCATTGCCCATTTACCTTACTCAGCATGCAGCAAGCATAGATATTGGGAACTGATACAATAGTTCAGCTGATAGGAGTTTTATGATGTCCTCTGCAATGATCCTGACCCTTTGCGCTCCATTCATCATGTTATCGTGAAAGTGTAATAGTGAGGAGAGGTCACTGTGGGTGTCATGCTATTGATTAGTATTGACTGGGGAATTAAAGTGATGCCTTCTGTTACTATTACTCATATTACACCACCAGGTGTAACCTCAGATTTGAGATTTTGGTCAAATCTGTAGGCAGTGCTGTACTGAGGAAGCTGGTGTAAATGTCAGAGCTAGTGTCTTTTAAAGATCAGTATATAGAGACCAGTATAAGGTTTCATTTTTGCCATCCACATCAGATTATTTGCTGTTAACAAATGTCTTAAGGTGGATTATTTTATATTTTCTGCAGCCAAGCGCAACAGCAGCACCACCACCACCACCACCACAGTTTGTTTGGATATTTTTTAGTCTACTTTGCTGACACTATCTATATCACTTCATCAGCAGTGATTAAGATGGTGCATGTGAAATATACAGCGCCCTCCACTAATATTGGCACCCTTGGTACTAACCCCATTTCCAGAAAAGTTGGGATTTCTTCCAAAATGCAATAAAAACAAAAATCTGTGATTTGGCAGGTCTCCTGAAACTTTAATTAACTGACAAAAGTACAAAGAAAAGATATTCAATGTTTTCAATGACCAACTTAATTGTATTTTGTAAATATAAACAAATTTGATGCCTGAAAAGTTTACAGAATATTCAAGTAACACCATTTTGAAGGATCAGGTTAATTGGTAACAGGGGAGGGTATCAGAATTGGGCATAAAAGGAGCATCCACCAAAAGCTCAGACTTTGCAAGCAAGGATGGGTCGTGGCTCACCACTTTGTGGCAAACTTCGTGAGAGAATTGTCAGTCAGTTCAAAAAGAACATAGCTCAACACAAGATCGCAAAGAATTTAGGTCTTTCACCATCTACAGTGCATAATATTGTGAAAAGATTCAGGGAATCAGGAGAAATTTCATTGCATTTTATGGGGTTAGTAAATATGAGCAAAGAAGGCTGTGAAAAATTTCCTTTATTGTTTAACCTTTTGATCTTTTGTTTAAAAAAAATCACAAAAATACTCTGCTCTCATGGATATCAACCAATTGCAAACAAAACACAGGTTTATCCAAGAAATAACTTTGTTAAATATAGGTGTGCAGCAATTATTGGCACCCTTTTAGTCAATACGTTCTGCTATCTCCCTTTGCCAAGATAACAGCTCAGTCTTCTCCTACAATGCCTGATGAATCTCTCCAGATCCTTCAAATTGTTTGATGTCCATGAGAGCAGAGTATTTTTGTGAATTTTTGAACAAAAGATCAAAAGGTTAAACAATAAAGACAATTTTTCACAGCCTTCTTTGCTCATATTTACCAAGGGTGCCAATATTAGTGGAGGACACTGTATGTGCATTCATGAATTGATACAGGCCTACAGTACAGAGCAAAAAAGACACTAGGCTTGTCTGACAGTATATTTACATTTTTTCTTATTCAAAGTAAGAAAAAATGTTGTAATTGCACCTTATTTTCTAAATTGTATGTTTCAAGGGAAAGAATTAAAAAGATACTTCCCCCAAAACATGTTTGGATCAAATTTTTGCATGTATTTTGAGTGAGCAAATCCATCCACATACCTTTTACAACTGTAATTCCTTTCTAGAATATATAACTTTTACATGCTTACTAGGTGGCAAAAAAAACTCTGCAACGTATAGTCTGGAAAATGCAGTAATTGGAATTGTAATCTCATACATGTGTATTTTTGACTATATGATACTTTCCACCATTGCACACTGTTGCAATATGGCAACAATTTGCCAACTACTCCCCTCCAAACTAATTTTTATTACTTGAACTAATTCAAGTAATACAAATCCATAAAAAGATTTTTCGATGCAAATGTAATAGTTCATGCAGTAGAGGGCTAATAGAGGGTTAACTAATAGAGGGCTGAGACATGTGTTGCACAGTAAGGGATTTGTTTCTAATTCTTAAATATAAACACATTTTGACACCTTTAACAGTAAACTATAATAGATCATGGATTGCATGTGAATTTCTGCAGAAAACATGGAGGCACACATAAGGATGCAGATTTACCACACTAATCAACTTGCGGACATAAAAATGATGTCCTTGGAAGACATGCAGTGATTTCTAATGCATTATAAAGGACACACAGTGGAGGCCTTAAGTCTGCGATGGACCATCTGGCAGTGCATTCCATAACAATACAAAAAGTTCTCTACCATTTACCCAAACGTTGCACGCAGGGGGGTTTCTTCCCCTTAGCTAAGACCATACACTCCAGTTTTCAAACTGAATGAGATGTTTCGTTTTAGATTACATCTAGAAATTTAGAAATTGGTCCAGAGGTCTTTGAAGGCCCTAGAGGTCCAGTCATATTGTAAACAGATGAGCTTTGCACAACATGCATTCGTTTTCACCGTCACCTCCATTATGGACATGCTTATACTGATCCAGGGTGTGGACAACTGTGTTTATATGGCATGTTTACAGACTACAGTGTAAAAATGCACTCACATTGGTCTGATTCCTGACTCGACCAGACCCGTGCTGTTTAAAAAAAAAAATCCATATTGTATACTTTTAATACACAGTACATCTGTCTGTAAAAAAAAAAAATGGATTAACCATTGGATTAATTTACCGTAAACCAGTTTATTCATTCATCTTCAGTAACATGTTCAGTAATCACTCCTCTCGTCTGGGTTTGGCACGTAACATTTCAATTCCAATGATAGTTTGTTATCATCACTACAGTAGAGTTAGCGACATCATCAGCGGACATGGCAAACGATACATTTTTCATGAATATAACTTCTGACTTAAAATATGAAAGCTTGTCAGATGAAGATGAAAAGGAAGAAGGGAAGCCAATTTTACCAGAAGCACCTTTTAACAACAATATCAGTTACTCAATATTAATTTCTTGTTTATAGAACTGTTGCATAAAAGCAATTCCGCTCTCGCAATCATGTGGTAATACTGAATATCGGCACGGCTGTGAGGTGGTTCAACAAACTTCATATCTAAGCACTTTATGCTTCCACATGAAAGTAAAAACCTCCAACTCTTGCAACTTCTTTGTTGTGTTTCATGGGATTCCTGTCCTAAAGCAATTAGATGCCCTTCACACAAAAAAAAAAAAAAAACAGCCAAAAAACAATCAAACACCAATAGTGAGCCTCCTATTCGTATCTAAATTTGTATTTCTTTAATTCCAATAGTGTATATGTATTTGGTTACATTCATATTTCCAGTCCAGTACTAGCCCTGTCGGTATTGGAGCATAGCATACCTACTTTTATTGATGCTGTGGAGGGATCAAAATTTCTGTATTGTGAAACATGGCAATAAAGTAGGTCAGCTGAGCCTTCCATCAGGGCCTGACAGTGGAAGTCTGGCAGTCGAAGCATTTAAACTCACAAGCGCACTAGCACAGAACATTTGCTGGTGAGCTACCATATCTGTCGACTGTATAATGTGAGGTAAAGTGCAAAAGCTTTGACTCTGCATGTACAAGAGCAGACTTCAGATAAACTACACTTAATCTGTAATATACATTGACTTGAATCAACAATTGTATCCTTTTTAAGGATTAAAATTAGACTCTTAATAAAAATGAACATATTAAAATGACTTGTAACGTTTTTGATGTAGAACAAAAATAATTTCAAAAACACTTTTTTTTCTTTCTTTCTTTCTTGGTCTCAACTCATAGATGTGTGATGGCCTGTTTAATAATTATTTGTAAACAATTATATAGTAGCTTAGTAGTTTCATTTAAACTGCCACAACACAGACCAGGCAGTTAATAAAGATAAATAAATGAACAAATGAACACTGGTTCATATCTGACTGCTTGCTCAAGCCTGCAAGAAATTAAAAAACCTTCCATTCACACAACATTATTTGTTGCATCCCATGGGATCCCAATCCTGATGCACACCTGTAGATCAATCAGATAGCTTATGGAGAAAAAAAAACATATAGTGCACCTTCTATTTGTATTTGTATATGTACAGAACATGTTATCTGTTCGGTCCAAATAAAGATTGGTATTCGGTTACATCCCAAAATCTCCACATCTCCATACACACCACACATTCTTCAATTTGCCTTTGTTTGGTAGCTTGAAATTGATAATATCCATTACACATAGTCTTATTGTGTCATTCTTATTGACCCACAGGTTGAACTGCACGTGCATCTTGATGGCGCCATCCGGATCGAGACCATACTTGATGTGGCCAAGTAAGAGCAAATTTTTTTGCTGTTAATACTATGGGTTTTATTTTTTCCTGGGGAAAATTAAAGCTAGGACACGTTGAACTAGATCATTTGATGGACGGGAACTAAGGTCTAAATAATAGGATGCTAGGAAAAAAATAATTATAAGTAATTGATATGGTCCAAAACCTGTTCTAAAATAACGATTAATATATCAGCTCATATAATTTTATATGGCCAAAAATGAAAGATACATATCACTTTAGTTAAATTGATACGATTGCTCAAACCTAAATAAACAGCCCCCCACACATCTTCGGCTGGCTGTCTGGCTGACGTGGCCTTTCCAAATCCAGATTAGTCATTCCTAACTGGCTGCACAACAGGAATGTGATCTCCAAAAAGATTAAATTCAGATGTGGCTTCTATGCACCAATGATTAGTGAGTGTGAAAGAGAAAAAAACTTATTCCACAACATTATACAGTTGAGGCCAAACATTTAAAGGCTTAAGATATTCAATTTAAATTTTTCCACAACTCCATACAGGCTACCTTACATTTCTTTTGGCATGTCAATTAGGGTGTCTTCTTTGTTCCTATCAGAGGTTATTTTAAAATAATCAATTAGAGACAAATTTATTTCAGCTTTAATTCACTATATCAAAATTCCAGTTGGTCAAACGTTTACATTCACCAAGGTGACTGTCTCTTTAAACAGTCTAGAAGATTCCAGAAATTGATGTAATGACTTTTAGATGCTTCTGATTGGCATTAATTAGGAGTTAATTAGATGTTAATCAGGAGCTAACCTATGGCTATATTTAAGGGCCAGTGCCTTTCTGCCCTTCATAACATGGGAATAACCAAGCAATTCAGCCAGTACCTCAGAAAAAGAATTATGGCCCTCCACATGTTTGGTTCCTCCTTAGGAGCAATTTCCAAACAACTGAAGGTACCACAAGCATCTGTACAAACAATTGCACGCAAATGTTAATACAGATACTGTATTATGCAGTAAAGAGGTACAAATGAACTCCCAGGGATAAACATACTTAGGTCCAAAAGGTTCAACTTAACCCCAAGGTAACAACAAAGGCGTTGGAGTTGGTTACTACTATCTATATATACCATCATCCAGCAGAGTCAGTTCTTTATTTCACTTTAATTTGAGCAAAATCCCACTGAGACAGAATCACTTTTGTAACCTTACAAAGGGATTAAAACAATTAAAATAATTACCAGCTTCTGGATTTTTATAGGCTTAGATGTTCAATTGTTCTTATAGTTTTTATACAGTTTTTGCAATCTGAACTTTGGTCCTATTTGACTGTGTTAGCAGATGTGCGCATTCTTAAGATAATCTTCCATGAGCAACAGCCATTGTGTGTATCGGTCCTGGAAAATGTCCAGAACATTGTTTCTAAAAAGAGTGGGAGCCTTGAATGACCCATGAACTAGGTGTTAGATTGAAACTGGTCTTACACACAGTGCCTGTCTGATTCCTGTAAAAAAGATGTCACATATGTGGACTAACCTGTCACAGATTTAGTTATTGGCAAAACCTGAAAGGTCTGTATTTTCAAAATAACCAATAAGCCAAATACCATCACGCACAACTAACAAAAGAACAAACTTAGAATTACTTTAGTAAGCTGTGGATACAGCTGTGTGAATGTACTGAACGCTGTTTTATTGGTGTGTTATTGAGCTTCATCGATATATTCAAAGTCTGTGGAAGCTTTTTGGCTAAATAAAGTATCACATAGTGAAAATGCACATTTACATGGTTTTATACCCCTGAGCTGTTAGGAAAAGAAGTTAGTAGTGAGACCTCCATGAAAGTAATCAGCATACTTTTAATTACTGTTACGTGGGAGTGTGTGTGATCACATTAATCTTTCTCTGACTGTTTTAGGAGGCGAGGTATTACCCTCCCTGCAACCACGGTGTCCGAGATGACCAGCCTGTGTACGATAGATAAACCGGGAACACTCACCGAATTCTTGGACAAGTTTAATCAGTACATGCATGTCATTGCGTAAGTATTACCTTAGCTGAAACAACATAAAATGTATCGTTTAGATTACTAATAATGTAAACACGAAGTGTATTGAAAATATTTTATTTTTAAAGAGAGCATCTGCACTGACGGTTAATATCCAGTTGGACAGTGTGGTGTCCATTACGTTACTGTCTGCCTTAAGGTTGACAGACTGACTGTTTTTACCACTGTGGTTGGTATGCAACATAATCTTTGCCCAGGCAAAGTAAATTATGATGGAATGCGATATATGATTACGGTTGAGATGTCTGGTGGTGTGGAAAGCTGGGGTTTCCCAGTTTTTCACACCCCCACACATATCAATTGATCCTTGCAGTGTGTACACAATGTACATATTGACCAGCACTGTAATTCCAATATGTGCTTATTTCGCATAATGCATTAGTGTAAATGATTTTCATAGCAAAAAGCCATAAAAAAGCAATACTCTGAAACCTTACTACAACCCAGTTTTGTTTGAAAGCTCTCTTTGCTCTCTGCACACTTCACACTCTGTGCATCTGTTCGAAATAACAAAACATTTTCTAGCCAAAGCCATGAAACATTAAACACATACCACTTTGGCTTGTTTTGTCATGTGGAATTTTATTTTCGATTTCCACAACGCAATAATTCTGAAAGATTGTTTCCAGTGGAGCCATAAAAAGTCCAAGCATGAGGAACATATTGGTTGATTTGCTGGACTTTCTTCTTTCTTTATTTTACTTTTGTTCTGAGCCCTAGCACAGGGGTGTCCAGTCTTATCGAAGCCAGTGTGGGTGCAGGTTTTCATTCCAATCAAGCTGGTTTCTGCTGGGTTGGAATAAAAACCTGCACCCACACAAGCCCTTTGCAGATATGATTGGACACCTCTGTACTGGAACCAGTGCTTCAGAAGAGTTCATTAGATGCTGCCGTTGTTTAGACTTTTCGGCTTTCACCTGTGTGTGACATTCTTTGTGTCACCTGCCTACCAGCGTAAGGAAGTTCCTATTAGTTGGTAAAAAAAAAAAATTTAAGCAGGTCAGAGGACTGCTGCTTGCTATTTTGAGAGGTGTAGCGTTATGATTCCAGGATGCACTTTTATTTCTGAAAATCTTGCATCCTGCTTGCTGAACTACACTCTAATTGAGCAATATCAAATACAATTTATGAAAATAGTTTCACAAACCCTTGACATGCTTGGGAATTCCCCTGATGGTGAGAAGATAGGTGTGCATACACAGGTGGGAATGTGAACAGGACCAAAAAACAGCTCTGCAGAATATTTACAACACAAAGCAAGATATTAAAGTTAGATATTTAACACTGCTGTTTCACACTCGTGTAAAAAACAAACAACAACAACAAAAAAAGCAATATGGAGGTTTTTTGGTTTGTTGTGCTAATTGCCTGCATCATGTTGTGGCTGTAGAGGAGACAGAGAAGCCATTAAGAGAATTGCCTACGAGTTTGTGGAGACCAAAGCTAAAGAAGGAGTGATTTACGTGGAGACGAGGTACAGCCCGCACTTGATGGCCAACTGCAACGTAGAGCCGATACAGTGGAACCAGAAAGAGTGAGGAATTCATAAACTATTTAACATATATAAATATCTGGAAGAATAATATCTTTAATTTAGTCAAAAATACATTTAGATTTATTTTTTGACCTTGCCTTTGTCCCTTGTTTCTCTCGCCAGAGGTGACGTGACCCCAGACGACGTAGTGCATCTTGTGAACGAGGGCCTGAAGGAGGGAGAGAATGCCTTCAAGATCAAAGCTAGGTCCATTTTGTGCTGCATGCGGCACATGCCAAGTAACGTACCCCTCTTTCTCACGCTCACTCTCACTCACTTCCTCTCTCCTGCTCCCTGTGTGTACTTTATGTCCTGATCTGGTTGAGAGGGAGAGAAGCTTAATTCACTGCTAGTCCCAGTGAGGAATCTCTCAGCTCACTCTTAACTGTGTCTGTCTGTTAGAGATCGACATCTATGTGCTATGCTTATTTGGTCGTACATCGTGTTGAATTATCATCTTGCTGCTATCTACAGTGTGGCATCTAAAATGAGGAGGTGTGGAGAGCTTGGTACTCGGTGTGCTCTTGGCTTCTCTCCAAAACAGTAAACCTTGACTTCAGTGTGTTCTCTTTTAATCCATAGTTGGATCACAAAAAAAAAAACAAAACGAAACTTGGAACAGTTTGTAATTTACACAAGAGATTCCAAATATGCAATTATGCAGAAGTAGCATGTACAGACATCTTGTCCATATTATCCTACATGCATACATTTATAGTGTCTTTGAAATTCTATAACACTTCATCATCACAAATGGAGATTTTTTTTTTAAAAATTTATTTTACACCAGAGCACTGTTGATTTCAATTAATTTTCTACACAAGTCGCTCATAATAACAGGACAGCAATTTATAATTCACAGGGATTTGTATGGCAGACACTACATAGTGTAAGACTAATAATAAACAGATTTTAAAAGTATATAATTTAACAAAGAAAAGCTTATAATCATTGATATGGTAATGTTTTCTGTAAGGAGAGGTTTAAGCAACATTTATAGAAGGAGTCTCCATAGTCAGAGCGCTGCAACAGTCAGTAAGTTTTCCATCATGGGAAAATCTTCATGACGGAAGACTTTGTGCTTTGTAGTTTTTCAGAAACATGACAAGCTGCATATTTTTGTCTTAAATTGTCTTAATTCTCTTAATTAACTTAACTGAGGGAACGACTATCTGAGAATCGAATGTGTTTCACGAATGTTCCACAACAGTAAATATAACTTTAAACAGATTTTAAAAGATGACTTTCTTTGATTAATGAAAGAAATGTAATCATTCCACAGCATGAAATGTAACTATAAAGAGATAAATAAGTATGACATTGGTTTGTTAATTAATGAAAAAAGTAATCACTGGAAATTGATGTGGCACATTGATTAATAAGAAGAATAAAACACTTTGGGATATTCTGTTATTAGAAAATAATCAAAACCACCAGGTCACTGATTACTTTCCTATATCAGCATGTCCTGTAGTGTTTTACTACCTTATGTACAGTATCTCACAAAAGTGAGTACCCCTCACATTTTTGTAAATATTTTATTATGTCTTTTCATGGGACAACACTGACGAAATGACACTTTGCTACAGTGTAAAGTAGTGAGTGTACAGCTTGTATAACAGTGTAAATTTGCTGTCCCCTCAAAATAACTCAACACACAGCCATTAATGTCTAAACCGCTGGCAACAAAAGTAAAATGTCCAAATTGGGCCCAAAGTGTCAATATTTTGTGTGGCCACCATTATTTTCCAGCACTGCCTTAACCCTGTTGGGCATGGAGTTCACCAGAGCTTCACAGGTTGCCACTGGAGTCCTCTTCCACTCCTCCATGATGACATCACAGAGCTGGTGGATGTTAGAGACCTTGCGCTCCTCCACCTTCCATTTGAGGATGCCCCACAGATGCTCAATAGGGTTTAGGTCTGGAGACATGCTTGGCTGGTCCATCACCTTTACCCTCAGCTTCTTTAGCAAGGCAGTGGTCATCTTGGAGGTGTGTTTGTTTGGGGTCGTTATCATGTTGGAATACTGCCCTGCGTCCCAGTTTCCGAAGGGAGGGGATCATGCTCTGCTTCAGTATGTCACAGTACATGTTGGCATTAGCTCCCCTGTGCCGGCAGCACTCATGCAGCCCCCAGACCATGACACTCCCACCACCATGCTTGACTGTGGGCAAGACACACTTGTCTTTGTACTCCTCACCTGGTTGCTGCCACACATGCTTGACGCCATCTGAACCAAATAAGTTTATCTTGGTCTCATCAGACCACAGGACATGGTTCCAGTAATCCATGTCCTTAGTCTGCTTGTCTTCAGCAAACTGTTTGCGGGCTTTCTTGTGCATTATGTTTAGAAGAGGCTTCCTTCTGGGACGACAGCCATGCAGATCAATTTGATGCAGCGTGCGGCATATGGTCTGAGCAGTGACAGGCTGACCCCCCCCACCCCTTCAACCTCTGCAGCAATGCTGGCAGCACTCATACGTCTATTCTGCAAAGCCAACCTCTGGATATAATGCTGAGCACGTGCACTCAACTTCTTTGGTCGACCATGGCGAGGCCTGTTCTGAGTGGAACCTGTCCTGTTAAACCGCTGTATGGTCTTGGCCACCGTGCTGCAGCTCAGTTTCAGGGTGTTGGCAATCTTCTTATAGCCTAGGCCATCTTTATGTAGAGCAACAATTCTTTTTTTCAGATCCTCAGAGAGTTCTTTGCCATGAGGTGCCATGTTGAACTTCCAGTGACCAGTATGAGAGAGTGTGAGAGCGATAACACCAAACTTAACACACCTGCTCCCCATTCACACCTGAGACCTTGTAACACTAACGAGTCACATGACAGCGGGCAGGGAAAATGGCTAATTGGGCCCAATTTGGACATTTTCACTTAGGGGTGTACTCACTTTTGTTGCCAGCGGTTTAGACATTAATGGCTGTGCTGAGTTATTTTGAGGAGACAGCGAATTTACACTGTTATACAAGCTGTACACTCACTACTTTACATTGTAGTAAAGTGTCATTTCTTCAGTGTTGCCCCATGAAAAGATATAATAAAATATTTACAAAAATGTGAGAGGTGTACTCACTTTTGTGAGATACTGTATCTCATCCATACACATGTATATCCATGTATATCATTTACAAAAGAAGACTAGAGTATATCTTGATGTTGTATCAAGTATATCTTGTTATGGATGTTGGAGAATGGAAATTTATTAGTATGAAAAATGTATTTGTGGTTTATGAAATATTACATAACAATAATATTATATTATATTAATAATAATTACAATATTTGGTCACAGACTGTACACAAAAAGTTAGCCAGGCAGTTCACATAGACATATACCTCAGTCCTCTTGTATTTTAAAAAGTGTGAATAATAATTCACCCTATTCATAATATATAACGTGTGTGTGTGATATAAATATCGAATAATCCTATGAATGTTGCATGTGAAATCTGAGATAGTGCTCGCTGCATTTTCACACTACTGATGTATGCTTGCAGTGCTTCATATGTAATACACACAGCCCCTTCACCACCACCACAAGATTACACTGTATGATCACAAAATGACTATCATTAGACCTATTTAAATGAAAGTCTAGTAAGAACACTAGGCCTGGTCCCTACCATTTAGGACTGAGCCTTTCATTTATCAGTTTCAATTTTATAGAATATCAGTTAAGCTCTTATGCTCTAATAAATCGTGTGTGTGTGTGTGTTTCCTCTATGCAGACTGGTCCATGGAAGTGGTGGAGTTATGTAAGAAGTATCGAAATGATGGTGTAGTGGCCATAGATTTAGCAGGAGATGAATCTCTAAACTGTGAAGCCTATCCTCTCCACCGCAAAGCCTATGAGGTACAAATTTCCCCCGTTTGCTACAATTTATATACAACCCCAATTCCGAAAAAGTTGGGACAGTATGGAAAATGCTAATAAAAACAAAGAGGAGTGATTTGTAAATGTACTTTGACTTGTATTTAAACACAACATATAAAGACAAGGTATTTGATGTTTTACCTAATCAGCTGCATAGTTTTTTGAAGATAAACGTTTATTTTGAAATTGGTGCATGCAATACGTTCCAAAAAAAGTTGGGACAGGGGCAATTTAGGACTAATCGCGATGTGACAAGTTGAAATAAGAAGGTGATGTTAAACAGGTGAGGCAATCGTCTAATCATAGTATATAAGGAGCCTCCAAAAAGGCCTAGTCCTTCAAGAGAAAGGATGGGTTGAGACTCGCCAGTCTGCCAACAGAATAATCCAACACTTTGAGAACAACATTCCCCAGAGACAAATCAGCAGGATTTTGGGTATTTCACCTTCTACAGTGCACAATATAATTAAAAGATTCAAGGAATCCGGTCAAATCTCGGTGCGTAAAGGGCAAGGCCGAAAACCACTTCTGAATGCGTGTGATCTCCGATCCCTCAGATGTCACGGTCTTAAAAACCGTCATGAGTCTGTAATGGAGATCCTGACATGGGCTCGGGAATACTTTAGTAAACCTTTGTCAGTCAACACCATTTGCCGCTGCATCCACAGATGTAAGTTAAGGCTTTACTATGCAAAGCAGAAGCCATACATCAACACTGTCCAGAAGCGCTGCCGACTTCTCTCGGCTCGGTCTCATCTGAGATGGACAGTAGCACAGAGGAATCGTGTTTTGTGGACCGAGGAGTCGACATTTCAAATAGTTTTTGGACAAAACAGCTGTCGTGTTCTTCGTGTTCTTCTGTCTGTCATGGTATGGGTGTGTCAGTGCCCATGGCATGGGTAACTTGCACATCTGTGAGGGCACCATTAATGCAGAAAGATATGTACACATTTTGGAGCAACATATGCTGCCATCCAGAGCAGGACAACGCCAAACCACATTCTGCCTGGATGGTTGTGTAAGCAGAGAGTGCGGGTGCTAGCATGGCCTGCCTGCAGTCCTGACTTGTCTCCGATTGAGAATGTGTGGCGCATTATGAAGCGCAGAATACGGCAACGGAGGCCCCGTACAGTTGCGCAGCTGAAGAAATGCATAATGGATGAATCGGGGGAAATTACGCTTGCTAAACGTAACCAACTGGTGTCTTCAGCGCCCAAACGCTTATTAAAACATTATTAAAAGAAAAGGTGATGTTACACAACGGTAAACAGTCGAGTGTCCCAACTTTTGTTGCAGTCATCAGATTTGAAATGAGTGTATATTTTCAAAAATAAATTAAATTCACGAAGTAAAACATCAAATAATGTGTTAATAATGTGTTTTCAATATAGTACAGGGTGAACAGAATTTTAAAATGACTCTTTTTGTTTGCTTTTTTTGCATTTTCCATACTGTCCCAACTGTTTTCGGAATTGGGGTTGTAAAAACTTAAATTCTGATTGGTCAGAAAGTAACAGCAGCTCTGACAGTATGGTTCGGCTGCCAGGCAAAGCACTCGTTTTAATACGCTATCGTTTCTACTGTAACAACTAATTCTCAGGGACATGTATGACAGACGCGCCACATAAATAGATTCATGACTTGTTGATTCTAGTTTTCTGTGAGGAAATATATTTAGCATTTTGGAAGGAGTCAACTAACTTGTTCTGCAGACGTTCCATAACGTGGAATAAATGTAACTATAAACAGATAAAAGGTAGGACATATTGTTCTTTAATTAGTAAGAACATTCGGCTGTGGTATAAGAGGAATAAAACTTCAGGATGTGCCATCATTGGAAAATAATCAGGGTGGTAACAGTAAGCCTGCTGTTGATTATTTTCCTCTAACATCATGCCTCATTGTGTTTTATTCCTTACATTGGCAATACATGTTCCTCCAGGAGCAGATTAAATTTAATGCTGGAATAAACTTTGTAAATAGGGATCCTTGGCATTGCATGATGGAAGAGAACCATAAAGTTTCTTCACGTTTGACTGCCATGGCTGTTGTGTCTATTTTGATAAGCAAGGAAACATATTAATTAACCTTTATCAGTACTGTTATGAAATCACCATAGTGGAATTTTCATCTGCTAGGAAAAGCATGTCATTAGGCAATCACATTGCTTATCTATAACTTGTTGATTCATTCAAGGTCTCCTGTATCACTGCAAGTCACGCTTGCATTTTTACTCTTAACCATGAGGCGCAATATAGTTTTTAAAGGAACTGGCTGAAGAGCTATCTGCAGGCAAAATTTCAAAGCTTTCTTTTTATGAATGATCAAATAAAGGGCTTGGTTTTGTTCCGTGGTTTCTTGAATGTTTTCAGACATTTTTTCCCCCCCAAAGGGTAAATTACAGGGTGCCTGCCAGCCGTGTGCCATTTGGAACGTGGTGTCATTGGGAGGAACCCACTACACTGGGAACTGTGCACTGCTAAACTGAGAGGGAAAATTCTCAAAAAATATGGAGGAAATGAAAGAGGTCCCATGGGTACATGTCTGTGGTATGATCTTTTGGAACATGACTATGCCATGACATCTGTTTATGCCATTATCGTGAGGGTCAGATCCCTTCAATTCTTGTCAAGATGGAGAACACAAGCATATATGGTGAATGCATTACAGATGTAAAATACTGCATCTTACAATGTGGTGTGAAGTATTACTCCTCCGACATGGATTGTTCTCCAATAGCAGCACATACCGAAGTGTTTTACTCCTCTTATACTAAAACAATGTAGCAATGCTATCTATTTTTTATTTATTAAAGAACAACACTTCATATGTGCTCTATCTGTTAGTAGTTTCATTCATTTAATATTGTGGAACATCAAGTCATCAATTCCACATCAATAATTGTGGGGTTTGTTTTGTTTTGTTAAATAACAGCACATTTTTAATCAGTTCATTATTAGGCTTTGATTATGTGGAGCCTCCACTATACAAGTTGTTACTATAGAAACGATAAGGTGTTAGAACTGTAATTTGCAGCTGCACTACTGTCTGAGCAGCTGTTCTAGAAAACTGCTACCTCCTGACCAATCAGAATTGAGAATCCAGCAACTTGGTCGTTTAAACGTGCATAACGGCATCTGTTGTTGACAGGAAGCAGAGAAGAGTGGCATCCACAGAACAGTACATGCAGGAGAGGTCGGCCCTCCATCTGTTGTGAGAGAGGTGAGGCCTTGTTTCTGTCTGGAACACTATGCACTACTTCCTGTGCTCAGACACTGAGAACTTGTAAGCAAAAACAGACTGACCCTTGGCTAGTCTCTGTGTGCAAGAATGATAACAGTTATCAAGATGTGGAAGTTGAGCATGCTGTAAAGGCAGGAACGCACAGTCATGAGTGTAAAGCACTTCTTCTTAGCAGTGCTGCTTCTCCAACAGATCCTTTCTCACAGGTTCTTTAAAATGCAACACTGCTGTCAAGCAAACCTATATACTGTGATCCATATCAAGTATCATAGAAATGTTTTCATAATAATATTGATATTTGTCATATTGCCCTTACAGCCCATACAAAGGTTCATTTAAAGCAACACACCAGCATTTTCTCAGCTTAATCTTTATCCACCACATGTGCAGCATGATAACCACCACCAAGTTCTTTTTTATTTCCTTGCACTGAGAAGCTGCTGAGGAAATCAATACAAGTTTGTGTGAAACATGTAATTCTGAAGTATGCTTTTATGATTTTTTTTCTTCCCTCCCACTAAATAATTTGTGTTCTGGATCATTGATGTAATCATGTGCGTCTAATCATGCATGGATATGAAAAATAACTTGAGGGAAAGCCTTACTAGTAACGCTCCAGTCTTGGCTAAGACTGCATAAGACTTTCTCTTATGTGTGTATGAGCCTTAAAACTTTATTGTTGTACTGTAACTGTTGTCGTTTTGAATTCACATTGTATATTCATATAAGTGAGTTCCCAGTAAAGAGATTTGGTTTATTTATTTATTTATTTTTCCTCAGTACTGGGACATTCTTGAAATTCTTATCTGCAATAGTCCGCAGGTTTAAAAAAAAAAAAAAAAAAAATTGCTGTTAAAATGTTAAAAGCAGAACATTTTCTGCAGAGTGCATTAACAAAATATTCCAGTTAAAGAGAAACAGAAGTGGTCGCTGGCTTATTTACACATTCAGTTATTTACTATACTTGATCCTGAAGTAAAACTTTATATGTACATTATTGCATACATTATTATTAAAGAATAAGTGAACGCTGAGCTATTCATACCCTTAGTAGTTTTACTTCTACTCTGTTCATAGTTTATGGCAGTGAAATACCAGCACAATCATAAACGTGCAGGGTTCCCACAGCTCCCAGAGTTCCCACAGCTCCCAGAGTTCTCTGCTTTATATGAGCTAACATGGTGCACTAAACCATGGCCCCATGGCGAATGAATCATTTTGCATCCATTTTTTTTTTCTCTCCTCATTTATCATAGTGACACACCAAGGCAAACAATTGGCCTCTCTGTGACTGAAGAGGAAGAAGTGCAACAGCCCAGCCCTGCACTTACATACTTACACAATGTTTCTGTTAATAAAATATATCACAGATATAATATGGATGGATTTAGTGAACATACACAGAGTCCCGGAGTAAATTATAACAAATTGTCAGTCAAAATTCTCAGTTAAGCTTCTTCCTTTTTATCATTTGTATTTCCACTACAGGCTGTTGAGGTGCTGAAAGCAGAGCGTATTGGACACGGTTATCACACAATCAAAGACGAACCTCTGTACAAACAGCTGCTCGAACAGAATATGCATTTTGAGGTAAATAAACAACAACAACAACAAAAAACGCCAAATGCAATTCTTAGCTTTTGAGGAGGTTGTCTTGTGTTGGTTGTTTATTTATTTATTTCCATTTAAACAATTCAAGTCTTTAAATTAAAACTGCAGTAAACCACTAGAACAGTTGAGTGATGAGATTACTGCAGTGTTCTTTGGTCACAGATTAAATAAGGGCTCATTTCCAGTAATTAAGGACACACTTGCATGGTTATGCACAGGAAATGTCTATAATTGATATAAATAATATTTTCTGTGTCCAGTCCATAATGTGTAATACATAGTGTACAGTACAAGTGAAATCACCCACACATAAGTTTTTACAGTTATAAAGACATTTTAATAAAGCATTATGGTAGAAATGTGTAAATAGTGAAATCAGTGCATACATTTACGAAATGTTTTTGACTTTCCCCAAACAATTATTTTTCGTTTAGGACTTAGGAGAAGCAGCAGACAAAGTGCTTGGCCTTGGAAATTTACAACATTTTGAAAAGTTCCCTCATGAAACTGAAAACAATTAAGCCAAGAGTGTGCAAAGCTTCATCGGAAATACTGTCAGGAATGTAAAATATAAAAGAGTTTAATAGCTTTGATTTGTTGAACACTTTTTGGTCACTGCATAATTTATTTCATACTATTAATGTCATTATAATTATTGTATATACAGTACTTGGCAAAATTTTTAGGCACTCTACTTTTTTAGTACAAACTTTGTTATAGATTTTTTTTTTTTTATTGTATTTATTTGTTTTTATTTGTACAAGAAACATTTTAGATTCCCAAACATTAGTTTTCTAGCACAAAATTAAATGTTGCAGAAAAATGTTTGTATGTAATTAAAAGAAAGCAGCGTATTACATAAGAGACACTTTTCAGATAAAAAAAATACAATGAAGGCTGCTGGGTTTTGCTGCAAAAATAAGAAGCGAGTGCGAAAGTCAAAGTCTCCAGAAGAACTGTGGCTGATTCTGCAAGATACTCAATAAAACTTACCAGCTCATTTCCTTATAAAACTGCACTAATTGTACTGGAGACTACTATTTTTGTTTTTATTTTTTTGTCACACCGTATATTGACTTTGTTTCATTTACTACTGTTTACTGCTCTTCATGGGTTTTTTTTAATATAGAAACATTTTAATTTCATTATTTTGAAGGCATCTTTACAGCATTTCTTTGCATGTGCCTAAAACTTTTGCACAGTACTGTACATATGGAGCTAATGTTAAGAATTATTACGAGATGTTGAGAGAGGAGTACTCAAAATAAGAGAGAGAGAGAGAGAAAAAAAGCCTGTGAGCTGGTGTCATATCTCCCCCTGGTGGAAACTGTAAACATCAGTCTGCTATCAAACTGTCTTATGTGTGTGTGGGGATTTAATAACACAAACAAGTTCCCAACCCTGGTCCTGGAGTACTCGCTGTCCTGCACATTTTAGTAGTTTTCCTGCTCGAACACATCCAGTTCAACTCAGGAATGGCTCTACTTGGGTCAGGTGTGTTAAAGCAGGGAAAACAGTAAAATGTACAGGACCAGGGTTGTGTAACACATTCCAACAGAATGTGCTCGAAAGTTTTTAAAAGACCCAGTGGGTGCAGCGAGTGTATACAGTGCCAACATTTGTGGTGTGATGTGACTCAGCTAACTTGTGTGTGCCGTTTCAGACATGCCCAGTCTCCAGTAAACTGACTGGAGCTTGTGATCCAGACTTCACTAAGCATCCACTCATCAGGTAAATCTGACTCATGTGGCTCATGTGAACTCAGATGCACTGCATTCTTACAAAAGGAGTGACTAACAAACTGGCTTCAAGTCAACCACTATGATATTAACATGATCATCTAGAATGAACAGAGTTTCCCTTTTGTCATTTAAAATGACAATTTTTAGAGAATCAACTGTTTTTAAATGTAAAATGTCTTGAATCTTCAAACATGTTTAAGTATTTAATTACATTTTGTTTTTAAATCTTTGTTACATTTTCCAGTACAAAACTAGCTTGCCACGGTCTCGCTTCCATTTCTTATGACTTTGTGGCCAAAAGTGTTGAAGAATTACTTTTAATTGTGAAACCATTTTAATGAGATGTTATTGGTTAAATCTAACAGTTAAAATTGTCACTGATTCACAGATAGGCCTCAATATTTATAATTAGGCTTTGTCATTTTTACATGACATGTAATCGTTGAAAATTAGGATGAATATAAGACTGAATCAATCTCTGTATCTGTGAAGTCTGGCACCACGTGTCCTTTTTTTTTTGTTATAATATTGTTTTTGTATTTCTCTCCGTGCTTCTCTGAGCCTGTGAGTCCAAGTGAGAGAAGCGTGGCCTACCTGCCTACCAAAGCTGACACCTCTCTCAATACCGATTCACATTACATCACGATAGACATGTGTCTTTTTTGTATGCAGGTTCAAGGAAGACAAAGCAAACTACTCCCTGAACACGGATGACCCTATGATTTTCAACTCCACCCTGGACTCCGACTACGAGACTGTGAAGCAATACATGGGCTTTACTGAGGAAGAGTTTATGCGTCTGGTGAGAGACACCCCCCCTCCCCTGCCCAGTCTTTTTTCAGAGAGAACTTGTTTAGTGCAAAATCTGTAAACTAACTCTAAGCTTAGATTCATTGTGGGTGAGAAAATATGTAGATCAGCCAAAAAATTAGTTTAACAGAAAAAAAAGATGACTGATTCTTCGTAAAGAATAAAACATGACGGCATACTGTTATAGGAAAACAATCAACAACAGTCATTGGAAAAGTCATTTTCGAATGACCGCACTTTCTGAAGTCTTTTATTCGTCTTATACCATAGCAGTTTTCCAACATTTTAATATTAAATTTGTTAAATAATGCTGTATTTTATGGACTAATTAAGTTCAATTAAGTTTCATGTCGGAGAACATGCACGAAAAAAGGTTAGTTCCTGTTATCACTTTCTATCTCTTAAAGTTAACAAAACAAAAAAAACCTGCAAACCATATCAATGATTATACGTTTCTTCGTTTAAAACCTTACATTGTTGTGGTGCACTTGCCGTACAAGTCCCTGTGAATGAGGTGTTAATTAATATTAAATTAAAATAAACCTAATATAATATTAATATAAACCTGTGATCTGTATTATAGATGGCACTGTTGTCATCTATGGCACAGCTGCCGTATGGAAAATTAATCAACACCTTCTGACCAATCAAATCGAGAATTCAAGATCACTGTGGTATAAAGTAGCTAACTTACAGTGCGTCCCAAATCGCACACTTATGCACTATTCTATGCCATTTTGTGGTATAGATAGTATGATTAGTGTGTTCACACTGAAAAACCCCCAAAAACAGTGCACTCGAAGTTCCCGGATGATGCACTCGTTCAACCGAAAAAACGCCTGCGGAGACGATTCCGCCTCTGTCTGACGGTGACCGAAGTCTTGTTGGGCATAAAAGGAAACGTTAACATAAACAGTCAAATGTACCAATTCATTTTTGTTCTCTGTTTGGCTATTTCGCTAATGCTAGCGCCATCGTATTACGTGCGTTTGACGTAATTTGCCCTCGACCGGGAAACAGCGTATACTTCCGGTTAGTACAATACCGAAAGTGTGCCATTTGAGACGATACTACCCTTCTAAAATTCATACACTAGACGGTATAGTGTATAGTACGTCATTTGGGACACAACTGTAGTCTACTTACAGCTGCATATCATTCCACATAAGGCTGAGGTTAAAAGGTTATGTTTCTGTGTGTGGCACATAATTTGACAGTTTAATTTCTGTTTTGCAGAACATAAATGCAGTCAAGTCATGCTTCTTGCCCGAAAAGGAGAAGAAGGACTTACTGAATCAGCTCTACGAGGCCTACGGCATGATCAACGACACCAGCTTCTAGGCACAGATCAGCTAACCTAAATCCCTTAACTAAGCTCTTACTCCAATAACAGAGAGCACGCCTTCTTTATGTTTACCATACAATAATGTAGTACAACCTCGCTTTTTTTTTTTAAATTCTATATAATGATGTGTGAAAGAGACACATCAAGTATTGTACCTAAGACACATACATAATGGTATAAATATTAAATAGATAAAATACTGAAATGCAAATCCTTCTGCCATTGTGGCTGCAGTGCACACAAAGTTACAGCTCCAATGAAGTACAGACACGGTCAGATCATTTTATTAAAACCATCATATGACAAAGTAAATGTAAAATGGAAAGCCGGAATTAGGATATTGATAATGTATTTCTTTAAATACATTAAAGGTTTATAAAGCTTTGTGTTGTGTTTAGCTGAGAACAAAACTAAACTCTTGCACCCCATCAGCAACAAAACAGAGATTACATACAACACCGGACATGTACAGTAAAATATGGTTGTGCATCACAGATGCTTTGGGGCTGTTTGGTGTGGCTGGCCAGTGGTTTAGGGACTCTTGTTGTAGCAGGATATTTCAGCCCACAACCTTGTTGCCTCTGCCAGGAGGTTCAGACTTGGCCAAAGATAGAGCTTTCAACAAGATGCCTCCAAATCAACATAGAAATGGTTAAAGAATAATGAAGTCAGTGTTTTGCAATGACCATCTCAGTCTCTGGATTTAAACCCTACTGGAAATTTGGACTACAGTCCCTCTACCAGTGTCTCCAACCTTTTTTAAATTTTTTAAAAATTTTTTTTAATTTTTTTTTTAGACATTACAGACCCAGTGTTGGAGTAGTCTCTATGGCAGGCATCACAATATTAATATTATATTACTATTAAAATATTACTTGTAGGGATGCTGTTATTGTGAAACTAGAGTTAAAATTGCTCTATTTAAAAAAAAAAACAAAAAAACATTTGAATAAAACTACACAATGTCCTTGTAGCTTAAAAATAGCACTTAGCGCATGTATTATTCTTTTTCATGAAGGGTGCCAATATTTCTGGTGAGCAGTGTACTACAGTACAACAGTGTAACGTGTTGTGTCTAATGGAGGTTCGAGATTTAAAAGATAACATTTTTTTCAATAATTTTTTATAGATTCTTGTGAATACAAATCCAGGTTTAGAGCTCCAGCAGGTACTTTTTTAAAATGAAGTAATTATATATTTTTATGCCTTTTTAAAAATATTTTTAATGTATGTAAATCTTGAATCTTTCCTTTAAACACCATGCACACGTTGCAACAACATGACCGAAGACATGTTCTGAGAAATCTGTATAATATTTCCTTTATTTGAATGCAAGGGAACACATTGTGGGCTGGTCCTCTTTTACAGTGTTGAGTTGATGTGTTTTGCATAAAAAGCTGCACTGTCAATGACCGTCCGCTTAATTATGCTTTGAATGGGAGATTTGGCCCTCGGTCGCTTTTCCTGGGTTGAGATGTATAATTGATGATCATTTTGATTATAACAAATTGGTTGTGATTAGCATTTGTGGATGACTGATAGCTGTGATTAATACAGAACCTGCATTTTGAATACAGAACTATGTCCATTTTTCCTGTAAGGCCTATTTTACCAGGAGTGTCTTTATCAACCAGCAGGCACTTCTGTGTCTGAGAAATGACATGCGTTTATTTAAAAAAAAGGTTTTCGGACTGAGGTTTTTAACGTGACGTGAACCATTTTGTCAGGAGACACTTGACATCAAGTCAGAATAAAACACAAATTAGCGTGGTGAGGCTAGGATCATGTTTTATGGTATCTTTTGAGCTATGGAGAAATAAAATACGTGCTGAAAATCATTTATACCGAAATATGTGTTTTGGTTTGGACTGAGGAGACATCAGGCCTCAGAAATGCTCTACAAACAGACCAAATCAGTATTTTTTTTCCTATTCATGCATTTATTTTTTGCCTACTAACATATGCATCATGAAAAAAGTCTTAGTTGTTTTTCTTTTCTTTTTTTCTTTTTGGATTAATATCTTTTTAATTACCTAAGATTCCTTATACCAAGGCTTAATCAATCTTTACGCCAAGCCTTAAACATTTCCCAGGAAATGTATTCATGTATTTCTTATATCTATACACGATAATATAATCCTCATGTAGCTGTTCTTTTTATATAACACCTTTAGGCTGCTTCCTGTGAAGTCGTACATATCAAGGGTTTTGTATCCAGGACCCTCTTTAAATGTAAAATAAATTGCATGGACCTCCTCAGTAAAGATGTATTTCAAGAACATTTAAAAAATTTGTACGATAATATTTTGTCTAATAATAATTTCTATTAAATTGTGCTTTTTATTTCTGGACTTTCCATTGACAGAACACAGTAGCTTGAAATTGACGGTTTTTTTTGTTTTTTTTGTTTTGTTTTTTTTTTTTTTTAGTTTTGAGGTTGTTGAGGTTTGGATTAAACCTGTTCAATACAAGTGAATTGTCGAGCAGGCTAATAACTGTACTGTAAGAAGTCAGTAATAAATATAATGGCTTTCATGTTGGTGGATTGTGATTTCTAGTACTGTTACTAAATTTCAAAAATCATGGAGCTCACTTCGAGAACCACTGGTACTGAATGCATTTCTAATTGTGGTGCTGTACTTCCTTATCTTAACAGAAGGGGGCAGTCTGTATATTAACTATAGTTAATTAAGTACCAACAATAAAGTATCATGTGATTACGAGCAACAAACATTTTCACCTCAATAGGTGACAAACGCTTTTGAAGGTTATTTGGGAATCTGCAGGGTGAACTGAGTGAAGTGCAGGTCTGTTTCTATAAGCTGGAGATCCATAGTGAAAGCTGTGAGTATGCAGTGTAGACAGCGGTCAAGCCAGGCACAGTAAAAAACTGTATATACAGTGTGGTCCTTTAGTGACCTTTACTGAAAATGCTTCTATTTTGCATTCTTTTCTAATTTAATGCAACAGTTTTCATTACAAATTATATTATTAACAACAACTTGAGTGAAAAGCAGAATCTTTAGTTGTTTTTTTTTTTTTTTTTTTAAAAGAGTTTCTTAGTATTTGGTTTGTCCCCTTTTTGCTTTAATGACAGTGTGCACTCGAGCTGGCATGGACTCCACAAGTTTGTGCAAAACCTTATAATCCATTTTTAGATCAAATCAATCGGAGTGTCGTCTGAACACATGCTTTAACAGAAGCGATTAGGCATGAGGAAAAACAAACCTTTTGTACAAAGCAGTTAACATATATATACATATAACATATAACATATAAGTCAATATCGCATTTGCTTACATTTACATAGGGACCTAGAAACAGTGCAGAACCTTGAATATTAAATACTCGAGATATTGAACATTTACGTTCTCGGTTTGAAAAATTTCAAAATTCTAAAATCTGATTATTTCCGATTTTAAAAAAATAATAAAATCCCAGATTTTCAATGTGGTCGCAGAGTTTTGGACCCCACCATATTTGTGTATATATGGGGGATTTTTTTTGGGAACCACCAGTTAGTCCAATCACTGTCATTTTTAAGAAATATGAAATAAAATAATTTTTAAAAAAGTTCTAATATACTGATACTGATATATAAAAGGTAGGGCAGAGCCTGGCATATTGTCACACTTTTCACTATTTATACATTTCTTAGATGTGATACATCAATAAAATACATGTCATAGCAAATGAAAGAATGAAGTCTCAGGCACATATTTTGTATTTATTACATCTTATACCACAACAATGTTTGAATTCTTGATTCTGATTGGTCAGAAGGACCTTTTGTATAACAGCATGGCTTGGACAGTAGTTCCAGCTGTAACATGTACAACAGGTTTATATTAATTCACACATTCTAATGTGTTTTGTTTTGTAATAACAGCTCATACACAGGGACTTGTATGACGGATACTTCACATAATCTAAGACTAATAATAAAAAACGGATTTTTTGGAACGGAATTGTTTGAAAATGTTGAAATTGAAATGGAAGTGTTGATGTTTAACAAAGAAAAGTGTATAATCACTGATGGGGTGAGATATGTATATGTATATGTAACATCTATGGAAGGAGTCTTGCTCGACTGTCAGAGCTTTGTAACAGTCATGGTGCTTTATAAAGTTTCCCAGCACAGGACAGAGGAGTTACAGTTAAATAATATAACTGCTGGCAAATCGCTCTGGTATAAGCGGAACAACAGACTTTTTGATTGTGCTGTTATATCAAAATGTTCCGCTTCGTGATGGGCCGTATCACATATCACGTGATAGCGCAAGTATAATTTTCTATAACAGATGTATGTTATTCCTTACATGTCATTTCAGTGTATGTATAAACAAATATATGTTTAAAAAACTAAATCCTATTTGAACACTTTATTAAAAAGTATATGTAAAGATTACATAAAATTAAATCAAATGCTGATGAAAAAAAAATAGATATAAAAAAAAAAAACAATAGATATAAATCCTGAAGATTTTATGCAACAAATAGCAAACATAGTGGAGGTGATGGAGCATCCTAAATTTCTCAGGGACAACATTATTACACAACAACTGAATGGAAAATGCTACAGAGCCAGCAAAGATCTTAAACATCCCTGTCAGTACAACTGGTTCAAAAATATGCTGGTTCAAACTTCACGCAATCACAAGTGGGAACAATGTAAGATTTCACGAGGTGCTCTCAGACTAATGATAAGGAAGATGAGACCGAAGCGTGCAGTCACTCGAAAAGAGTTGCACGACGACCTGAAAGCAGCAGCAGGATCAACAGTTACGCAAACGATAATAAGCAATGAACTGCACTGCAATCATCTCTGTTCTTACACACCAGGCAAAGATCTGCTACAAAAGAAGCAGAGAGATGCACATCTAGAAGAATTCAGACAAATCTGAGCTCTTTTGGAACAATATAGTCTGGTGAGATGAACAAAAATAGAGCTCTTTGGCAATAATTCACCATGTTTAGAAAAAAGAAGGGTTACGTGTATGATCACAAGAACACCATATCCACAGTGAAGTACGGAGGTGAGAGCATCATGATATGGGGCTGCTTCTCTGCAAACAGTACTGAGGCATTACATGTCATCAAAGGAAACATGAATGGAGACATATTAGAGGAGAATTTAATCTTACTGGCCAAGAAACTGAATCTGGGGCTGAAGATGGATGTTTAAACAAGAGAATGACCCCAAATATACAGGCGGAATAACTCAAGAAAGCCTTGCATGGCCTAGCCAATCTCCTGCCTTGAATCCCAATTAAAATTTGTGGAAGATTTTGAAATTGTAAGCCCATCAGAGGGAACATTGTAACCTTGGGAAACAATTTGCCAAGAGGAATGGATGGACCAAAACACAACGCTGCAAAACAAACTGCAAACTGCTTCTTACCGTAGACGTCTCGAAGCTGTAACAGCCAACAACAGCTTTACAATAAATTATCGGTGACATTATTGGTGTCCTGAGACTTTTTCCCCTATTAATTTTGTTTTTTCAAACATATGTTTCTTTATGCTTATGAACACAAACTTCATATTTATAAGCACAAACTCAAGAGACATTACTTAATTTACTTAATACTTAATTTTCCCTCACTGTATCAGGGTTGCCAATTTTGGCTTCCTGGCTGGAGTGAGATTTATGAATCAAATCTCCTTTTTTGCTGTGCGGAAATGAGAATTATGGGGGTAAAATGTGCGTAACGTCATACATCACTTTTTTCTGGTCGACTGTTTCTATTTCTTCCTCACCATGCCTTTGTCTTTGCTCTCCATTGCGGTCACAGCTTTTCATGAAAGTCCCCATGAAATCAAAATGAAAGATTTGTGGCTTTTAGTATAAATATGTGAGCCTTAAGATTATCTATAAGCTAGTGCGCTCCAAAACAATGACAAAATTCACATTTAGAAGATATATGCATTCAAAATGTACAGTGTCTCTCTACCACCAATATGGATCAACAATTCTGACGACATCATTCTGTACTTCAGCTTCTCATCAGATTTTCTGTCCAATCAAATGCTCTCTAGAATCTGAAGTGTCCCGCCCCCAACATTATAAAACTCCATGGTACTAACCGTCAAGTACGGCTTAGCCCAACTAGTTATCACAAACAAGCGTTACAGTACTGGTCACTTGTGTAGAAGCACAATTTCTCTCCCTGGAACAATGGTAATATCACTTACAACAAGAAGTCGTTGTACATGGAGAATTGGTTCCAGCATAACATATTAATTGTATACCAGTTTAATGAGAAGAATGGGCAATTATACAAAATTATACAGAATTTTAAAAAATAATGAAGGCTATCCCCAGTGGCATACTAACTTTAACCAAATCTTCAGTTATTAATTCAGTTATCAGATATTAATGATTCAACCTTATAAAGTCCCCAACTTGACCTAAATGGTCTTTCCATTTTTGATGAACATTTAAGTAATAATTTTATAAGAAGCTCCATTACTGTCGGATCCAATCCTCCATGTAAATCAAGATGGCTTAAACCTCACCATTTATCATCTGGACATTACCTTATAAATATAAATCTGTTATCTCTACCTCATTTAGCGTTGACTTTAATATGGACATGACAACAAAATTTAACAAAACCTTAAATTTAAAACCATATGATATTTTACTTTGTTTACAAAACCCAGATTTTTCTGAAAAACAAAATTACTTCATTAATCTTTTAATTATTTTAGCAAACTTTTACATTCACAGTACAAGAGGAACTAAAAAAAAAAAACCCTCATATATTACATTCTGTAACACTGATCTTAAGGTATACTCTGAAAATTATGAAAACAGAAAAAACATTAATAAGTTCTTTTCTATTAGCCCTTGCTGTGAGGTAAGCTAAACGCTATTTTGGCTATTTTAAAAAGGGAGCAGAGCCGCTCAATTTGTCCCGCCCTGACTCCCTGTTTCAGTGGGAACTACGTCCACGCGTCAAATAACGCTGCGTGTTTCAAGGCACTTTATGGATTAGAATACTTATCTGCAATTTAAATCTCAATAAAACTGGCTGATGCAGGCTACATTCCCGGTAAAGAATGAAAGAATGAGTGAATAATAGCTATGTTAGACATGTAAATTGAATGATTTGTGTGCACAACAACGTCTCCACATCTCCGTCTCCAGCGATCGTGGAGCAGGCGGCGGTTAGCAGCTTATATACAGTGACAGGTGTATATAAGCCTTATAAGGTGTATATAGGCTTATATACAGTGACAGGTGTATATAAGCCGTATAAGGTGTATATAGGCTTATATACAGTGACAGGTGTATATAAGCCGTATAAGGTGTATATAGGCTTATATACAGTGACAGCCTGAGAGGAAACGTGATTGGTACAGGACCCAGTTGATTCAGACTGGTCCAATCAAGAAGTTGCGGGGTTTCACTGGTCTAATTAGACCCCACACCTACTCGATACTGACAGAAAATAAATCATATGAGCAGATTTGTGACAATGCCGTATTTTTATGTTGGCTTGATATTTAATTTGGCGTGAGATTTACTTGGGCAGCGTGAGAGAGTGAGACAGAGCCTGAAAGCGTGTGTGTTGGCCAAATGCGTGAGAGTTGGCAGCCCTGCTGTATACAATAATCTGTATCAAGGCTAGCTTAATATAAGGCTGTAGCTAAAGACACCATATTCCCTCCTCTAAAAAGTGCCCTTTTTCACTCTTGAAGGTAAAAAAGAAAAGAAAAGAAAATCGTGCTCACCTCAAAGAAAGTAAATTGACCTCAGAACATGAAGGAACACATTTTTCAGCTAGCACCTCTGGTGTTTGGAGGTATGAGCAGTGTGACCCCTTACCCCGCTCTCCCCTATATTCCTGTAAACAAGCTCATACTATGTGCGTGTTTAAGATGGTCAATTTTCAGCTTGTCACTTTTAAAGAAATATAAACACAAACTTCAGAAAAGGCTGTAAGAAAATGTGAACGTTCCTATTTTCGGACACTGTTTTTTTAAAAAAAAAAAAAAGAAAGAAAAAAAAGAAAGAAAAGCTAAATTCCTAAAATCCCCTTTCCGTTTGTTTTGTTGTCTGCTTTACTGAGCTGGTGGGAAAAACATGGCATTTTGTAAGTCTGTTTTTAGCAGCAGGCTGGAAAGATAAATACTCTGCTCTCTCCAGAACAGCCCCGCGGTCTGACATGGTGGTTTTCAGCTTAATTGCATGCCTGCTCGAAGCCTCTGCTTAAATTTAATAGCACTGAAAGCGAATGCAAAGGCTTTCTAAAGTTCCCTCCCAACCGTCTCCATAGAGATCCAACCGGAAATAGACCTCCCATACACTGAGAGGGCTACGACCCAAATCACACACTATTGTACTAAAGAGGATGTCACGTCATTACCTGTAAAGTGAGGTGGAAAATAATTTTGTTACTGTACTTTTTTTTTTATTTATTTTTTTTTATACTTTACTTAAATTTCCAAGAGGAAAAAAAAAAAAACTTTTTTACTCCTCAGATTTTCATTATGTTTCATTATGTTAACTTAGCAAGCTAGTTAAGCGTTGTACGTTAGGTAGCTAGTCGAGTTTTGTAAACTAGCTCGTTAAATTAGCTAGCTAGTTGTTTTGTTTTCATTGCTAATGTGCCTTAGCATTCATTCCAAAATATTTATTCAACGTTAACAAGCAAGCCAAGTTCTAGATGTATCTGCGTTCACTCAAAATTTCTTTGCTTATCATTAGTTATAAATATTGACTGTTTTGTTTAACTGAGTACGTCTGAATGTAGACACGTTTTGACTTTCAGTCAAGTGGATTTTTGCCTCCATACTTCTACATTTAATTGAGTAAGATTCTGACACAGTACACATATACTTTTACTAAAAGTCCCTGTGAAGTGCCTTGAAACGCACAGTGTTATTCAGTGTGTTGACATAATTTCCACTGAAACGGGAAGTCAGGGCGGGACATATCGAGTGGGTCCTCCCCCTTTTAAAATAGCCAATAGCGTTTAGCTCACCTCACAGCCCGGGCTAATCCGTACGTGACCGTTAGTACCATGGAGTTTTATAATGTTGGGGGCGGGACACTTCAGATTCTAGAGAGCATTTGATTGGACAGAAAATCTGATGAGAAGCTGAAGTGCAGAATGATGTCATCAAAATTGCTGATCTGTATTGGCGGTAGAGAGAGACTGTACGTTTTAAATGCGTATATCTTCTGTATGCAAATGTTGTCATTGTTTTGGAGCGCACTAGCTTATTGATGACCTTAAGGCTCACGTTTATACGAAAAGCCACAAAACTTCCACCTCTGGTTTGAAACCCCATTGCTTAATCAGTTTAGAAGTTTACTAAACTTTCAAATAAATAAATAAATAAATAATGATTAAAAAAAAAATCATTTGTGTCATTAAAACTAAACGGAAATAATGATGTACTAATGGCTGTGCCGCCATTAGTACATCATTATTTCTGTTTAGTTTTAATGACACAAATGAGGGCATAGTGAATAATGCTGCTGCCTCACAGCTCCAGGGTTGCCAGTTTGATCCTGAGCTCTGGTTACTGTCTGTGAGGAGTTTCACATGTTCTCCCCATGTTGATGTGGATATCCTCTGGGTTCTCCTGGTTCATCCCAAAAACTTGTAGGTAGGTGGAATGGCTATGCTAAATTGCCCCTAGGTGTTAACGAGCGTATTAACGTGTGTGCATGGTGTGCTGTGATGGATTTTGGGGGTGAATTCTCCTGCCTTTCCACTTTAAGTTTTTTTTTCTTAATTATTATTCTTATTACTATTTCAGTTCATAATAAACTAAATGTCATTATAAATTACTTACAAACAGTGTGTCACATTTCATATCTTGATTTTCATGAAAGATTAATCCTTACAGGCTTATCTGATGCTGAGGAATCATGGGAGGATTTTTTCCCCTCCACATAAAATGCCACAGGATCACAGAAGAGATATAAAAGTGTATTCAAGCAGGCTCAGAAATAACTGAGAAAACCTTGAAATATATTGAACTCTATGACTAATTACCAAAGCACATACAGTGCCCTCCACTAATATTGGCACCCCATCGGTAAATATGAGCAAAGAAGGCTGTGAAAATTTTCTTTATTGTTTAACCTTTTGATCTCTTGTTCAAAAAATTCACAAAAATAATCTGCTCTCATGGATATCAAACAACTGCAAACACAATATATAAAATATATAGACACACAGTACTGTGTAAAAGTTTTAGGCACATGCAAAGATGACTTCAAAATAATGAAATTAAACGTTTCTACATTTAAAAAAAATAATAAAAAATACCGTAAAGAGCAGTAAACAGTAGTAAATGAAACCAAGTCAATATTTGATGTAACAAAAAAAATACAGATAAAAATAGTAGTCTCCGGTACAGATTGTGCAGTTTTATAAGGAAATGAGCTGGTAAGTTTTATTGAGCATCTTACAGAACCAGCCACAGTTCTTCTGGACACTTTGACTGTCGTACTCGCTTCTTATTTCTCCAGCAAAACCCAGCAGCCTTCATTGTGTTTTCTGTCTGAAAAGTGTCTCTTATGTAATATGCTGCTTTCTTTAATGACATACAAACATTTTTCTGTAACATTTAATTTTGTGCTAGAAAACCAATGTTTGGGAATCTAAAATATTTTTTGTACTGACTTGATAATGTAGACGTCATAAAATAAAAAATCTATAACAAAGTTTGCACTAAAAACAATGTCTAAAACTTTTGCACAGTACTGTATCTTTGTTAAATACAGGTGCACAACAATTATTGGCACCCCTATGAATTCATATGAGAAAAATATATTCCCATTGATATTTAAATTTTTTTGTTTAGTACACCTGGGTGATTAGGAACAGGAAATTGTTCAACCATGACTTCCTGTTTCACAGAGGTATAAATATGAGGCAACACATAGGCCAAATTCCCTTAGTCATTCATAACAATGAGTAAGACCAAGGAATATAGCCGTGATGTGTGGCAAAAGGTTGTTGAGCTTCACAAAATGGGAAGTGGCTATAAGAAAATAGCACAAGCATTGAAAATGCCCATTTCCACTATCAGGGCAATAATTAAGAAGTTCCAGTCAACTGGAAATGTTATGAATCAACCTGGAATTGGACGCGTGTCTATATTGTCTCAACGCACTGTGAAGAGGATGATTCGAGTGGCCAAAAAATCTCCAAGGATCACAGCTGGAGAATTGCAGAAGTTAGTTGCATCTTGGGGTCAGAAAGTCTCCAAAACTACAATCTGAAGTCACCTACATCACCACAAGTTGTTTGGAAGGGTTTCGAGAAAAAAGCCTCTACTCTCATCCAAAAACAAACTCAAGCATCGTCAGTTTGCCAGACACTACTGGAACTTCAAATGGGATCGGGTTCTATGGTCAGATGAAACCAAAGTAGAGCTTTTTTGCAATAAACACCAGAGGTGGTTTTGGCGCACACAGAGAGGTAGCCATATGGAAGAGTACCTCATGCCCACGGTTAAATATGGTGGTGGCTCTTTAATGTTTTGGGGCTGTTTTTCTGCCTGAGGACCTGGACATTTTGTTAGGATACGTGGCATCATGGACTCAAATATCAAATATCAACAGATATTAAATGAAAACCTGACTGCCTCTGCCAGAAAGCTTAAAATGGGCCATGGCTGGATCTTCCAGCAGGACAATGATTCGAAACATACATCAAAACACAAAAATGGTTTACTGACCACAAAATCAAGGTCCTGCCATGGCCATCCCAGTCCCCTGACTTGAAACCCATAGAAAATCTGTGGGGTGAACTGAAGAGGAGAGTCCACCAGCGTGGACCTCGAAATTTGAAGGATCTGGAGAAATTCTGTATGGAGGAATGGTCTCAGATCCCTTGCCATGTATTCTCCAACCTCATCAGGCATTATAGGAGACTCTGAGCTGTTATCTTGGCAAAGGGAGGTAGCACAAAGTATTGACTATAAGGGTGCCAATAATTGTTGCACTCCTATATATATATATATATTTGTTAAATATATGTTAAATTTGTGCTTTGTTTGCAACTGTTTGATATCCATGAGAGCAGAGTATTTTTGTGAATTTTTTTAACAAAAGATCAAAAGCTTAAACAATAAAGACAATTTTTCACAGCCTTCTTTGCTCATATTTACCAAGGGTGCTGATATTAGTGGAGGGCACTGTATTTTAAGCAATGTGCAAGTTATTCATGGATGATTTACCATAGCCATGTAGTGTGAACTCATAAAACACCTAAAATTGTAATGTCATTCCCATTTATTGAGGTACATACAATATAAAGAAAAAACAAATGCAGTTTTCTGAGGGAGCAGAAAGCTTTGACTCGTACTATATAAATATTGTTAATAATGTTACATACACTGTAAAGTATATAATGTAGTACAGAAACACAAAACTATTGACCTCAGGGAATATTAGGAAATTAATATTTCCCCAGTTTGTTACAACTATGCCTGTTATCGTTTAAAAAAAAAAAAAAAAAAAAATATCAGACTGATTCAGAATCCTCAGCACATGTGTTATCTGGTATTTCTTGGTTTGAGATCATGAAGTTCTGAACCCAGGGTCTCATATTTTCCACATAATTCATGTTCAAAATGGAAAAGGCATCAAAGAGTCAGTGCTTCCTCTGAGGAATGGCAGGAATAACGCAACATGGAGTGTGTTGTTGTACATGGCAAATCCATTCTGTGTAGTGATTTCTCCTGGAGTCTGTCAGGGACGCAAGAGCGTTCAGGCACATGAAGCATGCCCGTCTCAGAGCAGCTCCTCACCGCACACAGTGTGGGGAACGAGAGAGGAGGTGCTGGTTCTCCCCTTTTAGCTCCTTCATCTTTAAGATGCTCCTTCTTTACCTTGCTCCTGACTACTCGAGGCTTCCGCTTCGGCGGCAGGGGCCCCGGCAGCGTCGGCTTCTGAAACGCATGCGGAAATAGCCAATAGTGCTGTGACAACATACAATAATAAGGAGCTCTGAAATAGCTTATATCATTAAATAATTATATATTGTTGTATAGGTAATAACTACTTAATTTCTACAAATTAATAAGAGCCAGCGTCTGTTGTTAAAAGTGCTATATAAAGTTGATCTACTGCAGAAGTCTGGCCAGTCCAGAGCACTTCAATAGGTTGAGGCAGCATCACTCAAGCCTGTTAGGATAACTACTTTTGTTGGATGATATATTGTCCCAGAAATAATTGCGATATTGTTATTTTAAGACAATTTTATGCCACTGATGTAATGATAATATAATAGCATAATAATGCATGTACACCCTTTAAAAGAGCATTGAACTTTTAATTCTTAAGAATATTCAGACATTGGAATACAGTATTGGGAATTCTTTATGCTTCAGTTATTAACTGAACAGGATCCGAACACACCGCAACCAGAATAAAGCAGTTGAATGAATGATGGAAAGTTATTTCATAAACAACTCCAGCTACTGATCAATTCACTGACAAATGCAAAAGTAAGGTGCCTGCTACGCCGGTTATTTAATATATAGCCACACAGGAATAACAATAACCGCACTTCAGTTCTCATCACCTTTTCACACGCCATATCTTCAGGTAAATATTAACAAGATAAAAGACTGTGAGAAAGGACTGAACATTTCCTCAGTATTTCGCTTTCTTCCTGTGTACTTCCTAGTTCTTTCAGTTGTGTCAAAGTGTTTCTTAATGAAAAAATTCAATGACAAACTGAACAAAAGAAAGAGTCCGGCATACATGGGCTGTTGGTCCGCACTTCATTACTCACCAGAGTGGAAACGTTCCCACACAGAGAGGAAGCGGTTAAGGGAAGTGGGAATTGTTACAAGCGCTGATGACAGAGCTATGCGTGATTGTGGTGACAGCATCTATTCAACCTCTCCTTCAACTCCTTTTGTGTTTAAGACATACTGACAAGCACATCTGACCTTAAGGGAACGGTAACATAATGTAAGAGGGAAGTGGGCTCTTAGCAGAGGGGCTCAAATTGTTAGTAGTGACCGAAGGCTTTTTTCTGAGTAGCCTTTTTAAAAAATTGTCCTTCAATAAGTATCAAGTAATTTGATTTGTATCTGGATTATTAACACACACCTGAGGGCCTGCGATATATAAAGACAGGAAGTGCTGCTGTCAGAGGCTTGACCCTGTCCACCTGGACTACAATACAAAGCACACTTTACTCACACAAACATACAGCACATACACACACACACACACCAACCTCCTGCCTTCAGGTCCATCTGAGCCATGTCTTTGGTCAGTTCGCTGGTGCCTACCACTGTTCCGTCTCCCTTTATGTCCGGCACTGCGTTCCTGCGGCCTGTGCGATCACAATTAATGAAATCCGAGTATGATGACTCAACGTCCATCATCTGCCCATGACCTGTCTTCTCATTCCACCTGCCAAATACAGAGATAAAAAAAAAAAGAGCAATGAGTACTATTTATACATACACATATAATGCTCATTCGTGCAATTACCTAATCAGTCACTCCAGGATTTTGCGATTGCAAAGATTAACACAAAATCGAGGAAACTCCACAATATTCAAAGGAGCTTGCAACGTTTCAAAATTACCACACATTTTCCACAGATATGGGCCAAGACGCGTCATGTGACGTCATCACAACGTGCATTCAGCCAAAGCCCTCTTGGATTTATGTGCGTCGAACATGAGTACAGCTACAAGGTCTCATTTTCCAACAAACATCACTGCGGAAGAGCGTGCAAAACAATTTCGAGCAATTGCAATTTTGAAAATTCAAGTTGGCAAACAAAAAAAAACAAACAAACAAAACAAAAAAAACCCCTGCAAAATCCTGTACAGACTCCCTAATTAGCCAATCAAGTGGCTCCAGTGTAATGCATAAAATCATGCAGATACAGATCAAGCGCTTCACTTAATGTTCACATCAAATATCAGAATGGGATGGTTGTTGGTGCGAGATGAGCTGGTTTGAGCATTTCAGAAACTTCTGGTCTCCTCGGATTTTCACGCAGTTAATCTCTAGAGTTTACACAGAATGGTGCGAAAAAGAAAAAACAACCACGAGCAGCGGTTCTTCGGGTGGAAACGCCTTGCTGATGAGAGAGATCGGAGGAGAATGGCCAGACTGGTTTGAACAGACAGGAAGGCCACGGTAACTCAAGTAACCACTCTTTACAACCGTGGTGAGCAGAAAAGCGTCTCAGAATGCACAACATGGCAAACCACGAGGCGCGTAGGGAATGTTTTCTTGGCGCACATTGGGTTCCTTAATATCAATCGTGCATTATAATACAGCATGTCACAAACTCATTTTAAATTTGGTTCCATAAACATGATGGTGATTTCAGTGTACTTCAAAGGCCTCTCCATTGACCATATCTGAATCCAGTAGATCACCTTTGGGTGATCTACTATGTAGTAGAATGGGAGGAATCTGCAGCAAATTTATGTGATGCATTCATGTCAGCATAGACCAGAATCTTAAAGGAATGTCTCCAATACTTTGTGAGATCCAGGTCATGAAGCAAAACGATGTCCTGCTCAGAATTATTACGGTGTTTCTAATAAAGCGATCAGGGAGTGTATGTTAATTCAAATTCACAGCGCATTTACTCAAACAAAAGAACCTTCATTACAGCTCTGCTGCACTTATTGACAGGGGTGAGAGTAAGTTCATCCGCCCCACCCAGTGAGCATGGCCAATTATGAGCTCTTGGACTCCCCGCTACAGCTCTCCTCGCATTCTCCTAACAATAAGGCGAACGCTCTACTACCACTCTAGAGGCATGAATTTGAAATTAATTTAATGAAATGCTGGATGTGTCATGCAACCCATTTTAAAATGCAATTACCTCAGCTGCTTCTTTCCTTGATATGCTTGTCTTTATTATACATCTCAGTATTTTCTGTATTTACACCACATTGTAACAACCGTCCAATTACAAGTCTTCTACTGAGTGTCGTTGCTGTTATGGCGCTCCCAATCAATTTCTGACAGGATTCAGCCAATTCCAATGTGTCCATCTTGTTAACATTTGATTCAGAAGATCTTCCCATTTTGAGGCTAATGTCTTTTTTGCGCAGTAGACTTAGCCAGTAAGACGAGAGCGCCATAATGGCCTTGAAGAATCAGAGCACATCAGCAAATATCAGTCACAAAGGCAGCATGAGCACCATCCTCTTCTATAAGTGAGGAAAACATGCCATTATGTAGCGCCGTCCTCAACTTAATGAAGCAGAGCACTTACTGCTTTTCCATCTTGTTAAATGCGTCTCTGCCCAAGACCTTCAACAAGTTTTTTTTCACCACCAGGACTTAGCACAAACACTGCACTGCTTTGACTAACTGCAATGATGACATGAAAAGTGAAATGCAGTGATGGGCTTAGTGTTTAATTCTGCCATGTTTAAAGAGCTGCATTATAAACGAGCTGATTGCATTTCAAGGGGGCTTGCATTCCATTCTGACAAAAATTCAGTTCATGTTTTAAATCTCCTGGCAACGTGATTTAAAAAAAAAAACAACAAAAAAAAAAAATCATCTTAAATAAGCATTTACCAATGGTATATTCAAGAAATATATATTACTAACTGCAACTTAAGAACTACAAGAACAACAGAGGAACAACAGTGGTGCTTCTACAGCACTTTTGTTCTTACATGTGCATCATGAATGTTGTTGTGTGTACATAGCGTGACCATACGTCCTCTTTTTACCGGACATGTCCTCATTTTCAGACCTTAAAAAAGTGTCCGGCCAGGATTTCTAAATTTGAGAAAATGTCCGGGATTCGGCTTTAGTTTCATTATGATGTGCTTATGGTCTAATACTGCATCATGTGTGCGCGTATTTGCACTGCTTTAACCCCTCTCTGTAATTCCCACCTTCTCGCACACAAGTTGGTCGATTATAAAACGCTTTATAGCAACTACTGGCCAAATTCCTGCCTCTCAACCATTAACCTCCTCTCAGCGAACGCTTGAAGGTGAAGTGCTGTTGTGTACGGCATCAAAGTGTTGCTTGACAGTAGCAGCAAATGAAGCTGTCCTGGGTCGAAACAATGCCTGTGGCCATATAAGGTCATTTTTAATTTCACATTATCACATTGCTTCGTATTAATGGCCATTCAAATGTGTGAATGATGGTAGAAGGTACACTCCTGGCATCAAATATTTTATTATATTCCATGGACGTTCAAAAGAATGTAGGAAAAAATCTAAAATGTGGGCAGAGTGAAACCAATTTTATTTATATACAGTGGGTATAGACAAGAATCACCCCCTTTAAAATAATCACATTTTGTTGCTTTTTAGCCTGAAATGAAGGCAGACACAATTTTTGTTTTATCCAGCTGTATTTACTCAGTGCAACTTATAACATCCAAGTGAAAGATAGAACACTAACATGTCAGAAAAAAATTGAAAAAGCAGAATCATTAAGTTGGAAAAAGGATCACCCCCCTCCTAAAAATGACTTGTAAACTCAATAAGGTGCATCTAATCACCTTCTCAATGGCACACAAAGCTATTTGACTTTCAACTGTGATCAGCTGTGGTCATTTTGATTAGCTCGGCATGGAAAGAGCTTTCCTGGAGCATTTTGTAGTGCAACTGAAGCAAACAATCAACTATGGGTGGCAAGGCTGTTATAAGTTGCACTGAGTAAATACAGCTGGATAAAACAAAAACTGTGTCCGTCTTCATTTCAGGCTGAAAAGCAACAAAATGTGATTATTTTAAAGGGGGGGTGATTCTTTTCTATACCCACTGCATATTTACATGATGCTAGTAATGCATCTTTTTCAGTGTATTAAAGTTTGCATTCATAGTAACACTGTTTTGAATGCTATTAAGCCACACATATTGCATTTGGTTTAATAAAATGTATTAAAATGAACTTTACTGTCCTCTCATTTAACTGCCTACTATCACTGCGTGGAGTTTTGCCAGCGAAGCTTGGCAAGATCAGATTAACTTTTTTTTTTTTTTTTTTTTTTTTTTTTTAATTTCTGTTTGAAACATCCTGAGATTATATTAAACAAACACAAAATACATTGTCAGAAGGTGTAATCTTGCCATTTCAACATGAGCATTATAAATGTGTTAGGCTAATTAGATATAAATACAGCTTTCCTAGCTCACTAAGTATAGACCACGACAGTGCAGCCACTCTGCGAACTGTTATTCCATTCACTGTTAAAGTAGCCCTACTCACCATCATCACACAAACGACTACACTAAAACAGGGTATATAAAATTGTACAAATTTTAACTAGATGCATTTTTGCATATGCTCAGGACCACAAAGAGCAGGTAGAATTCAACACAACAACATTCTTTCTTGTGGAGGTGGTGGTAAAATTATCACAGACACAGAAGCTATAGAGAATGGTACGAAGCTAATTATGAAAGTGAGCCAATTATAAAAAAAGAAGATCTATCCATCCATCTATCTAATCAATCGATCAGTGCTAAATGGATACACGAGAAACTGAAATGACTAACTGGCTTTGAACACTTAATTTCTTTAATATTCATGACAGAGAGCATTAACTTGTGAATTAGTATAATTATTGTTCCGGAGGTTCTATTTCTATACTTAATCGAGTGGCTCCTGAACTCATTTCATGGCCTAATTACAACAGGAAGTTGAAAGTGTACATCTGAGACCATCTAGAGTCACGAAACAATTACCATCGTCTCAGTTTCACTGGGCGCTTTGCAAGCCTATAAGCCCGGCAAATGAGGGAAATAAAACCGTAGGCAATGGACAAAAATGGTATTGGTGCTATTCATGCTGGCAGAAAGCGTCAAGCTGCTTTCAAGAAGTTGGGTGGGGGTGTATTCCTGGCATATTCCCCCACCAACACACTCACACACACACAGTAGCTATTCATCTCCTTTGTGCCTCCTTTTCCCAGGCCGTATTTAAGTGGGTCAGGGATCCTGGCGGCCACTTCAGTGCTGTGCCAGGCTGAGGAGAGGAGACCGCGGGAACAAGACGTGAATAAAAGAGAAGAAAGGGGTGTTCCAGAGAAATCAATGAGGACAACGGGAACACAAGACAGACACACACACACACATACACACATACACACACACACACACAGCTGTAACGCTGGGGTGGTGGCACTCACTTTACCACACACACTCTCTCCCCGGCACTCTGGTTAGGACTAATTGCAGCTAATTGAGCAACTGGTTAACCTTTTACTATACAGCCAACTCCAGAAGTATTGGCCCCAGTTAAAAGAAAAGAGGGTGAATTTTGTACGTTGTATATGGCTGAAAATAGTATTTTTTTTTCCATGAAGTAGGACATCCACTGCGCAGGGCTCCTCAGCAAATGAGTTCTCATGAATCACTGAAATTTCTGCTGAAGAAGCGAAGCAGTTCACCCAAGTGTTCTGTGTGTACACTATGACTAAGCTAAGGCTTTAGATGGGGCCCCGGCAAAATGGGCGCAAGCCATTGATGATTCACATTTTGTGTGTGAATGTGAATCATCTGTTCAACAGCAATTCGATTCCAATCATAACTCAATGGCTGGTGCCATGATTCATAAGCAATTTTTCTAGGATTTGATTGTATCCAATTCGATTAAGTAAACTGCTCTCTGATTCAGTAATTTCCTGGGAATGATGGGGCTGTGTATGTGTGTGTGAGAAAAAGACACAGACACACGCACACAGACAGAGAGAGAGAGAGAGAGAGAGAGAGAGCGAGCACAACACCCCCTGCGGTGAGGTGATAAAAACCCAGCTGTCTCTGAAATATGGGGGTTTCTAACTGCGTAGCTTCTGAAAACAGCTTTCCATGTGACATGGTGGGTGTTATGTAGGCTGGATACTCGACAATATTTTGTTGCATTCAGCGCTACCAGGGCTTTTTGTCATGAAGAACATACTTTAGCTCATTGTTTGGGCTCAAACGACTTTACACCGATTTCTGATGCAACAGAAATTGCAGCAATGATCATTTCTATTACTCATACAGGCCTAACATGTACACTGTTGGATGCCATGCTGCAAGTCATCACGTTAAAGATGGTGTCACTTCGCAATCTGTTTACAGTCACATAACAGCTTTTAGTGTCTCACATCTCTACGGAACGCATTTCTACATTCTGCTATTCGAAATCTTAACCAGTGCCAGAAAGCTGATTATTTGATCCTCTTCTTCCCAGTCTCTCTGCCCAGCATTACACTCTTTGGACACTTTCACTTTTCTTGCCAGGCAAGACTCGCCAGCTGTACTCGGAAGTGAATCTGAAACAACGTGGAGGCAGTGGACGAAGGGTAAGATGCTTTTCAGTGTGATGTGATGGGATGCGTACAAGTTAGGATACACACCACACTGGCGCAAATGTGACGCAGATAACCAGGCTGACAGCTGTTTTGTATTGTTAATGAACACCAAAGACACAAAACGTTTCACAGAAACTAAAGCCTTGTCTCCACTGATACAGCTCACCATCCATTTTGAAAGGAACACCGGTACACCTGCTCATACATGCAATTATCCAGCGAATCATGTGGCAGCAGCATGTATACAATCATGCAGATACAAATCAAGCGCTATAGTTAGTTGATGTTCACATCAAACATCAGAATGGGGCAAAAATGTGATCTCAGTGACTTTGACTGTTGCACGGTTGTTTTGCTGGTTGGAATATTTCAACAACAAAAAAAAGAATTGCTGATCTAGGATTTTCTCACACAACAGTCTCTTGAGTGGTGAGAAAAACAAAAAAAAAACACCCAGTGAGCACTAGTTCTGCTGGTGGAAATGCCTTATTGATAAGAGACACCAAAGGAAATGGCCAGATCGGTTTGCGCCAATAGGAAGTACTACAGTACCTCAAATAACCACTCTTTACAACTACGGTGAGTAGAAAAGCATCTCAGAATGCAAAACACATTGAACGTTGAAGCAGTTGGGCTACAACAGTAGAAGACGACACTGGGTTCCACTTCAGTCAAATAAGAACGGGAATCTGAGGCTACAGTGGGCACAGATAGCTTCATCGAATTTGGGCAGTTGTAGATTGGAGAAAGACCAATCGACAATACAAAATGCTGTTTTCATAGCAAGTTGTGAATCCATGTTGATGTTTGTACAATGGTTCCATACACACTAAAATGCAGAGAGAATAGGAGGCATATTTAAAATATCTTCACCATTTACGTGGATTGATGTGATGTGCGTCAGCAAAGACGGCTAAGTTAAGCAGTAACAACAACAAAAAAAAGACTCTTCGTACAGCCGGTATTGAGCATGTGGAGGTCCACTTATAGAGCAGTGAATACAAAGAACTTCGTCTCGCATGTCGGTATGCTGCAAATATATTATACATAGCTCTACTCACAAGTAAATAAATCAGGGAACAAGTTAAATGAATTTGTCGATTTATGAATATCCCTGGTTGCCCTCATCCACACTATTAAATTCAATTTAATCAGAGAGTGCAGGGGTGGACAAATCATAAATCCATTAGGTAGCCCTCTGGGCAATGTCCTTTTCTAAGAAGGTATCTGAGGCAGCACCTTGTGTTTGTGAGTTTAACAAAAAGTCAGCAAGTCATTGGCCATAGTTTGGCTGTGAGCTGTGGGTTTTGTCTTCACATCGCACATAAAAGATATTATTTGTGTCTGGTTAAGCCTTGTTATTTTTTCTGGATATGTTTAACCGCGAGGTGACTATACGTTGCGATAGAGTTACAGTGGTGCTTGAAAGTTTGTGATCACTTTACAATTTTCTATATATCTGCATTGATATGACCTAAAACAATCAGATTTTTACACAAGTCCTAAAAGTAGACAAAAGAGAACCCAATTAAACAAATGAGACAAAAAATATTATACTCGGTCATTTATTTATTGAAGAAAATGATCCAATATTACATATCTCTGAGTGGCAAAAGTATGTGAACATCTAGGATTAGCAGTTAATTTGAAGGTGAAATTAGTTGAGTCAGTTGTTTTCAACCAATGGGATGACAATCAGGTATGAGCGAGCGCCCTGTTTTATTTAAAGAACAGGGATCTATCAAAGTCTGATCTCAACACGTTTGTGGAAGTGTATCATGGCACGAACAGAGGAGATTCATGAGGAACTCAGAAAAAGAGTTGGTGATGCTTATCAGGCTGGAAAAGTTTACAAAACCATCTCTAAAGAGTCTGGACTCCACCAGTCCACAGTCAGACAGATGGAGGAAATTTAAGACCACTGTTTCCCTCCCCAGGAGTGGTCGACCAACAAAGATCACTCCAAGAGCAAGATGTGTAACAGTCCGTGAGGTCACAAACGAACACAGGGTAACTGCTAAGCAACTAAAGGCCTCTCTCACATTGGCTAATGTTAATGTTCACGAGTTCACCATCAGGAGAACACTGAACAACAGTGTTGTGGATGTCAGGGTTTCAAGGAGAAAGACACTGCTTTCCAAAAAGAACATTGCTGTGCATCTGCAGTTTGCTAAAGATCATGTTGACAAGCCAGAAGGCTAATGGAAAAAAATGTTTTGTGGACGGAGGAGACCAAAATAGAACTTTTGGTTTAAATCAGAAGCGTTATGTTTGCAGAAAGGATAAGCATAAGACCCTTTTCCCATCTTTGAAACGTGGTGGTGGTAGTATCATGGTTTGGGCCTGTTTTGCTGGGCCAGGACGGCTTGCCATCACTGATGAAACAATGAATTCTGATTCATACCAGCAAAATCTAAAGGAAAATATCAGGACATCTGTCCGTTAACTGAATCTCAAGAGAAAGTGGGTCATGCAGCAAGACAACGACCCTAAGCACACAAGTTGTTCTACCAAAGAATGGTTAAATAAGAATAAAGTTAAATGTTTCGGAATGGCCAAGTCAAAGTCCTGACCTTAATCCAATAGAAATGTTGTGGAAGGACCTGATGCAAGCAGTTCATGTGAGGAAACCCACCAACATCCCAGAGTTGAAGTTGTTCTGTACTGAGGAACGGGCTAAAATTCCTCCAAGCCGATGTGCAGGACTGATCAACAGTTACCAGCAGCAGTTACTGCTGCACAAGGTACTCACACCAGATACTGAAAGCAAAGGTTCAAATACTTTTGTCACTCACAGATATTTAATACTGGATCACTGGCTTTTCCTCAATAAATAAATGACCAAGTATAATATTTTGTCTCATTTGTTTAATTGGGTTCTCTTTAACTACTTTTAAGACTCTTAGGACCGTGCATAGTAATTAATCCGACTAGTAAAAACTGATGAGTGTAGTGCAGCTGGTGGTGCAATTCGGATCGAGTAGCGGTGTTGTAGTTACAATATCTTCAAAATGATGTATTTTAAGTGGAAGAAGGACAAAAAAGCATCCCTATAAGCACCAACATAAATGAATAGGAATACTGTATTAACAGTCCTGGTAATGGTATTTTATTACAGTTGAGATGAGCAATAAAAGACGAAGCATAAGTATTTCCAGTCTCCATTGAACACCTTTATCTAAACACAACACAGAAAGAAAGACAGTAATTTAATATAATATATGAAGTTAATGCATGTTTATGAAGGACTGTGCTAAAGACAAGGCCAGTACTCTGACCATGGCAAGCTGTAGGATTTAGCTACACCAATTTAGTAGTGCTGAATGCAAAACGCTGCGGTTCAGAGTGGGTCAGTGAGAAAGTGCAGCAGTGGCCAGTGGGGAATGCCTGTGGAAAGCTGAAATGTCATGTGCAGTGCAAACTTTCCTGACCTATTTAAAAATGCTAAGCTCCGCTCCCCCCCCACAACCACCCAAAAAAAATTTAAAAATTAAAATCGATCCAGTTTCAGGACCACATGCAAAACATGTGGCCCCTTCACTGAGGTTCTCAGCAGGACACGACATGCTATTTGACTTTAAAATGTGTGATGCAAATGGCATCAATGGCATGCAAATGCATTAATATTTGAAGGTAGGCAACATATGGATACACATCAAGAAGGCTATAACTATAACAGAAGTACATGGACCCTTTAAGAGTCAGTTCTCTCAGTTGGCCTGTTTGTTTTTCAGAAAAATAAAAGAACGCGTTTTACACCGTGACCCTCTTTCTGGGAAAGCCATATATTGCAGTGGTTACGCTGTTTTGCATTTTGCTTTTTGTTGCTTATTCTGTATGTTTGTCACTGTCTAAACAACATACAACATTGTCGTTTGCGTGTTAAACGCCTTGTAGTACGCTTCCTGAAATCCTAGGCATGAACAAACAAGCTCCCTAAATATAGCTGTGTCTTTATCCAAGGATCAGGGGGCAGGAATAGAGCTGTTTTGTTTGGCTCCACTACCTGACATTCAACTCCTTCGTACATGCTCACCAGATTTCAGATGTTGCATCTCTCACTAAGGTAATCCAATGCATCCTACTTGAAATGAAATGGAGCAAATAAAACAGAGTTGGCCACAGCTGCAAGAAATGGCACAGGTGTTAATTTCAGACCTGACAATAACACCTCATTTACCAGAGGGAGAGTTTCACAGCTGATACTGGTGACCAGGGAGTTAGGCGTTCCATCTTGAGACTGCGGATGGTACAAACACATAATGATTATTAATGCAGAGTGCTCTGCAACTTCCAGAAGGCCTAAGATGTTATCGAGAGAGTGAAATTAATCAGCCGTTTTAAACATTTGGATACATGCAGAGCATGTCTAAACAGTCTGGACACATCCAGTGAGTGTAGGATGTATGACCCACTCAGAGCCATCAGTTATATCCATAAAAGGCCAAATGATATGGCCCCATCATCGGGCAGTTCCCGGAGGCATGGCTCGGTCCAAAATCAACAGACGAATTCTCTTCTTCATTTACAGGGAATAAAGAGTCAAGGCCAGGGCCTGAAGGCCGTAATCCAATGTTCTCTTTTCACTGTGCATTCCTGATTAGTCTGAAGATATGCATGTGGGCTCGCTCGGAAAAAGGACTTACTCCTTGTTCATGAAACGTGCACTTCCTCTATGAAATGGATGTAATGGACTGAAAGAGCTTATGCCAGAGATGTTTTGATTTTTAACCAAGTGCCTATTCTTCCGTTAATCAGTGTGGTCAAAAGCAACACATTATCCTACGAACGTGACTTTGTGCGACTTACACTTTACAGCTGTAGTCAAGGCAAGTCTGGGAGACTCGTTATTACTTGCAAGATTTAATGCCATAAAGACATACACAGAATGTCTACATAGCGTTTGTTCTATATGTCCACTTAACCAGACAGTTCTCCAAAAGTATGCGTCAATATGCGTCCGGGAATATCACGAAATTGTTACACTTAACTGCTTCCCCAATTGTAGGTAGGTTCCATTTAGTATTTCAAGTATTTATCAGTGACTGCTAGCTACCATATATAAATCATTATTGACAGAGTAGGAAATAGTTTCTTTTACTTAATGAAAAACTGGATTAGAAGGATGGCTCTCTTGGTCCCTGTGGAGTTACCAGGGACTTAATACGTATTGAATCCCAAAGGCAAGAAAGCTGACTCAGAAGACAGAGGCCTCAGATCTCAGCAAATTGTACCAGAATGTCCACACATTCAGACTTAAAGGTCCTTGGGATCAACTGTCCAACTGTCTCATTCTGGGAAAAATTAAAAACTGTGTCACTATGGTGCCACAAAATTAGACACCACTTACATAGTCACACTCCCTAGTCATTTGCTGAGGGCAAATCAGAGTGAACCCAATACTCTCACTGCACATAACTGAACAAAACAAAAAGCAAAAAACACCCCGGGGTGTGTACGGCTGAAAATGCATTTGGAAAATTTTTTGTATTTATAAAAAATATGGTAACAGAAAAAAAGTAAGCAAACCTTTTCCAAGTGTGCAGAGAAATCATGAAAAATCACCCAAGCACAGAGAACATGGAGGCAGTGCTCAATAAATTACAAGATAATTATATAAATTATTAATTTTTTGTGTATGCATCAACTGTTTATTTTCTCTTTTATTTTGTCCAAATATCCAGAACGTAGCGTATTTCTGCAGTGCTACAGCTCTGTCCTTTGGGTCAGTTTGCACCAGTTTAGTAGCTCACATCTATAAAACGTACCATCTTGTTGAAATGCATTCAGAGAGCCTGTTTTGGTGCACGGCTGAGTGCAACTGCAGTGTACTCATCGTCCCAAACAAACCCCACCAAGTGGGGATAATGCACCAGGGTTCCATTCAAACAAACTGCAAAATGCTGCATTATGTGAATGCGCCCATACTATACAATTGGTACTGTTCAGGAGGAAATGTAAGCAGCCATGCTTTCATTGGGCCATTAGAAACTGAATAGATAGGGGGAAAATTTGTGCTGCAGTCCCACTGGGCCTTTTGGGGCTTTTTCTGTGCAAAGAATACACATCATCTGGAGTTTAGCAGTACAGATGGTGGGGTTTATTTAGGTAGGCCCCCTCCCCAAGTTCCCTCATCTGTCCTATAAAAGTCCCTGTTGTTGCATTCTATGCTTTTCTTCATGACTGATAATTCATGATGAAGCACATTTATACCGTCGATCTGTCTGTTATATAGATAACATATAATGCAACCTCTAAACATGAAATCCCCCCTTGAACAGAAAATCCAGGGTCTCTAGACTCCAGGTCTATTTTTAGCAAGAGTGGTTCCAGACCCACATTACTGGGTGAGAAGGCTCAATTTATCAAAAGCTGCCTGAAGACATCCCCTGTCTCTGTAGGAACCAAGAAGCCATTTTGATCTGCCGCTGCAGCCACTCTATGCTCTATTGCAAAAATGCACAAGCACAAAAATGCTGGGTTGACCGGGTGATATGACCTAAAATAGTCATGGCACTTCCCATTAGACTAGAACGACCATTTCAGTTTACCCCAGGTATTTAAATAAACAAATGAAAAAGGTGGGCGTTCGCAAAAGCACTAGGAAAATGTTAAGACAGAAAAGAAGAGAAGAGAAGGTGTGAGAGAGCTTGATAAGGTTCCCACTTGGTGGTTCATCAACAAAGAGTTGATATAGGATATAGGAGAGCTGCATCTAATCAAGTTAAAAGGACAGAGGTTTGATGGACGAAATATAAATGCACGAGTGCCAGCTGAGGCCGCTTCACTCTTTAGATAGCTAGAAATCACTTTCAGCTTCCAACAGCTGGTGCTTTAAGAACGCCAGTCTGCTTGTGCTTCTTTGGACAAACTAGCATTGTTGTTCAGCACTGGCATTTCTTTTAAGACGCACACTTGTGACCCATCCTCTTTTTTTGACGGACCACTCCAGATGGCCAAACGCAATTCTCAAGCATGGCATTAGAAAAGCCTCACATGATGTTCAAGCAGTAGCAAGTTAAAATCTTTCACACCCCTGCCTTTCTGCTTTTCTCTATAAATGCCAGTCCTATTAATGTCTCTTAAGCATTTTAACAGGCTTTTTTTTTTTTTTTTTTTAAATTATCAGAGCTTGTAATTTTTTTTTTTCAACCACAACCAACAACAACTAACCAGAAGTAAAAAATAAACTACAGCCTCCTGTGGTACAGACAGTTATGATGACTAATACTCCAACAGACACCAAACTCAAGGATTTCTTCAAGTTTCTCTCTGAATAGCTAGAGAGTACAATGATAGTGGGTGATAAAGCAAGAGGGAAGACAAGGACATCAACTGCCAGGCTTGTGGTGATGGGATTACTGAGGTTTTGCCTACATACGTGACTCACCTTCAGTCATTGTCCTTTAAAGTGCTCCAAAAGGTCCACTTAATACAACCATTCCGTTCAAATTCTGTACAAAAATCATGTTACTTAAGGTTAATGAAAGCCCAGTTGTTTGTTTTTTTAAACTGAGCCAACATTCCTGAACTGTAGCTTCTTTTCCTTTCCCGTTTTGAGCTGGTTAATGGTGGCAATCAAAGCAAAGCCAGCCACAAACTTTGCTCTGCGAAAATACCAAGAGATATCCTTGGCACGAGGAGTTCATTGCTAGCAGCACGCGCCAGCAACTAACGCTGCAGCAAATGCTAGCTAGGAGAGAAATAATGTTTACAAACAATCCTAGGTGAGTGAAAATATCAGCTCTTACCCAGTATATTGTTCTTGAAGCTCAGCTACTAGCCTATCAGTCCTGGACAACGAGGGATTCGGACACAGTGAAGTGTACTTTACTTACAGAAGCGCGAAACAGAAAACAAAACCCGCTCTTCTTTCCTGCAACCTTACTCGATCCAAGGCAGCGAATGTAGCTAGCTAAGGCACTTCATTTAAAATCAAGCTGGTTATAAAGAAATAGACTAGTGAACATGCACTTGTTTGCTTTTCATGGCCACTATTTAAACCAGGGAAACAAACAGTGCTAAACAAATTTTTCAAGATACCCCAAATGCTTAATACTAAGAAGGTAATACTGGTATCAGTATTAGTATCAAGGGATACCAAAAAAAAACAAAAAAAAACAAAAACCAAAAATGTACTCAATCAGCATGAAAAAAAAAAATGGTATTGATGTATACTTATTTTATTATCAAAGACTCAATAACTGTGGCATTTACCTCCCTTTAGGCTCAGAGTTAATACAGAATAAAAACCATGAGCCTGGAAATTGTTGGGGTCACTTTACCTAAAACGACGCATAGATTAGCCTTTTGGCTCATAAGGCCATTGACGCAGCAGGACAGAGGTGCTACGTCACACAACAAAGTGTCAACAATTTAAAAAGCAGGAGATCAAGGCCTATGACGGCCGCCCTTTTACTAATGCACAAGCTCATAGTTCACACAGGAAAGCGGATCCCGTTAGACCTTTAACTATCAGATCAACCATTAAATAATAATGAGGATGCTACAGAGAGCGTGAGCCTTGTGGAAACACTTATGCTTCACCTGATCACAGGCCCACAACGCCACGATTTTATTAATGATCATTCCATTCCATCTAAATCATTATATACAGTACTGTGCAAAGGCTTTAGGAACATGCAAAGAAATGCTGTAGAGCAAAGATGCCTTCAAAATAATGAAATGAAATGTTTCTACATTAAAAAAAATAAAATACCATAAAAAAAAAGAGCAGTAAACAGTAGTAAATGAAAGAAAGTCAATATTTGGTGTGACACAAAAATAAAAAATAGTAGTCTTTAGTACAATTAGTGCAGTTTTATAAGGAAATGAGCTGGTAAGGTTTATTGAGCATCTTACAGAACCAGACACAGTTCTTCTGGAGACTTTGACCTTCGCACTCGCTTCATATTTCTGCAGAAAAACCCAGCAGCCTTCATTGTGTTTTTCTGTCTGAAAAGTGTCTCTTACGTAATATGCTGCTTTCTTTAATGACATACAAACATTTTTCTGTAACATTTAATTTTGTGCTAGAAAACTAATGTTTAGGAATCTAAAATGTTTTTTGTACTGACTTGATAATGAAGTCATAAAATTAAAAAAAAATGTATAACAAAGTTTGTACCAAAAAAAAAAAAAAAATGGGTGCCTAAAAGTTTTGCACAGTACTGTATGATTATGAAGTGCAGTGCAGTACATAAAACAGTCTCAGTAAAACAGAAAAGGCGTTGTCCTAAGTCCATGAACTACATCTGCAAACAACAGCAAATTTAAAGCAAACTAATTCAAAAGGCCATTAGGAATACATTAGGAAGTCACTCTTCTCTCAGAACTGTTGCATTAGATTAAAAAAGCCTGTTGGCGTTGCATCATAAAACAAAACGTTTCCATCAAAAGACGCCTAGATAAAATAGACAACACCACACAAGGGTGTTTCAGACTGCTGGTCAGTTTGAGGTCAGCATCAATCTGATGTTTACAATCACTGATGCAGTGATTTAGAGCTAAAAGCTAATCACAGTTGCACTCGGTTTGAGAGGGGAGTCGCCTCAATCAGCTACCAGCTGATGAGGAAAGAGAAGAGAAGGTGGAGGTCTGGGCTGACAGTTGGGGATCTCCTCATGAGTCAGCAAGACATGAACAGATGACTGCGCAAAGGAAAGGTTTACATTCCTGTTTCACTCGACATAATCTGACCTCTTCTATTACTGTGACAGTTAGAATTCTGGAGCAAGCTGACTACTCACCGACAGCAGACGCGTGTCTCACTGAATCGAGACTTTTTTTTTTTTTTTTTTTTTTTTTTACACAAACCGTTCATTAAAAAAAAAAAAAAAAAAAAAAAGCCACTTAGCTGATGTAATAGGTTCCTTATAATAAGAGGAACTTGGCTGATTTAATATGTTCCTTATTATTTTAAAAGTTTCTTTAAACGATTCTACACGAAGAAGAAGAAGAAGAAGAAAAAAAAGTTTCTTCTTCTGCCTCCCACTCACTTGGAGTAATGAGTTAAATATAATTCAGGAAAATGACAGTTCTCCAGAAACATCATGATGCATGGAATACATTTAGCAATGTGTCACTGAGACAATTTTATGCACTTAGAACAATTGGCCCAAGATTAGTTCACTTGGTGAGTTAAGAGGGTTTCTTTAATATCGAAGTATCTGAGTTATTATGTTTAGTAACTATTCAAAACAAAACGCATACAGTGCACCATAAATCCCACATCATTACTCTAAAGCTGGGTTTACAAGCTACAATTTTTGGCCTGATTTCGCTCTCGTAGACCAAAAAAAAAAAAAAACAAAAAAAAACGCACATCGTAAAATAATTCTTTGGTTAAGACTTGGAAGGGGTGGAAGGGATATCATACTCTTTCTCCTCTGTCAACCACAGCAACACTTGCCAATCATGAGCATCTGTGAGCTCATGTATGTGGAAGAGGGCAGATAGCACTTTTCTCACAGTGTGTTACACTGCTCTGTGATGCTTCAGGAGCAGCGGTCCAAAAGATGCAGTTGGATGGCGTTACACCTCTCTGAGGAAGCATGTGTTAGCCTTCACCCTCCCTGGTTGGTAGTCTGTGATGGGGGAGAGCTGGATGGTGGGTGGGAATTGGCCAAGACCAAATTATGAAGGAAACAAAAGAAAAATGTTCATTAAAATGTGAAAGTATGAGCATTACAGTGCTTGTCTAAAAGCCACCAATAGGAGGATGGTGTAAGATGATAAAACTCACTGGATGATGATAAAACTACAAATACAGCGGCGGCGCTGACGAAATGTAAACAAAACATGCCTAATGGACGAAAAAAACTTTGTAAGATGTTCCTGTTTATGAGAGCCCAGATCACGTTGACTATTGACATAAGCAGAACATAGTAATTTTCTTAAATCACAGGTCTACCGTTAGAAGATCTTCATCGTATAATCAGACATGGAGACTGCTGAAATCGCAGTGTAAAACAGGTTTAACGCACAGTTTACCAGAGTAATATACAAAGGCAGAGGCTAGGTTTTTGTGTTTGTTTAATGCAGTTCTGTTGAGACATAAATATTTAAAATTCCCTGGACTTCATCATCAGCCACAAAGAGAAATAGAGTCTGGCACGATAGGACTGTTCAGCTCATGCACGGTGCTTTAACAGGAAGCAGGTGGCCCATCTGTCCACACTGTTTGTGTGGCTGTCGTGAAACTGCTGCATGCGAGACAGGGATATGGGGAAAAACAGGAGGAGCACATCCAAAGAGCAGGCAGTAAGTGTGGAGAATGAGCCGCAGTGCAATTATGGATAATCAATAAGGCCAGAAACTCGCAGAGGCCACTTCTAGTCAAGGGTTAAGACACATTTAATCTTTTGCACTCTATGTTTCTAAGACCAACATTTTAAGAGGTTCATATAGTACAACAGGGTGAACTAATTGCAAATTGATTAGCCCAATTAGCTAAAAAAAATTAATTACAAAAAGACGAGCTAATTGGTTTTACTAACACCCACTATGAAAAATGAATGAGTACTTGAAACCCTGGGAGGCGTGACTTTATGTAGCCATCATCTTTATCCTTTCCTAATACTATCTCTGGCAATGAAGCATTATGTTTTCGCCAAATTTAGCTGATGAGCTTTGGGATGTTCTCTCTCCGCACATAAAAACATTATTTAAGTCTTCATTTTCGTTCAGTGAAATGTTTTTAAGAATTATAGTTTTTTTGCTGTTCGGTCTGGCATCCGTTCAAGCTAATTAACCAGTGTGGACAGGATTTCAGAATTTGTTTTATGATTGTTGTGGCCAAAAAATAAATAAATAAATAAATACTTGAATTGACAAAATTGCAATTGCACGAAATTGTTTTGCACGGTCTTTCGCAGTGATGTTTGTTGGTAAATGAGACGTTTCAGCTGTACTCGTATTCGACGCATGTGAATCGACGAGGGCTTTGGCTGAATGTGCGCTGTGATGACGTCACATGACCCATCTTGGCCCAAATCTGCAGAAAAACTGCGGTAATTTTGAAAAATTGCAAGCTTCTCCGAATATTGCGGTGTTTGCTTGATTTTGCGTTCATTTCTGCGATCGCAAAATCACAAAGTCCTGGAGGGACTGATTAATATGACTAGAAAATAGTTACAGCTACTAACAGCTAGACCATGTCCTCGGTTTGTGTATGTAGTGCACAACACAGCATTGAGGTGCTTTGCACCACTGAGAAACACATGAACCTACTGGAGTGTGTTGCATTTAAGCAAAAATGAAAATGCTCTCTTGGGCAAGTCAATAGGTAGAAGAATTTTTGCTTTAGAAGAATTCACAGCCTCAGGGCCCCCAGTTGCATGTTCTTCCAATGTGTGGGTTTCCTCCTGGTACTCAGTTTCCTCCCACCTCGCAAAAACATGCCAGTTGGTTCTACTGATACTAACTTGCCCCTAGGTGTGAACGAATGTGTAAATTTGTGTTTACACGATGCCCTGTAACAGACTGGCGTCCCATTCAGGGTGTATTCCCGCCTCACATCCAAAGTCTCTGGATCCACTGGAACCCTGACCAGGATAAAGTCATTGTTGAAGATGAATAAAAATGGATGAGGAGTCTATAACAACACTCTGGTGACTGTTTTATCAACAGCCTACTCAACCTGCTTGCCTGCAAGGTAACTGTGAAGGAAAAACTGATAACCTGGATACGTGATCTGCTTGCCCCTTTGCCCAGGCTGCTGATTTGTCAATCCCTGTTGACAAAATGTCACAGTGGATTCAAAATATTGGGTCTGAGTCTCAGTAACTATGGAAAACCATTGAAATACACAAAGACGATGACTGTAGTCATGGCTATGCATGACTAAACTGCTATGACTAGACTATGATCTGCCTTCCACCGACTGAATTTCCATTCCCGAGTGAACGCTTCAGATGAAGGACAGTGATCAGGGATGTGTAATGTAGAGAGTCGAGCCATACAGCTACTGTGCTGTAGAGATAGCTGGTGAAATGACACTAAAATGATTCAGAAAACATTTCAACAGGCGCAACATGTACAAATACCTGATCTATATCCTGCCTGATGACCTATAAAAATTATCCATTAATGTCACAAAAATCTGCCCAGTCCCTACAATAACCGAACCCAATGATGATTAAAAAAAATAACACTCTGTGAACGATGATGTTGGACAGCTGTACATTTGTCAAGAGCACCTGCCATGGATCGGTCCACTCCTTCCCTCCACTTTCTTGCTTACCGTATCAGTGTCCATAAGCAATCAACAACATTGGCTCAGATTTCACTACTTACCAGACTCATTTTAAATCCTGATCACATAATAGGCTGGATGACATCTGAGATCCGATCCGGGGTGATAGAAAATCCGCAAAAGGAAGTAAATGCAGACTGCCTTCAACGCTCCTTATGGACGAGCTCTCGCGGTCTCTTTCTCGCTCGCGTTCTTTCGCTGTCTGAGCACTGAGCGTATCTCACACAGCTGCAACTACAGCTCTTTTCTTCTCCTCTCCCACTGATCAGGGAGGAAGTGGGCGTAAAGTGACTTGTGCTAAGTGTATAAACCACACACATATACTGTATGCAGTTGTTCTGGTCATACTCAGGAATTATTGTACTTACCATATGCAAAAAGACAACTCTGAACAATGCTCTGATAGTTTTAGTCTTAGATGGCGCTAAAAGGAAATTTCTATTCTATATGAACGACCGGGATTCAATAAAGATAGTGTATTTAATCGCAACTAATTTCTCCAGGGCAACTGTCCACTTAGCTATAAACCACTGACGTGCAATGGTTAAACTGTCCAGCTAAAAGCATCAGCTAAGCGAGTAAACCTAAGTGAATTATAATGCAATAACCACAAGTAGATCGCTTAGCACACACTTTAGCCTACACTTTAATAGAAGTACACTATAGCTCACGCTTCATTTTATGAAGGAAGGCTTGATGAGTCTTTCCAAAGTTCTTACATATTTCTGAACTAGAACTGAGAAAGCAAGAAATAAAATCAGATCAGAGGTCTTGAAGGCAAGACTCAGTGAGACCAGGAAGTGCCTACATTCACAAGAAGAGGCCACTTGACTACGCCTTTACACCACAGACATATGATGCCCAAAGTGGTCAGAAGTCATTTATTTTTAATGAGAAGTGACAGTTTACAGCAACAGTGGGTGGTGTGGCTCTTAGTGACACAAAAAAAACTGTTTAACTTTATGGAAATAAGAAATGAAAACCTATTAATGAGGGTGAGGGGACACTGTCTGAGGTACACTCTGTCCCTTGTGTTCAAGAGACTTTTCCTTTGGGTGTATGGGGGGGATCGATGCACAATAAGTGTATAATGTACATCAGAGAGTCTGTGGCAGAGCTTCTGAGACAGGACATGGACAGTTTGGTAAATTGCTTGCTCTGGTGCATCGACTTAATCCTTTGAATTAAGAATCGGGTATCTTAGCAGGAAACTGTGTGGCCTTCCAGGACTACGACTGATAACCCTGGTTTCTTTCCTTTTACAGCTGCTGTAATTTGTCAGGCATAGACAAATCAGAACCAGAAAAAGACTACCACAAAAAAACAAAAGTTGGTATTTCACGTCTAAACGGAACGTGCCTCGTGGTGGTGTGATGCACGTCAATGCGGTCACGTCAAAGCTATCAAATTACTCACCTGCTAGCACAACGCTCAGGTGAAACAGCTCAAGGGAAAATAAAAAGACACTAGACGGTCTCAGATAATATCTTATATGTGTGATGGGAGGACAGGACACTATGGCTACGTAAAGTCATTCTCTCCTGGGAATACATCCAACCATCCATCCATTTTGTGTACTGCTTATTTTCTGAGCCTATCCCAGGGGACTCGGGGCACAAGGCGGGGGACACGCAATTGCACACACACTCACACACTCATTCACACACTATGGACAATTTAGAGATGCCAATCAGCCTACAATGCATGTCTTTGGACTGGGGGAGGAAACCCAGAGTACCCGAAAAAAAACCCTGAAGCACGGGGAGAACATGCAAACTCCGCACACAGGGCAGAGGCAGGAATTGAATTCCCAACCCTGGAGGTGCGAGGCCAACGTGCTAACCACTAAGCTATCGTCCCCCCTGGGAATACATATACTTATTCATTTCTGTTAGTGTATATTCTTGCACAACTAGCTATCTAGCTCTCTACATGTTACTACAGTATGTTAGCGATCACATTTTTAGGTTTCCGGCCAATGAAAACGTGGGACTGGGCAGCACGTTGGAGCTTTTACTTGCTAGCTAATAAGTTCATCATCCGTCCACTCCTGAATGCGATACAGTTTATTATGATTCTCCACAAGGGGGAGTTTTTTCTCACTAAGCATTTCATTTTTGCATGAATCACTGTTGAACAGCCAAAATAAACCTACATGAGCAAATACAAATAAAAATGTTTGCACTGACAAACTGCGTATACAGTACTGTGCAAAAGTTTTAGGCACATACAAAGAAATGCTGTAGAGCAAAGATGCCTTCAAAATAATGAAATTAAATGTTTTTAAAAATTAAAAAAAAAAAAAAAATACCGTAAAGAGCAGTAGACAGTACTCAATGAAACAAAGTCAATATTTGAATATTTGGTGTGACAAAAAAATAGAAAATAAAAATAGTTGTCTCCGGTACAGATTGTGCAGTCTTATAAGGAAATGAGCTGGTAAGGTTTATTGAGCATCTTGCAGAACCAGCCACAGTTCTTCTGGAGACTTTGACTTTCGCACTTAATTCTTATTTTTGCAGCAAAACCCAGCAGCCTTCATTGTGTTTTTTTGTCTGAAAAGTGTCTGAAAAGTTACGTAATCTGCTGCTTTCTTTAATGACATACAAAAAATTTTCTGTAACATTTAATTTTGTGCTAGGAAACTAATGTTTGGGAATCTAAAGTGTTTTTGTACTGACCTGATAATGTAGAAGTCATAAAATAAAAAAATCTATAACAACGTTTGTACTTAAAAATAAATAGGCTGCCTAAACCTTTTGCACAGTACTGTATATGAAGCAAAAGACCTGCAGCTATTGCAATATAACGCTTTTAACACATTTTTTTTTTTAAATATATTGCCGACATTTACACGGTTAGCGTGGCCTAATTGTAAAAGGAACCACCAAGCTTCTTTCTTACTGCATGTATCACTTTTGAGCCATATGCCTAAAGGTAGCATAACTGGTTCATTCTCAGTACGACATTACTGTTAAAAGCAGAACTTCTATATTTAAACAAGAACAGGCTTCTTGACCTGCGTACACCAGTCCAAAAAAAAAAAAAAAAAAAAAAAAAAAAAAAAAAAAAAAAAAAAAAAAGCACAAAGGGAGCTTCGTCAGAGTGACGCTTCACATCAATGACACTGTGTCCTTGTGTCCATGAACAGTCTTTGTATCTTGATTGCTATTACTGAAATAGGTGCTGTGAGATAGAAACTGTGTCGGTGAATGTCCTGGGCTCTGTAATCAGCAACCATCAACACAATCAGGAAATGTCTCTGTCCTTTGTGTGTGTTAATTCTTTGACACATGCACAGACAGCTGGTACAGCCTGAAAGCGCAGTGCTTGTTTTAATGTGAAGTAGGATTATGCCTGAAGTATTGATGTTTATCTTAAGGAAGCAGATGTAGAGAAAGGTGAGAGTGCTGGAGAGACCTGGACATCCCTGAAGAGCTTGAACATTGATGCCAAGTTTGCACTGCTGCTATAAATGCAACACATCAGATGTTCACGGGCATTTAGCTGTGACTTGCGTTTGCTTGGATGTAGGTCACTAATGCTGGATTTTGGATCCAGTGAACCATTTGCCCTACAAACTACCTCTGCAAATTCGATCTGCAGAGGCTATTGCAGAGTTTCTTGATCAGGAATTTGGTGTGGAACAAAAGCCTGCATGTGCTCTGGAACTTTCTGGGCTGGGTTGCCAAAAGGAGGGAGGGGATCGCTGAGGTCACGCTGAAGTCTGTCATTGATGGCAAACTTTCTACAAAGCTTAATCAAGCCTGACTTCATGTTACATAAAAAAAAAAACAGATGGTAACAATCAGTGTTCAGAATCACTTTCTGAAAGGCGGTCTAATGGAGGAAAAAACAGTCTGCTAGGATATTGATGACTGAAAGCTGAAGCAAACCCAGTACAAAATTAGATTCAGATCCCCAAAACAGCTAAACTTTGATTTATTATTGATTTATGTTGGTTACATATGATAAAGTTAATGATCGCAACATTCTTCGATTCTATACTTTCTCATTTTGGTGTAATCAGTCATGCTTGGCTGAACTTGGCTCATACACTCCATGTTAGTATACGTATACATTCTATACATCAGAGGTATTCAAACCTGTATGACAGATACATCTGGAAAACGTACAAGAACACAAAACACACAAAACCCAATACATACACTCAGCAGCCACACACACCTACAAGACCAGGCAATGTTTTTCCAATCTTCAACTGTCCAGTTTCAGTGAGCCTCTGCCCACTGCAGCCTCAGATTCCTGTTCTTGGCTGACAGGAGTGGAACCCAATGTGGTCTTCCCACTGTGTAACTTATCTGCCTCATGGTTCGGCGTGTTGTGCTTTCTGAGATGGTTTTCTGCTCACCACAGTTGTAAAGAGTGGTAATTTGTGTTGCTATAGCCCTCCTGTCAGCTCGAACCAGTCTGGCCATTCTCCTCTCTGCTTCTTTTCCCTGTTGCTCATTCAGTGTTTTTGGTTTTTCGCACCATTCTGTGTAAACTCTAGAGTGAAAATTCCAGGAAATCAACAATTTCTGAAATACTCAAAGCAGCCCATCTGGCACCAACAACCATGACACAGTCAATGTCACTGAGATCATATTATTCCCCATTCTGACGTTTGACATGAACGTTACCAAAAGCTCTTGGCCTGTATCTGCATGATGTTATAATGCATTGTGCTGCTACCACATGATTTGTATAATTGCATAAATGAGCAGGTGTACAGGTATTTCTATTAAAATGCCTAGGGAGTGTATATTTGGCACAAATCAGACAAATTGGATGAACTTCTCTCTTCACAATAACTAATGTCAAATGCATATTCTACATAAAAGCGACCATGTTTTCTTATCTTCTGGTTAGTTTTCTTGTCTTAGTTGGTTTCGTCTGTTGTTTTTTCAGTTAAAAAAAAAAAAAAAAAAAAAAAAAAAAGATTTTGCATCTTCAACACCCGATACCAGAAATTTCTGCATGGCTGCTGTGCACACACTCCTCTATTCAACCCAACAAGCGCAACAGCCTGTGTACATGGTGTAATTTTCCTCTTGTTCCCTACATGGGTAAAATCAATTTTGCATATCCCTCCCCTCCCTCCCCACCAGCAAGTCATCTATGCCCCCCAAAGGAGATCCGCCCACAGTTTGAATACCACTGTTGTCCACTGTCTTGCAAATATGAAATAGGAGCATTTATCTCCTCTCTAGGAGAGGAACATTTCTCCAGTTATAAAAAACAATGTGTACATAGTTCATTACTGTTCTTATTGCTCATATGATTGCTATTTGTATCTCATGTTGTTTAACTATATAAGTATATCATTACTCGTTATGTACAAAAAATGCCACTTATTATAGTGTAGATATGTTATTTGTCTTGTGTTTGTTAAATTTTAACCAGCTGACGTTGGAACTGCGATGGACCATAAAGTTCTCTTGAATCCTGTTTTAAAGCCACCTGTTTTATCATCAAGCAAACACTGCAGACGTTTAAAGCTTACACAAGAAGTAACAGGCAAACAGATATTTTGTTTGATCAGTGTTGCCAACTTAGTGACTTTTTAGACATCTTTAGTTATTATATTTTGTAAATAAATAAATAGATTTTTGACTTTTTGAACAGACGTTAATGACTGCCGTCCAATACAGCTCTCCAGAATGGTTCCCAACAACCAATCGCTGACCACCATCGTTCTCAACGACCAATCACTGACCACCATCGTTCTCAACGACCAATCACTGACCACCATCGTTCACAACGACCAATCACTGACCACCATCGTTCTCAACGACCAATCACTGACCACCATCGTTCTCAACGACCAATCACTGACCACCATCGTTCACAACGACCAATCACTGACCACCATCGTTCTCAACGACCAATCACTGACCACCATCGTTCTCAACGACCAATCACTGACCACCATTGTTTGTCCCACCCACACACTTAAACTCACTTGGATATACAGTAGGGCTGAGTCCGAAATCGCGTACTGTGACAGTATGTACTGCATGGCCATTGACTCACGTAGTGTCCATGGGTTGCACACTGCAAAATCTCGCCGGAAGCAGTATGCCATCTGGGTATTTCTCGCCTACTGAGAATTCGGACATACTACCCACCCCTCTGGCGTACTGCTTTTTGCCTACTGTGTAGTAGGGTAGTACGTGATTTCGGACACAGCCTAGGACCCCTCATCCTTGGGGGATAGGTTCCACGCCCTACAGTGGATGCGTGAAACTGCGGATAGTAGCGAACACTATATACTGTACATGCCTATGATGTTTATAAGTTTAATTTATAAATTAGGCACAATAAGACATTAACAACAATAACTATTAATAAAATAGAACAATTAAAATAATAAAAGTTATGTGAATGTGGTCTCTCTCTCTCTCTCTCTCTCTCTCAAATATTTATTGTACTGTACTCACCCTTCTTCTTCTTTGTTCTTCTACGCTGGACAAATTGATGAATAACGTCCCAGATGGGACCTCACGAGATTTCATCAAGTTACTCAGAACAGCGTGCAATTTAAATTATGAATGTTTACTGTATTCCTGGAATTTTAATTTTTTCGGTCCACAGTCAACCACGGTTAAGTAAAACCATGGTAACCAAAATGTGTCTACTCACTAGCATTGCTTTATTTTGTCTGTATTCTTAATAGAAATTGATAGAAATGACAGTATTTTGTAAATACGCAAATAGTTTGTGTATGGTGCTGTGACCAAAGATGACTTCTTTTATAAGAGAGAAGTTAGAATCTATTTTCTATTCGGATAAAGCTCTATCCTATTCAGGTTTGTCTTCAGCAAACCTTCATGTGTTTTGATATGCAAATGATCCTGGCGATTCAACTGACATGCAAATTAAGCGGTGATGTCATCTGGTGACTTCTAACGACCTTTCCGAGCATGCATTAACTACTTTCCCCTGAAAAGCCCTGGTAATGCTCCAGTTCTGATGTTGAGGATAAACCTCATTAGTTATGTATGATACATCCTACCTTAGGGTGTCTTTTCAACCCTTTTTGACTGATCACAAATGTAGAGAAAGTCAAATGAACATGTATTAATTCGTTTGTTTGGGGTCCCGTGGCGTTGGCAGCCTGTAAATACCATAATATTACGTCACCGCGTACTAACGTGAAAATATTACTCCGCCAGTGTTAAAGCGTTACACGTTTTAACGTTTTGGACATAATCTGGGTGTGCGTTCATTTTACAGAACAAAACGATTTCTTATTTTGGGAGCAAGGCCAACTTTCAAAAGTTCAGAAGTTACAATGCCCAGGACTGTGGTCGCTAAAACAGTATAGACATATTAAAAATGAATTCAAACTGCTTTATTCGACGGATGTTTGCATAACATTAACCCAAATGTAGCTATTACATTAGTACTCTGCAGCAGGGTATTTCAACTAGTCTTGACACTCTGCTAAAAAATCCCAAATGCTATCCCACTTTACTGTATACGTGCACTACCTCTGGTATAAAATAATGCATTTTGGTCCCTATGTAGTGCCCTATATATCCAGTAGGAAGCCATTTGGGATTCAACCACACGCCACTTCACAAAGCATCAAACGACAGCCCTTCGCCTCACAGATCACATTAAAAACAGCCTGCTTCGTCTGTTCTTTAAAACACCAAAAAGAAACAGCGTTTCCTCTAAACGTTTGAAGGAAATATTCGTTAAATTATCGCTAGTCCTTTGTGTGTGGAGCTCAAACCACAGAGAAGACGCCAACACGACTAACCTTCATACGCCTGAATTTCCTCCACTTGTTACCACGCAGCTGGACCGTCTCTTCCCTTAGCTATATTTCGGCTTTCCTTCCAGTCATTTTGAAATGATTTGGCGTTTTCGACTAGCAAGGTCCGTCACGAAGAGACAGCAGCGGCGTCAAGCCCGACGTTTCTTTGACAACCCCATTGAAAGCAGTGGGCGAGGTTACATCTCAAACAGCTGTTTGCAAAATGGAGTTTTAGCCGACAGCCAATGGCACTTCACCTCAGCTCCCTGGGTCCAATGAGAGGGTTTTTTTTGGCGTTGTTTCCGTCTGTTCACGCCGTCAAAGCGTACCAAATAGGCTATACCCTATAGCAAGAAAAATATAGAAAACAATGTCCAGGTCACTGAACCCCAATTCGTTTAATTACTTGTAATAAATTTACATTATAAAGTTCAATTCTTGTCCCGGGACCTAGGTCCTGTTTTCCTCTTCAGAGCTAACCCCTATCTAACATGAGCTCATGATAAACAAACTGATTAAGCAGAACAGCTCTGTGGATCAGTAACCGGATCTTGTAAGAAAGTAGCAGGATTCAGGGTTGATAGTCCACTTATACCACAGTGGATTCATTTTCTATAACAGCAGCTCTGAAAGTAGTTCCGGCTACAAGGCAAATCACAGGTTTATATTAATGCGCATATTCCAATATGTCGTCGTCGTCGTCGTCGTCCCCCGCCAATATTATGTCTATAGTAACAGCTAATTCACAGGGACGTGTACAGGGGTGTTACCTGGCCTGGGCATTTGGGGCTGTAGCCCTGAAGATATTTTCTTTAGCCCCAAATAGAGTGCTGCAAAAATTACATATTTTTGTAGGCCAACCCAGAAGTTAGCATCACCCTGGTTCCCTCGACAAAAGCCAATAGGATTTTTCCATTGGCTTTTGGATTATCGCAGAAAATAAGCTCTGTGACCAACAAAAGTTTATGGTTCTTACACGTTTTTGTTCAGCAAGATAATCTTCACAAATGAACACAACTTTCATGAATTTTGAAGCCTAAGTACAATCGCCAGAAGTAAAAAGCTAATGTTAGGCTATAAACGAACTACACCACGGTCGCATGACTTTATACCCGCTAGAACTGATAGCACTACAATTAAAAAAAAAAAAACACTACAATTGGAAACTACTATAAATTGATAAATGTGCATGTTGGAAAGTTTGAGTTGGAATAGTTTGCAAGAGCGCGAGTATAAACACAACGAGGCTGTAGTAGATGAGTTTTCCTGTTCGCCGTGATGACGTTTAATGTCCCCGACAACCTCTGTAGTCCCATTTAGCTACTTGTTAGCAACCACTGTTTCGACACGTAAAAGTTTAACAAAAACACAAGTGGGGTATTACTGATGTATTTTATGTCATAGAATAAAACATGAAAATGTCTTGAGCTTGTGATAACCACAGACCTGTTATGCATCCCACCATCCTGTTGTTTTATTCTTTACTTATTCTTGAGTCTTGTGATGTGCTAAATACAACTGCAACCTGTACAAAGATTTTCATACCCCACCTGTCCACCATTAAATATATATTTTTTAAAAGCCTCCAAAATATTTGTTTTTTTTTGTTGTTTTTTAACAGAAAGGCTATGAACAATTTGAAACTTTGAGACAGTGAAAAAAAAAAGAAAGAAAGAAAAACAGTAAGCCTGGGTGGTTACTACAGAAACAGGAGCAGTCCAGACTGCAGGGTGCTCGTGTATGGCCCTCATATTTACAACCCCTCTTTATTATTCTGTCAGACTGAATGTAGCTCATGAATAAACCCTGTTACCATGCTACAATATACTCCCAACTCCTAAATCACAACAAAGTTATTGATTTTATATATATAAGGACTGTTATTATGGCATTATGGCTTTATTAAAGCCACTAGGTGAAGGTGAAGGGAACCCTGAAGGAGAACTTGATGACTCAATTCCAGCAAAGATTGTACTCGACATCCTGACAAGTCAATTGAACCGTATGGATCTGTGACATGTCACTCAGTTGTGCTGGCTTCCATGACCTGCACAAGCTGCCTCAGAACTCCTTATAAATATTCATTCATTCAGCTTCCGTAAACGTTTTATCCTGGTCAGTGACATGGTGGTGGATCCAGAGCCTAGCCTGAGAACTCTGAATACACCGTGGATGGAATGCCAGTCCATCACAGGGCGCCAGCACACACATATATTCCTCAGAACCATTTTACTGAAAACAACAATTAAACAAGCCACACACACACACACACACAATTCTCACAGGCTACACTATAAACTGTGATTAAAGTGGACAGAGTTGCTCAGCTTTAATCTCACAGTGAGCTGTTCGCACAGAATCATAGCTCAAATGCAAATAGTAGTGAGCTAACCCATTTTCTCAAGCTAGTTAGCTACCCAGTTAGGAAACTGACGTTAGGTCAGCATCCGCTATTCCAGTGACCCAACAATGGGTGGCAACATTGGGCCAACAGACTTTCAGCTACCTTTAAATCCACCTTGCCAACATTTGATAGGTCCTTCCAGTGTGTATAGTTCTGTTACCTGGTTTTTGATCTCTGTGCATTTTGTAATCAGATTTGTGTCCTCTGGCCTGTCAAACATGCACCGTTTGCCACTAACCAGGCATATAATTATCCCAATAGCTAAAACAAAGCAATAGTTAAAAGCTCAATGAATGAAATGCACATACCAGCCTAGCAGAAGCTTTGACTGGCTTGCTCTTACCCAATTTAACTCTTGCCTGTCACCATGTGGCAGGACTTCTTTCATGTCTAAGTGTGAGATATATCAATTGATATATTTGAGCTGGAGTACGATGTACGTGTACAAAACTCTCACCAAATCAGATCTGAATCATGATTACAGGGTTGTCACTGTAGCTAAGAAGTATTTTGCTACTCTGACTCAATATTTTTTTAAATAATTGTAAAAAATAAATAAATAAATAAAAACAGTCGCTGAGTTTTTTGTGATTGTTGCAGCCAAAAATGCTTGATTTTGCTGTGGCTTGATGCTCCTCCGAATATTGCGGAGTTTCCTTGAGGGATTGAAAAAGCATTTTTAAAAGCCATTTATAAATATAATTGAATGAAAAATTAAAAACAAGTAAATAAAACTGGTCAGCACTTTAATGAATTACAGTATCTCACAAAAGTGAGTACACCCCTCACATTTTTGTAAATATTTTATTACATCTTTTCATGGGACAACACTGAAGAAATGACACTTTGCTACAATGTAAAGTAGTGAGTGTACAGCTTGTATAACAGTGTAAATTTGCTGTCCCCTCAAAATAACTCAACACACAGCCATTAATGTCTAAACCGCTGGCAGCAAAAGTGAGTACACCCCTAGGTGAAAATGTCCAAATTGGGCCCAAAGTGTCAATATTTTGTGTGGCCACCATTATTTTCCAGCACTGTCTTAACCCTGTTGGGCATGGAGTTCACCAGAGCTTCACAGGTTGCCACTGGAGTCCTCTTCCACTCCTCCATGACGACATCACAGAGCTGATGGATGTTAGAGACCTTGCGCTTCCGTTTGAGGATACCCCACAGATGCTCAATAGGGTTTAGGTCTGGAGACATGCTTGGCCAGTCCATCACCTTTACCCTCAGCTTCTTTAGCAAGGCAGTAGTCGTCTTGGAGGTGTGTTTGGGGTCGTTATCATGTTGGAATACTGCCCTGCGGCCCAGTTTCCGAAGGGAGGGGATCATGCTCTGCTTCAGTATGTCACAGTACATGTTGGCATTCTTGGTTCCCTCAATGAACTGTAGCTCCCCAGTGCCAGCAGCACTCATGCAGCCCCAGACCATGACACTCCCACCACCATGCTTGACTGTAGGCAAGACACACTTGTCTTTGTACTCCTCACCTGGTTGCCGCCACACACGCTTAAAACCATCTGAACCAAATAAGTTTATCTTGGTCTCATCAGACCACAGGAGATGGTTCCAGTAATCCATGTCCTTAGTCTGCTTGTCTTCAGCAAACTGTTTGCGGGCTTTCTTGTGCATCATGTTTAGAAGAGGCTTCCTTCTGGGATGACAGCCATGCAGACTAATTTGATGCAGTTTGTGGCATATGGTCTGAGCACTGACAGGCTGAGCCCCCACCCCTTCAACCTCTGCAGCAATGCTGGCAGCACTCATACGTCTATTCTGCAAAGCCAACCTCTGGATCTGATGCTGAGCACGTGCACTCAATTTCTTTGGTCGACCATGGCAAGGCCTGTTCTGAGTGGAACCTGTCCTGTTAAACCGCTGTATGGTCTTGGCCACCGTGCTGCAGCTCAGTTTCAGGGTGTTGGCAATCTTCTTATAGCCTAGGCCATCTTTATGTAGAGCAACAATTATTTTTTTCAGATCCTCAGAGAGTTCTTTGCCATGAGGTGCCATGTTGAACTTCCAGTGACCAGTATGAGAGAGTGTGAGAGCGATAACACCAAACTTAACACACCTGCTCCCCATTCACACCTGAGGCCTTGCAACACTAACGAGTCACATGACACCGGGGAGGGAAAATGGCTAATTGGGCCCAATTTGGACATTTTCACTTAGGGGTGTACTCACTTTTGTTGCCAGCGGTTTAGACATTAATGGCTGAGTTATTTTGAGGGGACAGCAAATTTACACTGTTATACAAGCTGTTCACTCACTACTTTACATTGTAGCAAAGTGTAATTTCGTCAGTGTGTCCCATGAAAAGATATAATAAAATATTTACAAAAATGTGAGGGGTGTACTCACTTTTGTGACATACTGTATGATTCCTTGTAGGTTATATACTAGTTAAAGAGGCTCAGTGTATCCGTATAAACCTTAATATCAGCAGACTTTATTATCCAACTGCTAAAGTAGTGGCCTATATCAGGGTTTGTACAAGGTGCTTGAATTTGGCTTTTTGAAATGTAAGTAATGGAAAACCTTGAAAATAGCCATTTATCTAGTGGTGCTTAAAAAGTGCTTGAATTAGGCTATAAAAAGTCAACAAATGGTACACCTCTCTCTGCGGCTACTCCGATCAGTGAGTAGCAGAGAAGAGCAGCGCATTCAGTCGCTTCTAACTTTCTCTCTGAGTGATGATTTTACATTTAAATATAGCTGAAATCACAGCGCACCCGCTGTCTTTAACTTGTGTGTATGGTGATTTTGTCAGATGACGTTGCGGTTATAAAATCAAGATTATAGCAGTGCAGAGCAGCAGCTTGGAAGTGACTGCTGGTTAACATGTAGTTTTAATGGGCCGCGTTTCAGCCACTATTTCATACTCGTTCCGTTGTCTGACAACAGAAACAGAAAAAAAAATATGTAAACGAGAACAGCTTTATTGGGAATGCGGCTGTATTAAAATACAGTATGTGAGCACAGACTAGGAAAGAAGAAAACAGATGTAAAGGGCTAACGCTATGCAGAAATCAAAAATCCAGTATCTCAAAATATTAGAATAAAGAATTTATAATACAGAAATGTCGACCTTCTGAAAAGTATGTTAATTTATGCACTCAATACTTGGTCGGGGCTCCTTTTGCACAAATTACTGCATCAATGTGGCGTGGCATGGAGGCAATCAGCCTGTGGCACTGCTGAGGTGTTATGGAAGCCCAGGTTGCTTTGATAGTGGCCTTCAGCTCATCTGTATTGTTGGGTCAGCAAACCAGTTACTAGTAGTTTTGGTACTGTGGGCAGGTAGCAAGTCCTGCTGGAAAAGGAAATCAGCATCTCCATAAAGCTTGTCAGCAGATGGAAGCATGAAGTGCTCTAAAATCTCCTGCTAGACGGCTGCATTGACTCTTGACTTGAGAAAACACAGTGGACCAACACCAGCAGATGACATGGCACCCCAAATCATCACTGACTGTGGAAACTTCACACTTCACACCGGACTTCAAGCAACTTGGATTCTGTGCCTCATGCTGTGAATCCCCCGTTCTACCAGATCAGGAGGTCCCCTGTTGAAATCCGTGCACCCCAGTCTGACTTGTGTGATTAAGTTATGCTTAACTGCTTTACAGTTTACAACATTAAACACCCAATGGAAATCACCAAAATATAAAGGATATTATTTGTATATAACACCATAGCAGTATGGCACCATGGAATTTTTCCATCAGCTGTTGCTGCAGTATGTATATCACTATTTTAAATTGCTTTACAATTATGTCCCATTAAAAAGCAGCTGATGTCAGTCAAGTGCAATTGGTCAAGGGGATATAGCTCAGTGATAGAGCATTTGACTGCAGATCAAGTGGTCCTTAGTTCAAATCCAGGTGCCCCCTGTCTAACTTGCTTCACTGTATGTTTAAGTGCTTTGTGACCATGGAAATGACCAATAGTATAAAAGATGATACTGTCTCACTGAACACTATACTAACTAATCCTTGGTATAGCCTCCCTTTGCTCTCAAAGCAGCCTCAATTATTCATGGCATGGATTCAACGAGATGTTGAAACATTCCTTTGAGATTCTGGTCCATGATTGCAGCAGTTGCTTTGTGACTGCTGGAAGTAGCCATTTGAAGATGGCTAAATATTGGCTCTCATAAATAAGTCCAGCTTGCATCCCCTGTATAATTTACACCTGCGCTATCTCTTAAACTAACATGTGAAGCAGGTCAGACAGGGGGCACCTGGTTTTGAACCAGGGAACCAGTTTTAATGTTGTAAACTGTAAAGCAGTTAAGGATACCTTAATTACACTAGTCAGACAGTGGTGCGCGGATTTGAACAAGGGACCTCCTGATCTGCAGTAAAATGTTCTAACACTCAGCTAAGCCCCAGTGAAAATGCATTAGCAAATGATACTTCATGCGTTTCTAACTGGACATCATTTTAACACAATTAAATCTCACACTTGTCAAAAGCCATTGGCCCCCTAAAAATGCAAGTTATATATATTTTAATTAATGCTAAACAAAATATGCTGAAAATGTAAATATCGATGCTAAAACACTGAATAGGGCCCCATTCCTATATTTTGCCTAGGGCCCCCAGATCACTAAATCCGCCCCTGCATCACGCAACTCCTGCAAATTTTTCAGGTGCACTTTCATGCTGTGAATCCCCGTTCTACCACATCCCTACTGGATGTTTTCTACTGGATTCAGATCACACCACAGTCAAAATCACAGAGATCACATTTTTTCCCATTCTGATGGTTGAACATTACCTGAAGCTGCTGGCCCGTATCTACATGATTTTATGCATTGCACTGCTGACACACGATTGGCTGATTAGATAACTGCATGAATGGGTAGGTGTACAGGTGTTCTTAATAAAGTGTTCAGTGAGTGTACATCATAGCATCATGGAAGTATGGTACCATGCCTGCAAAGCCGTGATATGATCGGTGCCTCTTTTTAGTTGCATTGTATTGATCTCCAGTGAAAAGACTTCAGATATCATTTGCTTATATATTTTCTTTTGGGCATTGCTGAGTGGTAGGGCACTTTAATGCAGATCAAGAGGTTTGGGTTCAAATCCGTTTGCCCCCTGTCTGGCTCTTGTCTGCATTGAGGTACCAGTAACTGTGACATGATTATCGCTGGCTTTAATTGCATTACAATAAAATATCCTGTAAAAAGCAGCAGCTATGATTTGAATTCTGCACACCAGTTGGGTATAGCTCAGCAGTAGAGCATTATACTGCAGACCAGGAGGTCACCTGTCTGACTTGTGTGATTAAGTTATGCTTAACTGCTTTACAGTTTACAACATTAAAAGCCCAATGGAAATCACCAAAACTATAAAGGATATTATTTGTATATAAAGCCATAGCAGTATGGCACCATGGAATTTTTCAACCAGCCGTTGCTGATTTAAAAATAGTTTAAATTGCTTTACAATGATGTCCCATTAAAAAGTAGCTTAAGAAGAGCATTTGACTGCAGCTTAAGAGGTCCCTGGTTCAAATCCAGGTGCCCCCTGTCTAACTTGCATCACCTTTAAGTGATTTACACTCTGCACCATTATTACACCCATGGAAATTACCAATAGTATAAAGGATGGTGTACTAATACTCGGTACCTCCCTTTGCTCTCGAAGCAGCCTCAATTATTCGTGGCATGGACTCAACAAGCTGTTGAAACATTCCTTTGAGATTCTGGTCCATGTTAACATCATGCAACTTTCAGGTTCACTTTCATGCTGCGAATCCCCCGTTCTACCACATCTCAAAGGTTTTCTATTGGATTCAGATCCGGTGACTAGGCCGCTGAGGAACACTGAACTCATATTCATGAAATCAGTTTGAGATGACTTTTGCTTTGTGACTGCTGGAAGTAGCCATTAGAAGATGGGTAAATTGTGGCCATGAAGGGATGCAGATGTTCAGCAACAATGCTCAAAGTCTGTGGCATTGAAACTGGAAAAGGTGCCATATAAAAATTGGTTGTGTTTTATTATTATTGTTCTTTTTTTTTTCAGGAATTTAAAGAGAAGAAATAAAGAATATGTTTGAATGACATCTCTTGTAGACACAGAGTGAGTAAATAATCAATTAGTGATAAGCGGTTCTCAAATGATTCATTCATTTGAAACGCCTTTGATTCACCTGATTGACTCTTTAAAGGTGTACACCAGAAATGAATCGAATTCTGGTGCAATTCATAACAGTGTAACGCCTGACATTATTATAGCACTGAATGCCACTCAATGGCCTCTTTATGATTTAATTGTTTTAATATTGTGATGAGCAGTAAGGTAAATCAAATGAATCATAACTTGAAGTATTCGATTCACCTAGACGCGTAAATCAAGATAATCGAATCACATTGCTATGATGATGTCCCTATTGAATATGATGACTCAAGTATGATGATGGCGCCATCTAATGGGATGTTAAGCAAGTTTTTTTTTTTTTTTTTTTTTTTTTTTTTTGAAGTACCACTACAGTCACATCACTAAAGCAAAAGCCAAAAGACCCAGGGAAGACAAACCAACCTCTAGGTAATGATTTATTTCACCTAATGGAATCTGGAATATGAACATAGTATTGACAGCCTTACAATGCTGTGCAAGCCACAACACCCATACTGTAGAGAAATGTGAGATTTGGGAAAAAAAAAAAAAAAGTTCCTCACAATCAAATAAAAATCACATGATATCCATAATAAAAACAAAGTGTACTGACAGAATGGCAAAAGCAACAAGACAGTGAACAGAAATGCATTGTAAACCTGAACTGCAGCTCTAAGTCAAGATAGGAGAAAACTTTCTGTGCAGTTACAGTACACAATGACCACACTGACATAATACAAAATAAAGGCATAAACATGATAAATAATGATTTAAAAAAAAAAAAAAAAAAAAAAGCATAGTGCAAAAATGAGGTAACACAATCAGTATTGCTTTGGATTTAAATCACATTACATCCATATTTTCATATTTAGATTAAGGCAATACTTTGTTGCATTGTAACATTAAACGTTAGTGTTAAAACAAGCCGTTTGCATGGTTGTGTGTAACATTTGTACAAGCAAGCACAAAGCAATAGCAAAGGATGTCTATCGGCATTTAGATTTTGTTTGTATTGTTTGGCATAAAAGATTCAGATTCTTTTAAAATATTCAAAAACACCTTAACTTGATACGGCAAGTCCAGAACCATCACCTTGAGCCATATTGATGCTATAATCATTTTTATAAGCTATAAAATCTATAAGCTATAATATATATAGCTATAAGCTATAATTTTATATATATATATATATATATATATATATATATATATATAAAAAAAAGAAACTCCTGACCTCCTGAGCCTAGTAGTCTTGAAAAATGTTTCCTATAAACTGTCATTTATTAATGCTCTATAAACAATAACGCTGCATCTCACATTTATTTGTAATCTGTGAACCTCGCACGGTGTCACCATTGTTAGCTTAATGATTTAAGAAAAATAAAACTCGATCTCTGAGCCTAGTTGTTAAAAATAACACATCTTTCGAGAAACAGAAGGTGCCGGCCGCCTGAGGAGACATCAGTAGCAGTAGTAGAGCTGCGAGCGCAGGCTTCTGTAAGAGTCCTCAGGGTGCTCGGCTTCAAACAACATCGAGTCGTGCATTAACGCTCCCTCCAGAGGCTCCGGCTGGCAAAACTCCACAACGAACTCCTCCTCGGCCTCTAGCAGCGTGCGAGTCCAAGCTGTCATGTCCAGTCTGCCGTCCACGCCTCCGTATTCCTGCGGCAGCACAGAGTGCGGGATGACACGATGCAGAGACGACAGGTCTGAGCCGTGCAAGACGAACTGGAATAGTGGATAGTGGTCACATTAGCACAGGTATGTTGAGTAAAATCATAACGAGTCAGTCCGTACAGGATTGCACAGAGTTTTTTTTGTGATTGTTGTGGCCAAAAATGCTTGAATTTGCTGCAACTTGCAGAGTATTCTTTTTTTTTTTTGTGGAAAACTAAATGAAATGCAATTGCACAAAATTATTTTGCACGGTCTTTCACAGTGATGTTTGTTGGTAAATGAGACCTTTTAACTGTACTCATGTTCGACGCACGTGAATCGAAGAGGGCTTTGGCTAAATGCACGCTGTGATGATGTTGGCCCAAATTTGCGCAAAATCTGCGGTAATTTCAAAAATTACCTCAGAATATTGCAGCATTTCCGTGATTTCGCATTCAAATCCTGGAGGGACTGATGAGAATGAGGAAAATGAAAATAATAATTTGAATCAATTACCCTTTCAGCCATCTTCTCCTTCAGGAAAGGCTTTATTATTGCAAATATTCCCTTAAAGATTCGAGGCTCATTTATGATATTGACTGCCTTTATTCTGATAGGGAATCCATCCTGAAACATAAAATCAACAATCAACATTTAAAAAAAAAATGTTTTAAAAAATTTAAGCGGGACTGTATTTTTGGCCCACAAGGTTTATTTGCTTATAGACTTGCCTGAAGAATGCTAACAACTTTCTTTGCCAGTAGAGGGCCTGGGTTGGAGGCCTGAGACAAGCCAACTCCAGTGTAATCCACCAGGATGACTATTCCATTCACTTGGGTCTCCTCAGGTTGAATCAGCTTTTCTAATGTCAGATAAATGGCTCGAACATTATCCACAAACGGATAGTCATTCGGTGTCCATTTCCCTGTCGCCAAAACAATGCAAAAGATGTATTATTCAACATTTAATGATGTTATTTCTACTCAACATTCTACAGATGTTGCTCAGGCTGGTCTAAAGGATTCAACTGACGACTTGTTTTGTGATCTTCAGATGACGCTGATCAATAGATAAAAATAAGTGAATAGGCTGTTTATGTAAAAAAAAAAATATATATATATAACTCTGACATTTACACTGCATGGAAAAGCATGTGGTTGCTAATGGACCATACTGCATCTTACCATACTGTATGTAGACAAACATTTAGCTATTTATGTATATTGAATTTAAATACAGTCAGCTCCATAAGTATTTGGACAGTGACGCAATTTTCATAATTTGCTTTCGTGGCATGTTTTGGATCATTATCCATCTGTACTGTGAAGCACCGTTTCTAAGAGTTTTGCAGAACTTGACTGAATCTGAGCAGAAAGTACAGCTCTATACTCTTCAGAATTCATCCTGCTACTTCTATCAGCAATCACTGTAAACACCACTGACCCAGTTCCACTGGCAGCCATTATTGCCCATGCCATAACACTTCCTCCACCGTGTTTGACAGATGATATTGTATGCTTTGGACCATGAGCCCTTCCTTTCCTTCTCCATACTCTTCTCTTCCTATTATTCTGGTACAAGATAATCTTGCATCAATTTTTTTTAAGTCTAATCTGGCCTTTCTGTTTTTCAGTGTTACCAGTGGTTTGCGTCTTAAGGTAAACCATCCGTGTTTACATTCATGAAGGCGTCTCTTGATTGCAGACATTGACAATGATACACCTACCTCCTCCAGAGTGTTCTTGACTTGGCCAGATGTTGTGAAGGGGTTTTTCTTTAACAAGGAAAGAACTCTGCAATCATCCACTTTACGTGTCTTCCGTGGTCTTCCAGGTCTTTTGGTGTTGCTGAGCTCGCCAGTGCATTCCATCTTTTTAAGAATGTACCAAATTGATTTGGCCACTCCTAAAGTTTCTGTTGTCTCTCTGATAGGTCCGTTTTGTTTTTTCAGCCTAATGATGGCCTCCTTCACTTGCATCGACACCTCTTTGGACTGCATATTGAGAGTTCCTATGAACAGCTACCAAATGCAAATTCAACGCTTGGAATCAGCTCCACACCTTTTATCTCCTTAAGTTGTCACGAAATACTGAGGAAAATTACTTCTGAGCCTGTGAAAATGGAGGGACTCGAAATAATGGCTGTAATTCCTAAACAATTAATGCAATATGTTCGTTAAACCCCTTGAATTAAAGCTGAAGGTCTACACTTCCATCATATCATTTCAAATCCATTGTGGTGGTGTACAGAGGCAAAATTTAGAAAATGATGTCACTGTCTGAATACTTATGGACCTGACTGTATATCTAACCCTCACCCTAACAATAACCCTTCTTTAATAAACTGATGTTCTCACAAAACTCAAGATCACTCCTAGCTTATGGAGGATTAAAATAAAACAGCATATTTTTTATTGAAACTCAATGGGAATATATATTTATATGAAATAAATATTTTATCCATTATTTTAAATCTATTATTTCTAGCAGGGTTAGCCTGTAACAGTTAACGCACCATTGTTTCAATATTACATTGAAGTGAAAACAGCTGCTAAGTAAAAAGTTATTGCTTTTGTTTAGATTAACATCCACAGTAAATAGATCCTACATGGCTCTGAAAGATTCTTCCTGAAACTTTCCTGGAATCTTTAACATTAAGCTTATTTCAACCAACCTGGCCGTAAGCAGAGAATGTAGCGGCCTTGAGGATCAGGTTTGGGCAGGACAGTAAGGAAGCCTAGCTCAAGTACGTGCTTCACCGTCGAGGGCTTCAGGTCCTGGAAGACTTCAGGCCAGGCCCTCCTGCTGCTGTGGTAGTTCAGGAGCAGCTGCAGCGCACGGTCATAGTCGAACTTCCTGGCTCGGAGGAAGCGCAAGAGAAAGGCGTCGTCCAGCCGTGTCCTCAGACTAGAATGCTCCTTCAGGATCATGTCTCGCAGCGCTTGGACGTCCCGAAGACGCCACTCGGGCTTCTCCTGAAGCTCCTCTCGTGCCTTGGCCTCCAGATCCGGGGTTAGAGTGCACACGTAGATGGGTGGAGGAGCTGCAGGGAATCGCTCGCCTCCCATCACGTCCACTGAAGGGCCGGGATCAGTGTGGCCATTCTGATGTGCCATTGGCTAACTGCGTGTGCAAGTATAAGAAGGTAAAGCTCAAAAATATGGCAATAAACGACAAAGTGAATCGGATCTCGCCGAGCTTCACCACCAAAACTCATTACTCTAAATGTAAACAGTTCACATCTGTTTGACAGTATGCAAAACAAATTAATTTTATTTCTTTCCTTCTTAATGTGTGTCTGACATTATAATGTGAAAACTCAAGTTTAAATGATTAAAAAAAAAAAAAAACTGACAGGGATGAAAAAGAAAAGAAATACCTTCTTGATATTCTTCTTTTTCGTTTCTCAGCTACTTAGCTACTGGTAACCTTGGTTTACCTTTGACATTAGCAGGTAAGGCTAATTAAATGGGAAGCATTTCAAATACAGGAAGATCAACTCATGATATGAATATTTTCAAGCTGAATATTTTCAAGCTGTATTCAAAATAATAAAACCGATCAAATTTGACCTGAAATATGTTTATCAAATTGCCACTCGGCTGCAATTTTTTTTTTTTTAAAGTGTGAATAAGAACATACAGTCAAGTACAGATAAGATTTAATTAGCCAAAAGCTAAAAAGAGCTGCTAGTTAGCCGGCTAATATGAGCTCTTCCAGTCTCTATGATGATGATGATGCCGTGGCAGGTTGCACATTCATGTGGTCATTACACTACTTAAAAAACAACAACAACAAAAAAACAAAGACAAACACAATGGCAATCGGTTTACTTTTTTTCCTTTCTGCACAGGAGATATTTGGAAACGGTCATGTAATTGATTACAAAACAACTGCAGTGATAACTGACCTGGTAAGCAAATCCGCAATCAGTTCCGTGTACAGAAGCAGCGCGCTCTCTGATTGGCTACTCCGTGGCAGCTGAGCGATGACGTCACTCACATCCGGGTTGCCATATTGAGTGAAAATCATTTATTTAAATTTTTGTTTGTAGCTGATACTACGCACCGTATAATCTCACAGCTCGACCATTACGTCATGTATGGTGATACAGTACATGACAGGATTATTTAAAAATACTGCTGATATAAGTCCATATTGAGATTGTTTATTGGAAGCTCTGAGGTGTAAAAATGCTGAAGTGCTATGTCACTATTTCAACTTAACATCTTGTTATTTTGACTTAACATTTAACACCACACACTCTATCAATAAAACTAAGGTATAATCTCGAAATAATGAGTTATTAAGTCGAAATAACACGATATTTAAGTCTTAATAACGACATAATATCTTGAAATAACGATCTATTATGTCCAAATCATGAAATATTATATAACATACAAAATAACATCACTTCTTGGCTTCTGCAGAAATCAACAGGAAACAGGCACCATTAAAAAAAAAAACATTAAATATGCATACTGATGCAGGTTAATGAGAAATAGCTATTTCAGTGCTCTACTCTCACATGTAATTCCAGTAACGTACTTCTGTAGGATTGCCTTTAAGTGACTAGAGGAATGCTTTTTAAGAAAAGAATAGAATGATGGGGTGTGCCTTTACAAGAAAATAAACAACGACATGGTTATGTGATCCTTCACCGCCCCAAAGTTGATTATTTTCATTTACGGTATTTGGCAGACACCCTTATCCAGAGCAACTTACATTTATTTCACTTATACATCTGAGCAATTGAGGGTTAAGGGCCTTGCTCAAGGGCCCAACAGTGGCGGCTTGGCAGTGCTGGGATTTGAATTCACGACCTCCTGATCAGCAGCCCAACATCTTAACCACTGAGCTACCGCTGCCCTATTTTCCTATAACAACACTTTCTGAAGTGTGTTATTCCTCTTATACCACAACAGTTTGCCAACAATTACATTTTAAAATTTATTAATGAACAGCACATACTTTTAGTCATTTCTAATTACCATTTAATGCTGTGGAATGTCCACGAAAGGTGTTAGTTCCTGTTATCACTGACGAATAGTTGTTCCCTCACCAGTATTTCTTAATTTTTGTTTTTCTCACTTATACTCAGTATGCAAAAAAAAATAAATAAATAAATAAATAAAAAATTACACAGAAATTTTCAGAATAATATATTTTTTGTGTTTTTCCTTCTGACTAATTAGATGTGAGAATTCAACAGCGCTGGTGTATGAAGACGGTTATCCAATAAATATATGTAATGTTTGTTATATGAACAAACAGAAAACCATAGATAATGTCCTGTAAACTGGTAATTGTGGCTTTGTTGTATCCTTTGATTTGGTTTGGAAGTTGTTTAACGGTGCCAGGGTCATGTGAGATGTCGATAATATTAATTGCGGTGCAAATATTCTGAAACCAGCCTGCTCACACCTCATATCTAAAGTAACAATATTAATTCTTTTATTAGAAAAGCAGGTTTAAAACATGAAGCTCTCTTTCTTTCTTCATTTGTATATGTGCATAAATTTCAAAAATAATATTGAAATCTCACAGCATTAAACACAGAAACATATAAATTTAATCTTTGCTGACCTTCTTTCTTTCTTTCTTTTTTTCTAATATTCTACCCAACTTTTGTTTTTGCCTGTATTTGTTAGTAATACATCAAAGCAAACTTTTAATCCAGGTTCCACCTCTGTGTAAGGGAACCTGGGTAGCCTGTTTCATTATTTGCCCTTTTCTGAGGCTCCTGATATGCGCTATATATCCTGACTTTGCTCATTTCATTAAGCAACATACACTGTTAGTGTTCAGACTGATTGGTGTCTGATTGGTGAAGACATTTTTGCCATGTAAAATGGCAGACTGATTTCTTGAGGTGGCCCCAAAGGCGAGATGGATGACCCTTGATGTTTTCATGTTCTCATGATAGGTTCTGCAAATGAGACCCCCCACGCTCCTCCATCTCTGCATCCACACCTGGTCCATGAGCACCTCAGCAACAACGTTATTGTGACCACCAGTGGTGGTCTAATCTTTCTAAATTAGATTTTTATATGAGATGGTAGCTTGTTTTAAAAAAATAGATGCCGATCCAGAAATGAAATTCCTGGCAGAAACTACACTTTAAAATGTTACATGACAAACCGTGAGCCGAATACCCACAGCTTGTGCAGGGGTGGGCATGTTGTGTGCTCATGATGACAGAATACCACTGAGTTATTAGTCATTGAAGTGTAAGCTCATTAATGTATGACAGATAAGACCAATATTACCCTCTCGTACTAACTCTGCAGATTTCAAAAGGAAGGCGTCTGGTTCTTTCTCGGTCTATCTGGAATTTGGTTTATGACATTTATCAGTTTCTACACACACGCCCTAGCACTAGAATCCTTGACCATGATCTGCCACGTAGGCCGCCACTTTTATCGTCCTGTTTTAAAGCAGGTTTACTGCCTGAGAAGATTAGGAGATTAGATGACTTCTCATGTGTCAATACGTATAAAATTGGACTTTTCTAAAAAAAAAATATATATATATATATATATATAAAATAAATGTAGAAATAATAATAATAATTCCAATATTTAAAAAAAAATTTGAAGACTGACTTTGTATTTGGTCCTCCTTTATCACAATTTAAAAACTTTTTTGCAGTTGATCACCCATTTATAAAACAAATATATAGAACAAAACTCGCTGAGATGGAGTGAAACGCTTGGTTGCGTAAGGTTTTTATAATTCTGTGGTGACATATTAATTAAGCATCTGGTGTATAAATTAACTAACACCTAATGGAAATAAATGAATAGGCTGAGTGTTTATATAAAAATATAACCTTGACATTTAATATCAGTTTGCAAGGCCCAAGTCAGCTTTCATTTCAAGCTAGGAATGTGCAGAAAGGCACTTCTTTCCAAACCGCATATTGTATACTAACAAACTGTTTCAGTTAAACACTTACACACTCGTATGGCTGTCGGCTTCAGTGACCAACATTAAAAAAAAACTACACCAGTAAACTGTGATAGTCTGTGATAGATGGACAAAAAGTAATTGCATCTTCGTAATGGAGTAATGGGGTAGAACAGGACATTTTAGCAGGTTTTTTTTTTTCTCTCTAAACAGACTTAAATACTGGACATGTGGATCTTGTCACAACAAATATATAATCAAAAGCTAAAACAGAAAGCATGAGATGTACATTTTTCTACGATACATCAAAGGAAAAAAATATATAAGCAGCTCATGAAGAGCCGTTTATGCAAATGGTAAGGCACAAACAGTGTAGCCTATTCCTAAGTACTTTAAAAATCATTCATATTAACTCAGTCATTAAAATACTGTACAACATACACATCTGATTTTTGCCAGATGAAAGGCTTGTTGTAACATTTATTTAATCTTAATATAATAATATTAATATAAACTTTGCTAATTCTCTTTGTTGACATGTTGAAATATGAATTTCTCCTAGGGGAGTATAAATATGTACCACTAAAAAAAACAAAAAAACATCAGCCTATAAGTCAGGTTGATTGAATACATACAAAAAAGCCTCTTCCACAGTAGATCTACTGTACAATCCTGAGGTTTCTGCTCTTTTGGTCTACATGTCATTATCTATGACTGGGGGTTTTCATTTGTTGCTCACTGTAATGTTTAAACAAAAATAAAAATAACCCAAAATGTACTTTATATTATACCACTTACAAACACTACTTCCCAGAGCAAATGGTTTACCAATAGACCAATGGAATTTTAATGGCTGCCTCAAAATTATAACTAGTAAAAACATGTTGTACTACATTTTCCAGGAATCTCTGAAGCAAGCCACTTGTCCATGGCTAATTTGTTTTAGGATGTGGGTTTTTTGTTTTTGTTTTTTTATTTGAGATGGTCAGATGCTCTCTTGCTTGGTGATTGTGGGTTGAGGAATGGCTATTGCCTGTTTAGGCACCGTAGCAATGACGCCCTGGGCCAGTTTGTAATGCTCAGAGCTGGAAGCTGGTGGAGGAGATGGGATTGGAGTTTCAGGTGTGGCTGTGGGAATAGAAAGTAAGAAGATCCATTAAAGACACACCAAAGGTTCCACAGAACAGCATTGCAAACATATGCATTAAAAGCTCTGAAATTTCTGAAGGCATTAGAAAGCATAAGAAAGGGCTTTTTTGGACCAAGTAAGCCTGATTAGTTCACCAAAAGGATTACTACAGGAAGCATGTTTGCCCCTCCAGCCTGTTTGGCTCTGCCGTACATGGGAGGGTGAAGAGTAAAAACGTGCTAGGGAACCTAATAGCAAAGGTAATGGCATCAAGAACTTACACATTTGTCCGTTGTGAATTGGAGTGGCCATGCTGGTGGTCACAATAACGTTGTTGCTGAGGTGCTCATGGACCAGGTGTGGATGCAGGGATGGAGGAGCGTGGGGGGTCTCATTTGCAGAACCTATCATGAGAACATGAAAACATCAAGGGTCATCCATCTCGCCTTTGGGGCCACCTCAAGAAATCAGTCTGACGGTCATGTTTTTTTATTTCCAGCGTTCGTATTATTACCTCCCAGAAGCATCTCCTGCAGGAGGTTGTCAATCTTGGCCATCCCGAACAGCTTAACAAACTGGATTTGCTCAATCATTTGCCAAGTGATGCTCTGTAGTGTGGGTAACAGAAGCAGCAGCTCGCCGAATCGTCCCCGTGAGTCATACTGCCGATCATTGATGTAGTCCTCTAAACTGACCTGCACCTGGTAACGCATCCGCTTGATCTTACTCGGATCACTCAGACCTTTGGCATCTACCAAAGACAAGAGAACGTGAATGTACTCATGACTTAACTTTTAATATTAAAGATCTGGTATTTATACATCTAGGTAAATATGATTTCTAAATGATGCTCATTTCCGGGATCTTATTGCTACCTGGATCAAAGAATACAATGGCCTTCAAGCAGGCATATTCATTATCATCTATTTGGAGCTCCTGGAAAGGAAGGACCAACTCATCAAGGATCCTTACAGCTACGCGACTCACTTCCAACTCCGGGCAATTCCTAGGAATTATATGGTCATTACCTAGGGAAAGGAGAATCACACACAACCTTTAAAATGTGCATAAAATTCAGTACCAATATAAACATTCCAATTCATGGTTCATGTGAAACACCTTACCTAATAGCAAAAGGTCCTTGTAAAGCACGGAGCGCTTGGCAGCTCCAAGCAGGAGATGTTCTCCAGCATGAGCTCGTAGCAAAGCCACCTGAAAAACAGACAAAATACAAAAATGTCTAGTTCATATACAATCCACAACTTGTGCATTTTCACACCTTCTTTAAACACTGTAGATACACTCTGAATGAGTGTAGTCAGAAGCTGTGTCTGGGGGAGGAGGTCTTTTAATGGTTAAAAACAAAAAGTTAGAGTTCATATAATCAAATCAGAGGTTCTCACAGATTTTAGGCAAGGCGCTGAGAAAGTTTGTTTGGAAGAAGATGCAGTGTCATTCATGACCAACGTCCACAAATCAGTTACCACATCCTGGTGCTTACACTGTTAATGATTCTGTAGGTCTTAAAAGGAGCATGTAAGTTTTCAAACCAGCTCATCACTTTCTAACCAGAGCTATCAAAACACATTAACCACTAGCACTACAGATTCCCCCCACCCCAACTCCCCATTCCTCCTATCTCACTTTCATCCCTTAAACATTTATACATATTTTTGGTTAAAAAATGACAAAGACCCCTCTGAATGAATGTTCATTACAGTGCAGGACTGTTCCTTCAGCAGTGTTGCACACCTTACATTACTATCAATTAAATCTTTTGCCAATTCATAATAGAAACCCTTGGGTTGAAGACACATCAAATGATTTTAATGCTTTTTCCACGATGTTGCAGATTCTTGCTTTCAGTCTTACCTGGTCATCCAGTGGGAGGTCGCAGAAGGCTGGGATATATTTGGCCCACTCCACCAGTACCAACAGCTGCTGCTTCATAGATTCACACACATCTGTAATGGTGGCCATTTTTTTTGTTCTGATGTCACCGTTCATGATCGGACCTGGGGAGGAGATCTACAGAATAGCGAAGGTTCCTGTTAAAACTTGCCTTCAACCATATAACAATATATAGTTTATGATATATCGTCTTTTAAAGAGAATGAGCCAACCTGTCTGGAGAGGACATCAGCTTGGATGAGTGCATTGATGGAGGGAAAGCTGCTGTCTTCGTAACTGGACCTTCTGGTACTGATTCGGTCTCTTTCATTCTGTACAGCTATGCCAAAGAGAACAAATCAATGAATGACTTGAGTGTTCAATGACTTGATGTGAGGAAGTGCTCATCACATAAATTCAATCACTGTGCTGAGTCAATCTCAACCAACCAGTCCACATAGCAGAGGGAGGTGGAGTGCATTAGCATTGCCTCTATTAGTCGAGGGGGAAAATGCTCAAGGTTGGTCTGTTTATCAGTGTGCAATTATGATGCCTCTGAACTGTTTGCTCAGCACGAGTTGGCCATAGACTTCAGCGCATTGTAGAGTGAACATTAACAAGTTGTCTGTTTCACTCTGATGTTGCAATACACTCTGCATAGCAGACTTCTCTCAGTCCTATAAGGCACATGAGCTTGCTTTCAGTCTTGTTTTGCCATCAGAGCTTTATTCATATGTCACGAAACAACATGAAAGTGGCGCATACCTTCTTTTTTCATTCCGGCCCGAAAGCATTTCTTAAGCCTACAGTATCTGCATTGGTTCCTCTTGTCTTTATCCACTATGCATTGTCTGCTGAACCTGTAAACACAAAAAGCACTAGATTTAATAACCTTATTTCAGAAGTCTACGATGATATAACTAAAAGAGATCTGAGAAAGATTGATTGTAGGACATGCAAAGGAAATCTATTGCCGACCTGCAAGAGTACATGTGGTTTTTGCGAACGCTGCGTCTGAAGAAACCCTTGCAGCCATCACAGCTGGAGGCTCCATAGTGTTTTCCTGTTGCCCGGTCACCACAGATAGCACACAGAGTCCCTGTGCCCAGGTGATTGGCAGCATTCAGGTTGGCACCCTCAGCTGGCGAGGAGTCTGAAAGAGAAGGTTGATTGCTTATAGAATTTTTTGCAAAATCTCCATTAGATATCTTTTTCTCTAATACTAAGGTGTGCTTCTATTTAAATACTTTCTGTATTTACACCACAAACATTGTTTGAGGAGCAATAATTTTACGATGCATGCTTAAATACAAGGGATGAAGTCATTCATAATTCTTGTGCAATGATCAGCCAGGTCTGTTTCTCTCTATCAGACACTCAGCTAAAAAAAGGAAGATTTTCCTTTGCCTTTTTTCAAGGCAGTAAACTGGTTTGAAAAATTGCTACAATTAATTAGATGTAAATCAATCTGGTGAAAATAAAGTAGTGTTTGATCCAGTGTTTGCTCCAGTCACCCAGCAATGATTATAGCTAAAATCTGCACCAAGCAAAAAGACCTGATGACCTGAAGAACTGATGTGGAAGTATTAAAAACATTCAAGTAATATTCAAAGTGATATATGCAAAAGTCATTATTGAACTCTTGCTGTAATACCCAACTAATTGGCTAAATGGCCAAATCATTTTTAATAAGTACCATCCCAAATGATGAATCTTTTAAAAGTTTTTTAAAAAAGCGTTTTGTTGTTTACTTTTGTGTCAATTACTCAAAGGAGCACTGAGTGATTAAAGCGAAACACGGCAAACAAATTTCTTCAGCTGATCAAAGGGAAACATGCTACGTGATAGCGCCGTTAATTTACTCCTTTTGCACTGATTATCCCCATTATCTGAATGGGGAAGACCATGTGACAGATTTGGAAATCATATTCATCTCCATTTAATTGATGATCTCATAAACACAACTAATCAGTTAATAATACAGTTAAATGCACCATTAAATAGCTATTTAAATACACTCAATAGTGTATTAAATTGAAGTGCAGAAAAGGTGTTCAAACACAACCCAGAAATGAATACATACATTAAATAAAGATGCTGGATCGAGTTAATGGAATCAGTTAGATTTCTCATGAAAATAAGCCATGGGAGACTAAACCACTGAATGGTTCAGTGACATCTTCTACAGTCTGGGTCCATTTATCTTGCATGTCAAACATCCCTGGAAATACTACTCTGAACAGACATCTTATCCTCAACCGACCAACTTCAGGTAAGAAGAGCTGGATGGAATCACATTGGGATTTCTGGCTGTGCAACTCTTGGGATGAAACACAATCCTAGCTTGCCTACAAGACAGAGCTTGTAGCCATAATCTCTCAAAGCTCCTTGCATTTCAATCTCATGCATGCTGCCCTGCTGTCACAATCACAATCAGTGTAGAACATTCAAAATAGGCCACTGCAGGCACACAGCACAACTTGAGTCATCCTCAAAAGTCTATAAAAGAGTGTGAAACTCATTAAACCTCATCATCCCACACTTGAACAAACATTCACTAACTGATATAAACTCAGAGGACTCAAAGTTCAGCTGGGAGGAGGACTCACCTGTGCTCATGGCGAGCACTTGCATGTTCTCGAACTCCAGTGTGGTGTAGGCCGGGTCCAGGGCCTCGCTATAGTCTGCCATCTCCATGTCTGCTAGTGCTTTGGACAAACGCATTCTCAGCTACTTGACACTGGGGGCAAAGACTTGTGCTCTTCAGTGGAGTTTGAACCCCCCCTTCTCTTGGAGCAAGCCCCACCCCCTTAGAGAGGTAGACACCTCTGACTGACATGGGCCATGTCCTCTAGAGCAAAGATGAAACTGAATTTGACTGACAGGTCAGACCTTCCCACTCCAGGCCATGGCCAGTTCTGGAGTGGGGTGGCCTTTAAGTTAATAATTTTCTTGCTTTTCAAGTGCTAAATCAGAACTGTTTTTTTAGATAGGGACAAATAAGTTCTCTCTCTCTCTCTATCTCTCTCTCTCTCTCTCTCTCTCTCTCTCTTTCTCTCTCTCTCTCTCTCTCTCTCTCTCTCTCTCTCTCTCTCTCTCTCTCTCTCTCTCAATATACGTAAGGATTTCGGAACTTCAAGACTGGGTGCAAGTACATCCCATACCTGGCATTTTGCTCTAGTTACATTTATTGGCCTATTACACCAATCCAGTCCAGTCTCCAGATATATACCTTGTAATATTACCTCAATATGGTCCTCATCAAATCCACAGAATATTATCACAGATACTGTATAACTGGTACCTAATATTCTGATTAAGTGAACAAGAAAGGTTTTTTGGGTTGAATTATATTACTGTATGTAGTCACTAAAATCAGACTGAGAGGCAGCCTGCCTTGTTTGCAATGTTTGGTAAATCTGTGTTAATTCTTACACAATAAACAACAGCAGTGACTCTTGCAAGCAGCAAATTGTGACCTTTATGTAAAAGAACTCATTGTTCACTGAAAACCCATATGCACATGATCTGTCACTTTGGGCCCAACTATGGAGAACAGTACGCTCAACATTATGCTAAACTTCATCATCATTAATAAGTAGTGTTCTAACTGGCCTACTGGTTTAAGTCTAACTATTGGTCTATTTGTCTAAGTTGGTGGACGTCAACCGGTGGACCATAGTCTGGATGCAAACCCGACAAATTATTTCCCCTGAAACCGAATCAAGTACTTGAAAAAAATATTGTACCAGAGCTGTTAAATGTTTTTTTTTGTTTGTTTGTTTTTTTAAAGTTGTTAAATGTCTGTAGTTCTATTGCTCTAGTTTTCTAAACATGGCTTCCATATCAAATCCTCTGTTGCAGTTTATCCAAGCGCTTTCACAGAGTTTAATAGACTTTTCCTTTCATTTACCCATTCTGGACTGATTAGCGACATGACGACATGGTTGATGACAAAAACTGAATGTTTAAAGACAAATGAACAGAGATGTATTGTATGTGTTAATTCTCTGCTTCAAGTTCAAAAGTGGTAACATCAAGCAGCACTATGAAACACAATAGAACCACTATTTAGAACTGTCTTATATACAGCTATGAACTAATTGTTAATGGTTCAGCATTAACAGCTGCATGCTATGTAATTGTACCTTGACAAAATTTAGATGAATACCCCTGGTCTAAGTGGTCTTGTAGTGGGTCTTAATCCTTGTCTATTTGCTCAGTGTAAAGTGATATAAAGTGATAATTAAAAAAATAAAGTGATATGACCTGATCAAGGAACATAACAAAGCCATAAAAGGCTTGAAACTCAACAGCTCACTTACTATTCTGGACACAGTTTCCCTAAACCAATATATCTTTCATCTTAAATAGATAATAGTGAGGTAAGTATCACTGATAATAACAGTGATGGAATCTCTACAATAGTATGATAATCTTATGATAAAGGCATCATCACTGTTATTATCCATAAAGCAGTTTGCAACTGATGTCATCCTTTTGCAATACAGGGCATAGCATTATCATTGTATTTTACATGCTGACATGCAGGGTTGTTTTAATCCAAGGGGAGAGTATTGGTTGGGCAAACAAGCACCGTAAGTGCATAAGTGTAAGGGCATGGGCAAACACAGGGGAGGATATATTTGTAGAAGGGAAAGTGACAGTACAAAGTGATGGGTCAATGTTCCCCAGATCAGAGAGTCAACGAGGGCATTAAATGTACTCTCATGAATGTCATCTACCTCTACACACACACACACACACACACACACACACACACACACACACACACACACACAAATGTCGCAAAACCCACAGTCGAATCACGTGCTAACAAAGTGAACTGACAAAATGTACAGTGGAATTGGCACCAACTTTGGGACTCCCCAGTCCGACAACTACAATTACACATCATTGTTTGGTTAATGTCATGATGCGTACGTGCATTTCCATATTGTTCTTAGTTACCTACATTCACTAATGACTCTGCTTTGATGGTATGGATCATGAATTTTTTATTACCTTGCCAAAACTCTAGTGGAAATGAGGCAGACTAAATTAGCTGTGTTGTTTGGAGTAGCCTGGAAAACACCTAAACTTACTAGCAAACTGGCAATGTACTGGTATGTACTGTATATTCAGATTCGTACTGTAGGTTATGTATTAAAAAAGCCAACAGCAGTGAGATATTTTGTAGCACTCAACATCTTGGGCCAAACAATATTTGTAAACCTCTTATGATGTTTATATGGAGTGTTTTCAAGACTTTATTCAGTCCAAACACACATTTAAACACGTTCTGTCATCTCTATGCATTTTGACAACCTAAACGTCTCTTCGTAAATCTCTTATTTGCTCAAGAGCTTTGTTCTAACCACACTGACAAGTAACCTGAGGTGGATAAATAACACGGCAAATCAGTGACTCACACTGTGCAAATCTTATCTGGCTTACCATTACAGTCTTTATCATAACTCACATCATCCAGCGTTGTGTGATCTCTTCCTGATGGCCCTGAAAACCTCTATAAAATCTAATCCTCATGGTTATGGCTTTTCCCTTCACATGCAAAGTCAGGGTGTTCTAACCAGGCAAGTCTAGATCATTATCATTTGCTATTCACTTGAGGCGGGAAAGTAATCCTAGTAAATCTACATTTTAAAGTTTTGTTAAAATTGTCTAATTAGTAACCCACTCAGGGGGAACTTATAAAGTTCACAGCAGGCCATAACCTGTTGCTCAGGATCTAATCGGGGACTCCGTGAGGAAGCTTAATATAAGATAAATATAATATTCACAAATGATAATTTTGAAGCCATAGCTATTTTTCTATTAACTGGTGATGAATACTGCTTCATGGATTAATAGGGGGAAAAAAGCTTTTATGGCTACTGGCATGATTCCTGATTGGGGCTTTAAAAGAATAATCAAGCTACTTTTTAACTAGACACCTAACTAGACATGTAACTTTCTTATGTGTTTGAAGCACTACAGCAAAGGTTCTCAAACCTTTTGAAAAACCTTTTGTAAAGTAAATTCCACAGACCTTCTCAGCACAGATTCATTTCATGAACATTATTTAAATCTGTACAAGGATATTTTGTCTGTTTATTAGTGCCATACAGCTTTCTATTCCTGAACTTTCCAGCAACAGAATAGATTGGGTCCAAGTTATAATATATTATATACTTGTTGTTATACTACTGGGGTTTGGATTAAACCCATTTAAATTCACATGACCAGTCAAACAGGCTAATAACTACTGTATAAGAACTCAATAATAGATATAACTTTGATAATGATCGGTTGTGATTTGCACCACTTAACTAACTAAATTTTAAAAAATCATCTCGCAGCACCTTATGGACCCTTGGTGGTCTCCAGGCCCCACTTTAAGAAACCACTGCATTTTGGGGGATACAATACTGTGGCTGGCTGTTGTCTTCATTAATAGTTCGTCAACCAATTAACAAGTGAATTATCCACTCTTTCATTAATCAATCACTTAAATGTTTTTTATTCTCAGGGAGCTTTAAAGCAGCCAAAGACCCTTGAGTGAATGTAATTGATTTAATTTTCACCTCATTCTTCAGTGATCACATCACTCCCAGCTCAAAGCACTGAGTAATACTCGGACGTCCACAAGACAGCTTTTTCTATCTAAAACTGATTGTTTGACATGACTGTCCAAGACTGGCCAAAAGATCAATTTTTGACAAACAAACAGAGTTGATAGTTAACAACATCCAAAAACATTCACAGCATAGCATTTTTTGTTCCATCATATTTGATGCACACGCAGTCAGAGCACAGAGATGTACTTTGAAACTGATTATGGAGGACATCCAGAGGATCTCTCCTTCCCTAATAGTTCCCTGAGTGTGATATGAGGCTGCTATGTCATGTCCATGTCCTATAATCAGTCACCCATGCCGCCCGGGGCTAAAAGTCAAAGGACTGTTCCGAACTGATGTAACGCCGCTGCCTATTTCCCCCTTTGAAACTTCAAACTCCAGTTTGTGAACAAAGTCCTGTCTATCTTCACAATAGGGATCTCCGACCACTGACCAAACTCCATTTGTAACCACTGCCTATTTGTACCTTCTCTTGAATGAGTCTTTTTCATTTCTACTGAGCGGCGCATGGCAGTAATGCCACGATCTGAATCACCAGCTATTTGGCCTACATGGAATAACATGCTCTTGGAATAATTGTGGATAACTTTGGGAATATATCGGTTTCTCTCTTTGGACGCCTGAAAGGGGTTTATGATGCTTGGCCACCTTGATAAGAATGACAAGAGAGTGGAAGAGAGAAGGAAATATGCTTGCTACAGCACATCTGAGGCCAGTAAAAAAAAGCCAGCATGGACTCACTGGGGTAGATGGCACAGGTACGTAAGACTAGTGACATGGGGCAGACCTTGTCAACAGATTGCTATCTGTAAACCACACAGCTTGTGCAAGCCCCCATGATGAACTACTGGCTGTCAGAGTGAAAGACTTTACTTCATTAGATGAAATACAATAAGATGTGCAAACTGATTTGATTTTAGTTTGAATTCATTTCTCATGTATTATAAGACTGAAAGAGAGCATGATGTGATCAGTCATATCACTGTGTATGCTATGAGTATTGATAAGCATGGTCTGTGCCCCTCCTCTGCATTAAAACCAGATTAGCGCTCTTCAAAGCAGTCCTACATTTGAAAGGGCTTGAGTAGTGAAATCAATGATGGTGAAGAAAAAAGACAGCAGACTCAGCGAGTATTCAGGTCAGAAAAGGTGTCACCGATAAGACTTTTGCATGTAATCCCATCTGTTAGATGACTACTCTGTCTAATTAGTGACCAGCTGTGGACAAGTTGACGCACGAGTGTTTGATTTATGTTTATACACAAATAATTTTTTCCCAAAACCCTCTTTTAGTGATTATAGCTTTAAATAGTGTCTTGTTTATTGTAATTATGTCATTTACTCCATGTCATGCATAACTGTCAAAAGTGTCCATAACTAGACTGGAAGGATGTAACCGAATACAAATTCATTGTTTGGAATGAACTGATAATGTGTTCTAAACAAATCAGAAACAAATACAGATACATATAGGAGGTGCACTGTTTCCTTTTTTTTTTTTAAGGTAAAAGGTTTACATGGCATCTGGTGATGTGATTGGGAGGTTTTTACTTTCATGTTGGTCTTATGTTTCATTTAGTGTTGTACATTTCAAGCTGTAGGAGTGTGTGAAGCCCATGGGACAAAGAAAGACCAGATTCATTAACATGAACCTAAGCAATGCATTTACAGTGTTTCATTTACACTGTTAATTCATTCATCCTTAGTAACCTCCTGGACAAAGATAGGTACAAAGAACATGTCTCGTGTACATCTGTATTTAAAACAAAACCCTTCTGGTTTAGGTCATGCCCACTTTGGGTTAAATCTGGATATATTTACAGATAGCACTAAGAGAGTACTAAACGGATACAGATAAAGATAATGTCATTGCATTACAACCTTACTAGGCTGCTATGGAAATGTTTTCTTTTTTTTTTTTTGGGACAAAGTGACAGTATGAACGCATTAATCAAACCAAAATTGTAGCCTACACAATATTTCCTAGCATTAATTAATAAATTCAAATTCACACAATTTTTTTTTCTAAAGAATTGAATTAGTAGTCTAAAGTCTCACAGTCCATTATTATTTCATTAGACATCTCTGACAAGCAAAACAAGTATAAAGTGTGAAAACATAATATCATGCCCAGACATAATATAATCCATGCCAGACATAACATCAGGTATCCTCAGTGACCTACCAATACAAAGTATAACCTTCTTATACAGTGAAGGGAAAAAAGTATTTGATCCCCTGCTGATTTTGTACGTTTGCCCCCGACAAAGAAATGATCAGTCTATAATTTTAATGGTAGGTGTATTTTAACAGTGAGACCAAAATTGAGCTCTTTGGCATCAACTCAACTCGCCGTGTTTGGAGGAGGAGGAATGCTGCCTATGACCCCAATAACACCATCCCCACCGTCAAACATTTAGGTGGGAACATTATGCTTTGGGGGTGTTTTTCTGCTAAGGGGACAGGACAACTGCAACGCATCAAAGGGACGATGGACGGGGCCATGTACCATCAAATCTTGGGTGAGAACCTCCTTCCCTCAGCCAGGGCATTGAAAATGGGTCGTGGATGGGTATTCCAGCATGACAATGACCCAAAACACACAGCCAAGGCAACAAAGGAGTGGCTCAAGAAGAAGCACATTAAGGTCCTGGAGTGGCCTAGCCAGTCTCCAGACCTTAATCCCATAGAAAATCTGTGGAGGGAGCTGAAGGTTTGAGTTGCCAAATGTCAGCCTCGAGACCTTAATGACTTGGAGAGGATCTGCAAAGAGGAGTGGGACAAAATCCCTCCTGAGATGTGTCCAAACCTGGTGGCCAACTATAAGAAACGGCTGACCTCTGTGATTGCCAACAAGGGTTTTGCCACCAAGTACTAAGTCAAAGGGGTCAAATACTTATTTCACTCATTAAAATGCAAATCAATTTATAACTTTTTTGAAATGCGTTTTTCTGGATTTTTTTTGTTGTTATTCTGTCTCTCACTGTTAAAATACACCTACCATTAAAATTATAGACTGATCATTTCTTTATCAGTGGGCAAATGTACAAAATCAGCAGGGGATCAAATACTTTTTCCCCCCACTGTATGCTTTCTTATATTTTCATCATATAATCATGCAACTGAAATTCGTTTAAATCATCACTATTCAACATTTAGCTCATTTTAAAGCAGGATTTTATTTATCACTGGTGATTTTTCTAACATATGAGCACCTGAGAAAATATTTTTTTGCAACACTGATTCCCAAATATTCTTCCAAGACAGAAGCAGCCTGTACCGTAACGATTAACAGTTATCTGTGAAGTTCCCAAAGTCCTTACACATCTTACTATTTGGAGTCTGGGTAATAATAAACCTCTAGGGCCTAATACTGCACCGTAAAGTATTTCTGTTTAAGCCTGAACATCATAGGGTAATAAAGATATTTGCAGGTGTGGGGGGAAGGGAGGTGAAAGTGTCAGGATCATCCATCCCACTTTAGTGTCCCTGGAATCTAGCAGAGATTTGTTTTTCATTGAAAGGATGATTAAGATCATTCAGTGTCAAGTTCTCTTGAAAAATGCTGACCACAATTTGCAACACATACTGCAAATAAGATTTGTCCTGACACCTTGTAAAATTTTGGTGGCATTAAAATCGAAACGGAAAATCAAGCTGCTCCACTTCTTTTTCTCATAAAACCATAAAAGCCCAAGAAGCTACCTGAACATCAAATAAGTAAACAATTGCATCAATACACATTTAACGCAATGCTCTTCGTAAATCAATCATGGCCTCTGATAAGGTTCTTTCAATTATTAACCATTGTTTTGCTGAGAATTGAGTTGGCTAAATCCAATTTGCTGGCTCAGGGGTACTGAGTGGACACTTATCACTCTTTTTTTTTAAGTCATCAGTGAAACAATAATCTTTTCATCTGAATCTACAACCTGTAAAAAAAAAAAAAAAAAAAAATCCAGTCACATACTCTATATAAGTTTAGCAGTTTGCTGTTTGTATTTTTTTTTTTTTGACAATTTGAATGATTGACTCATTAAAGTACAGTATTATTTTATACACAAGTGTGATGATGCTTATTCATTTAACTGTAAGCAATTATTAATATCATTAATAAGACTGAGATTTGGTACATATCTGACATTAGGTATCTAATCCAGCTCCTGACGTTTTCACAAAAATGTACTCCAAAAAAACATGTTTCGAAATATCTACACCAACAAGTCCTGTGCCATACTCAATCTCCAATCATGTTATGTAATGCAATTCACAAAAATTAAGCAGCTTGACCTTTTTTCTGAATTGTTGCTTGTGCCAGGAATTGCTTCAACAAGGAGTTTGCGTAATACATTAACTTAACATTATTTACTACAGTACTTTACATTAAGAAACTGTAATCAGTATTACTGAGCCATAGGTAATGTTAGCAAAGTAATAATGTAAGTAAACACCTGTATTAATTGTTAATGATAGTGCATTAATTAAATAACATCATATCAGACACAGTTATGAATTCTGCCTATTAACTATTACCAACAGGTCAACTTAGGCATTAAAGCATCGTATTGGTTGATATGAATACAATTTCTGGGGGTTTTTCCCACATGGATGGGAAAAAGTTCATTTTCTGGCCTATTGGGTCAATTAAAAAAAAAAAAAAATCACATGTTAATTGCGATGACTACTCACTGCAAAAAAAGATATCTTAGCAAGTGAAAATATCTTGAATGTAGACAAATTGATTTAATATTTTTTATTATGAAATTATTACAAATCAAACATAAGATTAATAGACAATACGAATTCTAGAAATAAATGCTTGAAATTACAAAAAAAAAAAGGCTGCCAATAGAACAAGACTATTTCAAGCTTGAAATTAGTAACAGCTTTAATAATATGATATTTTATATCTTGTAATCTTATAATAGTAAGTACTACATAGATAACTACTATATTCAAGATATTTTTACTCGCTAAGATGCTATTTTTTGCAGTGCTTTTTTAACATTACTTACTGTGCATTAATGCTAAAGTTTATGGTTTGTTAGTTAACTAACGTAGTAAAAAATATTAAGTGTACCTTGATGTCAAATATTTCAGCAGGTCATTTAAAAATTGTTGATGTATTGAATCAAAAATAGTAAATGGGTACAAAATGGAGAGGAATTGTTATGGAGCGTTGGAGATTTTTGTGTGCGGTCTGAGTCGAGCAGCTCCACCATGTGGTCTTCTTGTGTGTGTATGTTTACAGGAAAAAGAGTCAGTGCTACAATGACATTAGCAAAGGTAAACAGGAAATTTGTAAGAAGCAAAATGATAGCAGCAACTGTATTTGGTATAGTGGTGAAAACTGTAAGGGTTAATGGTATTAAGTGTTTGCATGTTTAAAAATAGTCTATAATTTTATGTTATATTTAGAACCCTTTAGGGTTGTTTGGTTTGTCCCTCTGGGCGGTTTTATATTTCAGTGACAAAACTCTTTTTAAACAATGGGAACTTGCACTTATGCCATTCTTTAGAAAGACTTCTAAACTGGCCAGACCCAACAATACTCCCTAATATACTCACAACAACACAAACACAAAGGTTAACTATAAAAACTTGATGTTCTAAGAAACTTAATAACACAATAACGTCAAAACTTAAAGCTATCACAAAGCCATAATCATAATTACAAAGACAAAATGCCTCAACAATGACCCTCAACAATAAACGAGTGCAAAATTCAAATCTAGTGCATAAGCCACGCCCCCACCATTATTATAACACTGCTACAATACAGAACCCTAAAACAGTGTTTCCAGGTAGAGCTAAGAACCCATAACTATCTCAGGAACCCTCAAATAACCATTTTTTTCTGAGAGAGAAAGTAGACTGTGTCATTATTTATATTGATGACAAAAATATTTTATATTGTATGGAGAACACAGTAGGGAAAGTGCTTCTTCTGTGTAATACATGAAGGTAGGAGGCTATCCAAGGCACTCCTACATGTTTCTATTTTTAAAATCCCATATACACAAATTATTCATCATTTTGGAGCACATTCCATATGCAGTTTTCACAACACCTTCTCACACTAATCTAGCACCAAACATCTTTCCTTAAAACTACCTGACAGTAAAATGCCTTGTAAACAAATCCAGCACAACGACATGTCATGTCATGTAAACTACGCCGGCATCTCTGGTATCCGTCAGTATGCAGTGTGTAAATGTGAGTGCGTTCCAGCAGGTCAGTACCTGGATTCATCGAAATGCCATGTTCTCCATACATCCTGGGCTCTAAATCGGTAGATGCGAGCCCAGCGCCTTCAGGCTCCTCAGCCTTCTCTGTGAAGCAGGTTGCCCATTCAGGCCTCACTGTTATGTGTGAGTGTGTGTTTGTGTGTGGCTGAAAGTGTGTGAGAGACGCTGCCTCCCTGCAGCACATGCACGCTGACTGCCAGCGATCCTAATCCCTTAATACCTGTCACATTGAGATTTCATAGGAATCTTGGGTTCACAGCTAATACTATCAATTGTGTTTGGAGTTTGTAATTCTCCTTAACACACCTCCACTTCCAGTTCAGGTACCAGAATACACTGTCAGTCAAAAGTTTATCTACATGTACCTCTATTTATAAATACTCATTTTTAAATAGATACAAATGTTGTAATTTAGCAAAAAAAAAAAAACATTCATATGGGGAAGTATCCTATAAGCAGATGTTTATTTAACATTTATGGAAGGAGTCTCCAGCATCAGCGCTTTTGTAATGGTCAGAAATTTTTCTGCCACGGGAAAGTCTTCACAACGTAGGACTTTACTGTTTACACGTTCTTTCTAACCTGACCAGCTGACCAGTTTTTTTTTTTTTTTTTTTGTCTTATTAACTTATTAAGAGGGGGCCATGGTGGCTTAGTGGTTAGTGCATTTGCCTCACACCTCTGGGGTTCGCGGTTCCTGCCGCCACCCTGCATGCATGGAGCTTGCATGTTTTCCCCATGCTTCAGGGGTTTCCTCTGGGTACTCTGGTTTCCTCCCCCAGTCCAAAGACATGCTACTTGGCATTTCTAAATTGTCTTTAATGTGTGTGCAATTGTGCTCTGCAATGGGTTGGCACCCCATCCAGGGTGTCCCCCGCCCTGTGCCCTGAGTTCCCTGGGATAGGATCCAGAACAACTCCCCCACAACTCTGTGTAGGATAAGTGGCATGGAAAATGGATGGATGGATATTATTATGAGAGAAAGAGAGGATGATTTATAGCTGCTAAAACATGAACAGCAACAGGAAATCTTTTGATATATTTTAATATATTTTAATATATTTGGATATTTCACAGCATTAAATATAAAAAATATAACTATAAACAGTTAAAAACCATGGCAACAACTTAATTAATAAATGAAAAATGATAATTGTTGACAAATTGCTGTGATATGAGAGGAATAATAATAGGGAAATAATCAACAGTGTGGTAACCGGTTCTCAGAGCTTTATTCCTTACCTAGTGAATTGAGAAATGTTTGACATTTCTTCATTGTACTAGAACAATCTAACTCTAATTAACCTGCGGAAAAGAACAACAGAAACCCTTATAGAATTTGTAATGGTTTTAATGGTTATAATGGGAATTGTATTGGTTTTAATGGAAACTGTAACGGTCCTAGTGGGCCTCTACTGGTAATTGGTTGCCTTTTATTGGTTGCATGTTATGTCTAGTGGATACCATTAAGGACTTACGTCCTTAATACTTCCTACTACGTAATGGAAACCATTTGGTAATGGTTTTAATGGTTAACAGTTGATGATTATAATGGTTATTATTATAATGGTATTTGTAGTGGAAACCATTAGAATTTCTGTGATGGTTTCTATTGTTTTTTTCAGCAGGGTATACACCACACCACATATTTATATTTTACAGTTAATACCAACACACTCTATGATTCTTACCATCTAGGACTTACCCTTCCAGTGTGCCTGACTTTAATAAAACACTCATTTTAGAGTTGTTATAGATTTCCTTATTTAATGGTTTATTCTGTGTCATTTTTGCTCTGTGCCATTATTAGTGATTAAAGTGATAAAGCACATTTATTCCTATAAAATTTTCAACATGTAGTCCATATCAGCTATTGCCATGGGATCATATTGTAGCTTTAATGCCTCAGGCTTAAAGCATACTGTGAAATATTTAGTAACTACATTGAAACTAATCAGGTAAGAACATACAGTACATTATGGGAGTAAAGGACAACAGGTCCTGGGAAGTTAATGGGTTAAACAAGAGTTTCAAGGAATATCTAGTGTAGGAGACGCTGCCCGTTAATTAATCACAAAGGACAATGTAAATGAATGTTTCAACCTTGAAAGCAGCAATAAATTATTCATTAAAAAAGAGACAGCTAACTAGTCATCACTTAATCACAGACAGACAGTTATACGGTGGTATCACAGGAAACAAGGCAAAGTTTCCTCTCACATTAGCTAGCTAGCTTTTATCAATAAAAAAGCTGACTAGCTAAGATTGATATGTTCTTATAGATGTTACATATACATTATATGTACATGTAAATTAAAATACATAGTTGTTTGACAGTACGGATATGTTTGTTATGGATAAGATGTTTCTGACAGACAGTTGGATATTTTTTTTTCTCACATTTTTTTGTAGCACAGCTAATACGTTAGCCTTGTCTCGTTCTTAAGACTATGATGGACATCGTCTCCCGACAGATTAGTTTCACTTCAGGTTAGGGCTTGGCGATATATCGATAATATCGATTTCATGATAAATGATTACGCGATGCACTTTTCTGAGATATCGTTGGTATGGTGATGTCTTTTTTAATCATTACAAATTAAATGGTACTGAATAGATGTTGTTGATTTGATGTAATTTTTTTTATTTTTTAAACTTAATCTTCTTGTCCTTGTAGGCATTAGAAAAGAAAAGAAAAGTGTCGTCAAACTCAGTTTGATGTATTTTCTAGTTTGTTTATTTTACTACTGTTTTGTGGACAGTTTTGCACAAGGAAAATTAGCTTTTTCAGTCATTTAATCAACAGAAATATCAATAGATGTGATATTCTTCTGTGGAAAAAGTAAGTACAACCTTGACCTCAGAAGTTAGTATTGCCTCCTTTAGCAGAAATAACTTGTAGGCATTTTGCATAATTGTCCACCAGGCTTGCTGGAATTTTTGACCACTCTTCCATGCAATATTCTTTCAGTTGCAAGATGTTTGAGGGTTTTCTTGCATGTACTCTCCGTTTCAAATCCCCCCACAACATTTCAGTTCAAATTCGGGCTTTGACTAGGCCATTCCATAACCCTCCATTTCTTCTTTTAGGGCCATTGCTTGGTGGATTTGTTAGTGTGCTTAGGATCATTATCCTGTTGAATGGTCTACTTTTGGTTCAACTTCAACCTTTGGACAGACAGCCTCAGATTATCTTCAAGCACTCTTTGATAGGATGCAGAATTCATAGTTGAATCAATGAATGCAAGCTATCCAGTCCCTGAGGCAGCAAAGCAACCCCAAACCATAACATTTCCACCACCGTGCTTCACAGTTGGTATGAGGTACTTCTCCTGAAAAGCTGTCTTTGGTCTGCGCCAAACATGTCTGCTGTTACTGTGGCCAAACATCTCTATCTTTGATTCGTCTGTCCAGGGCACATTATTCCAAATGGCCTGGTCTTTGCCTGTATGCTCATTGGCAAACTGTAGTCTTGCAAAGGCTTTTTCCTGGCACGCCTCCCATGCAGGTCAAATTTGTGCAATCTCTTTCTGATTGTAGAAGCATGCACTTTGACAGCAACAGTTGTACTAGCAGATCCTGTCCTGGCCAGTCCTGGACAAATTGGCAGTCATTTGAAATCTGCGCCATTTGTAGATGATTTTCCTTACAGTGGAATGATGTATTTCAAATAATTTGGAGATATTTTTTAAATCTCTTGCCAGACTCATAGGCATCCACAATCTTTTTTTCTGAAGGCCTTACAGAGCTCTTTAGATCTTGGCATGAGGACACCACACAACTCAATAGCAAAGGGAACACCAGACACTAGATATGAGAGTGGTATAAATAAGACTCCCTAAGCAGGTTCTAATCACTGGCACCCAATCTTGAACACCTGATTCTAATTTTATGGATTTGAAGGTATTATAAATGTAGGAGTATACTTAATTTTCCCATGTGACTGATCTGTTTTTGTTCAATTAAATTGTAAAAATTACAACAAAATGTCAGTTTTATGTGTCATTTGATAATGTATCACCTTTTTTAATAGGCACTGTTTCAAAGAGGATCAAATGTTTGCTTGTCCAAATATGTCAAAAAAGCCAACAATTTCCATGGGGTGTACTTATTTTTTCACATGACTGTATCTTTTGAAAACTTGACAGTGAATTACAACATGACTACACTTTCATTAGAAATGCAAGCACGTGGAAATACGTTTCTGTTAGACCTGCTCTCAGCAAGGTTTGCTACACGAACTGCCTTTAGAATGACAGATTTTTTTTTTATATGACCCTATTGATCAGGAACAAATATTTCCTAATCCTAGAAGCAAGGTATTATGTGTGATCCACTTTTAGCAGCATTGCTCAGGCTCGAAATCCAGTGATCTGGTTGCTTCGTCTTCTGGCCTCCTTACTAACATGGCTCTTGAAGTGTCGAGTGCTGGACCTCCTCCTCAGAGTAATTCGACCTCCTCCTCAGAGTAATTCAAGTTTTTTCAGGGTAAACAGAACTCCTCACTCCAGACCTGTTTCGATTGCATGTGTTGTGTTTACTTTTAGCCAAGGATCCTGCTAAGTTTGCAGGGGAGTTATTTGCCCAGGTTGTAACGGCTAGACGATTAATCGAAGCTGGTTCTTGTAGCCAGCATCTTGTTGAAGAAGTGTTATGTATTGTTTTAGTTTTTGGGGGGTTATGAGTTAAATTGAACCCTACTTTTTTAGTCTTTTGCATGAACCAAACATAGCAAAACCATGTTAATTCTGTTAATTAAAAAATTTTAATTTTGATTTTTTTACATGATTAATTTATTTTCACCTGTGATTTTTTTTTTTGCACGATTACTTTCACGTGATTTTTTTTACATAATTAATTTATTTTCACTTGATTTTCTTACATGATTATTTTCACGTGACTTTTTCACATGATTTGTTTTACATGATTATTTTATTTTCACATTTTCTGTTCATTTTTCACATATATAGAATGTGGTTTGATTTTTCCACATATGATTTTTTCACATGATCTGTTTATTTTAATGTGTTAATTTGTCGATTGTAGGGCATATTGGTTTTATTTATTGTATTTTTCTTAAATTCATTTTACATAAGATCATATGTTTGTTTTGTTTTCTTTTCATTTTTGCATTGTTTATTGGAAATAGATGTCACAAAAGCATATCACTGATCTACGTAATCTGCATTTCATTCAGTGCAAGTGTTCCACTACTTAACATGTGTATGGATTCCTCTAGAAAAGAAATTCTTCCACTTGCTAATGAGCCTAATAAATTGTTCAAATGTTACTGTGTGTTTACTTGAGGTCACATGTTCAATTTCATAACATGATGATTTATCACTTGTTGTTCAAATGGGATCACATATGATCATGTGAAATATACAGTTGTATGATGATTATTCCATACAGTTGCTACTGAAGAGTGGTTTGTGTTCAGTTGTAACCCATCATACATATGTTTTTTTGGTTTGTTTGTTTGTTTGTTTGTTTTTTTGTTTTTTCATTTTTTTGCTGTTATTCTGAAGGTTTCTCAGCAGGAACTGGCACTGACACTAATCTGAAGCATTCTTTGATTGTGAAATCTCTGTACAGTACAATGCATTTATTCTGAGATTCTCAGTGCCAGAAAGAGGCTTAAAGGGCATTCAGCCAAAATGTAAATGTTACAATTATTTATTTGACAGACTGTTTTGTCCAAAGGGGCTTACAACTGAAGCAGAAACCAATCGTATAGCTGAACAGTTGGGATTAAAGGCTTCACTCAAGGGCCCAAATGCATTTCCTGGAATTTAAACTCAGAAGCACAAACACAATTAGGTTTAATCATTGGGCTAACCCTTCTATTATAACCCAGTATCCTTCCAGCTAAACATGTCATATAACGTCATTTTACATGTAAATGTCATCTAGTCTTTTTCCAATCTTCAACTGTCCAGTTTAGATGAATCTGTGCCCACTATAGCCTGAGATTCCTGTTCTTGGCTGAGAGCAGAGGAACCCAATGTGCTATCACATCAAGATTTGATGTGTTCTGAGATGCTTTTCTGCTCAACACATTTATAAAGCATGGTCTTCGTGTCAGATTCAATACATCTAGCCATTCTCCTCTGATCTCTCACATCAGCAAGACGTTTCCACCCACAGAACTGCCGCTCATGGGATGATTTTCGGTTTTCGCACCACTGTGTGGGAAATGAAAATCTTATGAGATGACCAATTTCTAGAGTCACTGAGATCACATTTTTTTCCCCGCTTTCTGGTGTTTGATGTGAACTGTGATCATTAACTGAAGCACTTGACACTAATTGCATGAATGAGCAGGTGTATAGGTGTTCTAATAAACTGGATGTTGAATATATACAGTACTGTGCAAAAGTTTTAGGCACCCTATTTTTTTTTTAGTACAAACTTTTTGCTCTAGCAAACTCTACATTATCAAGTCAGTACAAAAAATATTTTAGATTTCCAAACATTAGTTTTCTAGCACAAAATTAACGTTACCAAGAAATGTTTGTATGTCATTAAAGAAAGCAGCATATTACATAAGAGACACTTTTCAGACAAAAAAACACAATGAAGGCTGCTGGGTTTTGCTGCAAAAATAAGAAGCGAGTGTGAAAGTCAAAGTCTCCAGAAGAACTGTGGCTGGTTCTGCAAGACGCTCAATAAAACTTACCAGCTCATTTCCTTATAAAACTGCACACATTGTACCGGAGACTACTATTTTTATTTTTATTTTTATTTTTATTTTTTTGTCACACCAAAGATTAACTTTGCTTCATTTACTACTGTTTACTGCTCTTTATGGTATTTTTTTTTAAAACGTAGAAACATTTAATTTCATTATTTTGAAGTCATCTTTGCTCTACAGCATTTCTTTTGCACAATACTTTACTTTTTCATTTGGACTGCTCCAAATGCTGTAAATGATGTAATATTGCGTTATGTAGAAAGCATATGGACAGAGGTGATATGAAGCCAAAGATGCTCTTCCTATACATTTGAGTTCAAAAATGTTCAACCCCCAGCCATTTTTGTAAATAGAAAAAAACATATCTCAATGTTAAAATTGATCTCATCCAATTCAAATAAAAAACAATTCCAAGAAGTTGCAAATGTCATGTTGGTGTATCCCGGAACAAGTAGGAAAAAAACAAAAACAAAAGCAAGACATCAAAGTGTTGTCATGAACCACTCATGACAGCGTATGTTATTCTCAAGAAGAGTTTAAAACAGATAAGACAAGAAGAATGGGCAAGGATTGATGAAGCGATCTGGTATGGTTGCAACAGATATATCAGGGACAATGACGAGGGGTAAGACCAATGGGTCTGTACAAGCACATGGTACCAGTTTGTTTTTCATTATCTTAGATGTTCTAAGGGAAACTGGAGTATTTGAGTCACAACACTGCTTTCTCCCATAGTTCACTAGGTCAGACTTTGTAACAATCCATGTAACATCTAACATGTTAGATCACAGTAAAATGTACCAAGGTTTCAACTGGCACAATGAAGACATCCTCACTTCCATTAGGTTCAGTGTCAGTACTCAGTGACATAAATTTTTCTTACAGTAAAATGTATCCACCGTGTTTATGTAAGTATAAAAAATGTCACTGCACACTATACTTATTCCTCAAATATCTGCCATATTTACTTTGTGCAAATATTTTCCACTGAGCGTCCTGTTAAAATATTACCGTTCCTAACACAAAAGAGGAAGTTCTCTCGGCATCATTCACCTGTAGCTACATGTAGGCCCTGTTTACCAGCCATCATGGCTCTGCCACACCTCCCAAACACAACAAGACTCCACAAAAAGCTCTCACGATGCCAATGGCGGCTTTCACACCAACTGTGACAAGTCTCACATGGCTACGTTTCTCTACCTGGGGTCAGCAGGGAAACATCTGGACTCGTTCACAAATCCACCGGCTTCCTCCCCAAGCTGTTAGCGAAAGGACAACAGAGGACAGAGTGAGACAGAGTGAGAGAAAGTGTGTCTACTCACCATACGGAAGCTCCATATTAGTGCTGGCCTGAGTGTTAACATTGACCATGCCTTTCCTCGAGTTCTACAGCTGTTCCTTTTTGTTGTTGCTGTCCTTTTCTGAGTAAGTACGAAAGTTTGAGATGTGGATGGAAGAGTTTGGTGCCGCAAACTACTTTTGTTTTTTAGAGGAAGGTGCTGGCGGCGCTCTGTAAGGCCGGTACTCCTGTTATCTTATTGATTCTCCTAATCTGGGCAAATGTGGGTGGGGAGGTTAAACAGTAACCAAGCTCATATAGAGGAGCAATCTATATGACAGCTGTAGCCATAGCAACAGGATGATAGAAACTCAAATAGACAATTTGTGTTGATTTCAGCCCTTTATTTTTCTCCAAATGTGCATCGTTTTTTCCCCCAAATGTGCATAATTTTTCAAGGGTTGCCATGACCCAGGAGAAAGAATGATTTGTAAAAAAAAAAAAAAAAAAAAAAAAAAAAAAAAAAGGGAAAGACACAGTGTTACTGTGTATAGTGATTTAGCACGGGGGTTCTCAAACTTTTTGTATCCTGGGACCTCTTTAACTGCAATTAAAAAAAAAAATCCAACGAAATCCTCAATATGTCAGGATTATTTCAGTTATAGATTATTTCAACATTACTACCCACTTACAGAATACATTAGGTCCAAGCTGATATTATTTATAGACGTACTTGTTTGTGATACATTGAGATTTGGAACATACCTGTTCAAACCTCTAATCAAACATATTATATCTCTTTAAAATAAAAAAGCAACATTATGTAATTTTTGCATTACGTTTCATACGGGGATTTTTATTAGGTTCTGATTTTTTTTCAACAGAAGGCACAGGTTCAGATTTCAACCAACATTTAGATATAAGGAAACCACACTTTTACAATATTCACTCTCAGTGATATCACATTAAACATGTGGAAAATGATTCAGTGTTTAGTTTCCCATGGCTATAAAATGATGGACTCAGCTAAAAGCATCAAATTACACAACAGCACCACTGGGGTTTTCACTTTTGAGTATGAAACTCACTACTACTTCACACACACACACACACACACACACACACACACACACACACACACACACACATATGGTGAAAGTGATAAATGATGAAGTGATGTACAGTATTAATCATCTTTATTCATTAGGCAACATTTGTTTACTACTCAACACTGATTTCTGTTTACTACTCAACACTGACTTATAGCCTACGTGAAAACAAATAATACAAAGAATTGAATTAGAATGGCACAAATATACCCTTCTAATGAATTGTGTTTATCCTCACTGCTCAGTATAACCCTGCTATGAAAACAATACTGTAGCTAATTCACTGTATGAACAGGAAGTGGTCCTGCTCTTGCAGTTTATGGTTTTAAAAGCCATTTTGCTCCTGTTTTATAGCACAAGTGGTCCTGCTGGATGAATGGAAAGCATTATGGCGGTGATAAAAGCCTGTTTTCACCCTCTCCCTAACAGCAGGTCCAGGATCAGACTTGTAAACCATGGTTTCAGGTGCACAATAACCAACGTTGTTATATATAACTGATATAATATGTATAATGGAAACAGTAATATTGTAATCAAGAATAAAATGATAAAGCAACTGCAATCAGGTGTAATCTAGTTAGGATGCACTTTATATGTACAATGTAATCTTTTCTGATGATTGCAGTTTGCGTTCTTTCATCTTGATCATCCATGTTTGTGCATTAATGCATTTACAGTAATAAATATTAAAACAACTATGTGGAGTCAGTTTATACAACACAGAGATAAAGTGGGTTATAAAAGTAGAAGTAATGCCAGAATGATCAGCTGAATTACACCATCTGTTTTCTAAGTAATTTGTTTGACAGTGTAATTTTCTGTTGTTTTTTTTTGTTGTTGTTTGTTTGTTTCGTTTTACTTTTTCAATTATTGTGTTTTTTCCACACTAATCTTGAGAAATTTTCATAGCTTGAGCTTTTATTCAGGATCAGACCATCAAACATAACATGAGGATATATATATATATATATATATATATATATATATATATATATATATATATATATATATATATATATATATATATATATATATATATATATATATATATATATAGGAACTAATCTTAAACCTCATATGGAGACATGACTGTTTTTAAAATAATTTTTTTTAAAAAAACACTTATTTATTTATTCATTTATTTCTTTTATGAACACCGTTCCCAAACACAACCATGTTCTTTCAATGAGTCTGGTACACATTTAGAGAAGATAGTAACTTGGATATAGTGAAACACAATTCAACTCCAAATAAGCCATCACAAGGTTAGAAAATTTATTGGGTGTACACAAACCATAAAAGTGCTTAACTTTCAACATGAACTTTAACGGCAATGCCACTCTTAGAGTAATGCAAACATACAAAACAGTGCAAACAGTCCAGGGACAGGACAAGAGACAAGAACGGAGTCACAGGACTGACTCTTGGGATGACTACAGCGATTAAATCAGCGGGTCTGTGTGTGACGATTTGTTAGTTCAACTGCGGTAAAAAAAAATAATAATAATAATTAAAAAAAAGATTAAAAACGTGTAAAAATGCAATATTTTACAAAAGAAATAAACTGAGTTAATAGTGGTGCAACAGAAAATTGTGCTTCCAAGTTCTTATGTCAGTCACAATTCATTCACGTCAATCAGTGTGACTAAATCCTCTTGAGCTTTGTTCTGGGTTTTGATGTGGAGCACTGATTCTTGTTACATGATCCGCCATAAATAGAAGGACAAGCTGAGCATGGCTTTCCTGTCTTGTAGGGAGCTTCTCCCACCCAGTTCCCTCTGCAAAATAAGCAACAACACAGTTACTATAACTTTAATACTTAATATGAAGGTGGTGTAAATGATCATTTGTATTTAGTCTTACTTGATGGAGTAGTTGCAGACTAGTAAGGTGGCCTGTTTCCATGTAGCACCAAACACATACATATTTGAACACCTGTTGATGGCACACCCAATCCTATTGCTGCTGGCCCACACCATCTGCAATCCAAAATGAACAGCATGCATGGTTTAATAACGTACAGCAATCCAGCTTGAACTTAAATGGCAGTGTTATGCATAGAAAGACTTTCTGCAGTTGTTTAATCAATGATATTTGTTTTTCTTAGTTGAAATGTATCATTCCAAAATGATTTTTAGCTGTGTTTGTAATCCTTGTATGAAATTGAAATGCAGTTTACGAAACATTAGGAAAAACTGAAGAAATTTAGCCCAACTGAAGAAATGAAGTCCAAGCATAATTTGCTTGATAACACCTGTGTGCTGCTATTTTGGTTGGACACAAGCCTTTTTTTCTTTGTATTTGCACACTGTTGCTATTTCCATAGCCATAACATAGTGGGTAGAAGGAGCAAAAAGGGGTGTGGCATTCAAAATCCATCAACACCGTGGGATTTTTCAATCCATTTTAGTCCAAAAATGTGCATGAGTTACTACCTAAGCCCCCCTCATAGCACAGATGCGGGGCTAAGACTCTGTTTTTAGAAGAAATGGGACAGGACTTCCTTACATCAAGGCTGTGCTTGATGTAAGGAAGTCCTGTCCCATTTCCTCTATGTGGTTTAATGGATGTTCAGTATCCACTTCAACATAAACAGGCTACTTTACCCAAATACTAAATAAATAATTGCAGACTTGCACACTCTTATGAAGCATCTTTTACTCACACACAAGCTTTTATTTTTAACTAGTGTATAATACACCTTTGTACCAAGACAATTTACACCCATCCTTCCTCTTGTGAAGCATAAACTGCATAGAAATCCATCCATACCCATTCTCTGAAGTCTAAAATAACATTACTGTAATAATATAACAAATGTATGCACACAATACTCAGCAATATCAATCCTATTAGAAACCAATAGCACATTATATGTCACATCTTTTGAATTTTTGCAGCACTTTCCCTTTCACATGAGCTTCTTTTATTGATGTTTATTTAGGCCAGTTCCCAAAAAAGATGATCATAGCTATATCAAAAGATCCAACAGCTGGATATGTGAATCAGATTATCTAGATAAAGCTCTGGGGTACTGGGCTTTTCACTTTTTCACAATTTTGTTCACTGTTTGTGATTTGTGTAGAGATCGGATGTTGCATGTTCTCCCTATGTCTTTGTGGGTTTCCTCTAGGTTCTCTAGTTTCCTCCCACTCCCCAAAAACATGCCAGTAGGTGCATTGGCTCTAATTTGCCCCAAGGTGTGAATGTGTGTGCGCACTGGATCTTGAATGCAGTTACTGAAGATGAAGGAATAAACAATATGTGTTTGTGTGTAATGTGATCAGACATAGTTGGTAGACTGTAGTGCCAAAAGAGCATCCAGTTAATGATAAAAGCACAAAATGATTTGGAATACAACTATTGATTGTACTTCATATACTAGTTTAATTGCAAGTATAGGATTGCACACTATAGCATTAGTCTTGTTATTTATATTCTTTATAGTGGGAAACCAGGCTGAGGAGAAAAACTTGTACTTACAGTACCACATCGCCACAGAGCCCTGCTTCTGAAGTTTGTGCTATTACTTTTATGCTTTTGGGGTTTTAGTTTGTGAGCCATACCTGTGTGTAGTGGGTGCAGACAGAGCCGGTGCATCTGTTGGGGTAGGAGAAGGAATACTTCTCATCATGCCATGATTTCACCAGCTCAATGACTGATCTATACCTACAGGAAAATAAAAAATGACCACATTATTAACTAGTGTATAATACACTTTGTATTATACACTTTCAGCATGTACACTTTTGGGAAAACAGTTCTTTGGCGTGTTTCTTTGGGGAATCCACAAAGGGCCTTTGTAAAACCCTATAAAATAGGGACTGCCTATCAGAGAAGGTTCAATCAGATGTTAATGCAAAGAGCCTTGAGAAACCAACCATAATAAAATGAATGAACAGAGGTGATGTAAATTATGGTTCAAAATTATGAGTCCACTATCAACAGGTATCTTTATTTTATCAAAACAAATCAATTTCATGAAAAAACTAAAAACAATTATATTTTAAAAACAAAAGCACGTCATTCTTTACAAATATTGGCACAAAATTGTATTATTTACTGAAAACAGCCATGATGATAGCACAATTCATAGCGGCACACTAATTAAGTCCTTATCAGGTTTTAGTTATTCAAAAAACACAGATTTGTTAGGATGTGTTATACAGATATTATTTTATGAACAGAATATTTGCCATCAACAATTTTTTAAGATATGTTTCATTTCATGCAAGGTATTCTCACAAACCTAAATGTTTTTTTTTTAAATTGTCCCATTTTTAAATAATGTGTTCTATCAAATGAATAACATCTTTTGGTCATAGGCTCAGAGTTTTGGACCAGTCCTGGACAAGGCGGGGGAGAAAAGGATCAATTGACAATTGAAATTTTATTTTTTTGACTGAAATTTTATTTTATTGACTGCTAATTTTAGTTTTTTAAATGTTGCCCTACTCAGGTATAATGCACAACAGGACTGTATAAGGAATGCAAAGTATTGTATGATGTTATACAATGATGAAATAAGGCATATATTATGAGTATAAGAGTCTAATCATAATTTTACCCAAAAATGTTTTAATACCTTCCAGTGGTGATGGACAGGTTCTGGCCCGTGTACCTCATGACATGTGGTGGCCCGTGATCCCATATGCACTGTGAGGCCCAGGACTCAGCTGATTTAGCAAGCCTCTCATCCCACACCTTTCCAAACAAAGAACAATGAGAAGACTCTTTAAAAACTAACACCACTTATGTAGTCAGAACAATATTTCAAATATTTCATAACTGACAAGGAGGCGCACTACCATGTACTCCATGTTTGCAGCAGGTGGGAAGACCTGAGATCGCATACGGTTGTGGTAGTCCAGCAAAGCAATCATATCCCTGGAGGAAATGTAGCGCTTCCTCCGGCTGTGAGGCACATCACTGCTGCTGCTGCTGCTGCTGCTGTTCCTCCAGTTCAGGTCAGTCCCAAAATCAGCCACAGTGAGGGGAGAGAGCTCTATGGTGTTGGTCAGAGCCACAGCCGCTCTGCTGCACGGCATCGCCCACAAGATGGCAGCCAAGACCAGGTGACTGCAGCACACATGCATGGCGCTGCTGTGGAAGGAGCTTCCTGGATAAAGTCTTGCCACTGTGGAGGAACGGGTTAATTAATTAATTAATTTATTATTATTATTTTATTTTTTTAAACTAAACTAGACATTGAAAAACTCTTATAAATGATGCATTATGGTTGATTTTATGACACAAAGATGCAGGTGTAAACGTATAAACATTATAAGTAATATATTAGCTTGCATAAAGTTTATTAAAATGAATTCAGCAAGACTAGTAACAGTGATATATAATTTTTCTAGCATATGAGTAGTATAAATAATATTAATTTTAGAGATCATTAAATTGGAGCACCAATGCTCTGAGCAAACTCAATAAAAGTACAGCAAATATACATCCAAGTATAAAAAAAAAGTGCATTCACACACACACACACACACACACACACACACACACACACACACACACACACACACACACACACACACACACACAAAAGAAGTCATTATAGACTAAACTAAAAATACCATTGTTTTAATTAAGAAGAAGCTTAATAGAAGCTAATAGAGAAATGAAGAAAATTATGAATGCACAAATGAACTCTGCAGCTAAGTGAATAGTTGTATAGCCGTCATCTTAAAACATACAGAATATGAGCACCAGAATTTGGTTTACCTTGTAATTAAGCCCTACAATCCCCCTAATGAAAGCATGAGATACCTCACTTTGCATACCTTCAGTCAGGATTCCAGCACTTTGGTGCAGTTGAGCCTGGAAGTGAGCAGAGATCTGCACTTAAACGACAGCCTTTGCAAACAACACCATTTGACAGTGCTTAACAGGACGTGCGGTGGCTGAAGCCATCTGACGTCGAAGAGCAGAAGTTCTGAAGCTTCTTTAGCCCCCACAGGGATGGTCCCTGGGTTCACGAAACACATTGATGGGAGTTTTTGCTTTTTCAGCACACACTCTCGGCATGAGCGCCAGGCTTCCCGCTGTTCCTCAGCCAAAACCCACAAATGGTCCTTGTCTTTTAAACAGAAGTAATCGATAGGAATGTAAAACTTCACCTGGGGAGGTGGGGGTTGCTCTGCAGGATCATTATATTAATTTCTAACTGGTGGATTTTATAAACCTCTTATGAAAAAGGACTGCAATCATTTGTTCCTTACCAGTGTATCCATATTCACTCATACTGAAACCTAAGAAAAACAGTATTTATAAATATGCTAATTTTATTCCATGCTAATTTTTATCAACATATCATATGTTGCACGTTTGTCTGAACACGTCACATATAGGTCTGATTGTATTTTGGGAAAATATAGGACGATCTGTTATGTTAAAATAGCATTAATGTTATGTTATCATAAGATCACACATGATGCATAAAAAATATATGCCATTTACCATAATTGTTCACATTCATCTCCATCCAGAGCCTAGTAGTCTGCTAAAGCAGTGAAAAAGTCAATAAAATGTACAGAATATTCAGTTTACGCCAACTGTAGCAGAAAGCCAAGACACGTTTTGTATTTGACATTTGTTTTTTGTTTGACACTGCTTTGTTTTTGTTTTTGTTTTTTATTAAACATGCAGTATAGTATAGTACATAGAGAAAGATTCTCAAAATTAACACAACTATGACTTAATATCTCATTAAAGATCATAAACATGAGATAGGGAGCCATCTTTACAGCAGTATCTCTTTATTATGGCATAATAAGTTATAAATATAACATAACATCTTATTATTATAAGGTACCAAGTCATAATCTTTTTATTCTGATATAATGAGTCATAACTATGGCATAGTGTCTCATAATTGAGATAATTGAGATACTGAGTCATAAGTATGAGCTACTAAGCCATAACTATGAGAACAATCTAATTATTATGAGATAATAAGTTATAAGTTAAGTTATAACGGAAATATTCTTATTATTTTAATAGAGTGAGTGCCCCAGGCGTCACATGAATGTAGTTCGTTTAATCACATTTTACTGGCTAAAAGCTGCTGTGGTGAGAAACAGTATTAACCAATCAGAATGATGCATTTTTCCTGTTTCTGTTTGAAGGCTACCAGCTAGCTACACTCTGAGCTCGGGGATATTGAGATGTCAGCAGATGAAGTAATGGAGCTTTACTGCTGGAGGAGAAAAGGAAGCATTTTAGATCAGGTTTTATAGGATAAAATACTGTATCATTTTCCTTTGATTAATGGCATTATTTTAATAATTGTCAGTGAAACTGTCATAAAGGTATTTTATGGAAACATTATTAATATTGAGAAATTGTTTGATGATCGATTGTGCCTTAAATGAATAAATAGCACATTCCTGCCCTCACTGCTCCTAGCTAATGTCACTGCTCCTGTGTTTATTTATGTCACTATACCTTTGTATGGACTCTTGAGCTTGATCTAAAGCTTTAATCATCTGAGGTGGATGTGTTCTCACAGCTACATTAACATGAGAAAGAAGTACAATAATAAGGGCATGGTGGAGACGAAAGAGAGGAACACCAGATGTCCAGGATTCCAGGAAGGCTTGAAGGAGTCATGCCATGTGCAACACATCTCAACCTAGACTGCTTGTAGTGCCAAGGTACATGCCATGGACTGGCACAGATCCACTGCACGGGGTCACTGAGAGCATGGAAACTGTAAGAGAATGAGCTGTTGGAGATACAGATACAGATACATGTATTAAATATGTATTTATGTCTTTTACTAGTGTATGTTAGTCAATTTTCCCCATATGGCCAAATTAACCATTACCTACTAAAGGGTCCCCCCCCCCCCCAACAGGTTAAACTGACTGAACGTATGCCACAAGTATGGAATCACTGAAGAGGCCTTGAGTAAATGTTTCTCCACAGGTTGCTGTAGTAGTAAAGTGCATTCTCCACCGCTGACATCCCCGCTCATATTCACATGAGGATTCCTCCACGGCATACAGCATTTACTACACACGCCGTGAACCTTTATAGTGTTTGCCGAGGCTGTGTAATGTTCACCCCACCGTTGCTAAAGTGCAATTACACATGTTTCAGTTTCTCCTGGACAAACAGACATCACCGTGGTCCATTATAGAGCTACCAATAGGCTAGTAGGATTTTAAGAAGAAAATCACTGCTGTTGCTGAAGTCATGGGTTTAGGTTTGCTTATTCCTAAGGTCTTACCTCATGCAGAAACTCATTAACAGTAGAGTTGTGAGGATATATAATAATATAACAATGTTTATATATTACACTATACAGGTATAAATAATAACGATACAGTGGGGTCCAAAAGTTTGAGACCAAATAAAAATGCTACTATTTTGAATTTTATTTAGCAAATAGAATATTTATTACAATAATTTGCATTACAGTTTATATTATTGACAACAACTTGACTGAAAAGTTGAATCGTTGAAACGTTTACACGAATTTCAGAATTTCTTAGTATTTGGTTTGTCACCTTTTTGCTTTAACAACAGTGTAAAAAAAAAAAGTGTTTTAGAAAATCTGTGGAACCATGTTCTTTCAAATATATTACATTTTGCATGAGAAGCAGGAGTGTGAGTGTGTTCACAATGAACAATGCACACGTACACTGCCAGAACTGGCATGGAGCATTCTAGGAATTATTTAACCACAATACAAACTGTTCATAATGAATATAAGGTTACCCTTAACCAGGGATACAGAGGCTGATGTTCAAGCTGTAGCCTGTTAGTACTCAGTGTTGGATAGCTTGGAGTGAAATGATGTGAAGAACTGATTAACTAATAAACTTCATAATAAACAGTTATATCAAGATGGAGCCATTTACGTGGACAGATCTCTTTAAGTAAATATATTTTTTGACTCTTTAAACACATGGATATTCCTATCTAGAATTATATCAGAAGTTTATGGAATCTTATTCACGTAATGCTCATATTGAACATCCTTTTGACACACTCAGTACTGTTTGACATAGTCTTTACTGTAGTGATGTATAATTAGGGATCTACATCAACATCTGGATTTCTGTACAGCTGCTTTGTGAGAATATCTTCTTCTTTTTTTTTCTTTTTTTTAAAGAATTATCGATTTTTAAAAGCTCTATACAAATAAATCCGAAACTGAAAATTTAGTTTGGTAAGCTCGTTGTTGTTCAGAAAAAAATGTCCTAAAAAGAAGGACTTTGCGGCTACAAGGACCCTGTCACATTGTGATTTAAGAGCCACTATTCAAGTTGTTTTCTTAAAGACCCTTCTGAAGTTAGCAGTTCCCAGGGTCAACCTAAAACTCCTGGGTCAAAGCTCACTGCAGCCTGGTCACATCTGTTTATACCACTTTCTTTTTGTATGGAAAACCCAGGTTTGCTCAAAGATCTTAAATGATCAGTCTTATTCACTACATTACTTATGTACATGTGATTTTTTTGTTTTTTATTTTTAATAAATTTGCAAAGATTTCAGACAAACTTCTTTCAAGTTGTCATTATGGGGTATTGTTTGTAGAATTTTGAGAAAAATAATTAATTTAATCCATTTTGGAATAAGGCTGTAACATAAAGTGTGCAAAAAGTGAAGCGCTGTGAATACTTTCCGGATGCACTGTATATGCTTAATCTACTGATTTTAGTTTCTCCTCCAAAAGACATTTTGAAAAAAAAAGGATGATATTGTAAATAGTGTCATTGATAGGCTGCATGAATCTACAGTCTGAGCTAGAAAGGAATCAGCCCCTGCCTCACTTCCTGATACCATTCTGTACATTTCTCTTATGACTGTTGGTTGTTCTGTTACAAAATAATCCGCTTTAAGACATTTTATCTTTTGAAAGGCTTACTCACCCTACACTGAGAAATAAAGACCATGATTACATCTCTATCTCTCAGAAAAAAGAGAATTGACTGCACAAGGGAGGACAAGACAGAGTAAGAAAGACTGAATGGGTTGAAAAAAAGCTGCACAGCTGTGCAATTGTCCCCTTGGGAAAAAAAGAAGAAGAAAAGGGGCTGAGTTGGGGGCTACAGTAAACTCGGTGTCTTTACATCTGCACTCCTGTTCTCACTTAAACAGCACAAAGAGAGCTCACACTTCAATAACGTATTAGGAAAAACTAGCGAAGGCAGAATGGGCTGAAAAAGGTGCACAGCTGTGCGGTTATCCCCTTCATTGCAAAAGAAAAGGAAAAAGAGACGGAGCTACAGTGTGTCTCCAGGTCTCCAGGTCCTGCCCCTGCTGCTCCATGTGCCTCTGCTGAGCAGTGATCCGTTTCTCATGTCAGCAGTCCAAACTTTGTTTTGGCGGCCCAGAAAACAAATTTACTGAGTAGCGTAGCTGCTCACTCTGATGGATCGCTTGAGGGGAACGCAGACAATGGGCTCATACTGGCCGACCTTTCCTGGAAGAAAATTGCAGATGAGTCAGTGGAAGATTTGATTGCTTGCTCACAGGAGAGGCAAGAGCACGCTGCTTCCAGGTTCAATTGAAGAAATGTTGGTGCAAATATACACCTCTAAATAGATATTTACTTCCACGCTGTATGGCAATATAGTTCTAGCACAATCTGTACAGTGATTCCTTAAAAGGTTTGGTTGGACTTTCTATGAACTCATCCATTTTCTATACCGCTTATCCTACACAGGGTCACAGGAGAGCCTGGAGCCTATCCCAGGGAACTCGTGGCCCAAGGCAGGGGACACTCTGGACAGGGTGTGCCAACCCATCGCAGGGCACAATCTCACACACACATTCACATACTACGGACCATTTGGAAATGCCAATCAACCTATAAGATATGTCTTTGGACTAGGGGAGGAAACCAGAGAACCCAGAGGAAACCCCTGAAGCACAGAGAGAGCATGCAAGCTCTGTGCACACATTGTGGAGGCGGGACTCGAGTCCCCTAACCCTGTAGGTGCAAGGCAAACGTGCTAACCACTAAGCCACCATGTCTCTCTTTCTATGAAGCCCATATTCATAAATCATTATAACATTATAAGTGTTATATTTTTTGCAAGTTAATAATGATTCCTTGTAAGCATTTAACTCTATATAAACTGCAATAATGCCTCATATAGCTCTAATAATAGGCTATAAATAATTCCTTAATAACTTTAAGTATTAAAGTTAACTAATCATGTTGTAACACAAGTGTTACTATTCATTATAAAATCATGTGCTGTATGGCACAAATAGCTAACAATGATCTATGCATAATTATAAAGCACCTGTAAGATTTCTTAACATGTAGACAATTTTTATTTATGTCTTCACGCTGGTCACAAGTGTGCAGAAACTAAAGAGTTGAAAATTGGAAACTAATTTTTTTTTTTTTTTAAACAGGTGATTTTTTTTTAAATCCCAGTTTGCAACAGTCCAGTTATGGTGAACCTCTTCCCACTGTACACACAAATTTTTTGTCTTCGCTGACAGGAGTGGAACCCAGTGTGGTCTTCTGCTACTGTAGTCCCACCTGCCTCAAGGTTTGCACATTCTGGGATGCTTTTCTGTGCACCACGGTTGTAAAGAGTGGTTATTTAATTTACAGGATCATTCCTGTCAGTTCAAACCTGTCTGGCTGTTCTCTTCCAACCTCTCTCATCAAGGCTTTTCCACCCGCAGATCTGCTGCTCACTGAAGATTTTTTTGTTTTTTTCAATCCTGTTCCTGGAGATCTACCTTCCTGAAGACTTCACCTCCAACCATAATCAATGTGTTAGATTAGGTGTGTTAGATTTTGGTTGGAGATGAAACCTGCAGGAAGGTAGATCTCAAGGGAGAACATTGGTGACCACTACTCTAGAGATTAGCAGTTTCAGAAAATACTCAAGCCACGGTCAAAGTCAAGGAGATAACATTTTATCCCCCCCGTTCTGGTGTCTGATGTGAACATTAACTGAAGCTCTTGACCTGTGTCCACATGATTGTATGCACTGAGCTGCTGCTACGTGATTGGCTCACTGGATAGCTGCATGAATGTGCAGAGGTACAAGTGGTCATTCTTGTTACTTGAAGCACTCTGTGAGAACATTTTAATTGTTTATAATTTATTGATTATATGTTGCTTTATAATTATGCATAGGTCATTATTAGTTATAAAGCTGGTATAGAGCACCACATGGTATTATAATGAATAGTGACATGCATTACAACATGTTTACTAAGTTATTAAGGAATTATTTATAGCACTATATTATAGATTTATGAGGCATTATTAGAGTTTATAAAGAGTTCAATGCTTACAAGGAATCATTACCAACTTGCAAAGAATTATAAGCACATTTCTAATGATTTATGAATAAGGGCTTCGTTGTAGGTGTTACCAAATATTTCATTTTTCCACTTGCACTTTATACTTATGGATATTTGAAAATCTGCTTTGTAAGCATGGCGGGTTTCCAGTCACAAGAAGTCTCATAAATCTAAGCAGGCTTTAGTACAGGATGAGCCTGGAGGAACAACCTCATGCCAGAAGCAATCTCACTTCCTCCGCTACATGACATCACTCTGTCTAGACACTTGAGTACAAAAGCACACTGTAAATCTGTACTATTCACGGCTTTTCAGCAACTTTAGGACTGGGATGTTGCCTGTTGAATTTGGGAGGTGTTAAATAAAGGTGGAGGGGAAAATTAGCATTTGCAAAACTCTATCACAAATTAGCATTTGAGCACTTTACTGGTAAGAGAATAACTTGGCAAAGGTACGGACTGTGAGACACACTTAAGGATGTTCTGAAACGTGTCATAAATATATTTTGAGTGATGTCAACTATAAATTCAGCCTAAACTTCTATTGTTAGAAAATATTTTATTTACTAAATACAGTCTGTGCCAGATTGCCAGAGTGCTAGCACCCCATTCCAAGTTAATATGCCATATAGTTTTGTTTTGGCCCAAAATCATTTTTACTAGTTCTGTTCGGTTCTGTTAAAACACTGGTATCAAAATTATTGCCACCCCACAATGCATATTAAAGATATACAGTGTTGTGAAAAAGTATTTCCTTATTTCCTGATTTCTTCTGTTTTTGTGTATATCTCATGCTAAATAGTTTTAGATCTTCAAATGAAATACAGCATAAAACAAAGCCAACCTGACTAAACACACAATACAGTTTTTATTTTTTAATTTTTTTATTTAAGCAAAAAAAAAAAAAAAACCTATCACCCATGTGAAAAACTAATTGGCCCCTTAAACATAAAATCTGGTTGTGCCACCTTTAGCAGCGATACAGTAACTACAACCAAACACTTCCAGGAAGGTTCACTACTGTGCCTTTGAAATAGCTTTGTATCCCTTCCCAGACTGATGTATTTCAATCACCTTCTTCCTCATAATTTCTGGAATTTCTTTCAACTTTGGCATAGTGTGTTACTGGGTAAGAGCTTTTTAACCAACGTCATGCTGTTGAAAAAGTTTTATTTAAGTGTTGATTTGATTGAACAGGGTTTGCAGTAATCAGGCCTGGTTGCGTCTAGTCCAGCTGAACCCCATTATGAATGCAGTTTCATAGATTTGTGGAATTGAATATTAAATAACATTATCATTTAAAAACTGTATTTTGTGTTTACTCAGGTTTCCTTTGTTTTATCTTAGATTTTGTTTTAATTTCTGAAACAATTTAGTATGAAATATAAACAAAAATAAAAGAAATCAGGATGGGGCAAATACTTTTTCACAGCACTGTAGATAATGAAGCCTCCTCTACAGATAGAATGGTCATCCTGGGTTCCCCGGTTCAATTCTGAACTCAGGTTACTGTATTTTCAGAGTTTCTAATGTTCTCTTCATGTCTGCATAGGTTTCCTCTGGGTTTTCTTAAAAACATTTAAGGCATTTAGCAGACACCCTCATCCAGAGCAACATACATTTACAATAACATACATATATACTTGCTCAGGGGCCCACAGTGGCAGCGCTGGGATTTGAACTCACGACCTTCTGATCAGTAGCCCAACATCTTAACCACTGAGCGACCACTGTCACAACAAAGACATGTCAGTAGATGGATTGGCTAGTGTGTGTAGAGCCCTACGATGGACTAATATCTCAGAAGATGAAGCCGTTATTTGTCACATATACATTACAGCACATTGAATTTCTTTTTCCACATACCCCAGATTGTTAGGAAGATGGAGTCAGAGCGCAGGCTCAGCCATGATACAGCATGCCTGGAGCAGAGAAGGTTAAGGGCCTTGCTCAAGGGCCCAACAGTGGCAGCTTGGCAGTGCTGGGGCTTGATCACTGACGTCCTGATCAGTAAGCCAGAGCCTGAACTATTGAGCCACCACTGCCCTGTGATCAAGGGTGTTCCTGGGATCCACCGTGACCCTGACCAGGATAAAGCATCTCCTGAAGAAAAAATGAATGAAATTATGTATTATTTGTTAAAGGAAAGACAATGTATGTTGGTAATAGGGGTGTAACGCAATACCACAATCTATATCTGTATTTGTTTAGTGCTCCAAATATTCACATCTGTATTTGTATTCAGATTTACCTCTGAAGTGGGTGTGGTCTATGTCCCGGAAAAACAGTTGGGGAAACCAAATTAACAACAAATTGCAATTTGCAGAACATAACTTTATTCAACTCCTAAACCAGATGCCTTATGGAACATAAACTTCTATCTAATGTAAGCTATCTGAGTAAGCTATCGAAGTATGTTTGAAAAACAACAATATCTGTCCCAAATCAGGGAGCTGAAAAGTTCATTAGACATCGGAGTCTACCACAAAGCGGGGACCCAGTGCTGCGGCTAGTCAAAATAGGGTCCTTAAGCAGCGTTTGATGGAAAATGATAATTTTTTATTTCACATGTACCATTTTTTTTCTGCCCTTCTGACTCTTACATTTTTCTGTCCTTCAGTCGTTTGCATGTAAACTGACAATGTTTGATTTTTATTAGGATCAAATTCTGGTTTTGTGTTTTTGTTCTGCTGTTAATCCTGAACCCGATTCTTCACTTGCAGGGCTGTGCAAAAGTCTTACGCTGGATTTTTACAGAAGCTTCATGTTGTTATGTCTTCAGTGTTGGTGTGGAAGGAGTTTTTTCCTCATTTAAAAACATTTGTTTGATTAGACGTTAGAGTAAAGTTGTTGTAGTAGATCACTTTGTATAGTAAAGTTCAGCGCATGATCAAAGAGAACAAACAGAAACCTGCAGAAGAACCGTGAAGGTTCTCCTAAAACCTACAGCTGATTTTTATTTAAAACTCTATAAGGCGCTGAGAGAACCGAAGCAGCTTTAAAGGCTTTAAACTCTCACAACAAATACTGACCTGCTTTACTTTAAAGTCTTTGATATTTCGTTTTTGTGATTAATTTTGAAGGAATCTTCACTTTGCAGAATCTTTTTGGACTTTTGCACAGTTCTGTACATTAATCGTGGGATGTTTCAGATTCAGTGTGTGTTCTGGCACTTCAGACAGACTGAGATTCAGTTTCAGTAACATTTCTGACTGACTCCATCCTCACACACGCCGCTGTGTTTATTCTTGTCGAGGGTTTGCATCACTTTCACAGTCTCATGTTTTTATTTCACTTTTGTTGTCTTCCTATTTGCGTTCACGTGTTTCTGTATGAGGGATAAAACTCATAGTTTTTGTTTTCTCACACTGTAATACAAGATATTAAAAAAAGATGAAAGTGATCCTCTGAACAACATGATTAAATGTTTTTACTATATACTTTTATATGTTATTTTCTTATGGGACTAGTTAATGAGTATTTTTATATGTTTGTAAGTGAAGATTGCTCTCGTGGAAAGAGCTCAACTGTGTGTATTTGTAAAGAGGAGTATTTAATGATCTCAGTTTGTAATAAATATCATAGAGCAGATGATTACGGGCGTTAATATTATTAGCGGCAGAGTATTATTAAGTGCAGACAGGAAGATTTGCTACAGTAGCTTTCAGTCTGAATCTTTATCCTCAAGCTCGTCCCATGATGCACTGTGTCTGGTGGTGATGAGCCTCATCCTCTGGCGATGGCGTGGAGTCTTGAGACCAATTAGCTGAAGTTGAAGCTGCTCTCAGATTAGCAGAAAAAGGCAATGTCCTCTAGGGAATAAGAGCTGAGGATGGAGATAAAGCTTCAACCCAGTACACGACTCGGTCCAGGAGAGGGTCTGTGATGGATTTGAGGTGGGACAGCACGAGGTGCTCAAAGTACTTTATTACCACAGATGTCAGAGCGACAGGTCTGTAGTCATTAAGTCCTGTGATCCTGGGTTTTTTGGGGACGGGGATGATAGTGGAGGTCTTGAAGCAGGCTGGCACATGGCATATCTCCAGTGAGGTGTTAAAATATGTCTGTAAACACCGGACACAGCTGATCAGCACAGTACTTCATTTTTACGACATTCCAACATATGTGATGTCTGGCGTTTGCAAAATGACGGTGTTTGGGATTATAAATTCTTCTCAGCTCGTCATAACAGTTATTCAAGGATTGACTACTTACTTACGTCTCCTTCTCTTATTCCCTTTATTAGTAAAGTTGATATTTTGTTACTCCTTTTATCAAATCATTCCCCAATAATTACTTCTTTAACCCCCTTAAATTTGAATTAAAATCTATTCAAAATCTATCTGAATTCATTATACATCGTACTAGACAATGTAATTATTTTAATGGAAAACGCCCTAGTAAACTGTTGGCTCTAAGGTTGAAAGATAATGATTCTAGGGCCAATATATCTGCTGTTAAACACGGGGGTTCCTTATATACTCAACCTAAAGATATCAATAAAGTATTTGAGTCCTATTGTCGACACTCTACGCCGATGACATTTTGTTGTATGTATCAAATATCACAGGCTCTGTTATTGAATGCTTAAAATTGTTTAATATATTTGGTAAATTGTCTGGATACAAAATCAATTGGACTAAATCTGTACTTATGCCCCTTAATTTAGCTGAAAAATCAGAGATCCAGGCCCTACCCGTTATGATTTTTGGTCCTATTATTTAACATTTCAAATGAGACCTCTTAGGACATGGATCAATCCTGACTCTCTTGTGTCGTGGTGGGCCATAGAAGCTAATATTACTTACCCCTTGTGTTTACAGGAATTACCTTTTACAGGAATATCTAAGAAAATCATGGTACATTTTGGTCCAATTATATGTCATTCTATTAAAATCTGGAAAGAGGCAGAAAAGATCATGGGAGCTTCATGTTCATATAGTGCCTCTACTCCCCTCTGGCATAATAGTAATCTTTGTACTGGTAATAGGCCGTATGTTTCCAAAAGCTGGGTTGAGTGAGGTATTACACTGTACTTAGTAATGTAAGTATTCAAAACTACTACCAATGTTTCTCACACAAGGTTACACTTGGACGGCCTGCAGAGTATATTGACAGCCAACAAGGTATATTACGTCCCTTAAAAATGAAGTATTTTATTTATGAAGCCATTTTGACAAACCCAGGGGCACTGATTTGAACTTGGCTGTTAGTAGAATACATTTTGAGTGAAGGTGGGAGGGGTGTAGGGAAAGTGGTGGCCTAGCAGACCTTACCTGTCAGGTAGCTGACTGTAGGAACATCTGACACAAACCAGCATGAGGATGGGAGGAACCCAATAAATTCACTGGATAATTTCACACTGTTTTTCTTCAGCTAATCCTGATATTTATTCATTAGGGTCTGCTATAATTAAACCATGAAGACACCAATATGAAAATATTTGATGGCATTTTAGACAGGTTGAAAAATAATAATAAAACAGTGAAGCCTCTGGCGGCTGAGCCCCTCATACCTTAAAGTTCAAGAAACGTCCCTGTTGCCAACCCTGGTCCTGGAGAACCCTCTGTCCTTCACATTTTATTTTGTTCTTCCTCTATCACTTTCTCTATCTTTTTTTTTATTTGTGTGTATTTTAGACAGAGAACAGTATTTTCATGAGAAACTGGATCTGAGTAGTAACGAGACAAGAATACGTCACAGGCACCAGCACCTCCTGTTCCAAACAGCCTGAGATTAAAGTCTGTACAATTGTTATAAATGTTGGAAATGTTAAGGATCTGTTTTGTTTTTTTTTCTGGTCTCGAGTGAAAGATTAATTAGTTGATTTTGTGATGGTTCTGAAATGGTTCAGAGACTTCATGGTTTCTGGTAATAACTTGTGCCCATATAAAAGGTTATTTCTGCCCATTCTTCTTCTCCTTATGTCACACATCATTTTAAACAAATCATTATTAATCATTTTATCATTTATAATTTTGAACAAACAACCAAATGCATAAGAACATTCAAACATTTCAGTATTTAAAATCAGATTTAAAATCTGCTCTTGTCTCCAGTAGCACTTTGTTCTCTTCAGTAATGAGACAGAAAGCTCCAGGTTCACAGGTAGGTACTACTGTGTAGAATATTGACTAGCTTTTGATGTCATCACTAAAAATGAGGTGTAGACTGTTGGCATATATGATGAGACTGCACATAACTCATCCTAATATCTGAATTTGTTCCCTGTACCTGAAGTTGGCTTAAAGAAGAGTGCAAGTACAGAAATAAGCTGAAAAAGCAGTGTAAGTGGTTAACTGGGGCCCGTGACAGAGGGCCGAGGGCGAAGGCTAACATGTGCACTGTTAAATGTTAGATTATTAAACACATACATTGCAGACATTATTGGTGTTATAATTGCCCATGTACAGCCCATGCAGGAGTCTCCATATCACCCTGCTGCTGTTCCACAATAACCCACATTTAACCCACGTGGAGCCGCCCGTTTCCCTACACACTACATCATTCCCTATATCAGTAATCAACTGTACAACATTAAGAGCTGTGCAAATCAATAGATAAATAGATTCATTATATATTCTACATATTTATTGATTAATAAATGTATTTAATCAAGATCATGTCTTGATTAAATGTTTCCTCTTCCAATTATAAATGTGCAAATTAATGGATAAAGAGACAAATTTATTGCAAAATTAGTTTTTTTTTTTTAAAAAGATCATGCAAATAGATTTTTAAAAAACTGAGACAATATAATTTATCATTTTCATTTAATGAACAGCTAAAATTGCCTATTGAGTTATATATATATATATATATATATATATATATATATATATATATATATATATATATATATATATATATATATATATATATATATATATATATAATTTTGTGTCTATATATACTTTATTTTCTATTCAATTATTATTATTTTTTTTATTATATATAAGTGGAGAAGTCTGACCTGCAAGACCAAGTGAAGACACTGCGAGGCACAGTGCAGGACATGGAGAACCTGATCTGTGAGACTCACAGGGAGTGTGAAGAGCTAACGAACGTAAGTGAGAAAAGTCTTGCATTAAGCAGCTCATTTAGTAATATGAGGACTTTTCTTGTTTATGCTGCATGATGAGTTTAAATTAACCAAAAATTTGTAAAGAATTCAAGTTGCTAGTTTTTTTTTTTTTACTAAATAGAAATGCGGAAGTGAACATTAAGCACTCGAGTTTGAGCATCTTTTGCCCCACGTGTGTGTTTTAGGAGTGTGAGCGAGAGCGGGAGGCTCACAGGGTCCTCCAGGCGGTGAACGATGAGATGAAGAAGACAGGAGGAGGAGTTACTAAAGGTAAACTTTCCTTCTCGTGAATCTACGACTGCTATTGTGAACTGTGAGTGAGTGAGTGTGTGTGTGTGTGTGTGTGTGTGTGTGTGTGTGTGTGTGTGTGTGTGTGTGTGTGTGTGTGTGCTTACTAATTTTTTGGGAACAATTTGTCCTTTTACAGAAATTTATAATCCTTAATTGTTGTACTTTCAGGCTCCCTGGCAGATACTGAGGAGCAACACCAGACAGCTGTGGATTCCGTTGTACAGCCGGAAGCCGAGAAGTCTGGCCTGACAAATCAAATAAAAACCCTGAGAGACACATGCAGTTTTCACCCCTCATACATCATAAGCTACAAAAAGATAAATATAAACAAAAATAAACAAAGAATGTGACAATCACACTGCCTCTGTTCCTTGTTACTGGTTATAGCTGACAGACTCTTATTAAACTCTTACATAATCCACATATACTTGCATTAAATGTTCTGATCACCCAAGTGAACTTTGCGTGCCTCACTCCGTTTTGTTGCCTTAAGTGACATTTGTGTTACTAACCTCTGCTTTTTAATGATAAGATGGACAGACACTCAAGTACACTAGGGGTGAGTACACATGCCTCACTAACAGAGACATTTCATTCTGTTTATTCATGTTTGATGCAACATTGGTACGGAGTGGGAGCGTTAGTGATCGCACTAGAAACATCTGGCTAAAGTGTCAGATAAGTTTAGGTAACTTTTCATGCATGCAAAATTAAAATCCAGTATGTATAGAGGACTTCAGGAAGTGAGCAATTTAATGTGTGTTTTAGCTGATCAAATAGCAAATAGACTCACTGGTCTGCTGCGGACTGGCTTTCTATCCGGGGTGAATTCTCCCTCTATATGCCCTGAATAGACTCTGGATCTGCCACGACCCTGACCATGATAAAGCACTCATGGAGATGAATGAAGGAATGAAATTACTCACGTCCCTAAAGTTCTCCATGTTAACTTCTCAAAACACTCAGTACTCCCACCAGCTGAGAGAGAAAAAGTCAATTGGCAAGAATGTCCAACGATCAGTACTAAAATGTTTTTGAAAATGCCATTTGGAAATAAATAAATAAAAATTGGGCGTGGTGTAGATTCTAGCCACACCCACAGCTACTTAGCATACTGGGTGAACTGGAAAGTGAAAAGGCAAAGTGGGAAATGAAAAGTAAATGACCAGCAGTTGGTGTCAGTGATCATTTACAATTTCCTTTTCATTTTGTCACTAACAGTGCGTTTGTGTTGAAAACAGAATCACATACTTGTACTCTGCAACTGATTTTGATTTTATTTACCTATTTATTTATTTATTTATTTATTTATTTGACAGGTATGTAGCCTAAAGTTTAAAAAACAAAGAAAAGACAAATTATGCATTGGATTTAAATTTTAATTTTGCCACTCGTTTAGAAGTTCGCTGAGAAAATGAAAAGCCAAAGTGTACTACTTAAGTGGCCACGAAACACAGATATGATGATGAAAATGAAATGACAAAATGTTTTGACGTGATGTTTTGATTTTATTTTTATTGCTAAAATTTGTTACCATGGATCATTAAAATGTAAATGGCATGATTTCATTTCATTTTTCATTTTGGGCACACATATGAGTAAAGTTTTCATTTTAATACTATTTTTAGCACAAAAATACCTCCCATATTGTTCTTCCTCTTCTTCTTCATCTTCTTCTCCAACTTCTTCTTCTAATTCTTTCTTCTTCTATTTCTCCTCTTCCCTCTCCTTCTGCTCCTTTTTCATCATCTTCTTCTTCTACTACTTATTATTATTATTATTATTATTATTAATATTATTATTATTATTATTATTATTATTTGATTTACTCTTCCTTCTCCTCCTCATCCTTCTTGCCCTCCTCCACCTCTTCTTCTTCTTCTTCTTCTTCTTCTTCTTCTTCTTCTTCTTCTTCTTTATTTTATTGCAGTTGTGAAACAATAGATTAGTTCTTTATCACCACCTACTGAAGTGTGGAGCAGGATGTTCCCTAAAAGCAACTTAACTAAACAACAAAATTAATTCTAGACTTTCAAACAAGACGCAGTGTTCTCCTGACCATCAATGGAATAAAACCAGCTGAGGAGCTCCACTGAGTGCATTATAATCCATTTATGTATCTTAAGAGATGAGAAACATGAAATAAGTGATGAGAAACATGTGCAATAAACATAAACATTTTGTAATTCATTAAATTATTATTTTTTTGGAGACCCCAGCAGAGATAAGCTGATGTGTTGACAGTGGTCTGTTTGGGCTCTGTAAGTGAAGAAGAAATGCGTGCGCACAACTGTTAACTTGTTTCAGACAGAAACACAGTGAACAAGAAGAAAAATGCGTCTCCACTGTCCAATGCCCAAAATGTTTGAGCAACTTTCAAAGCTTTGTAGCTGAGAATTTTGCTGAAATCTGGCAACCTTAGGTTCATAATCGTGCCTTTCAAGCTCGACATAAAAGTAAAAACCTCATGTTCGTGCAGCTTTTTTGTTTTGTCCTGTGGGGTCTTAGTTTTAATCCACAAACCTAGTTTCATCGTGAAGCTTTCTGGCAAGCTTTCTAAAACAAACCAACAAACAAAAACTGAATAGTGCACCTCCTACTTATATCTGTATTTGTATTCATTTAGAACAAATGATCAGTTCAACTCTAATAACGTATTCATATTTGTATTCATTGTCTTAACCACCTTCAGCCATTTACACAGGGTATAGAAAGGGTTCATTCTTGTGACAAGCTTGTTTTTTATTGTCACTGTCATTACAAATACATCCATCCATCCATTTTCCATACCGCTTATCCTACACAGGATTATGGGAAAGCCTGGAGCCTATAGGGAACTTGGGGCACAAGCCATGGGACACCCTGGACGGGGTGCCAACCCATCTCAGGGTACGATCTACACAGGGCACACACTACAGACAATTTGAAAACGCCAATCAACCTGTAACACATGTCTTTGAACTGGGGGAGGAAACCAGAGTACCTGGAGGAAACCCCTAGAGCACAAGGAGAACATGCAAGCTTTGCGCACACATGTGAAGGCGGGATTTGAACCCCCAGCCCTGGAGGTGCAAGGCGAACGTGCTAACCACTAAACCAACGTGGCCCCATTACATTTACAATGAGAGGAAATTTTGTGCCTCAAGAATGGTACAACAACCAGGACAAAAACCACACAGTTTCTAAATGGTCCAACTAAAAACATATGCAGTGCTTTCTCTCAGATCCAAAAAGACAAATGTGTTCTTGTTTTTACACACAAAAAAAGGCCTGTTGTGACTACAACAACTGTCCAGTCCCAAAATCTTCAAAATCACAATTCTGTGTTTTAAACTCATTTATGAAGCAAGGCAGCTGACGCAGATGTGCAGTGCAATATACACAGGACTTTTATCCATCTAGCAGCAATGCCTTCCAAACAAGCTTTGGATGTCCTCATTTTACTGTACCACCATGCTTCATTCTTTTTCCTTTGACAAGACTTAAGTCATTTGGCAAGTGTCCAAGCAACACAAACTTACATTGAAAAAGAAGGGTAAAAAGAAGATCCAAATGCACCCTGTGCACCTACACCACATCCAAAGTATACTCACAGCCAGACAACAGTAAAAATTCATGGCCATCTCTTGTGAAAATACCGGTATTTCAGACAGCACCATCTGGCACGATGCTGGAAAGCGGAATGGAGAGACAATGAAGCCAAATGTGAGATGTGTTCAGGGAATCAGACTCCACATTCTCGCCAAGCCAGAGTGCACTGAGGGCGAAGCGTGCTTGCACTTGCAGCGGAGACAGACATCTGAAAATATAATCCAGCAGGATTTTATTCAGGGTTAGTGTGTAAAACCATTTCAAAGGTAGAAAAAGTCCAGACAGATTTCGGTAAAAATACTTCTGATATTTTCATAGAATGGCTCACTACCTTACTTTAACTCTTTTTACCTACAGAGGACCCTTTACTGGACCCTGGACACATTTTTGCTATTTGGATGTCCCACCTTGCATTGATTATACTGCCCTCTACTGGATATTACAGTCTTGGGGAAGCTACCTTGCAGTTGTCAAGCTATAAAATAGTCATGATTTAAAATAGCTAAGCTTCTCCCAAATTACACTGAAGATACTAATGAAGTGAGGAAGACATTTATTATTATTATTATTATTATTATTATTATTATTATTATTATTATTATTATTATTATTATTATAATAATAATAATAATAATAATAATAATAATAATAATAATAATAATAATAATAATAATAATAATAATAATATTTTGTTGGAGCTAATTTATTGCACAAAATAAAAGGTAAATACATATTTTAAAAAAATTTAAAAAATACGTATTAAAAATGTGTTGTTATTCAATAACAAAAAATATACAATCATTGATATGGTGAACAGGAATTTATTTATGGAAGGAGTCTCCAGTGTCAGTGCTCAGAAAAGTCTTCAGGATGGAGGAATTTGTACCTTCCAGGTTCTCTGTAAAATAACAATCTGTTTTTTTGCTTGTTTGTTTGTTTTTTGTGGGTTTTTTTTTTGTTTTGTTTTATTACCTTCACAAGAGAGATAATAATATAGGTTGATGAGGGAATGTCTGTTCATATTTGTTATAATGTAAGTGATAACAGGAACTAGCATGTCTCACAGAAGTTATACAAGCCTTAATATAACTCAAAACATGTAAAAGGCTAATTGCTGTGGTATAAGATAAGATAAATAAAACACTTCGGGATGTGCAGTTACAGGAAAATATTCCACTTCAGAAAAGTAACAGTAACATTTTAGTTGAACTTATATTGTACTATAACCATTTTATTTACATGTACATTTGCTGCCACTGTTGCTTTCTTTACTGCAGGTTTTCAGCATTCTTAATGAAAAAAATATTCCAATAAAGCTTCTTTCACTAAATGTTTATCTGCCCGCAAGGTCTGAATCATTTGTTACAAATAACTTGCATTAAAGGTTATAAATAGTTGTCTTCTTCCTATTCTTTTGCTTTTTTTATGCTTTACATCCAGTCCTTTTAGTTTAAATATAATTTTGAAGTAGTTATGCATCTCCTATGGCAGTGGTTCTCATAGTGAGGTCCATGAAGCATAGCCAGGGGGTCCATGATTTTTTTTTTTTCTATTTTGGTAAAGTTGTGGAACCGACATTTCCACAGCTTTTCCCTGCTGGAAAAAAACAAAACAATAGAAACCCTCATGGAATTTGTAATGGTTTTGATGGGAATTGTATTGGTTTTAATGGATACTGTAATGGTCCCTGTGGGTCTCTACTGGTAATTTTTTGCCTTTTACTGGTCGCATGTTATGTCTAGTGCATACCGTTAAGGAACAATAATGAAAATGATTTTAATGGTTAGCTGATGGTTTCTAATGGTATTCGTAGTGTAAACCATTTGTGTAAACCAATCTCTGTGATGGTTTCTATTGTTTGTTTGTATGTTTGTTTTTTCAGCAGGCTTATATTTAGGGGTCTATGCACCAAAGGCACCTATCAGTGGAAAGTTCAGGAACAGAAAGCTCAAATTTTAATAATGTTCATGAAATAAGTCCATACTGAATGAATCTGTGGCATTTATTTTACAGTTAAAGGGGTCCCTGGTTACAAGAAGTTCAAGAAGTTCACCACTTCTCTGTTGAAGTGTGGAGCTGATTTCCTCATATTGTTCTCAAATCCTATGATATACTCTTGTGTTCTTAAAAAAATCATTTCTAATATATATATAATATTTCTTCCTTCTGTTGATGATAACTGTACTTTCAAATTTGAGCTGTCTATTTTCTTTTCTCTACACATTTTTTGTCAAACTCCAAATTTGTGTGTCGGTCACTTTAAAAGGGGGCGTTACTGCGTGGTCACCCCACCCCTGTGGCCAACCCGGAAGTGACCCATTCATGATCTTTCTTGTCATTGATCTTGAAGCTGGTTTTAATTCTCTTATTCGTAAAGGGGACACGATGTCTGCGTTAAGCGGTGTCGTGAACAAATCGCTTCCTTTTCTGGTATTTAATGTTACATTTGCCCGCAAATATTTGCCGTTGTTTTTCTTTGCTGTTTCACTTGGAGGATCATTATTGAAAGAGTTGGATGTTGTGCCGAGCTCATACTTCGGCAACAGCAGAAACCTTTTGAACGTGTAAGTACGAACATCTAACTTAGTTAACATAAACCGTCACCTAGTTGATTATACTGTTAGCTACTGATGCTAGTTCAGTGACTGACTATACCTAGCTAGCCCTTAAAATGGCCTCCTAGCCTTATTTACCCAATTTTCATGTCTACGTAATGCTAATTGGCTAGCTAATGTCATCTAGCCCAGTGTTGTCAGGAGAAAGAAACTCCTGCACGCTCATAATGTCGCTAGTCTCCAGATGACGTCATAGGTTAATTTGCATATTCGTTGAATCGTCGGGGTTATTTGCATATCAAAACGTTTTACATTATGGAAGATTTTCTGGACACTCCAGAATAAAATTTTATTAGAACAGAAACTAATAGATTATATCTTAAAAGGAAATTTTTGGTCATGATACAACGAAATAACTATTTATGTACTTGAGTACTTATTTATGTACTCAAAATGTTATCATTTCTATCAATAATGCAGAGAGGGGAAAAAATAAGGTAAGAATATCTTAGCCTGGGTATGTGTATACTACAAATAAGTATGTGGGCAGGACAAACAATGGTGATCAGTGATTGGTCACTGGGAACAATAGTGATCAATGATTGGTCATTGTTCCCAATGCTGCCCACATACTTATTTGTTCTTCATTTTAAACTTTCTTCTTGGATATATTTCGAAGTACTGCTCACTTTCACCGTTTCATTTTGTCTGTCAGCACTACAAACACAAAATACACACTGTGCATTTATATACATACACATACCCAGGCTAAGATATTCTTACCTTATTTTTCCCCCCTCCGCATTATTGATAGAAATGATAACATTTTGAGTACATAAATAGTTATTTTGTTGTATCATGACCAAAAATTTCCTTTTAAGATATAATCAATCACTGATCACCATTGTTTGTCCTGCCCACATACTTATTTGTTCTTCATTTTAAACTTTCTTCTTGGATATATTTCGAAGTACTGCTCAAACAATGGTGATCAGTGATTGGTCACTGGGAACAATGGTGATCAGTGATTGGTCATTGGGAACAATGGCTCGACAAGCACAAAGCTCTCCCAACTCATATAAAAAGCAGCTGTGAGCTGAAGTGCCATATTAAGTACAGAACAGTCACCAATTTCAGACCATTTACTTACACTTGGACACTTTACACTAGAACACTTGGTTACTTTACACAATGTTAGTGCAATAATATGTGCTGTATTTTTATTTCTCTCTGTGTTGTAACATATATTTTTCTTTATCATACTGTTATTGTACTCACTTATCTATAGTCTTGTTTGTGTGTATAATGTTCTGTTAAGTTAGCAGCTTACTCTACCCTCGCCTCGCATACTGTGCAAATGATAAATAAACATGACTTGACAAAGTTGTCAAGTTGGCATCACTGACTGAACAAGCCACTAGCTGTGTAACTTGTATTGTTACGTTAAAGCCAGTAACACAGAAAATAACCAACCAAATACAGTGTAGCTATACAGGCTAATTATAGTATCTACAGTGGGGGGAAAAAAGTATTTGATCCTCTGCTGATTTTGTACGTTTGCCCACTGACAAAGAAATGATCAGTCTATGATTTTAATGGTAGGTGTATTTTAACAGTGAGAGACAGAATAACAACAAAAAAATCCAGAAAAACGCATTTCAAAAAAGTTATAAATTGATTTGCATTTTAATGAGGGAAATAAGTGTTTGATCCCCTATCAATCAGCAGGATTTCTGGCTCCCAGGTGTCTTTTACACAGGTAATGAGCTGAGATTAGGAGCACTCTCTTAAAGGGAGTGCTCCTAATCTCAGTTTGTTACCTGTAAAAGGACACCTGTCCACAGAAGCAATCAATCAATCAGATTCCAAACTCTCCACCATGGCCAAGACCAAAGAGCTGTCCAAGGATGTCAGGGACAAGATTGTAGACCTACACAAGGCTGGAATGGGCTACAAGACCATCGCCAAGCAGCTTGGTGAGAAGATGACAACAGTTGGTGCGATTATTCGCAAATGGAAGAAACTGTCAGTCTCCCTCGGTCTGGGGCTCCATGTAAGATCTCACCTCGTGGAGTTTCAGTGATCATGAGAACAGTGAGGAATCAGCCCAGAACTACACGGGAGGATCTTGTTAATGATCTCAAGGCAGCTGGGACCATAGTCACCAAGAAAATTGGTAACACACTACGTCGTGAAGGACTGAAATCCTGCAGTGCCCGCAGCGTGCCCCTGCTCAAGAAAGCACATGTACAGGCCCGTCTGAAGTTTGCCTGAATGATTCAGAGGAGAACTGGGTGAAAGTGTTGTGGTCAGGTGTGGTCAGATCTCTTTGGCATCAACTCAACTCGCCGTGTTTGGAGGAGGAGGAATGCTGCCTATGACCCCAAGTCATAACACCATCCCCACCGTCAAACATGGAGGTGGGAACATTATGCTTTGGGGGTGTTTTTCTGCTAAGGGGACAGGACAACTGCACCGCATCAAAGGGACGATGGACCGTCAAATCTTGGGTGAGAACCTCCTTCCCTCAGCCAGGGCATTGAAAATGACCTTAATGACTTGGAGAGGATCTGCAAAGAGGAGTGGGACAAAATCCCTCCTGAGATGTGTGCAAACCTGGTGGCCAACTACAAGAAACGTCTGAACTCTGTGATTGTCAACAAGAGTTTTGCCACCAAGTACTAAGTCGAAGGGGTCAAATACTTATTTCCCTCATTAAAATGCAAATCAATTTATAACTTTTTTGAAATGCGTTTTTCTGGATTTTTTTGTTGTTATTCTGTCTCTTACTGTTAAAATACACCTACCATTAAAATCATAGACTGATCATTTCTTTCTCAGGGGGCAAACGAACAAAATCAGCAGGGGATCAAATACTTTTTTCCCCCACTGTATCTAGCCTAGGTCATTTTCAGATTATTAGTATTGAAGAAATCCTCTCTACGTTATTCATTTGTTTTATTCTGTTTTTTTCCCATCAGATATTTTGTGAAATTCTCCTGGGGATGGAACCTGGTCCTGTTGCTACCATTTATATTTCTGTCCAACTCCTACAACAGAAACCTCATCTTTGTGTCCAAACGCCTCACATCTCTTGTGGTAGCCACAGCCATTTGGTACTCCTGCACTGAGACTTTCTTCTACATTGAAAATGTCACAGGGGCATGCCACGAGTCAGGCAACATGCCAAAGATCCTGGAGGTTTTCGGCACAAAGGCCGAGTGCAACAATGCCGGCTACTTTTGGGAAGGTTTCGACATATCCGGCCACTCGTTCATATTAACTTACTCAACACTATTGATTGTGGAAGAAATGGTTCCAATGCTAAACCTTGTGCAACACTACCAAAACAGAACCACCGTCCTTGATGCCCTGTACCTCGCACTCAATGCTATTGCAGTTATCTGGGTGTGGATGTTTGCCTGCACCTCGGTGTACTTCCACAACACCATCCAGAAGTTTCTGGGCACTTTGTTTGGTGTGTTGGGCTGGTACGTGACCTACAAGGTTTGGTACATGAACCCTTTTTCACCGGGACTCCCTCCTCGCCAGAGTGACCATAAACAACATGACTAGACTGACGAATTTAACTTGAAATATTGCAGTGGAACAAACTGACATAGAAAGCTATGACTCCAACCTTTTGACCAGGGTTATTTGCAGGTTCACTACATGTGTTGTCTGTCCTTTTGAAAGGTCGTTTATGACCAAGGGATTTGTGTGCTTGTCTTATGGAGATGGTTGGCAGCTGGTGTTCCAAAACTGACTCTGTAATTGGAGAGTGTAAAGCTTATTGTTGCCTTTTAAAATAAGTGGCTTCTGATGGGGGATTCATGAAATCTCCTCAGTGTGCAACTTTACATAAGTTTGCATACAATCAGTGCTTTAAGCTTGTGTGCCAAATGCTACAATGTCTAGTTGTTTTCTTATTAGTGCCTGAGTCATTTTTATAAAATATCCATAACACATATAGGTGCATCTAAAAAAAAAATTAGAATATCTTGGAAAAGTTCATTTTTTCCCATAATTTAATTCAAAAAGTGGAACTTTCATATATTCTAGATACATTACACATAAAGTGAAATATTTCAAGCCTTTTTTTTTTTATTTTTTAAATCTTGATTATTACGGCTTACAGCTCATGGAAATGAGATACTGGAAAAATATAAGAATAAAGTTTATAATACAACAATGTCGACCTGAGAAGAGCTTTAATCAGCTAATTAACTCAAAACACCATTTTACTCAAAACACTGTTGCTCAGTGGTCCAAAGTCCACTATTCAGATTAAAGTAAATTCTGCATTTCATTTGGATATCAAGGTCCCAGAGTCTGGAGGAAGAGTGGAGAGGCACAGAATGCAAGTTGCTTGAAGTCCATCTGCTGGTGTTGGTCCACTGTGTTTTCTCAAGTCGAGAGTCAATGCAGCGTCTACCAGGAGATTTTAGAGCATTTCATGCTTCCATCTGTGAACAAGCTTTATGGAGATGCTGATTTCCTTTTCCAGCAGGACTTGACACCTGCCCACAGTGCCAAAACTACTAGTAACTGGTTTGCTGACCATGGTATTACTGTGCTTGATTGGCCAGCCAACTCGCCTGACCTGAATTTTGTCAATAGGAAGATGAGAGACACCAGACCCAACAATACAGACGAGCTGAAGGCCGCTATCAAAGCAACCTGGGCTTCCATAACACCTCAGCAGTGCCACAGGCTGGTTGCCTCCATGCCACGCCACATTGATGCAGTAATTCATGCAAAAAGAGCCCCGACCAAGTATCGAGTGCATAAATTAACATAATTTTAAGAAGGTCGACATTTCTGTATTATAAATTGTTTATTCTAATATTTTTGATTTCCATGAGCTGTAAGCCGTAATCATCAAGATTAAAACAAAAAAGGCTTGAAATATTTCACTTTATGTGTAACGAATCTAGAATATAAGAAAGTTCCACTTTTTGAATTAAATTACGGGAAAAAAACGAACTTTTCCAAGATATTCTAATTGTTTTAGATGCACCTGTTGTATAAGTTCTAGCAAAACCTGTTGATGATAAATGCTCGTGTTGTGTAGTGCCTGTAGCTGAGATACTGTGTGTGTGTGTGTGTGTGTTACCCATAATGCGCTGGCAGCAAAGAGATTGAAAGTTTAGCAGACTGTGTAAAGAAATAATGTGTAAAGTTGGCTATGTTATCTATAGCAAAGCTTGAGGTTATATTTATTTATACCACAGTGCTGTTGAATTCTTGATTCTGATTGGTCAGAAGGTGTTAATGTATGTTAATTTTCAGACTGCAAGACAAATTACAGGTCTACATCAACGTGCTCGTTCTAATACGTTATCGTTTCTATAGCAACAGCTAATTCAGAGACTTGTAAGACGGACATGCACATAAACATGTTGAAAAACATGAGTAGTTGCTGCTATGGTGAAGTTTTGTGTAAGGAGTCTCCAGTGTCAGGACTTTTTGTAACAGTCAGAGGTAAAGCTGTAACTTTATTTTCCAAAAGAGAAAATTATTCAGTGTGGTTTCTTGGTAACATTTTTGTTTTGTCTTATTAATTTCAAGCAAGAGAAATATTAAATGAAACTATAAAAGAATAAAAAAGTACCGCATGTTCTTTAATCATTTAACAACTGTTACCATTGGCAAATTGCTGATATAAGATGAATTAACCACTTCAGGGCTTGGTGTTCTTGGGGGGAAAAAATCAACTTCAAGCTTTTCAAGTATAATCAACTACATCATTGATTATTTTCCTATAACAGCGTGGCCTGTTGTGTTTTATTCTGTTCTTAGTGTCCTTTAGTGACTCTCTGTCAAGTTTAGCTGAGTGCATTGATTTATGTAGAGCACTATCTTATATTATTTGCTAATTATCCTAATAACTACCTACAGAATAGGTAGCTACAATAATTATTTTTGCTTTTCTCGCTACTCTCGCTTTTTGATTCCATGTCTACACTTATATACTTATCTATGACTTATGTTTTGTCAATGATTGTTCATTGTTACTAGATTTCTATCAAACACTAGAGTTTGGGATGCACTGTAAATATCGCCTAATTATGTCATTCTGTTATAACGTAACATGGGTTTTGTGTAAGTGTTTGCCCTTATGATCGTTTGTACTACTCAGTTACTTATTGTTATTGGCTGAGTATTGTTTAGACTTGTGTCATGCATTATAGATGTTTGCAAATGCAACTCATCATAAAATTACCTCCGACTGTAATGCAGGTTTTCCTGTTGCATGTTGTGCGATTATAGTTTTGAAACATCAATTGAATACTTGCGTTACATGTCACATGACACTTTATGACTGCCTTTGCGACTATAAGTATTGGTCTGCCTTTTAGACATTTGTTTGTCTGTTTCAACTCAACTCAGACCTAATAAAAGTGGCTTGTCTTGATTAACCCCTTAAAGTCCCAGTTATTTATTCTAAAGTATATTATTCAGTTATTATGAATTTTGCAGTTATAGATAAAAGCTATATTTATGAGTGAGACATGAGAAATTAGGTATGTTCCTGGGATTTTAAAGGGTTACACTTTTAGATGTATATAAATTATAATCATTGAGTGTTTATAATGATTTATATTGAGGACCTGACTGACTTACAACATTACCATGTAAAATCTGTATTAAAAATCGTACGTATGATTTTGTGGCCTAGAGCAGTGTTTGTGTCCTTTACTTCTTCTAGAAACGAAAAACGTTTTATCATGTGAATGTCTGTGCTATATACAGGTGCATCTCAATAAATTAGAATGTCGTGGAAAAGTTCATTTATTTCAGTAATTCAACTCAAATTGTGAAAGTCGTGTATTAAATAAATTCAATGCACACAGACTGAAGTAGTTTAAGTCTTTGGTTCTATTAATTGTGATGATTTTGGCTCACATTTAACAAAAATCCACCAATTCACTATCTCAACAAATTAGAATACTTCATAAGACCAATAAAAAAAAAAAACATTTTTAGTGAATTGTTGGCCTGCTGGAAAGTATGTTCATTTACTGTACATGTACTCAATACTTGGTAGGGGCTCCTTTTGCTTTAATTACTGCCTCAATTCGGCGTGGCATGGAGGTGATCAGTTTGTGGCACTGCTGAGGTGGTATGGAAGCCCAGGTTTCTTTGACAGTGGCCTTCAGCTCATCTGCATTTTTTGGTCTCTTGTTTCTCATTTTCCTCTTGACAATACCCCATAGATTCTCTATGGGGTTCAGGTCTGGTGAGTTTGCTGGCCAGTCAAGCACACCAACACCATGGTCATTTAACCAACTTTTGGTGCTTTTGGCAGTGTGGGCAGGTGCCAAATCCTGCTGGAAAATGAAACCAGCATCTTCAAAAAGCTGGTCAGCAGAAGGAAGCATGAAGTGCTCCAAAATTTCTTGGTAAATGGGTGCAGTGACTTTAGTTTTCAAAAAACACAATGGACCAACACCAGCAGATGACATTGCACCCCAAATCATCACAGACTATGGAAACTTAACACTGGACTTCAAGCAGCTTGGGCTATGAGCTTCTCTACCCTTCCTCCGGATTCTAGGACCTTGGTTTCCAAATGAAATACAAAACTTGCTCTCATCTGAAAAGAGGACTTTGGACCACTGGGCAACAGTACAGTTCTTCTTCTCCTTAGCCCAGGTAAGACGCCTCTGACGTTGTCTGTGGTTCAGGAGTGGCTTAACAAGAGGAATACGACAACTGTAGACAAATTCCTTGACACGTCTGTGTGTGGTGGCTCTTGATGCCTTGACCCCAGCCTCAGTCCATTCCTCAGTATTATTGTGTATTGTGGAGGGTATTACAGTTGTATTGTGTATTGTGACCATGAATTAATACTGTATATTGAGGCCATGAGTTCAGTTTCTTCAAATCTATTTGGTACCTATGAAATACTTAACACAAATATTGCAATTTAAATTGATTGAGACACGATTTAGACCATTGTGGCCACATGAGCCTAGTCATAGAGCTGACTGATAATATTACACTTTACTTCAGTCTTGGAATGATACATAAAGACACACTGAAGTCACTGGCATTATGACATGGATACCATTACAATTTTGCCCACTCCTACAAAATAATTAACTGGAGGCCACATATGAAGTATAACGTTCCTGGAACATATTAAGTTGTGGGTTTAAGTTATAGCCTACAATTTTCGCCCACGACATCATAATTCGTTAGATTGTAGCCTTGAAATATTGTGGACTCAATTCATTCGTTTGTGCCATGCCACCTCAGCAGCACCATAATAGTCTACAGTATTGTCACAAGACGTCAAAAAAGTATGTAAAAGTAATTAAGACATTGTTTTGTTACATTGTCCAAGTCAGATAAAAATCAAAAGACATAGTAAAAAGATTCCAGTAAGAACAAATATCCTGGGGTTTCAACCCAAACCTCTTCACTTTCTCTCTCACTGCTGCGTGATCACTCCAGATCTCGCTAGACCAAGGCTGCTTCAGTGAGTCAGAGCTGATTGGATGCTAAAGGGGGAAAAAATCACCCCTGTTTTTTAAGAGGTTTGGTTTAGTCCAGGCCTCTGTAGATCGTGCTTTAGTGCTGGATGTTGCTAGAATGTGCCTTTTTCAGGAAGGGAGGGGGGATCAGTCTGATTAATAGAGCTGCTCTGCAGGATTACACAATTACAACAGTGCATGACGTTTCATCTAAACAGAACGATACGGGCATCTCTTTATTGGCAGCAAGTTTGTGGAATAGACACAAGAGGAAGAGTGAATAAATACAGAAGAACTGTACCACCCACTGGACAATTTATCTAAATAGAAGTTTATCATGACTCAAGGAAAGGTAAGATCCTTACGCAGCTGACATTATGGGCAAATGTTCATTTAAATGATTTAACTGGGGGTTTAGATAACTCTGTGATAAATTGCTCCATTTGGGTTCGTTTTCATCTCTGCCTTTACTGAACCACAGATACTAAAGTCCACAGAGACTCAAAAAGAGCAGTGTCACGTTTTGGGTTTTGTACCCAATTCTGATCGACTGCTTCATTTTAGCCCAAGTCTAAATACTAAAACTTACTTTAAACAGCCTGAAATGTACAGCTAACACTCAATGAAATGTTTCATATCTTTTAAAATAATACAGGTAAAATAATAATAACAATAATAACAATAATAATAATAATAATAATAATAATAATAATATCCTACCAAAAAGCCCTTATCCTTATCCCTTAGTCCTTATTAGTCTTCTTTACCACTGATCATTTTAAGTAGCTTGCCTCTGACCATAATATTGATTGATGCATAACATACTATGAGAGCTTACGCACAAGCCTATGATACTGCTTTATGTTAAGCATTTGATTTTAAAATACATATATTGTTTCCTATTGTTATCTGCATAAGACATTACACTAACAGATGTTTAAAACAGAAGGATTGTTTTTCTATTCATGTTTATTGCCTAACTCCACTACACGCAGTTGTCTTCTCTCTTCATCCCTCCTACACAATCTGCATTGTGTTTTTCCATTATGGGCATCATGAGTATTTCCTAAAGTTTCAACATGGTCCACAATATCATCCCTAATTAAATATGAGGAATAAAACATGAGGGGGCATGATCTTATAGGAAAATAATCAATGGCAGAGTGGTGCGATGAGGCCCAGCACAAAGTGGACTTACTGTTACCACCTCATATTTGATTATTTTACAGTCATGTCATGGCCCGAAGTGTTTTATTCCTTTTATACCACAGCAATTTGCTGATGTTAACAAGTTGTTGTTGTTGTTTTTTTTAAATAACATGTCATTTAAAAAAAAAATCTGTTTATAGTTGCATTTGGAAGTAATTTTTTGCTGCCCTACAAGCCAGTAGGCATAAAGGGCAGTGAATGAATGAATGAATGAATGAATGAATGAATGAATGGGTGGATGCATTGATGGATGGATGGCTGGATGCATGGATGCATGGATGGATGGATGGATGGATGCATGGATGGATGGATGGATGGATGCATGGATGGATGGATGTTGTGGAACATCTGGAAAACAAGTTCTTTAATGTTGTCACTTCTGTTACTGTGTTGGAAAACTAAAAAGAGCAGCTTTACCTCTGATTGTTTCATAGCGCTGACACTAGACTCTCCTTCCAAAAACACTAAACAAACGTCTCCTCACAGAAAACGTCACCCCATATCAACAATTACACAGGTTTCTTTAATCTGGGTATGTTGAGCCTCTGTAATACAAGCCTGTGTAGGTTGTTACTTTAGAGACAATAAAAAGAGCATTGAAACAAGCCCATTAATATAAAATTGATTTGTCTTGCAGCTGTTACAGCTTTTCACAATCAAAACTGAGGTATAAACATACCTGTTTACCAGTACTGTTTTCCTTGAGCAGCATCTCATTCCACACATCCTTTAGGTCATTATAAGGTGAACGGGATTATGGGATTTATTTAAAAAGGACATGTGGTGCCTTCAAATTTGTCCAAAATAAGGAACATACGTTGGACATAGACAGTCCCACTAGAAATGTCCTATTTCACACATCAACTCCTACACTTTTGCTGGAGACAAGCTGTAAAATGTGTAAGTGAAATGCCCAGAAGTGAAACACCACCAATACCAACAACAACTTAAGCAGTCGTACACAATGATGCTAACAAGCTGAACAAACAAAAATAATGCCTGCTAACTTTAATTAACTGACTGGGACGAGTTAAGGTTTAAAATGGTGTCGAGACTAACCGAATTGCTGTGTAATGATTAAAAAAAGAGTGAGTGAAAAGACATTTGAATTCATAAGCATTCTTCTTCCTGGATTCATAAATACTTCTTATTTATTATAATGTGCTTATTTACAGCTTTCAGTGGTAAACAAGTCGAATGAAAGCTCACCACTGCCTCCTCCACCTCCAAGCTATGATGAGGCGACTGCAGGTGATTTCACAAAATTTCTTCTCCCTCACACTGTGTGGTGTTGCCCTCTTCTGCCCCCTTGTGGCTCACGTTTTAAATCACATATGTTAAATGGAAATTGATACAGATTTAGCAGAAATAAACAATATGCAGCGAAACAGTGACATGCACAGTTCTTCCCTGCTGGGGGAAAAAAGCAACAGAACCCATCACAGAAGTTCTAATGGTTTCCACTACAAATAACATTACAAGCCATCAGCTAACCATTAAAACCATTACTGTTAACAGTTATGGTCCTAGACATAACACGCCACCAGTAGAAGGCAACAAATTACCAGTAGAGACCCACAGGGTCCATTACCATTTCTATTAAAACCAATACACAATTCCCATTAAAACCATGACAAACTGAGATTTCTATTGTTTTTTTTTTTTGTTTTTTTTTTTTGTTTTTTTTGTTTTGTTTTTTTATCAGGGTAATTTTTTAACATAAATTTCATGAATCAAGACTAGGGATGTGTTCTGAAACTTCACTGAACAAGAGGTCTCATTATTTTAATATTAGCTCAGGTGAAGTTTGTTTATAACTGGATACAGGAACAATATTCATTCATTCATTTTCAGTAACTGCATTCTACCTTATGGAAAGTTCAGATGTCCATCACAGTGCTCCATGTGCACACACACTCACACACCGATTCACAATGAGCAATAAAATACTATACAATAAAATACTTGTTCGTTTGAAACTGCTACCCTCAGGTTTCTCTAAATGATCAACAGTGAGAGCCTTTGTGATGCTGCAACCAAACAAACTGCTATATAGTATCTGCATCAGTACTGTTTCTAACATGCTCTAGACTATTTTCCCTTGGAAATTTATGTAAAAATATTGAAATCCATTACACTTTATTAGTTGTCAATGTTATCTCAGCCCATAGCATCCTGAGTCATTATTAGTAGGCAATTGAGTAGGTATCTGATGGTATTTCTTTTTTTAAAACAGTGGATAAAGCTGTTATTAAACAAAAAAGTCTTATTAACACCATATGTGATGTCTAAGGTGGAAGCCCCAGTTACAGTGGCACTTATCCTGAGGGAGAAATGTTCACAGAGTTCTGCTGGGATGACCTGAACATACGCCGGACATTTATACGGAAGGTATTTTTTTAAAAAAAGATTACAAATCTGGAAAACAAACAATTCATATGTGTTTACATTGTTACTGATTTATATTTTAGTGTACTCATTTTCTGATGTGGATGTATATGTGCAGGTCTATGCCATCCTGGCACTCCAGCTCTCTGTCACCCTGGCCATTGTGTCTCTCTTCACTTTCTGGTGAGTGTGTTACACGTGTTAGCAGCTCTGTTTCAAAAGAAACAGAATTTTCTTCATGGTGATTCTTTGGTGTAATTCAAAAAGAGATTATATATGTATCTTTATTATGTTAAAACAATATGGCACAACCAAGACTCCAAGTAGGTTGTCCACCAAAAGTCAGTGACTGGGCAAGGAGGGCATTAGTCTAAGAAGCAACCAAGAGGCCAAGAATCAGTAGCTGAAGAGATTCACAGCCCCATAAAGGCCAGCTTAATGAAAGAGAAAAAAGGCATATGAGTTTGTCAGATGGCATGGTGGAGACTTAGCAGACGTGTGAAAAAATGGTGCTCTGCTCTGATGAGAAAAAATGTAACTTTTTGGCCTTGGCACAAAGCGCTTTGTTTGGCGGAAACCCACAGTGCTCATCACCCTGAGAACACCATGTTCAATTCAATTCAATTCAATTCAATTTTATTTGTAGAGCGCTTTTAACAATAGACATTGTCGCAAAGCAGCTTTACAGAGATACATAAATTTTGGATCTAAATTTTAAATCGATAAATTTATCCCCAATGAGAAAGCCAGTGGCAACTTGGCAAGGAAAAACCCCCTGAGATGACATGAGGAAGAAACCTTGAGAGGAACCAGACTCAAAAGGGAACCCATCCTCATCTTGGTGACACTGGATAGTGTAATTTAAGTAAATCCCTTCTATAACTGTATGATACATGAATAACTGTATGATACATGTTCACCCCACTGTGAAGCATGGTAATAGTAGCATCGTGTTGTGGGGATGCTTTTAATCAGCAGGGACTGAGGAAACAGGTCAGAGGGCAAGATGGATGAAGCCAAATGCAGGGCAATGCAAGAATAAAACCTTTTCCAGTTTTCAAGAGACTGATGTTCACCTTCCACCAGGAAGCCGAAGCTACACTGGACTGCTTCAAAACTAAGAACGTTAAAGGACAAATACGAGGGAAGACATGAAAATTGCTGTCTCCATTCAATCTGACAGAGCTTCAGCAATTTTTCCAAGAGGCGTACCTGGGAAGACTTGCAGCTGCAATTGCAGCCAAAAAACTGGTTGATCATGACTACAAAGTATTAACCCAGGGGGTCACAATAAAAAAAATTATTTTGCATTTTCAAATGTTACACATTTTGTGTAAATCAAATGGTAAAAATCTAAATTATGTCAATTTCAGTTCCAGGTTATAACACTACAAAATGTGGAAAGATTCATACTTTTACATGTCACTGTAGTTTTAATCTGTACTTTCTTTTCTTTCTCAGTGATCCGTTAAAGGACTATATTCAGTCTAATCCTGGATGGTACTGGGCAGCATAGTAAGTCATAAATGGTGCAAATAAGTTTGAACATGTGGTTGCACTTTAATGGATGATTCTAATAGTATATTGCTGAATGACTATGTTTTATTTTCACCTACAGCGCAGTGTTCTTTGTAACCTACCTGACGCTGTCCTGCTGTGCTGGGCCGAGGTGAGATTCTGGCTGTAACTCTGACAGTTCAAATTATACACTTGGTACATTTAGCATACAAATGAGTCTTATTATAGAGCTTTAATTAATAAATAGGACCACTATGATGTTCACTCAAAACTCTCTTTCTATCTGTAACCATAGGAGGCAGTTTCCATGGAACCTGATTCTGTTGGCCATCTTTGTGAGTCCCAAAACCGTCATCCTCCAATCTATTGAAAATAATCATTACGTAGAAAACACACTGTCAAAATACAGTATCATATCTCTATATTATATAGATTTCTCTTTGAGCATAGATTGCCAACATTCATTTTAATTTCTCCCATTCCAGACTCTGTCTCTTTCATATATGACAGGAATGTTGTCCAGGTACAGTATTCAACTGGTTGTATGTCTTTCTGTGCTTGTGATTCTGTTTGTGTCTGAGTATAGCATGCATATTTGTTTTGGGGTTGTTGTTTCTTTTTTATGGTATTTTAACATGCTTAAGGGCTTCAAATGGGCAAATGTTTCTGTCCTGTCTCTATTAACATCATGACAGGACTTCACAATTGGCCATAAATGTCTCACAGTCTCACACATTGATGCATATTGTTTTCCTGTCTTCCATCTATTTTTTCCCCACAGTTACTACAATACCAAGTCTGTGATGATCTGTTTGGTTATTACAGTCCTGGTCTGTCTCGTTGTCTCAGTTTTCAGCTTTCAGACAAAGGTGAGTACAAGATCATTCACAGAAACACTATATGTCTCTCATTAATGTATGTCTGTTCAAATATATTTTACTGACTGGGACTGGGATCTCAAAGGACCCAAGAAGAAGTCACAGTTGGGTTTTATTCTTATGTGGGAGGGACTAGTCGGTCACATATAAAGCTTATGGGACAAATAAACTCCACATTCATTAACATATGAGTGTATTGGGTGTTCGCCTATGGAGCTTGGAAGCTGACAAAAGTATTTGAATATGAATTTTGTATATTTGTATTATATACACTTTTTTAAAAAAATCTGTGGTGTATTTATTAAATTCACATTTTGTAATTTTATGTAAATTAGGTCAAAGGTGATGCATCTGGGATTTCAATGGAAAAGTAGATGCTTTCAGAGTGGTCAGACAACTAAAGTGTTTATGTTCTACTCAAATAGATACACTACTGTATAGAACCAATTGAACCAATTAATTCAGTAGAAAAGAACATGGATAGGTGCAAACAAAGGTAATAACTGCAGGAGATGGTGGGATTGGTCAAATTTTCTTTTTCTTTTTATAGATTGATGTGACCTCATGTCATGGTGTGCTGTTTACCATGTGCACCTCATTCTTCATATGTGGACTGGTCCTGGCTTTTATTCTTCCTTTTGGCCATGTAAGTATCCACTTTCCACAGAAAAGAACACCATTAATGATCATGGATCATTTATTCCCTGATTCCAGTACTATTTCAGCTGGGGTTTTTTTTTTGTTTTGTTTTGTTTGTTTTTTAACTATTAATCATGTAGGTTCCTTGGATGCAAGCTGTGTTTGCTGGGCTGGGAGCAGTACTGTTCAGCATGGTAAGGCTCTACCTGTAGCCTAATGTTATGCAGCTCAGCATTAGTGTTTGTGTGTGTGTGTGTGTGTGTGTGTGTGTGTGTGTGTGTGTGTGTGTGTGTGTGTGTGTGTATACGTATATATACATATATATACGTATATATACATATATACATATACACATACACACATATATATACACACATATACACATTTTATATATATACACACACATATACACATTATATATATATACACACACACATATATATATATATATATATATACACACATATACACATTATATATACACACACACACACACACACACACACACACACACACACACACACACACACATATATATATATATATATATATATATATATATATATATATATATATATATATATATATATATATTGTACATATATGTGTGTGTGTGTGGTTGTGTGAAATTCAACATTGCTGATGGTGCTGTCATTTTCTTTCTAGTTTCTGGCATTCGACACACAGCTCCTGATAGGAAAAAAGCGCTACAATATAAGCCCAGAGGAGTACATCTTTGCCACTCTCAATATCTATCTGGACATTGTGTACATCTTCTCCTTTTTCCTCCAGATTTTTGGAAGTCAGAGAGAGTGAGCTGAGCTTAAGTCCGCTCTCCTAATTAATGCATTTCCAGGGCTATATGCAATGTGAAGTTACATCTCACCCTGTTGTACTTTGGAATGATTTGCCATCCTGTTAGGACCACTGTGTGTATTGTTAATTGCTTTGCATTAGAAATTCATAATACTCTGGCATTTTCAAGCTAATCTCTATCAACCAGATCTGTAGTTTGTTTGTGTGATTACCCCACACAAGAATTTTGTCACGTTTCCCAGTACTGAGAAAAGAATAGAAAACTTGTTTATCCAAAACTCACTTAGAAACTCACTAAGAACAGCTACTGAATAACATTCAGAAATATTTAGAATGCATGATTATATAACACAAATTCAAAACTAATAGTTATACCAACATTAAATGTCTTAGGAAGGGAAACATGGGAGGATGTCTTAGCAAAACTGTTATGTAGTTTTAGTCAACTTTCCAATACTGAAGTAAATCTGGTTTGTTTTCTAAAGGTTTTGTAGTATCCATGTGCCATCAGGCTAAAACTCGGGTCCTTTCATGTTTGTGTATATGCCGATAACACAATCACAAATTTCGATTTAGAACAAATCCCTTTCACTGAAAAATTAAAAGGCATTCAACCAAAATGTTCTGCATAAACAGCCATTAAATATATATAAGTAAGTTAGCATAGCAAAGCTAATAATGGGTGAGTGGTACTACTACTACTACTACTACTGAAAATAAAATAATAATAATAATAATAATAATAATAATAATAATAATAACAACAATATGTTTTATTTATGCTGCATTTATTATTTTTATATCATCTCAAACTGCTACAGAGTAAAAATTATACATAAGATAAATTATGTAAAAAGGCGAAGCATTTTAAAGGCCTTAAAATTATACTAAAATATGAACATGTATACTAAGATACTAAAAAGGGCATAATAAAATTAATTTAATTGCATATTGCATAAAAAGACAACAGTGCTAATTAATAGATCATAAAATATTAAAGGATGCACTGTTGCAAAACCACAAAGTTAAAAGTAAGCCATTAAAAAATAAAAATAAAAAAATGTTTTAAATACTCTCTTAAGAAAAATAGTAGTATGGCAGAAACAAGCTAAAATCTGAAATAATTAATAGTTATTGATTTGCTCCGCTATATCAGAGAAAATTGTATTTGTAAATCGATAAACTGTTCTAGCTAAGAATAATCCAGGAACTGGATATTTAAAAAAAAAAATAAATGCATAAAAAGTAAAATAAATAAATAAAATAAAATAAAATACTTGATCATATGATAATTAAAGCCTCCATTGCTGCTGCTGTATTTAAAATTTTTTTAATAAGAAACACTGAGCCTCAGAAGATGCAGATACCTTCCCAACACAATGCAGCGTGAGGTAACTCCATGTTCCCTGTAGCCTTCTATCTCTGTTCAATCCCGATTTCTAGTTTGAATGATCCTGTCCTCTCAGTGTTTTATTGTAATGTTTGGTCCTTGAGCTAAGCTTCTCTCCTGCTCCAGCATTTGCTCCATGTCTTTATCCTGTAGATCTGAAGTATTATACACAGAACTACAGCTATGAAAGGATAGATGCAATTTAAATAGTGTGCAACTAAAGAAAAATGATACATGCATACTTGTACAGTGCCAGTATTTCCCATGTGCTTTAATATAAACTATGAAATGGAATATTTTTCTTGTGAAGGAAATTATCAATTATGTTTGCATAGAACTATGCGTAGAACCATCATAACTAGGTGAAAAATCTTTAGGCTGTTTAGACTGAAGCTGTATTTCCCCTTTGATAAAGGGCCCAAAGTGCACGTATACATCATTTCTATAAAATGTATTTTGTGGAGGTTGTATGCAAAGCTAATGTATGTTTCCTGCTTTTTCTAAAACCTGTTTAACACATGATTTGCAGTCTTTCACTTTCGCTCTCTGGTGAAGATGTTTCTGTTTCACCTGCAGTGGTTTCTACAGATTTTACTCACTCTTAGTATTGGCATTGGTCTCATTAGCATGAAATTATTTATTTATGATATTCTTTCTCAGCATTGTAAAATTTTTATGCGCACTAACTCATCATAGGCAAAAATCGTTTTTTTTTTTGTTTGTTTTTTTAAATTATTTTTAAATAAGACTGTAGTGAGGGATCTTGACTGTGCAAGGTGGTTTTTACTTTATAGAAATGTTTAAAACAAATTACAAAAGTAGTTTTGATGGTATAATTATTTTTGATAGAAAGTAACAGAAGAATTGTGATATGTGATGTAAATAATATAATCAAATGTTCATCATGCATATAAGCCTGATCTCTGAGACACAAATAAATAACTCCAAAAAGGCAGGATTTATTGAATGGTCTCTCTTATTAACAGAACATATATTGCTTGGAGTTTATGATATCTCTATTATTTATCACATTGTTAATAGTTCATACATAAAATACATTCAACATTATAGGAGTATAATGGCATAATGGTATATACTTTATAGTCACTTCCCGAATTATTGGCACCCTTCAGAAAAATTGGCTTAAATTATTATTTTAAATAAACTACACACATTGGGTCTTTTTTTTCACTCAAACAACTGGAGAAACTAATTACCTCTCCTCTAACAAAAATCATTCTCATAGTATTTTCCTGTTAAAAACACACATTGCAAAATATTTGGCACTCTAAACAACCTTTATAATAAAAGAAAATTCTGCTGCATACACGGAAAATCATTTTGTCATCATCACCAAAGTGCTTTCAACAGAAAATAGTCAGATTTTTTTTTGCTGCACAATTAAGTTAATGGATGTAAAGAAATACAGTTTAAACATGTTTTCAGAAAAACATCATTAAGCTTAAAATCTTTCTGGAAGCAGTCCACTCTGCAATAGTCAGTGTAAAATGCCCAAAATTTTAACACAAATCCTAAGCCTTTGCAGTTGGTGGCTCTTTTGACAAAATAAAGACCACAAACCTACATCTTAACCACAGAAAAATGGCTAAAGCCACACAAAAAGGAGGCTGTGCCACTGTGGGTTTCCTCCCAGAGCCCAAAAACATGCCGATAGGTGAACTGGCTACACTAAACTGCCCCTAGACATGAGGACTGGGTGTATTCCCGCTTCACGCCCAGTGTTTCCAAAATATAATGAAAAAAGCTTGAATTATCACAGCTCCAGGGTCTCTGGTTCAATCCTGAGTTAGGTTACTATCTGTGTGGAGTTCCACATATTCTCCCTATGTCTGTGGGGCTTCCTCCAGGTTCCCTGGATACTTTCCACCTATCAAAAAACATTCTGGTAGGTGAACTTGGTAAGCTAAATTGCCCCTAGATGTGAATGGGTACCCATGGTGCCTTGTGAATGAGACAAGGTTTTTTTTGTTGTTTTTTTTTTTTTTTCTCTAGCCTACAAAAGATACCATGGCCTAATGTGGACCTGAAAAGTGGTAGCTTACTTTAATTTGTGCTTTGAACAATATTTTATTACATCACTGTTGTAGTGGTCTGTTTGATTTAAAATAATGTTTTGTTAGAAACCATTATAATTTGAAATGATTTGGTTTCAGTGCTGTCATGAACAGTTTTTTAGAGTTTTTAGAGTTTTTTATTTATTTATTTTTTAATAAAAGGTAGACATATACGAAAAGAAATATACGATCAGGAACAATGTTGTCACAGGTAGAAAAGAAAATAAGCAACTAATTCCACAATAATGGTAAAAAAAAATTAAGTGAAATTAAATAAATACATAAAGTATTTTAAGAAAAGGGGAACGAAGAAAATGGCTGTCTGGGTAATAGGTACTTCACAATACATCGTATTTTCTAATTGTTGAAAGAAGCTTACAGTGATTTTTACTTTTCATTAAGGTTAAAGATTTAAAAAAAAATACAAATCCAAAAAAAAAAAAAATACATGCTTTTTAAAACCCCAAATCAGTGGAGGGGTTTAATATTCCACATTTATATGGATGCATGATGCTAGCTGGAGAAAAGACATGATTATCGTACTCGCCTCCTTTAATGAACTGTTTAACGTGAGAGGTTATGACGTAGCGCAGCCGTTCGCAGTTGATTGGGCGAATCAGATTGCAGAATACTGCACGCGCGCACCGTACGTCATCACAGCTGATCCAATGAAAACGCTTTACGTTGAGACGCGGCTTTCGGCCATGTTGTGGTTTTAAATGAGGAAGAAGCGGGAGAGGTTATCGTACGAAATAAGTTTATGCGCTCTTTTTCATTCAGAGTATTTCTTACGGCTCTCGACTCAGTTAAAAAAATTTAAAAAATAGCCACAAATACTGACACACGCAGAAGACTGTTTTGAGGTAGTTGAGACAGACGAAATATAGCGGTTCGTCACTTATAGCTAGTATTAGCATTGTAAGCTATCTAGCTAGTTAGCGAGAGGTTAAGCTTGGCTTAGGTTGGCTAGCTAGCGAGGTGCGTTTACTGGAAATGGGGATTAGGCTAATCAGCTAACAGAGCTAGTTAGCATTTGGTAACTCTGGCTACTAGCATGCGCGCGGCGGGCGGGAGTTACACGAATGCAGGAGTTCGTTGACGTTAAACGTATTTGACTGGTGTGGCTTTAGGAGTTTCTTCTAATGAGCTTCAACATGTTCAATAAATTCTACGAATGGATTGGAAGTGGAATAGCAACTCTCCGCAACGAAGTGCCGGCTGCTGAAGATCCGTCCGACGCCGTCCGAGTTCAACAAGACGCTCCTTCACAGAGAAAAAGACCATTAGAGAGGTGAGAGTGTCAGAATTATGCTCTATCTTTATCTTTATTAGAGTAGTAGGAGGGGAAAAGTTAGGAGCATGTTTAACCGCTTTTGAGCCGGTCAGTAAGGCGCGAAGCTTGAAAAGTGGGCGGAAATAACTTGTGCAGTCAGTAAATTGGAAAAGCAATCAGACAACCAAACACATGGCTAAACACAGGTGCAGTAGGTTACTGTAAGTTTATTGTTACTGACTGTACCTCCCTTCATCACTGGAAAGGGACCACCAAAGAATGACCACCGACCACATCGTATTTGTGTGGCGGAATATTATTTTCAGCAATGACATGATAATGTGTGGAGTGTCTAAACACCTTTTTGTTACAGGCTGGGCTGCAAAACCTAGTTAACTCCAGTAACACAGGATTGTAGGTGTACTCATACCTGCTTTGTCTGATGTACCTGTACCAGCACCATGTACAGGGTCACAGACGTTGTGCTGAGAATGGTCCACAATCCAAATAAGATCTGGTCAGTGTTGGTCCTTCGGTCCTTCTTTTCACTGATGAACAAAGTGAAGGGCTGGTGTAAGGCAATACGACCAGTTACTGTGACTGTACATGTATCAATTCCTCCAGGATTTAACACAGAATTGAACGCAAACACCACAATATTCGGAGGAGCTTGCACTTTTTTTCAAAATTACCAGAGATTTTCTGCAGATTTGGACCGAGACTCGTCATGTGACATCATCACGACACGCATTCAGCCAAAGCCCTCTTCGATTCACGTGCGTCGAACACACGAGTACAGCTAAAAGGTCTCATTTACCAACAAACATCTCTGCGAAAGACATTGCAATTTTGCCAATTCAAATTATTATTATTTTTTTCAAAACAAAACAAAAAAATGCAAAAAACTCTGCAAGTTGCATCACAAATTTTGAAAAAAGCCACAGCAAAATCAAGCTGCTTTTTTTTTTTTTTTTTTTTTTTTGGCCGCAAAAATCAGAAAAGTCCTGTATGGACTGATGTATGGAAGGTCTAGCTGGTAAAATGATCCATGAAGATATGGAGTCATCCTGGTAATATTGACTGACTCAGTGTGACAGAACTTTTGTTCTGTCCAGTCCGGTTAGCTTCACTAACCACCTCAACACAAGTATGTGTCTAGTGCACCGTTTTCCAGCATGGTGACTTGTGAATGAATTGGCACATGTGCGAAATGGCACATTTTAAGTTTTCCCTGCTCCCATCACTCCTGATTTGACTAATAAGGTAATTAACAGCCCTTCCTGAGTTGAAGTGGGTGTGCTCTTAAGTGGTATAGTGTGTCAGAGACAAATCTTAACCTAATTGCTTGAAAGCATCTTTGCCCAGTATTCCACAACCTGTAACATGTACACAAACCTTCTTTTTTTTGGGCAGTTTTGAAGATGGGGATATCATTAATCATGATGAGGACCGAGCTGTCAAAAAGTTTAGAATGGGTAAGCCATTATGCCATTCAGCCTGGACAATGCAGTTCATGATGCTTAACCAAACATTGATGCATAGACCAATTGGTTGTGTGTGTGTTAGGTGATATTATGGACACAATGAAGAATGCTGCTGAAGGAATGAAGACCCATGGCTCCAGTGTTGCTTTGTGGATGCGCAACACTGTTAGTCCAACCTTGAGGAACATGCTACCTGCTTCTCCTGGCCCACCTCAGACTCAAATGCCATCACCTGATGCAGCTAATTCATCAGGATCTGTGTGGGCTGAAAACAAGGTGCTGCACTGTTCCTAGCCACCACACTGAGACCTAAAGTAAAGAGAATGTGGAGATTATGCTAGTCATTTCTGTGTATTATATTCTGCAGGGTACAATGTTGCACTCTTTGCATTAACACTTAGAAAATTGTAAGCTAAAGAAGGGATATGGACAAACTGAAGGTTAAGAATAATTAAAAGTGGAGAAATCAATTTAAGTTTGCCATTCCTCTACATCCTTATGTTTCATGGGGTTTTCCTTCTAAGGTACATTTATATTTGCACTTGATATTCTGCTTTGGTCATGTGAAATTCCAGTGTTTATAGTGTATTGAGAAGAATTTAATATAAATTTAGTTGGGCTTAGGTCTAAAGTTACTGCTCCACATTCTCTATATAAATTGTTTGACATTTTAAAGATATATTTCAGATTTATATTTGGCATGTTTTTCCTCTCAGCTGTTTGAAAGCCTACATGAAACGCACAAGGACAAATTCGTTGCTCCCTCAACAGCTTTTGAGTGGAAGACCATCGTTAAATCAGGTGACAAGACAAATGTCTTCTCCAGCTTTCCTTCATGTCTGTGTCTCTCTCTTTACAATGTTTTTAACAGATTCTTTTCATATAGACTCTTTAAGAACCGAGCAGTCAGTGACTATATTGAAGGCCAGCAAACGACATGTACATGCAAGCCTTCCACCCCATGAGACGCACAAAACCAACGGTCACACAGATACTACCTGCACTTCTAAACCTTGCCCATCTCCACGACTCGGCCGTCCTCTTTACATCAGAGCACAGAGATCACCAAGGTACGTATTTTGCTAATGATCTTACTGTATGCTATAATCTGTTATACAAGTTAAAAGACTGCAAAGAGGTTGTGTCCTAAAGTAAAGAGAACGTGGAGATTATGGTATGCATTTTTGTGTATTACTTTCTGCAGGGTACAATGTTGTACTCTTTGCTTTAAGCAAAGTGTGTCGTGCGGATTTCCTTCTAAAAAGGCAGAAAAGGATATGTTGAGCAATGCGACCTGGGAAATTTTATTAAATCCAATATATATATATATATATATATAGAGGTAAATCATATCTTAAAATCAGTGACAAATGGTGAAGGAAACCATGAGCATTATGCAAAATGAGTACAATTATTGCAACCAGGTAGACTACATTTTGCTGTAATAATTCTTGCTCTAGAAGGAACGTTCTAGTAGTACGATAATTTTAAAGTCATAAATACAATGTGGCTCAAACCAGTGTTTTAGATTTTTCTTCCTGGAATCCATTAATGCAGTATATATTCAGTCATACTTGGCCTTGAGTAATCATCCTTTAACAAATGGTTATGGTTTCTTTTTCCTCAGTCGATTTTTGACTCCTGGGCCAAGCACAGGGAACGCATCTTACACCAGCATGTATGAGAAAACCTTTCCCATTCGAGTAGTGCAGAATCCTTCCTCCGGCTCCTCCAGCCGTCATTGGAGAGGCAGAACTCACTGCACAGCACAAGAGGTCTGACTCTTTCTGATCTAGTCATGCTAAAACTAAGTGGCTGCTTGTATGCAATACTGTCTACTGTTTGTGTTCTTATCTTGCAAGTGCTCTCTCTCTCTCTCTCTCTCTCTCTCTCTCTCTCTCTCTCTCTCTCTCTCTCTCTCTCTCTCTCTCTCTCTCTCTCTCTCTCTCTCTCTCTCTCTCTCTCTCTCTCTCTCTCTCTCTCTCTGATTTTCAGTCAGTACGCGAGGAGGAGAAGGAGGTGTACAGACAGTTACTAGCCATGGTGTCTGGCGGCCAATCATCATTCTTCCATGACAGCACTCCTAACCCAGGGATCCGATCACATCGGGATTTGTGAGTGGCTAAGCATTTGTCCCTTTTACTACATAATTATGCAGTAGTGTGTATATTTACAGTAATTCTGTTTTGCAGTTCGAGTTTCCTGACATCGAGTCGCAGGTTGCTGCATTGTGCCTCGCCAGCAGGCTCAGGAGCGGGAGAGTCCTCTCTTGGCTTATCCAGCCTGTCTCCTAGCCCGCAGACCTCGAGCGCAATGCACAGCCCTTGTGCACTCACCAACGGGCCTGAAACACAGTCCTGGGATCCCGATTCAGATGGCAAATACGTTGCAAGAAAAACAGTGTTAGCCGAGCGGTCAGTGCCCTCACCGGCGGCTCTTCAAGATACTTCTTCTCAGGACACACAGTCTTCTGGTGTGCACTCTGGTACTTTTTGCTTTTCTAAAACTAAAAAAAGTAAAATGTTTGCTCTGGATAAGGAATGTGCCAGTGACATTTAGTGCAAAACCATAGTATATTGCATATTGTTATCACTGACTACTATAATTTTTTCTCTACCTGATGCATTCTGTTTGTAAGACAGCTGTTTAGATTGCTGATATAACACACCCACATAACAACCAGACCATGTATGTAACATGACTATAGAGCTAATCATTGCCATCTGCTAGGGGTGGGCGGTATGACCAAAAATCTATTTCACGGAATGAGTAATTTTATTTATGGTAACGATATATATCACGTAAAAAAATAGTCAGTCTGGTAAATCAACTGTAAATCAATTGTATGCTTTGACATCATTTAATTTTAAGATGGTAAAACAGGTTACTTGTGCTACCCCTGCTAGCAGGAACATTCATGCGACACAGTTTGAAAATAACGTTTTTCCGCTCTTTGTCAGATTTTGTAAACCCGAACCACGTCCATACCACCGATGTCACGCCTCTTTTCATAACAAGTTCCTCCTCCTGCTCAGGATTGGTTTGTGGGACTTCTTCACCAGCGTGCTTATCTTTCTCCACTTTTTTCCTCTCACAACTACTCTTATGTACAGTTTCTCGATCGTTCTCACGTGCAGCAGTGCTAAAATCTGTAACGGTAGACATTTTATTCCGTGGTAACGGTATATATCGTCATACTGCCCAGCCCTACCATCTGCAATGCAATCACATGCACAGCGCTCTATATACAGTGCCTGTCAACACAGTAATATGATTGTCTGTAGTAAACCGTGATAATTGGCTAGGCATTATGAAAATTAATACTGGCACATGTCTTCTCTGTGTATAGTTCGGTATACATGTCATTTAGCAAGTAGTCATTGTAAGTACTGGCCACTTGATTTGTCTTCTGTGGTTTTCCATTCACAGCTCATGATGGGGATTCTGTCATTTTTGTAAAGGAGCAACATGGCAAGAGACCAGAGGGCTCCAGGTAAAGATTATCAAGCTGATTTCTTGATATTTAAGTCTTCTTGAGCGACATAACGCATACAATTTGACACAAGCACACAATTTTTGCTAAATGCAAGTATTGACCAACAAGATGTCTGAAAAGTAATTATTCCTGAGAAAGGGGCGATGCACCAGTGGTTATCAAAAATCCTGCCTGTTGTGTAATGCTGGCCTGCTCATTTGGTCTAGATATGAAAATTTAGGCAAATTGCACAGATCCTTTATCCTGCCTATCCTTACTCAGTGTTATATAACCTCTTAGTAAATAGTGCTTATTACTCAATGGTGCTTAGGTTATGCTGTTGCTGGGAATTCTCTTCTGAAAATGTATTCGACGTACTTTCCATTTGTAGACAATGTTTCATATATGTATAGATGGGCTTAATTATCTGGTAACTGTATTTCTTGGGGAAAGGGTGTATGAAATACTCACAAGTTGTACCGTCTTCCTCTTTGGTGCACGTAGCAGCCAGATGAGCTTTCCCCAAAACTGTGAGACTATACAATCATAGACTTTGCAAGGCTGTGGCTTGTCAAGACCAGTGTCTAGGTAGCATGCTTTCTTATTAATTTTAGGAAGTTAATGAGTTTCCTTTCTCTGTCTTTGCAGCGTGCCATGTTTCCAAGCTGAGTTGTGGATCAAAGAACTGTGAGTGCTTTTCATATCACATTTCTTACAATATATTTCTTTCTTGAACTGTGTTAACCAGTAATAGAGCTACCCACAACATTTAGCTTACATTTGTGTCATACCCGTGTGCATGCAGGACAAGCCTTTATGACGCTCGAGCTCGGGAGAGATGGAGGTTAATTGAGGAGCAAGAGGCTCTGGCATCTCAGCTTCTGCATCAGGTGAGCTAGGAGCCTCTCCTACATGTACTTCTCTCACTGTGTTTGCTCCATCTCTCTTTTTTCTAACTGTCTTGACCTTGTTTTGTGTGTGGGTAATGAATTAGCGTCTTTCCGGTGAGGGTAGAGCTGATTTAAGAAGTGTGGAGCTGCGGGTGCGGGTCCCTCTAGAAAAGGAGGTTCCTGTGACATCTGTCGTTGAGGAACCAGAGCCTGAAGCAGAGGAACAGGAATTCCCTGAGTTGACTGAGGTAAAAAGAAACCGCATGCTCTCTTCAACGGAACTCCTTGGTTAAACAGCCAAAGATCTAACAAATATTTCAGAATAATCAAATCATCGTATTAGTATAGGGTCTTACTTATTTTATGCATTTGTGCATCAAAAGAAAGCAGCCAGTTCTAGATTAGACATCTTCAGCTCCAGTCCTGGAGGGCAAGACTTGCAGTGCAGTTTGGTGATTCTGCTGCTTTCACACACTTAACTCACTAGTTAACCAATAGGTTTAATAAATCAGGAGTCCTTAAGCAGCAAAATCAACAAATTATGCTGTACTGAAATACATGGTACTGTCTTGGATTACAGGTGTAATGATTGTTGTGATGCATTATAACAAGGAATTCTGAAATTGTGTGTGGCATACAGGCCATGGAAAATGATGTGAGCCAGGCACTAAGAGGAGGAAGTCAGGACGATGTGCTCAGTAAGGGATTCCGCCTCGCCATCACCAGGAAGGACTTGCAGACCCTCAGCAACCTCAACTGGCTCAACGATGAGGTCCGTGTGACAGCAATATACTCCCCAAGCCCTCATCACAAATTGGAGGCAACTTGCACTGGCAAGAATTGAGGAATAACACTATTTTTTTTGTATCAACGACAGTGTGACCAGTGTGTAATGTATTTTTTTTTTATTTTTATTTTTTTAATGTATATTTCTTGTGGTTATTCCCTTTTTTGCCAGAGGTGTAATATTATATCTAATAGATAACTCATTAATAATTCATAGAGCAGTTTTATTGGCATAGTTGTGCAAAGGAATTAAAACATGTTAATGAACAGGGTAACAATGAAATCGTAACGGCTCCACCTCTTTATCTACAGGTGATAAACTTCTACATGAACATGCTGGTGGAGCGAAGCAAGTCACCCCACCTGCCCTCTGTCTACACCTTCAACACTTTCTTCTTTCCCAAGCTGCGCAGCTCGGGATACTCAGCTGTACGGCGCTGGACCAAGAAGGTGGACATTTTCTCTGTGGACATTATCCTGGTGCCTGTCCACCTAGGAGTGCACTGGTGTCTCTCTGTAAGTCCACACAGCAAGGCATATGAAAACCTGCCGCCTTCACTTATCAGTTCAGGCATGCTCAAGTGACTTCTGTTCATTAATGTTCCCTTCATTAGCATGTTTATTTTTCAACTCTTGATCGGTTCACGTTTTTTTTCTTTTTTTTTTTTCTTTTTTTTTTTTTTTTTTTTTTTTTTTGTAACCCCTTTCTTTTTCTTCATTCTTTTGTTTTGTTGCATTACTGTTTGGTTTGAACGTGAAGCTTATTTCTTTCTGTAGTTTTAAGCCATGTTTCTTCTCCCTTTCTCTCATCCCTGTCAGGTAGTGGATTTCCGCAAAAAGACCATCACGTATTTTGATTCCATGGGCGGGAGCAATGACGAAGCATGTCGGATTTTGCTGTAAGCGCTTTTCCAGAGTGAGAAAAAGAACTGGGCCAATGAGCCAATGGCTCATTTCCCCCAAAACTTTTATGTGTGTAACCTATGCAAGTCATAAATTTGCTGCGTGGACCTTTTATGTGGAAATAAATGGCATACCTCAATCCCACAGAAAATATTTGAAGCAAGAAAGTGAAGACAAAAAGAAGCAAGAGTTTGATACCTCAGACTGGATCCTTCATAGTAAAAAACGCAACGTGAGTTGAGCAATCACACATGGAATTTTGAAGCCCGCATCATTACGAAAAAGAATGCTAAAATAGTTTTTGTATATATTAAAGCAGAACAATCTGCTGACGGTTTAGTTTTTGAGAAAAAGAATGTGAAAGGCATTTAAATTATGAGATTCTGTGATTGTCCTATTAGGGTTAAAGCCACTTCACTTTCAGCGAACAACACATTGTGGTGGAGTCCTGGCAGTTAATATCTGTGGTTTGCTTTTATAATGCTGTCCTTCAGATCTCAATGTCAAAATCAACAATTTGCTTCCTATGTAAACATATTCAATGGAAATATAAACCACACACTGCTAGATGTGCATTTGCTGATACACTGTTCAGGCCAACATTAAAAAGGTTGTGGAATTATTTTTATTTATTTTATTTTTTAACCCTTCAGGAGATTCCTCAGCAAATGAATGGCAGTGACTGTGGGATGTTTACATGCAAGTATGCTGAATATATCACCAAAGACAAACCGATCACATTTACACAGGTAGGCCTGCTCAGTGAGGCTTCTGAAGTGCGTTTATCCTTGTTAGACCTGTTACGACATGTTTTACTTTCTTGCAGAAGCACATGCCATATTTCAGGAGGCGGATGATATGGGAGATCTTGAACCGGAAACTTCTGCGATAAGTTCATGTTTTGAGGACTCGCCTGGGAAAGCAATGACATGAGGCTCTGTCTCAGAAGGTTTTTTTTTTTTTTTTTTTTTTTTTTTTTTTTTTTTTTTTTTTTTTTTTTTTTTTTTTTTTTTTTTAATTGAGCTTGATACCTCAAATTGGACACTTCAGTGAGAAACAGACATAGAAGTGGTGCATTCACACTTCTTCAGCTGGTGTCCCATTTTGCTGATGCTCAGCCTGCTTGAATTTGAAAGGATGCCTACAAAGGGACCCTGCGAAGCCCAAGTGTTTTTCTCCTAATAATTCAGTTGTGTTCCTCTCTGCAACCTTCATCAACTACCTGGCATGCTTTTGCTTTTTGCTTAGAATTTCTCTGCAGCATGATTTCTATCTGAGTTTTTGGTTGTTTTTTTTCCCAGCCAGTGCCATTTATGAGGAACTTGTTAAAATGTATGCTCTGTCAACTGTTGCCGAGTTGAGATAGGAGTTTTCACTTTTTATCTGAAGTCATAATTGTTAATGTCCAAATTTTTATTTAATTTTTTTTTTTTTTTTGCCTCAAAACAAACTTGAAAAAAAGAAACTTGTCTGACCCCGAAGGCGGCAGCTTGGGACCAACAGCTGTTTGCTTTCAAACAGTACGCAAGCTAAATCTGACAATCTCAATTTTCAACTACGAAAACGAACATTCAAGATAACACTATTTTTGATGTCAAGACATTTGTATTTTACAAAACATTTCTGAGTAAATGTGCAACAAAGATTTTTATTACAAAATGGCCTAATTGCATTTGGCTCCTGTTTCTGCAAAGGTCTAATTTACAGCAGTTATTACTTCAGTCTGACTTATTTTTTTAGGAAGGTTCGTTCAGCCGGGGTTCCGAATGGATAGCCAAGAAACATTTTCTGATGGTTATTTTTGCTGCAGAATGAGACGAGCGGCAGAGTGGCAAATCAGATCAGCACCATTTATCTATAGAGAGGTCAGTGTAGGGCAACTCGACCTGTAAATAGAACCAGCAGTATAGCATACTCCCGTTTTATATCGACCCCAGAGGATGAGGATATTCGCCTCTCTTTATGTAAGTGTACTATATTTAGATACTTGCAGCCATTTCTAGTTTTGTCTCCACTATATTTGCAATTATTGTACATACCATGTCTACACAGATTAACTGAAGTCATATTTAATACATTTTGTACCTTTTTATTATTGTTTTGTATGTAGATCTGGTCTTTCCAGAAATAAAAACCTGAGGCTGTGTGTCCTGGATTGACTTACTGTACAATTAATTTTATTTTTGCTTATCAATTAAAATTTTAATTGTACATGCATTTTTGCCAGAACAAATATAAAAAGGTGTAATTATTCAGAGACTCCACATTAGACACAGCACCAAACATGTAAATTATTATGGGGAAAGTTGTTGTCATTAGAGGGCCCTTAGAGACATTAGATCTGTAATTTTCAACTTACCTCAGAATTTCTTGGAACATAAAATGTAGTCATTTAAAAATAAATAAGTTTTCCACTGCTAATAACTATTAAAAACTAATAATAGCTGCATGCTAAAAATCATTACACATTTGGCTCTAGTGACATTGTTTGATTTACCAATGCCATTTATACCTCAAGAATTTAATACATTAGTAGAAAACATACTGCATAAACTAAGTCATATAAACTTTTAATATGGCTGCCACTTTGTTGGTTTGTTTATTTATATATATATATATAGATAGATAGATAGATGAAAATTATACAGCACTGGATGCCACGTTGGCAAGTGTCTGCGATTACTTTATAACATTAAGTGACTAGGTAAGGGAGTTTTTTTTTTTTTTTTTTTAAATTATTATACTGTTTGCAAGATGCTAATTGTTCTGGGGGTATAGTGTTTATTTGAGGTGTGTATCAGTAGTGGGATCTTACAGAACCCATTAAAAAAAGTTGCAGCAGTAGTAGGGAGAATGATCAGATGAAGTTTGTGACAAGTCTGCACTGATTAATGAGAGTATTGGACACAGCAGCATGCTCATTCCAGTTATTCATCGTCAGAAAGTGCTTTATCCTCATCTGGGTCGCTGTGGTTTAAATTATTTGGTAAATAGCATGGTAGTTACATGGGTATGAGTGGTTCTGTGAACCCAAGACAACTGTCATGGCCCTTGAGAATCAACTGTATACCTTCTTGTTAGTGTGTGCATGCATACCAAGAGTTTGCTACAAAGTGATGAAACAAAATATGTATTTACAATAAATCCTGCATTACCATTTGGAGCTTCTTGCCAAGTTCTTGCCAGATCTGCCCTGGTCCTGAATAACAGGGAACCCTAATAGTTATCCATCATATTCTATTTCACCACTCCGAACTGCCAGCTGTGGTGAGAATCACCTAGATAACATGACACAATGTCATGAGGAACCAGTGTGCCTTAGGACTGACTGGAAAGGTGTTCAGAGTGATGATGTTTACCTTGCAGAACCTGGAGAAGGTGCACAGTGATGCCCAGGCAGCAGCAACGGTGTGTACTTTCTGGAGCGGCTCCAAGTCATATCCAAGAGGAGGAAACACTCCTCATAAAGTGGCATGTCACAATAGGTGCTGGGCATACTGCCTCCCTGTAGGCCAAGTGATAAGCTCCCTTTGGCTTTCCTCCATGACAGATAAACACTTGATCTGATGATTGAATGGCTGCCATCTGGTCCTAATAGTACTGTAGGGTGCTTACTGGGCAACAAGGAACCCTCTGCAGGTTCACCATCATGGAAAAGGTCAATCCATTGGTTAACAAGATTCATTGTTATGACTTTGGGAGGTAACCCAGCTTTAACCAAAAGATTATAACTAACTGGCAGTCAATGCATGTCAGTTATGTCAGTTGACAGTGAGGCCATTGATGGGCCAGTGCGTCCCGTCCCAGCAGGCTGTCCACTAGCGAGAACCATGGTTGGCAGTGATTTGTTTTGCCATCATCAAAGAGGTTCAACTGCATCTTGCCATAACTTTTCCAGATCTGTCACACCACTTTTGGGTGCAGACACCCCTTGACAGCACCTCTACTACACCATTGTGTAGGTAGTCCCAGTAGGTGAGTTGCTCTCAGTAAAGCTAACCATGGATGGGCATTTATGCAAGGCAGAGAATGTCATCTGACCTCATGGCACCCTGGTGATTGATGTATCTGGCTGTCACAACATCCAAATGGATCAACACGTCAGTATCTCACCCTCAGTTCCAACTGGTTGCTGTGTTCTGATCTCACGACACCCCTTTTGTGAGAAAGACCTTGCTTCTCCAGTGAGCTAGAGCTCATGCCCCTCTAGCTAAGATGAGTACGTGGCCTTTTCCTTAGTGGGGGCCCCTTAGGAGCCAGCTGTCCAAATATGGCTGTATGCTGCTATCTCTGGCCATTAGAGGTGACAGGGCCCCTGCATACATCTTGAGAATACCTGTGGCACTAGAGAGTGGCCAAAGAGTAGGACATTGGTATGCCTATCCTTGGAAGGCAAACCTCAGAAGGCATCTGTGTTCTGAGCAGTGGGAACATAGAAATATGCATTGTGCAGATCCACTGATGTGAATTACTCTTGTGGTTGCAACAGCGTGAATAACATCTGATATCCTTAGCATGCAAAACAATGATTTTAGGAACAAGTGTAACCATCTCAGATCTAGAATGGGGCAGAAACCACTGTCCTTCTCAACAAGAAAGTATACTGAATAGAAACCATTTGTTTTGAACCATGGGATATACCTTTTTGACTGCAACTCTATTCAAAAGGGAAAGAACCTCTTGGGTCAGAACAGCAATCTTGATGGGTTCTGCCACTGACAAGGCCCTGAGCCTTGAAAAGGTTGGGGGTCAACAGCGGGACTGAAGTTTGTACTGTGACATTGTTATCAGGATGTAGTCGCCTACCAGTGAGGGAGGACAGGATACCTGTAGCTTTATCACTTTTGTTGGAAGGTCTTGGCATACATAAGCATGCACATAAAAAGGTATTCCTCATGGTTAGGAGGGGTGAAATAGAGCTAACTCAGCTCCAGGTTCCCTGGTTCAATCCTGAGCTTGGGTTACTGTCAGTGAGGAGTTTTGCATTTTATCTCCGTGTCCATCTGGGTTTCCTACCACTGGCCAAAAACATGCATGTAGATATATTGGCTACACTAATTTGCCCCTAAGTGTGACAGAATGTGTGTGCATGGTGGTGTGCAATGGACTAGCATCCCATCCAGAATGATTACCGCCAACCTGTGCCCAGTGTTGCTGGAATAGGATCTGGCTCCACCACAACCCTGACCAGGATAATCTGGTTACTGAAGTTGAATGAACAGGAGACAGTAGTATTTGGCCATACCTTCTGGGCAAATAGGTGGGATTGGTCAAGAATGTCTGTGGGAGAGTGGGATTGGTAAGATTTCCTTCTGGAGTAGGCAGGAATGGGATTTTAAAAATTATGTACCACTAGTGTGTATAGTTGTTATATAATTTTAGTTAATTTTATATATATATATATATATATATATATATATATATATATATATATATATATATATATATATATATATATATATATATATATATAATATAAATTTTTTCAGTTTATAACCTAGACATTTCACTACCAGTAGAGTCCAGTCAGCCATGGCATCACAGGGGACAAGTTCTCCCAGGCCCAGACCAGGTGGTGGCCCTGGGGATCCACTGATTGGTGGAATAGCCCCATTTAATCAACATTTAATAGTCAAGAACAGGATTTGTCCTGGGCCTGAGTGCAATCATGAAACTGTTTTAAATGAAATGGATGTGAAATATCACAAAAGTATGCAGAAGACCATGCTATGCTGGCATTTAATTATTTTTGGAAAGTTTTCTGTCAATTTTCTGAAAAAGACAATTTCACTTTAAATAAGAAAAAAATATCTCAAAAGAGTACGACCTCGGTTCTGAGACAAAGCAGCATTTTAGGGACAGAGGCAGAACAGCATGTCTGTGATCTTGATTCCACTATTAGTATAATCTGACCTTCGTTAAAAATAGCAACTGTGAGTCACGTCATACTGCTGGGTGATGTGGACGTTTACAACAGAACATATTTTCCACCATATTTTTAACTGCTTCAGAGTCACTCTTAAGCAGCTTGTTCCACATTTAATTAAAACTGTTTCTTTGATATTCAATAAAAAAAAATGCAGCAAAAACTTTAAAAACAAAAAAACAAAAAACATTGCCCTTTTCTATGTACAAAAAAACTACCTCTAAAACAGGCTTTTAAAGCAGTCACATATTTAAAACAATTGGGGAAAATGGAAAAAAGAAAAATAGTTTAAAAATAAACTACAAACTACTGTTCTAAAATGATAGTGTTGTCTCTGTTTCGCTCTGGATGACCAAAATAAAGGCGTATTTTAGGTGCCAAAAGTAAAAAGATTATTGTGTGTGTGTGTGTGTGTGTGTGTGTGTGTGTGTGTGTGTGTGTGTGAGAGAGAGAGAGAGAGAGATCATGTGTGTTTGTAAATGTGTTTCATTGCCCTCCTTTTGAGTGCATAGCTTCCTTCATGTTGTTTTTAATGCTGCCAAAAGAGGTTAAACTTTCCATCGCTTGGTCTTTGCACTCTTGAAAGAGTCTCCAGTAGAATTAATGTCTGTTTCCTTTAATTGACTAGGGGACAGGCTCCTTTAGATGTCAGTGTCTCTCCTTTGATGTCCACAGCAGCAGAAAGTGGAGACACATTGACTGCTGATTCCTGCACGGATGAGCTGCAAGACAAAAGAGAGACACTGTCATTTGAAGAGCACAAGGAAGCAAATTTTACCATAACTTTCAGACTTTTAGGTCTGGATTAATAAAATTTGCACGGTGGAAAACTTTTTATATCACCATGTCAACAATTAAACATTTTTCTTAAATTAATTTTTTTTTTTTTTTTTTTTTTTTTAAATCTGGTTATTATTAGCCGTAGTTTATGTGGAGCATCCGTCATACAAGTCCCTTTGATTGAGCTGTTACTATAACGCATTAGAATGAGTGTGTTAATATAAACCTATTATTTAAATGATAGAAAATTAATCACCACCTTCTGAGTGATCAGATTCAAGATTTAAACAGTGCTTAAAAATACAGGGCATTTACATAAATACATACACTCAATAGCTACTTTTTCTTGAACACCTGTACACTTGCTGATTCATGCAATCAGCCAATCATATAGCAGCAGTTCAATGCATAACATCATGCACATACTGTACAGGTCAAGAGCTTCAGTTAATATTCACATCAATCATCAGAATGGGGAAAACTGTGATCTCAATTATTTTGACCGGGGCATGGTTCTTGGTGCCAATGAGGCTGGTTTGTGTATTTCAGAAACTGCTGATCTCCTGGGATTTTCACAAAAAACATTCTCTAGAATTTACACAGAAAATCAAAAAAACATCCAGTGGTTGGCAGTTCTGCAGGCGGAAATGCCTTGTTCACGAGAGAGTTCAGAGGAGAATGGCCAGACTGTTTCTGGTACTGGAAGCTGAGCGGAATGCTAACTCAAATAATCACCCTTTACAACTTTGGTGAGCAGAAAAGCATCTCAGAATGCACCACACGTGGAATATTTTAATGGAAGAAAGCTGTAACTGCAAACTTATACTGGCTGGATCAGGTGAAATATATCTTCAGGTAAAGTATATCTTAGTAGGGGTAAAGACAAATTGCTCTCTCGTCTATAAACAAGAACACCCACCTTGTCTTCATTTGCCATGCTGGTAGGAATATGCTGGATGCTCCGTGGTTGCCTCAATAGTAACCTGTGGCTGCTGGACACCGTTTTCCTACAGTTTCATTTAACAAGTGAGCAACTAATACATTCTGAGAACACTCAACACTTTGTAACCTTGGTTATTGTTGCTGCTTTACCTCGACTGAGACACTGGCCGGAGGCACTTGGGTGTACTGGGGTATGTATGTCCCTTGCATAGCTGTGTTTGCAGGTATATACTGAAAACAGAGAGAAAAGAGGTATAACAATTATGTAAGGAATAAAACATGATGGGGCATGCTGTTATAGGAAAAACAATAGGGTGGTGTGGTGTGGCCAACTGTTACCACCCAGAAGTTTCTAAGTTTAATCATGAATGACGTCATACTTTTTATCCTTTTATGGTTGCAGTTAATGTTGTTGACTGTAAGTTAGTTCCTGTTATCGCTTGCGTTTTAGCTATGTAAATAGTTCTTCTCTCTCTTTTTCTCTCTCTTGAAGTTCCATCCATCAATCTTCCATATTCTATACTGCTTATTCTACACAGGGTCACGGGGCAGCCTGGAGCCTATCCCAGGGAACTCAGGGCAAAGGGTGGGGTGGACAGGGTGCCAACCCATTGCAGGACACAATTGCACACCCATTCACACACTATGGACAATTTGAAAACGCCAGTCAGCCTACAATACATGTCTTTGGACTGAGGGAGTCCAACTCCTGAGGTACTGGGAAAACATGCAAACTCCACACACATGGGGTGGAGGTGGGATTCAAACCCCCAACCCCAGAGGTGCGAGGCAAATGTGCTAACCACTTACTCACCGTTCCTCCCCCCTCTCTTGAAGTTAATAAGACGGAAAAAAATGTACTTTTCATGTTAAAAATTTACTTGTCACCAAGAACCAGGAAAGTGCAAAGTCATCTGTCCTAAAGACTCTCACATGAAAACTGTTTCCATAACTGCTTCCATAGATGTTAAATAAATGTCTCCTTACAGAAAACTTCACCAATAATTATACTGTACATTAAATAACAGCATAACAATCGCCTTAATATAAACCTGTGATTTGCCTTGTATTCGGAACTACTGTCAGAGCTGCTGTTATAGAAAATTAATTAACACTTTCTGACCAATCAGAAATGAGAATTCAAAAGCGCTGTTCTATAATACATTATAACTCACGACGCACTCTGTTGCTATTGACATAGTGTCGAGTGTTGGGGACTCACCGTGCCAGTGCTGCCCAGGGAAAGATGACTGAGCTGCTGGGTCAATGGCATCATGGCAGCAGGCTGGATGGACAGAGTGTGATCCATGGTAGGTGTTAGGAGTGTTCCCTGTGGATATTCCACAGAGAAAATGAGAGCAAAGGTGATGAGAACCATATGGTAGGAGCACTAAGTTGATGGTTGATTCGCTGCTTTAATGGAAGACCTACCGTGGGCTGCATGAGGTACGACTGATGGTGCATCCAGGATGGATTGTGTACCTGTAGTACAGGGAAGGACTCTGTTTATCAGTGAGTCAACACACACTGTCACCCGTTCTCAGCAGCATTATAATAAATATGCGTTTGAAAAAAAAAAAACCCACCACCTTGACATGAACCTGTAAAACTGTCATCCACCGACTTATCAACTGAACTATCCACCCATCCATCCATTTTTTGTACCTGGCTTATCCTACACAGGGTTGCGGGGAACCTGGAGCCTCTCCAAGGGACCTTGGGGCACAAGACAGGGGACACCCTGGACGGAGTGCCAACCCATCGCAGGGCACAACAGTACCCACATTCACACACTACAGAAAATTTAGAAATGCCAATTGGCCTACAGCCAGTCTTTGGACTTGGGGAGGAAACCCCCTGAGGCACGAGGAGCACATGCAAGCTCTGCACACACAGGGTGGAGGCGGGAATCGAATCTCCAGCCCTGGGGTTGCGAGGCAAACGTGCTAACCACTAAGCCATCGTGAAAAATATTTTAAATGAAAATTGTAAAATTATAATTAAAAATAAAGACCAATTTTAGAAAACCAAAATTAAAATAATAATGTTTCTCATGTCATGCTTGCTAGGAAAGGGGGAAAAAAGTTGAATTTAGAACACTGGTGGAACACTTAAAGGTTGAATGTAGAACCCTACACAGTGCTTCGCTATTAAAGACGGTTCTAAGAAAACCGCTTTAGACAAGCTAAAAATCCTCAGCTATCCAAAGAATCCTTGACAGAACTTGTTTAGCACATTTAAGGAAGAACTGACTATCACATACATCATGGATTTTCTAAAAAGTATGGTGAAAATGTTACAAGTTGTCCTGACCTTCAATAATAGACATTACAAATAATGTGGGTGACTGAAAACCTGCACAGTCTCACTAACATTCTATGGACTTTGCATTAGCACACACATACACTAGGCTGCAAGAGATAACAAGAATTTAAAAAAAAAAAAAAAAAAAAGGCTAAATGTGAGGCATAAAAACAGCCCTGACCTGGTATGTTGAAACAGGGGAATGCATGTATGGAGAGACAGAGGTCTGTGTGATCATTCTGTTGGGAGCAATGCAGTAGGGAGAGGGGTAGAACCTGCAGGGGGAGACACACACACACAAATACACACATTTCACAGCTACTGTATATCTGTACTGGTGATAAATGAGTCTCCATCATCTCACAGAGGATGCAGTGTTAGTGTTAGTATATCTGGATGCTAAAGCACAAGCTCACCCATTCTGTAGGGCAGGGGTCGGGTCATAGGTCAGCATCATTCCACCCTGTAAATTCATAAATGTCAAGAACTGTTTATATCCTATTTGTTATCAAAAAAACAGACAGAAAATTCAGTGTTGGAAACTAAAATATGTATACACTATATGGCCAAAAGTATGGCCACGTGACCATCACACCCATATGTGGGTCTTTCCCAAAATGTTGCCTCAGAGCTGGAAGCACACAATTATATAGGATGTCATTATATGCTGAAACATTACAATTTCCCTTCTCTGGAGTTAAGTGTCCTAAACCTGTTCCAGCATGACAATGCCCCGTGTACAAAGCAAGCTCCATGAAGACATGCCAAGGTCGGAGTAAAAGAATTCAAATGGCCTGCACAGAGCCCTGACCTCAACCCCACTGAACACCTTTGGGATGAACTGGAATGCTGACGGCACCCCAAAGCCTCCTCGCCTGACATCAGTGCCTGACCTCACTAATGCTCTTGTAGCTGAATGAGCACAAATACCCACAGCCACACTCCAAAATCTAGTGAAAGGCCTTCCCTGAAGAGTGGAGGTTATTAAAACAGCAAAGGGGGCCTAAATCTGGAATGGGATGTTCAGCAAGCACCTGCAGTGTAGATTTGTGCATATTTACAGCATTTGGCAGACATGCTTATCCAGAGCAACTTATGCTTATCTAATTTCTTTTTATACAACCAAGCAGTTGAGGGTTACAGGCTAGGGTCAAGAGCCCAGCAGTGACAGCTTGACAGTGCTGGGATTTGAACTCATGACCTTCCAATTCATATCACTGTTCTGAAAAATCAGGAAAACACGGGGCATATTGGGGCATGTTATAAGAAAATAATCAACAATGGGATAATTATGAAGATTATTTTCCAGTAACAGCACATCATGAAGTATATATATATATATATATATATATATATATATATATATATATATATATATATATATATATATATATATATATATATATATATATATAACAATATAGGATAAACCTGTGTTGTGTTTGCAATTGTTTGATATCCATGAGAGCAGAGTATTTTTGTGAATTTTTTTTAACAAAAGATCAAAAGGTTAAACAATGAAGAAAAATTTTCACAGCCTTCTTTGCTCATATTTAACAAGGGTGATAATATTAGTGGAGGACACTGTATGTGTGTATGTGTGTGTATATATATATATATATATATATATATATATATATATATATATATATATATATATATATATATATATATATACACATATACATACCACAGCCATTTATAGCACAATAATTTACCAACGCTAGTGCAGTGTTCGTCATTTTTTAAAGAACACATTTTTATCACTTTTATCTGTTTACAGTTACATTTAATGTTGTGGAACGTCTGCAAAACTAGTTAGTATTTCTAGTTAGTTTTTGTCTCTCTTGAAGTTGATAAAACAAGAAACATTCAACTTGGCCTGTTACCAAAAATCGCAAAGCCTTCAGTCCTGATCACATGTCAAAAAATGTAAAGGAACAGTTTTACCTCAGGTTTACAAGAATTCAGCATGTTAATGCTGACTGAATTTTTAAAACTGGTTATCTCTTAACATCTAATACAACTTTCAGTGGACAATTCTTTTTTTATTTGATTTGATTCCTAGACTTCCATAAATGATGAAATAACAATGTTGGTGCAAGTAAGAGATATTGTAGACAATATTATTTTGAATTATTATTATCTCTCACCGTCTCCCCATCTCTCGTCCATGGCCGACCGTTTAGAAGATATTTGCCCTGACTCTGACGTTTCCTCTGCCCCCCGTCTGCAAACTTGCACAGCAGAGGTTCCATAGGCACTGGGAAAATGACAACAGAACATTAATAATAAGAAAAGAAAAGAACAACTAAAAAATACCAGGCAAAAATACACAAATAAAATCTATTCTGTCAGTAAATAATCAGCGAAAGTTGAAATTGTCCTATACCTGCCACTCCAGGTGGTGTCTTGATGTATTTGCCATTGAAATGCTGAATAACCGCCTCACATTTTTCTGTCGATTCCATCCTGTTTAGAATTTTACACATTACATACCAAAATAGTATGGCAGAGAATATATGGAAGTGCAGTATGTCTTTATTTTCAGAGGATTTTGTGTGTTGAGAAAGGCAGGCCGGATTTACCTGGCAAAGCCCACCCCTCTACTGGCACCATTGGCGTCGCGGAGAATGCGCGTGGAGATGACCTGACTGAAGGGCTTCAGCATGCTCTCCAGTTCCTGCTCGTCCATGGACAGGGGCAAGTTGGAGATATACAGGTTGGTAGGGTCCTGCTCCTGTTGCTGCAAAAAGAGATTGCATTTGAGGTCTATCATTTCAGTTAAATCGAGCATTTTATAATAACCAAAAAAATTTGATTTGCCTGTGAATGTTGTGAAAACCCAAAGGGAACGTTTGAGTTCAATATAATAGTGTGAAACAATAATTGAAGTTGAATATAACACATGGAGGAATAATTTGAGTTGAATATAGAGTATCATAGAATGGTTTGAGCATAACATGCTGCAAGAGCAAAAAAAGAAGAGCTCGAGTTGAATATAAGAGGATGACAGATGATGTAAGAGTTGAGTTGAGTATTAAAGATTGACAGATAAAGGAAGAGTTGTATGAGAGTTGTATGTATGTATGCGATTAAAGAGCATATATATATATATATAATATAAGAGCATGACGAAGGGTTTGAGTTAACTTAAAAGCTTGAGTTGAATATGTTATAAGAGGGGGTTGAATGTGATAAGAGCGTGAACAAAGTGTAAATGGAAAATAAGATCTAGTTTACGCTTCAGTCAATTATAAAAGCAAGAAGGATGAGCAAGAAGGGACTGAGACACAGTTAACACCATGAGGGGGACGTATGCATAGTGTAACACCACTACAAGCTTTAGAATTCAATATTCTCAAGCGAAACAGCTATAAGGTGTGCATTTGTATCTGGATATGTATTCCACTGACATGACAGCCAGAAATACATTCAGAGACAATTATACAGTGACTAATGGCTTCAGCTTTTTTCTAGATAAAAGGTGTCAGAAATAACTGTTTTGGAGATGTTCAGGTTGTCAACTTATTACCATATGCACATCCTAACTGGCTCTGCAATATGACAGCCCATAGCATAATATGCACCTTCACCTGAGAGTAAGTACATTCTCAATGCATGCTTATGTATGCCCTCAGCCAATTAGTCCTATTTTCACATTACGCTGCAACAGGAGGTGGCTTTTCAACACTTCCGCACTCGCCCAGAAGGATGTCCGCACACCTTCCACTTGTATTATGCAGCTTAAATGCAATTTGTTAGCCAATGTCTCAGCTACTCTTGGTGTCACTTAACCAAAACTAACTCAAAGACAGCTGGGACATGGAAGACCTGCAATTCACCCCGACAACGCTTTGCATATTAATTACGCTGGTGTAGAGATGAAATTAAAAAGCTGTAAATGCATTACCGCTTCATCTCCATGTCATGAATAATGGATGCGTAACTGCAGTGACCTGCGGTGAAGGTGATTTTTTTTCTTTTTTTTGCACAGATCTCATCGCATCTTGAGATTATTTGCTTTTTCTTATGCAAGAAAATGGGAGGTGCTAGGAAGCCTGAGGTGGTTGCCACATAAGCCTTACATTCCTAAATAGGTCAGGGCGCTAAGAGACTCGAAACTGGTTATAATTAAGTCTGGAGTGGAAGGTAATAACGAGTGTTGCTTTATTTTTTTTGGGAGACTGACAGAGGAAAAAGGCTACACTTCCAAACTTGTGAGACATCAACTGCACCCGCACACTTTAATCTTACATATACTGTACATATTTAAAATGGACATAAACAGTCATAGGACGAGACATAAAGAGAGAGAAACATGACGGAAAGACAGAAAGTAGACAGACAGGAAGAGAGAGACCGTGTGACAATGGAAATGAGAGAGAGAGAAAATAAGAGAGGAGCAATAGAGAGGCTCTTAACGTGGAAACAGGACCCTCTGGCACTCCTTGTTTATTCTCAGCAAGTTCAGTGCCGAACATGCTCAGGCCTAATGGAGTTGACGACACTATTTTCACGGCCTGGCACACACACACACACACACACACACACACACACACACACACACACACACACACACACACACACACACACACACACACACACACACACACAGAGGCCGTGGTCTAAAGAGCAGCCCCAGAACACACCACCCTTTACCTATTATTCGTCTATTTCTCTCAAGGGAATCAAAACATGCTACTATTTTAGGTAAAGAATACATCAGGAAAGAATACCTCACACATTTATTACTGTCCTAGACAGCTTGATCAAACACTAAGCCAAAGTCATTCTCAAATCTTAAGTTTGACTGAAATAAAGATGGGATTCATCCCCAAATGGAGGACGTAGGTGCTACTTTTTCCTTAAAGGAATACTCCAGCATTTTCAACCGAGTCTCTATCTATAGACTCACAGACAATCTTTTTTTTGACACATTTCCTGTACTGAGAAAAGAACGGAAAAGCCATTTACTCAGTCAGTAAACGTTTATTAGTTTCATTTAGTTTAATCTAGTTTAATTTGTGTCTAGTATGGCACAAAAAAAAAAAAGTTCTCTCAGAGACCGGACTTCTTGGTAGCTCAGTGGTTAAGACAAGGGACTTCTGATTGGATGGTTGTGAGTTCAAATCCCAGCACTGCCAAGCTGCCACTGCTGGGCCCTTGAGCTTAACCCTCAACTGCTCAGGTGTATAAATGAGATAAGAGTAAATTGCTCTGGATAAGGGTGTCTGCCAAAATGCTGTAAATGAAATAATTTGTGAATACTTTCTCTGATGTCTGTCTCCTCCTAACACTATTATTGCTGATGTGCAACAGGTGTAGTTTTTAATTTGTAATGCACTTTAAACATTTATTGAACCAACACCCCTATGGTGGACATCCCCTATGCGATGTGAGTGAGTGAGTGATATTGCAGCAACAACTGCCCTTAGACTTTTAAATATTTTTCGGGCAAAAAAGTTCTCTGTCTTTCCTCAGTACATAGAAATGTGTTGAAATTCTCTTCTGTGGTAATTACACATACTCTACAGATGCAGTGAATAGAAATCAGGATGAAAAATGTTGGAGTATTTTTTTATCGCACTGTGGACTGATTCAGATTGGAGAATTGTGACCTCTTACCTTTGCCATCTGAGCCTGAACTCCAGTGGCCTTCAGCGCTGTAACAGCTTTCAGCGCAGATGCAGGACTGTCAAAGTCAACAAAACCGTAGCCTACACACACACACATACACATACATTACAAACACAATCACACAAACGTGAGTAGAAGTGTGTCTGTGCACATGGACATTGGTCTACTTATTTTAAATATATATATATATATATATATATATACACACACACACACACACACACACACACACACACACACACACACACACACACACACACACACACACACAGTGTCCTCCACTAATATTATCATCCTTGTTAAATATGAGCAAAGAAGGCTGTGAAAATTTTTCTTCATTGTTTAACCTTTTGATCTTTTTTTAAAAACAATTCACAAAAATACTCTGCTCTCATGGATATCAAACAATTGCAAACACAACACAGGTTTATCCTATATTGTTAAATATAGGTGTGCAACATTTATTGGCACCCCGTGAATTCATATGAGAAAAACATATTTGAAGTATATTCCCATTGATATTTTAATTTTTTTAGTACACCTGTATCGGTGTCTAGGAACAGGAAATTGTTCACCATTACTTCCTGTTTCACAGGCATATAAATATGAGGTAACACATAGGCCAAATTCCCTTAGTAATTCATAACAATGGGTAAGACCAAGGAATATAGCTGTGATGTGCGGCAAAAGGTTGTTCAGCTTCACAAAATGGGAAGTGGCTATAAGAAAATAGCACAAGCATTGAAAATGCCCATTTCCACCATCAGGGCAATAATTAAGAAGTTCCAGTCAACTGGAAATGTTATGAATCAACCTGAAATTGGACGTGTGTCTATATTGTCTCAACGCACTGTGAAGAGGATGGTTCAAGTAGCCAAAAAATCTCCAATAATCACAGCTGGAGAATTGCAGAAGTTAGTTGCATCTTGGGGTCAGAAAGTCTCCAAAACTACAATCTGAAGTCACTTACATCACCACAAGTTGTCTGGAAGGGTTTCAAGAAAAAAAGCCTCTACTCTCATCCAAAAACAAACTCAAGCATCTTCAGTTTGCCAGACACTACTGAAACTTCAAATGGGATCGGGTTCTATGGTCAGATGAAACCAAAATAGAGCTTTTTGGCAATAAACACCAGAGGTGGTCTTGGTGCACACAGAGAGGTAGCCATATGGAAAAGTACCTCATGCCCACAGTTAAATATGGTGGTGGCTCTTTAATGTTTTGGGGCTGTTTTTCTGCCTGAGGACCTGGACATTTTGATAGGATACATGGCATCATGGACTCTACCAAATATCAACAGATATTAAATGAAAACCTGACTGCCTCTGCCAGAAAGCTCAACATGGGCTGTGGTTGGATCTTCCAGCAGGACAATGATCCAAAACATACATCAAAATCAACACAAAAATGGTTTACTGACCACAAAATCAAGGTCCTGCCATGGCCATCCCAGTCCCCTGACTTGAAACCCATAGAAAACCTGTGGGGTGAATTGAAGAGGAGAGTCCACCAGCGTGGACCTCAAAATTTGAAGGATCTGGAGAGATTCTGTATGGAGGAATGATCTCAGATCCCTTGCCATGTATTCTCCAACCTCATCAGGCATTATAGGAGAAGACTCAGAAGACAGTTATCTTGGCAAAGGAAGGTAGCACAAAGTATTGACTAAAAGGGTGCCAATAATTGTTGCAATAATTGTCTATATTTAACAAAGGTATTTTTTATAAACCTGTGTTGTGTTTGCAATTGTTTGATATCCATGAGAGCAGAGTATTTTTGTGAAGTTTTTTAACAAAAGATCAAAGGGTTAAATAATAAAGACAATTTTTCACAGCCTTCTTTACACATATTTACCAAGGGTGCTGATATTAGTGGAGGGCACTGTACATGTTCAAATACTGAACTTGTACTGAATAATTTCTATTAGATGTTATTCAACAGCTTCTGGTTCAAGTCAATAGGTTAAGCTATTAAGAGTTTCCTGCTTTCTGCTATTGGCTCAAGCAGGCAAGCTGTACCACATGGACAAAGAACTGTGCTCACACACATATACACACACTCAGTAATGTTTCAGGTCAACAGATGTGGAATTACTCAACAGCGATCTCAGTGCTGTTACATCATGACGCACACACTTGCCACAGATGAAACAAGGCATGGAGGCCAACTCGCATGCAAATGTCAAAACGAGAACACATCCTACCTTTGCACTTGTTGGTGGTCTTGTCCAGGATGGCCTTGGTGGACACGATCTTGCCATACCTTTTGGGCACAAAATCACAAAAAAAACAATGACAACTGTCGCCTTTCTTTTTTTTTTTAAACACTTCTTTACACATTTCCATTCTCCTACCTCTTTATCATTGCTTGAAGTAGATGTTTACCATCATACCTTTCATCTGCCACAAAGCTTGTTCATGAATAATCTGGCTGAAGAGTTAAAATTACAGGCAAAGTCTTTAACCCAGAGTGTTAATGTCGGGGCAGAGCTAAGTGGTGGAGCAGATCAAGAGGTCGCTTTGAAACTCTCCTTTAGGACAACAAACAAAGGTTAATGAGGAGCTGTAGTTGTCTGCTTGTGATTGGTGGTTTGTTAGCCTCTAGGGCAGTGGTAGCTCAGTAGTTAATTTTCTAAGACTGTGAGGTAGCTGTGTGCTTCAGAGAATCACAGCTGGGCCCTTGAGTAAGGGTCTTATCTCTCAGCTGCTTAAATGTAAATTAATATCTAATACTTGATTATGTAAGGACAAAAAGTGCTTAAAATCACTGAAACTATAGTAGTATAGTAACAGTTTAATTTTCATATACAAACTGTTGAGTAAGGCTGATGCATGCAGTACTACACCCTTGTGGTCAGTGCCCACAGGTGAAGGTGCTATAAATAATTGTCTTCCAGATTTATCAACTTTGATTGATAATGACTGATGGTTTAAAGTCAACTTTGCATAACATGCTAGATAATGCTGCCCTATTTAAAAGAAAAATAATTAGAAGGGAGCTATAATGATCTGATATACCAAATTTATACACACTTTAAAAAACACCACTCATAATTTAGAATGCAAATGGTATCAAACTAAAATACACAGTCTTCCAAAAAAAGTCTTCCAAATTTCATGGAAGAAGACCCTTGTTAACTCTAAACAGGCTCTTAACAAACAGAAATAATCCTAAATTCTTATTCTGTACAGCTGCAAAGTAACTAGGAACAAGACACCTACTGAAGCACAAATACCAGTAGTGGTATGCAGTAGCAAAGACTTTATGATCTTTCCCAAAAAAAACCAGAGTATCACTTAACATTAAACAATCTGATACCTAATTATTTAGAGACAAATATAACTCATCTCTTGGCATTGGCTATGTACATACATCTTTTTAACTAGCACTTATCAAACTACTGCATAAAAACTTGGCCTTGACCCTTGTCAGCTGTCAAACTACAGTCCAATATCAAACCACTTTTTCTCCAAGAGCCTAGATCCAAGGTTGTACCTCAGAAGCTAAGCTTGTACTTGCACAGGAATCACATACATTATTTTTTCCCCTCAGGATTTAGGTCTCGTCACAGTACTGAGACAGCACTGGTTAAAGTCGTAAATGACCTACTGTTGGCCTATGATTGGGGCTGTGTTTCCTGGCTAGTGTTGCTTGGTATGTGCTCCCTCTGGGTACAATTATGCTGATGACACACAAATGTATGTATACTGTCAGCCAAACCATGATGACACATACCAACTTAATAAAATTAAGAATATTACGTCTAAGGATATTAGACATTGGATGCTGAATAATTTCTTTTACTCAATTCTGACAAGATTAAGGCACTTCTATTGCCACAGGCAGCTAGAAATAAGCTTTCTGATTATGTAGGAACTCCGGTTGGGCTTTCAGTTGCAGCATGTGCAGCAGTAAAAGACCTTGGTGTGATTATTGACTCTAGTATTTCAGTTGAAGCTCATGTAGAGATCACGCAGGCTAACCTACACATTATGCGGTAGAAGAGAAGAAAAATATTTGGTAAGTTTATACAACAGTTTGTTAACATTAGCCAATTTACCTGCACCCAGTAAAGTAGCAAAGAGCATACTAAATAAAGGGGAGCATTTTACATTCTAAAACAGCAGACAATGTCTTTAAAAACAGTGTTTTGTAGCTTGTTACTTTTCGAAACGTGCACAAGGAATATGTTTAATTATTTAATGTAATCTCTATCTAAATCAATTGTGTTCACAATGCTGTTCAGATAGTTCAGATAACTGTTCACCTATAGAGCTACCAATATGTCAGTATGAGGTAGCCTCTGTCTCAGTTGTACTGAATGTTAATTTTGGCTATAGGCTACACACAGTTGGTATGTAAATACATGTCTTGTGACGTAGATATGTTAATTTTGAACAGAGAATTTTGGACACCACAAAGGAACCACAGTAAGTATAGCTGTACCTGTATATTGTCACAATATACATAGCCGATTTAAAAATGCCATTAAGACATTAACTAAGAAAACCTTCTAAGTTAAACACTGAGATCAGAAGAAATATCAATAGCACCCTGCTATTGTCTGTGACCCTGGCATTGATATTGCATGGCCATAAAGAAAGATCAAGACCACTATTTGTTTTTGGGGTTTTTTCTTCCACTGGTTCCTGCCATAATTTGCATTGTTTGCATGAAGCATTTATGAGGGTCACCGTAATGTGGAGAAACCATGCTCTCAATAATGGATGCTATTGTGCACACAAACCTGCTTTGCATATCTTGGGGGTGCAGAGATATAAAAGATATATGGCCCAAGCTGCATATGTGTGTGTTGATTGGATGCAGGAGAGGAGATCTCCTGGGAGGCCGAGAAAGAGAGGGATAGAAAAGGGAGGATGTGAGAGAGAGAAAGGGAAAGAAAGGGATAAGAGAGAGAGAGAGAGAGAGAGAGAGAGAGAGAGAGAGAGAGAGAGAGAGAGAGGCCTCCTTTCCCCTGGCATGTGCTTGCAGTGTAACCTGAGAGTTCTCCTTGTCTGCCCTGCACCACAGTGCTAACAGCCGACTGGGTCCTAATGCCCCAGCACACTAAGTAACATCACACACTGCAACACACACTTAGCATCTAATATGATAACATGAAACAAAACTTGCATTCATACATCTGACAATTTAGGATACATCTTAGTGGATAATAATCTTTAGTGGAAATATATTTATGGTTTCTTAAAGTTTAAGTGTACACTCACTACCATTTTAGTAGGAACACCTGTACACCCTTTCAATCTTGCTGTTATCCAATCAGCTAATCATGTGGTAGCAATGCAATGCTGAATAAAATAAAATCATGCTGATTTCAGAAACTGCTGATCTCCTGGGATTTTCACACTCTCACACAGTCTCTAGAGTTTACAGAGAATGGTGCAAAAAGACAAAAAAAAAAACATCCACTGAGCAGTGGAAGTTCTGCAGGCAGAAATACCTTGTTAATGAGAAAGGTCAAAGGAGAATGGGTAGACTGGTTCAAGCTGACAGGAAGGCTACAGTAACTCAAATAACCACTCTTTACAACCAAGGTCAGTAGAAAAGCATCTCAGAAAGCACAACATGAAGAGCCTTGAGGCACATGGCATACAACAGCAGAAGACCACACTGGGTTCTTCTCACAACAGCCAAGAAGTGGAATCTGAGCCTACAGTGGGGAGAAACTCACTCACACTGGGCAGTTGAAGATTCGAAAAACACTGTCTTTTTTTTTTAAATAACAGAATAACATTGTTGTGATACTACTGATACAGTTTATTGTTCTGAATCTGTAAATTAGAGTAGGCAGCTGACTGCTGATGAATTTAGGTATGTTACAGAGCATAACACTTTAAACCATGTAGGCATGGACAAATGAAAAGGGAAGTAAACAGGCACTGAATCCAATTATATGTACTGTTAATAATTCTTGATATGTATTTTTAAACACAGCACACTTCAGTATGTCACAGGGCAGCTGAACACACTAGGAGGAAATTCTAACCACCCTCTTCTTGTAGCCCATCCAAATTTTCTTCTCTGTACAAGATGTGTCATTAGGAGGAGGTTTCAAAACCAAGAAATCTCACTCAAGACATTTTGGAAAAACTTTGGAAATTTGAAACAGCGGCCCTTTAACTAACTAATTTGTTATACATTTAGGTGAAATTTCATTTGCCACCCTTTTTTTCCTACCTTGCTAGCTAGTGTAACATTAGCTTACAGTGTTTGAGCATGATATTAACTAATTTCAGGCAACGACAACATGGGATAAGCACTCTGGAGCAATTACATGCCTGATGGACTAACTAATGAGTTTATGACTTTGTAGAGCATTTGGCTTGGAGAACTACAGCTTCGGTGTGCAGCCTTTATTTAAAGCCATTGTAGATACTGGAGGAGTTTGTGTGTGTGTGTGTGTGTGTGTGTGTGTGTGTGTGTGTGTGTGTGTGTGTGTGTGTGTGGCCAAAACCAATCAGGCGTGGTGAGACAGTATGCAGAGCCGGCTTAATTAGGAATTAGTGATTAGTATTACCGAGCTTTAATTCCAAATGGAAATTTGCCAGTGAGCACAAAAATCTTTAAAAGACTTTAATAAGATGTCTAGCTTAAGTTTTTTTTTTTAGTATGTCTTTTTGAAGACATAGTAAAGATGACTAGCATGGACATAGACAAGCCAACAATGTTTGTTAATATTGACTAGATATTTAGACCTGGACAATTTGACATCCTCACTAGCAGCTGTTATGTGTCATTGCGACTAAATTCAACCAAAAACAAAGTTCTGGCAGTGTCAGAAAATTTTGGATTAAAATCTCAAACTGTGACCTTGCTTATCAAAAAAGCCACCAAATAGAGGACGGCACAGGATTATGCAAAACTCGCGGGACAGCTACAAATATGGTAGTGATGATGGTGAAGCGTAAACAAAATGTGGGATTTAAAAGAAGAGCAGATTGTTTAACTGTGGCAGCAGAAAGAACATCTCTGTGAGGACCTTTTGTTTATGCAAGCCTGTTTTTTACTGCATGAGCCCATATTGTGTTGATTGATGATGTAAGCAGAACTGAAATATTTCTTTAATAGCAGGTCTATCATTAGAGGATCTTCATCATAAAATCTGACATGGAGCACACAGTCTGTTACAGAATTTGGCCGAGATTGTATTTGGTTCAGTCTAACAGTGTAACAAATAATAACATTATAAGATCGCTTAAATCGCACAGTCCAAATCTTAAGGATTAAGGCTAGATTGGCTTTTTCAGGTTTTGTTGAAACCTCTGGATCACACTGAGATCTTTGTGTAAGCACCACTTTCATATGGAATATGAATATGATGGTGAGCACTGCTCAGCTTTTTCTAAAAGTAATTACCCTTGCAAACGTCCCCTTTACCAGCTGCCACCATTAGCCTCAGGAACACCTGACACATACATCTCTCAGTCTACACTCTGACTCTCATTCTCCCTCAGCCTCCAGTCACCTTCCCTTACCTCCCTCTTTCTTTTCCTGCTACACTCTCTCGTTCCCGTCCCCTCCTTTCTAATGCTCTCTGTTTCCCTTCTCTCTCCCTCCCAGTTGTTGCCCTTGTTTGTCTTTCTCTTTCCCCTTGGGCTTGCAGTTTCCTGTAGGGCTGGGCGGCCACATCAATGATGTTTCATCCAGACTGCTACAGTCAAGTGAGAGGGCCTCTCTCTCTCTCTCTCTCTCTCTCTCTCTCTCTCTCTCTGTCTTTCTTGCTCTCTCTGCTTTTCCTTTCTGCCTTCCTTCATCTCTTCATCTCTACCAAAAATTACCATTTTAACTTTTGACCCTACAGTTTCCCACAGCACTTCTCCATTATAAAAAAGCCTGTCTTAAGCACAAAATTAAAGGAAAAACTCTTTCTCAGAGGAGTATCTAAAGATTTAAACTTGATAAAAAATCCCCAGTGACAAATTTTGATGAGCACTTTCCATACTGAGTGTGTGAGTAAAGTGTCTGAGTAAAGCATGTTCAATTATGCATGATGTACTGAGCCATTTTAGTCGGTTTTCCAGAGAAGAAGGATGTAGTATAGAAACAATGTATGGCTCAGATAAAGTGAAATTCTTCAGAGCTCTTTGGCTGGAAGAGCGAGACCCCTCCTTCGTTTTCTAGCCGTAAAAGGAAGTGAGACTTAGGAAGGGAGGAAGGGAAGGAGGGAGGTTCAGGGGAGGCGCAATCATGCCTACTTGTTGGAAAGGCTTAGTGCTGCCAACTAGAAAGAGCTTTGTTTGAAACCCAAACCCCTGTTGACTTTTACCACAAGTTACAGCCTGCTGCAGGGTTTCATTCCAGAGCGGGGTCATCTAGGCTAAAGATAAGGGACACGGGTTTACCAAGTTCACCATAACGCAAGGAAAAATAAGAAAAAAAGAAAAGCTACAAATAATCTATAAAGCAAACATGCACACATGTAAAATATATTAATCGCTCAACTCAAGAGTATTTCATTAATGCTTTGGCTCAAGATGTCTATGGTGTATTTTTTTCACTTGCATGTCTAAGGTAAACTCAGAACATTTGGAGACTCAGTTTCAGTCTCTATTCTCAGTCTCTATAATACATCTCCCTCCACACAGTATGAGCTGAATTCCTATCAATCTTAATGCCCATGATTCCAATTACAGTCAATTCTTTTGGTCTTTCTACATTTTAGGTATAAATTCTTTTCCGTTTTCTAGCAGCAACAATGGAATCGGGTTGATCAACTCAAATAGAATGGCAATTTTTCATTTCTGTATTTGTTTACTGCTCCAAAAATTCATATATGTATTCGTATTCAGATTTAAACCCGGGTATTCTTTCTTGTCCCACGAGTGGGAGTAAAAACAGTGCCCCATCTATTCATATCTATCTTTGTATCTGTTTAGAACACATCATCTGTTCATTATGAATAACATATTCATATTCAGTTACCCCTCTATTATGTAGGCCTACCCTTCATTGGATGTGTTAAAAGGTGCATGTTACAGGTGACACTCACGGCTGACAGAGTTTAACCAAGTCTTGGTCTGTGGTCCCTGGGTGGAGGCCACGGATATAGAGGTTGGTTTTGCTCAGCTGGTCCCCTCCACCGCTGCTCCCATTACTGCTGGATGTGGGGTTGGGACTGGGAGGTGCCATCTGTTGGGTGGAGGACACATACGCCTGCTAAAAAAAAATAGAGAAAATAAGCTGAGACTTGGTTCTACCAATGAGATACAATAAGACTGAACTACTCACATGAAACTAGAAGAATTCTGATATTAACTTGAAGGTGTCCGGGTTAAGATTATTATTTTTTTTACATTTGAGAAAACTTGAAAAAGTAAAAACATTTGGTGTCAGATAATAGGAAAGATTGAAAAAGTATGTTTTAGGGTCCCCAGTTTGATTATGACTTCGGGTTATTGTCTGTGTGGACTTTCCGTTCATGTTCTTCATGTGGGTTTCCTTCGGGTTCTCTGGTTTCCTCCCACCTACCAAAAACATACCAGTGGGTAGATTGGCTACGCTAAATTACTCCTTGTTGTGAATAAGTGCATGAATATGCATCCCATCCAGGGAATATTCCCACATTGTGCCCAGTGTTCCTTGGATAGGCTCCAGAACTATCATGACCCTGACCAGGATAAATCACTTACTGAAGATGAATGAATTAATAAATCCCAAGTGTCTGATTTTACAACATTTTTAGAACAATAATATACCGCCTTTTATGTGCCAAACACACTCCTTTTAACCATCTAAAAACCCCAAGATAAGTGTTTTGGTTTTAGTCTTTGTGCAGGTGCAGGAATCACTCAGACTCTTCATAATCAAAGCACTACAGATTGATCTCAAGTGTAGGGCTGGAAACGGCCTTGCCCCCGGCTTCCCCCCTCTTCACAAGGCTCTGCTTACTTTTCCAATTAACTCCTCATCAGTCACAGGGGCAGGCAAGGATGGAAGATTTCATTAGAAAGGCCTGTGAAATCAGACCACGGACAGGGAACAATGGACCAGTTTAATGCAGGCTCCGAGATCACTAGTGTGGCTGTGGATGTTTGAAATTTGGGAAGGGCGGCTTCCAGGGAATACCTGTCATGAAGGTTAAGCCAGGCCCTGGACATATCTTTAATTAGTGGGTTGCAAAAGTGCTTGATACGCTCTTTTTGATCTTCTAAAAACCCAAGGTAAGGATAGTTCTGGTCTTTGTACAGGTGGTGGAATCATCCTCATGAAACATTATACAGCCTAAAGATATTTCACTGCCTCCTATAATTGAAAATGGTTGTTTTGCTAACACTGGAGCATAAAATTAACTTTGAACCCCACAGTTATAAAAATGATATCTTTTTCTTTGTGTAATCAGTCTCAAATTCACATGTTCTTCACATGTTCTCCGGTCCTCGGCTTTACTCTAAGCACACCCACATCCTCTGTGGTGTGCTATGTTTTAGGTGGAACCACATCTAATTAAAATGACTCTGTTAGTTGTACCAGACACCTACTTCCCCTGGACCAGACATGTACCTCCACATCTATGATCTCTGAAAGTATTCTGAAATATCCACAGCTGCCATCTCCCACCCAAGAAAAACATTTATTTGCACTCACATTACCTCTATCTAACATTTCTCAGCCTCCTCTTTGGAATTGGCAGGGATCATGTTTAAAGGATTTTGAAAGCCTTTCAAAACCCTTATTCCCATTTCAAGAGGCCTTGTTCCCACTCAGGGAATGCTTCTGACATACACAATGTATGTTCCAGTACTCGCTGCCCCATTCTGCTCCTCTTCAGGTCAGGCTTGGCCATTGAGGCTTGTCTAATTGGGGGCTGAGCTTGTTAGCATCCAGCGCTAATCTCTCTCATGTGCTGGGGGGCAGTGAGAAGTCACTGTCTCATTAAGACTGCTCCACTCTGCTTCGCCGTGAGAAAAGCTGATGACTGAGAAGCACCCCCCTCTGCCAAACCCATTCGTCCTGCTCAAGGTGAGATGCAACTCGACACCTGCATGAAGCCATCAGCTAAACAACTAATATGCAAAAAACAACACCAAATGCAGATTCCTTAATAGTGTATACACTCAAACGTGTTCTGATGTTTTCTTGTCCATTTAAAATGATTCAGAAAACGGTTCAGTTAACAAGAGTATCTTTAGCATAGGCATTCGATTCTGTTATTCCATTATCACTGGCACTACCTATTTGTCCCCAGCTAACTATAGTTAAAGTGCTGAAGACATGTCAGAGACATTCTTCACAGTCTAGAGCCATGCTAACCCTGAGATTTACACCTGTGTTCTCACATTCCATGGGCCTGTCTCGGCTCTGCGTTCCTGCTGATCTGATCCTTCTTGCTTCTATTGAGCGAGGCTTAGCTCAGTGTGACAAGCTGCAGAGCAAACACCCGGTCACAGACAAATCAATATGAGCAAAGCACATGCCGGTACATCTTGGTCTCTGCCTAATTCAATCAGAGAGGCTCTCCTTCACTGCACCATACACACATGAGGGCTCTATCATCACTCCCAGAGATATGTGTTCTGATAATGAGAGTCAGAAGCACCAGGAACACCAGGTATATACTTTGGCTGGAAGAGAAGAATGTTTTATCAACTATGCAAAAAGTTACAGGCGAAAATCATGCAAATCGTGCACTGCGTCTTTCATAAAACCAGAAGCATTTATCAGGATGTGAACGCCAGGGCAATTTGAATATAAATTCATGATTAGTGTATCCATTACCATTTAATTGGAGGAAATGTGATACCCTGGGACTAAGTAGTGAATTCAACATTTTTTCACTGTAATTTTTATCTATACCATATGGCCAATTACTAAAATAATTCCAATATGTTTCCCTGTACGTTAAACCTGTTTACTTGAAAATCATTTATGCAGGAAACTTTTAAACAACATTAAAGCGTCTTAATAAGCTGTTCGGCCATGACAAGCTGCCATTCTAAAGCTCTGAAACTGTACTGGGGGGATGAACACCATTCTTCCTGAATATATTCCCTTAATTTTAATTATGGTGGTGGGTTTTCTAACACATCACTCCAAAATTTTCCCCAGGTGTTCAGTTGGTTCAGATCTGGTGACTATGCTATAAGGCTATATAAATTATTTGTTTGTTTATTTACATTGTCATCCTCATCAAACCATTTGGCGTGAACCCTGCGTCTTTAATAAAACCACTGTGTGTGGGGGCTGAGTCATCCTGGAAGAGGCCACTCCCATTATTGTAGGACAAACATGATCAGTCAGAATAATTTTACATTAATTTGGGGACAAGTGGACCCAAACTGTGCAACAAAATACCACCATAACATAACAGAGCCACATTTGTCATCATTATACATCAACATATTCGTTTTAAAATACATTTGATATGTTTTTGCATAAATGGTTACTACCTGCCCCAACAAATGTATAGAATTTTTTAAACTGTTGTAATCACAGTTAACAAAAAAAAAAAATGTAATGTAAAAATGTAAAAACACATACACCAGAAAATTCTTTTAATAACTTCAACTTGGATGCAGCTTCTGGTGATTGTGCTGCTTGTATAAAAGTTGTCAGGGGAGGAGAGTGAATAGTATTACAGATGTCCTTATTTTAGTTAGTTAGTTAGTTGGTTGGTTGGTTAGTTGGTTAGTAGGAAACAAATACTTTTAACATTTATGTACACTATGGTTTACGGTTTTTGGTTTTAATGGTTCTTTAATGAACCTTCTTCTTGTCAAGAACCATTTTTCATTGTACAGGGTTACTGAGTTGAGCTATATGGGTCTTTGGAGATTAAAAAAGTTATTTATGGTTTATTATAGGTTCCTCAGAGCAGTGTATTGGTTCATAAAGTGATTAAAGCGATTAAAGTGAATCCTATAAGGTTCTTCATGGGACTGGAAAGGGTTCTCCTGACATCACTCTTAAGTGATGTCCTTACTTTGGTCCCTTAAAGCACTAAGGGATTTTTTTTAGAGAACTTGTAGCATGGTTCCTTGTGGCACTGCTGTGAAGATCCATTTCTGGGTTCTTTAAAGCACCAGTAAATAGATGGTTATCTAAAGAACGTGGTCACGAACCAAGTTAGCAAATAACATTAGAATCCAGAAGAAACCACATTTTGGAGTTCTCCCTGCTCCGAATCCACCTGATCCAACTTACTGATTCATAATTAGCTCTTGAGGGGGATCAGGTATGTTTCGAGCAAGAAAAAAAACACATAAAACTCTGCAGAACTGTGGTCTGCATTCAAGTTCCTCTGAAATAGACCATGTTTCATTTCGAAACTAATATTAATTCCGAAATTGCATCACTCCGATGAATACAACACGGAGATGTTGATTTAATTGAAAGCAACAGCGACCAAGAGAGAAGAAAAATCACTCAACCCCTCAGCGTCCGCCTCGCTCCTCCCACATTTTCTCATAAAACATACAGATGAGGGGTTACGCTGTACTTCCATTTCGACAGCCTTCCCCTCCCTGTGACTTATTCATGTATGAAGCTGTCAAGTTTCCTGATATCTGCCTGAAAGAAAAGCTTTGACTCTGCGGCCGCCGACACCTCCAGATGTGAGCGCATTGCTTGAGCTGGGAATTCCAGGAATTCCAAGTCATTAATCTGAGCGATCTGCATCCCTGCCAAGCATGTGGGAAGGAGCCAAAATCCTCTCGGAGACTCATTTCAAAACTCAACTCTATACACACTTCCACTGGTGTTTTCTACCAGCTCTGCATTGGGAGTGTACGCTTTGTCCCCTCCTCGAGTTTTCTGTGCCTGGAACAACAAAACGCATCCCTTCTCTTTCTATGAAAAATTAAAAAAAACGACAGTTTTTAGTTATTTAATGTTCAGTTTAGCTGAGTGTCGTCTGGCTGTCTTCATTAAGAATCTGGAGGAGGCATCATTAATGCGTGAGATGATGAGTCAGCTTTATTATCCAGTCAAGCGAATGAATATTTTTGAATATGACAGCTTTTTAGCAAAATAAAAAAGGGATACACACTCTTAAAAATATAGGTTGTTTAATTGGTCTTTACAGCACCATAGGTTCTGCAAAGAACCTTCTTCTTGTCAAGAACCATTTTCATTGTATGAATGGTGCTTGAGGTGAGCTATATGGTTAAAGAAGTTCTTTATGGTTTATTACAGGTTCTTCAGAGCAGTGTATTGGTTCTTCAAGGTCTCATCCCTTAACAGGTTAAAGTGAACTCTATAAGATTCTTTGTGGGACTGGAAATGTTTCTCCTGGCATCACTCAAGAACCTTACTTTGGTCCCTTAAAGCACTAACTAAGGGTTTTTTTAGAGAACTTATGATAACATGGTTCCTTGAGGTACTGCTGTGAAGAACCATTTCTGGGATATCCTATGACATCTGGCTGAAAAACCCTTTTTGGTTCTAATTGGAACCTTTCTTTTTAAGCGTGCAATGCATCCCTCAATAGATTATTGAGTTATTTCATTTAGATTACTGATTATAGTTAAAGAAGTAAAGTCATGTTTAACTGGACTTCAGCAGTGTTTAGCTCCTTCTATAAACTATTCCAATGCAGACGCCATCACCATGCACAGACTTTATAGCGCCATATCTCACAGTTATAGTTGCACAGATGCTGTAGTTATGATGACAGTTAGAATAATGTTCTTAAAGCTACAGCTGATGCACTCTAATGTAATCCAGCATCTGCAATATCAGGTAGCAACAAGGATGCAGTGTAATCATTCATCATCACAACATGATCGGCAGCAATCTCGATTCACTATTCAAGCTTACTTTTAAAGCTTGCATTCATACAAGTTAACCAAAGTTGTTTAGACCTGGACTGACATTTTGCTCCAGCGCGCTCTGAAAATACAACTTTTCGTCATTTCTAGGCATGCACACACAAAGCGACAAATGTAAACTGCCAAACCCCAGAGCTTGTCCTCATACGCTTCAGCCAACTGAGTAATCCACAGGTCTGGATTATAAGCCTGTGTTGTTTGGCTGCCCTTAACTGGGAAGATGATGACCTTGCCAGGGCGTTCAGCACTGCGCTGATCTTGCAGCAGCCTCCTTCGTACCGGAGTGCCAAAACAGTTGCTTGGGGGTTCATCCTTAACATCTGGAAATTTACTAGGCAACAACTTGATTCGTTTATCACATACCGAAAATGGGACGGTTTCAACCTAACGCAAAAGTCTTCAAATTTAATACGGTTGAGAAGTACAGTACAGAATGTTTACATATGTACACTCTAGAAAGGGTAGCAAACTGTACATTTCATTGCTGATACCATCAAGTGTACATACTTTAGTACCTTTAGAAGGTATGTTTTACCTAGAATGTGGCCATTACCTTATTTCCAGGTGTAAGATTAAAGGTACTAAGGAAGCAGCAAGGAGAGGTGTTTAGTACTATCTATCTACAACTAACTGAGTTAAGGTTGTTAATATTATATTATTATATTACTATAAGTACCTAAGGCTAAATGAGTTTAAGCTGTTAGAGTGTTTAGATACATTTTTGGTGGAACACAGAAGACCCTTAATAATTACACGCCATTTTTTTGCATCATGCTAAGAGTATTTAGGGGTGTGGCGAATTACTCAAACTTGGCTAAACTCATTTACTATTTGCCCCCCTCCCCCTCCCCCCTGTCATTTCATTGGTAACGCAAAATCAATAAGCCATCCTAATTAATTGCACGCTTTGATGCCACGCGCTTTTCCTTTAAACCGGCCGCGTGAACCGTTCCACAGCCCGCGAGCTCAACTTCCCCGACAGCTCGACGCAAGAAAATAACCGAAAACCTTCACCGCACTCCCGGACTTCATCCCTGTCCCGCTACACTAGCGGTTTTACGCTATCCGGTACGGGATACACTCCCGTTTGCACCCCCTTACCCACCGTATCCCCCCCACCCCAACCCCAACCCCCCCTTTCCCATACGCTCCACTTTCAAGGACACTGCAGCTCGCGACCGCGCAAATTCAACACACAAGCCGCGCTGATAAGCCACGCAAAACGAGCGTTCACGCGCGAGCACAAGCGCCTCGCGGCTCCGTACAGCGGTTACCTTTTTGCCGGTCCGGTAAGTGTAGCCGTTATACGGGCTGGTTCCTGTCCTTGGCGGTGCGGAGAGCAGCATTTTATTTTCCCAACCGTGTGCCGTACGGAGCGGCGAGCTCAGCCGAGGCAGCCTGGTGACGTCACTCAGCGCCGAGTGTGGGAAGAGATTGGAGCCGCGCGCCGTGATCACACCAACCCGAACGCGCGCGCTACTACCGCGCACAACTGTTTATTCGTCTACACACAGGATACACGCATACGGCCCCAAAATAATAATAATAATAAAAATTCTCACCACATGTTTATAGTGTCTGCCATTCTGCACTCTTTCTACTTTCATATCTAAACAACCACGTGATTGATTTTTTTTTTATGTTTGTCACATTTTTTACGCGTGTATGTGCGGTTTTTTTTTGTTTTTTTTTTTTTTTTTAACGTGAATGTTCAGTGTTGTTGTTGTTTTGTTTTTTTTTCTCACGTTATGTTTCTCACATTTCTCCACTTATTGCTCAGGGACCCTAAAGTCACATAAACGTCATATGTAAATAATAAAACTTGACACGAGAGTTTGAGACACTTCACATGATATGTTTGCCATGTTCGTAGTACATGTGAATTTTATTTGTAGTAGCTACTTACAAGTCGTGGACTTTTCTGCACGATTCATATGTGAATAATGTGCTTTTAGACACTTCACGTTATGTTTCTCACATTTTTTTCGTGATTTTAATTTTTACGCGATTTATTTTTTTCACTTGTAGTGAACATTTCACATGTTGTGCACGTGTTTTTATTTTCACGTGATTCTTTTTCTTTTGCATGATTCATTTATATTCATGTTATGTTTTCCATATGATTCATTGATTTTTCGCTCGTGATGTTTTTCCATACCTTCAAGCTACTACCACATGATTTTCCCCATTAGTCATTTATTTTCACGTGATTTTTCCCCCATGTGATTTCTTTATTTTCTTCCCTCCACATTTCATTTTCTTCTTTATTTATTTATTTATTTTCACGTGATTATTTATTTTCGAGTTATGTTTTCCATATGACTCATTGATTTTTGCTTGTGATTTTGATTTTGGTTGTTAGTTTTTCCATACCTTTAGGTTACTATCACATGATTTCCCCCCATTAGTCATTTATTTTCACTTGAGTTTTTCCCTCCACGTTGTTCTTTCTTTGCATGGGATTTTTTCCAAACATGATTTGTTTATTTTCAAGTGATTTTCCCCACATGATTTGTTTCCTTTTCTGTTTACTTTTTCCATAGAATGCATTAATTTTCGCATGTGATGTTTTTCCACATGATTCATCTATTTTTACACATTTTACATATGTTTTTTCCCACATGCCTCATTATATTCATATGTGATTCCCCCATATGTGATAAATTTATGCTCACATGTGATTTTATCTACACATTATTAATTTTCACATGCGAATTTCTCATGGACTTTCAAATGTTTTTTCCCCATGTGATTATGTATGAAATGTATATGATTTTTCCATAAGAGGACTTAAGCTGCATATTGTGTGTTACATCTATACATCTATCCTGTATTACATATGTGCATGCAGGTACAGTGTTGTTATTGATTACCTGCCGAAATTTGTGCCTAAAGTATATTTCAGAGTCTGAGTCTGTTTGAAAGACTATTGTCACTGTTGTGACAAATGGACTGCTCGTCTGAGCGGAGGTGGCAGAGTGTAAACAAAAATATACCATAAGTTATCTAAAACTATAAAAAGAGTTTCCTGATTTTTTCTGTCGTTCCCCTTGTGCACTGACGGTGATGCAGATAGCAAACATGTCATGTAGGCTACAAATCTAGTTCTACAAGTTACAAGTCAAAACAGCACATAAAGTGTTTATAGCTGGTTTATACCAGCTACCTAAAAACATCATACTAGATACTGTATGTCTAATTTCATTCAATAATTTATAAACAAAAACTAGCAAACATGGCACATCATTTAACTTTCTTTGATGTAAATAGAAGTAATGAAAGATCTATACAAAATCCTTCTTTTGATACAGTCATGGGAAATGTATGTAATGTAAGTGTAGGTATCTTTAGGTGTAGGTATCTGCACTTCAGGAAAGACATGATAAATCTGTTTCTATTATTTCTCCTGGTGAAGGCAGATAAAGTTCAACTGGCCAAACTTTATTATCAGTGGTAGATTCATCCAAAATCCAATGAGAAACATGTATGTAATATAATAGCCAAAAGTTATTATGGAAATATGGAAAATCTGCGCTCTATAAGTCAGTGGTTAATCCTGAATTGTTTCTTGGTGCCTGCAGATAAGAGTGCTTTGACTAACCTTCATAATTAGTGGTAGTCTTTATTGCATATATTTATAGTATATCCAATAACATGGTTTTCGACGAACACCAAGTGATTTTCCTGTTAACTGTGCGGTTAACACTAATCAAAGAGTAGATGAAGAAGTACAACATGGCCTGGAGTTGAGGTAGTTAATCATACAGTCATCATAAAGTGGATACATCATACAGAACTGCTGGAATGAACTTCAGAGGATCTTAAACTTGGAAACTCGTATTCCACTGGAACATTTTCAAACTGTAATCACAGCTTGGATGGTGTGTACTTTACATTTTTATGTTTCAGTTTTATGTTTGTTTTTTTTGTTTGTTTTTTCTTTACATTTGCTTGTAAGTAACTTGGTACTGCTAAAAATGAAGGTCTCCTGAAACTGATGAAATAAATGAAATGAAATAAAAAATAATAATAAAATATGCAATAAAACTAAACCATTTGTTGTTTCAGTGATCCACCCAATAACAATAAGTACAACAAGTGCATTTTTCTTCCCTATGATTGGGTAAATAATAGCCACCTAACCATCCATATCCAGTATATAGTTGCAGCTGTATCCTTAAACCCTAACACACCTCTTGAGGAACGATTGGTGGTGAAAGTGAAGTTCATTCACCTGAATTAAACTGGAAGATGGAAGACTTGAACGCTTGCCATACTCAGTGACCGGCTGAACTCCTTTGGCCAAACTCAGGAACCTCTGGATCGTTAAATCTCTGGCTCGGGATCATGGAGCAGACAGCTAGGTCCAGCATTTGGGTTTCCTGCTCTTTTGAATAAATGAAGACAATTTTGGTTATAGACATGGGACCTTCCAGGATCATCTATCAAAGGAAGTAGAACTGAGTTTTGTATTGTCAAGTCTTAAATTGGATTATTTGGGATTTTTGTGGAACCAAGCACAACAGCACCACTAATTGTTGAAAGTAAATCCACATAATGGAGTAAAGAAGTGAGGTTGGGGTTGATTTCCTTCTAGACCAGTCTGTTGATTCATACAGCCTCTCAGTGACCGGTTTGTCAGGTGATTACACAGAGTGAAACCATTATTTGGGCTATTTGTTTTTCTCCAGACACATTCATAACACTCTATCAGCAGTGATTGAGAAGATGCATGTTGTGAAATACAGCTGTGGGTGTGATGAATGTGAGCAAAATAGATTATTTACTCTAACAACCTCTTTTTCCAGAATGCTTTTGGAAGAGAAACTAAAAGTAGATAGACTAAGCAGGCATTGTCCAATCAAAGCATAAGCAGATATGAAGCCACTGCTCAAGAAGCCAGCAGTGGCCACACTGGGATTTGAACTTAAGACCTTCCAATCAGTAGCCTAAAGCCTTTAACCATAGAGCCACCTCTGCTCTCTAGTCTTCAGGAGGGTTTGGGAGGTGGATTACAGGAAATAGCAGGTTGTGTTGAATGATCTCACCAGGATACTGTAGATCGGAAGCATGGTGGCTTAGTGGTTAGCACGTTTGCCTTGCACCTCAGGTCTTAGGACTCTTATTCACAATCTGCTCATACTGAACATCCGTCCAACACACTTGGTACTATTTGTCTTTATGCGTCTACACCTGTATTCTGTAATGATTTATAATCCCACTATCCAATGTCACCCAGAAGAGGATGTGTTCCCTTTTGACCCCTCTCAAGGTTTGTTCCTCATGTCTTCTCAGGGAGTTTTTCCTCACCACTGTTGCCTCCGGCTTGCTCAAATGTACATACAATCAGTACTTAATACTATAAAGCTGCTGTGACATTAAAACATGTTAATGTTAATGTTTCAAATGATGCTGGTACTGAATCAGAGTAAGGGTCTACTAAATTTAGTACCATAGTACTAACTAACCCTCTGCTCACATTGCTGTATGTCTATGTTCCACCCTTTTTTTCCCTAAAAGGCAAATTACTGTTCAAGCTTTTTTGTGTTTTTACCGTAATTGCTATTTGCCTGGTAGGCAACAGAGGGCTTTAAATTTTACAGAGTGCTCATTTAGTTTCTGTTAATGTAACAGAGGGTAAAAAAAACAAAAAGAATTGATTCCAGTAATGATCTTAAATTACATTAAAGTTTTGTTGTATTCCTGGGCATCACAGTTCACATTCATTAAACCTAAACAGATCAGATTCCGTGCTTGTTTTCTCTATTTGCTGATATTATACATAATCAGTTATTTTCCATTTTCAATTTTGTGTTATAAATTCCCCATTTTTTTTAAAATATTCATCATAATATCATAGTACTAGCATTAACACCGAGGTACCTAATGTGGCATCAGTATTGAGGTCAAGATTCTGGCATGATCTCAACATACCGAAGTGTTTGGCAATGCTGGCACATGCCGCTCTCGCCTGCAGCATGAAAACGATCCTCTAATCTGCTCATGGCACGGGAGTAGGTGGTCTTATGCAGGGGAATGCACAGGAAACTGACTAAGCTTTGAATGAAAGGATATTTAAAGGTGACCTGGCTGTGCATCACTCCACCTGGACCTCATTATGGAAATGTGCACTCAACAACTTTACGTGTGAGCTGCAAGTTACTCTGCATTGCACAATTTGTATTACTGGGCATACCAAGGTTCATCATCATTTTGTTTTTTGTTTATGTCATGTAGTTTTCAGTTTCTCTGCGAGGTTCAGTTTAACTTACAGTATTAATTAGCAGTACAACCTCTTGATTTATGTTTCACCGATCAAAAATTTTAAACTTAGGTTTCATACCATCACAACCAAAAATGGGACTGTTTTCAGACATAATGTTTATATGAAAAATATTTCATAGCATTCTTTACATTATTTCAGATTTATTAGCTTTTTTTGGTGTGAGCATCATTTTATTCATATTAATAGTCCAATTTACATTTTTATTTTCCTATTAAGGCAGCATGGTGGCTTAGTGGTTAGCATGTTTGTCTCAGACCTCTAGGGTCAAGGGTTCAATTCCCTTTGAGTGGAGTTTGCATGTTCTCCCTGTGCCTTGGGGGCTTCCTCCAGGTATTCTGGTTTCCTCCCCCAGTCCAAAGACATGCATTGTAGGTTGATTGGCATGTTCAAAAAGTGTCTCTAGTGTGTGATTGTGCCCTGTGATGGACTGGCACCCTGTCCAGGGTGTACCTTGCCTGTGTCCCATGCTCCCTGGGATAGGTTCCCCATGACCCAGTAAGGATAAGTAGTATAGAAAATGGATGGATGGATGGATGGATTTTCATATTAGTTGGGTGAAAATTAAAATAAAAATCAACATAGTGTGTAAGGTGTTGGGCGACCACAAGTTGCCCAAACAGCTTTGATGTACCTTGGCATTGATCCTACAAGCCTCTGGATCTGTACTGGAGAGATGAACACTGTTCTTCCAAAAGATATTTCCTCAGTTGGTGGTGATGGAGGATGCTGTCTAATACATTGCTCCCAAATCTACCATAGGTGTTCCACTGGGTTGAGATTTGGTGACTGGGAAAACCACAACATATGGTTTTCATCCTCATCAAACCATTCACTGAGTCCTTGTGCATTGTGGATGGGGGCGGAATCATCCTGGAGGAGACCACTCCTATCTGGATAGAAATGTTTCATTAAAAGATAAAAGTGCTCAGTCAGAAGAACTATGGCAACAAAATAAATGTTTCCCATAAATTACAGTTTTTTTTTCCCTTTAATTTGTCACACATCTGTATATAATTTGTAGTAATTGTAGGTTTACTTTTCCAAGAAAAGCACTAAATTCTCTAACTTTAAAAATACATGTTTTTGTTTAACAAAGAAAAATGTACAATCACTGATATGGTGAATTATTTTCTGAAGGAGTCTCCAGTGTCAGCACTTTGTAACACTCTCGGAGGTAAAGCTGGTAACTTTATGTTTTCCACCATAGTCTTCAAGACTTAAGAGTTTGTGTTTTCCAGTTCCTCAATTTTTTCGTATAATTAAATTGTATTATTAACAAGAAAGTGAAAGACAGAGAGCCTGGTGAGGGGATGAATGTTTATAGCTGCTACAACATATGCGATAATTAACTTGTGGAATTATCTTGTTAAATGTAACTATAAACAGATAAAACATATGACGTGTGGTTCATTATTAAATGAAAAAATTGCAATCATTTGCAAACTGCTGTTGTATAAGGGGAATAAAACACTTCAGGACGTGCTGTTATAGGAAAATAATCAACTTCGAAGTTGATTAGTAACTGCATCACACCAGCCCATCGTTGATTATTTTCCTATAACAACATGCTCTGTCATGTTTTATTTCCTAACTTACACATAACTAACAGACAACAACAGATTTTGGAAATCCTCCATTGTAAAGCAGTGATCTTTCTTATAATGCATGGCTGTAACAACAGTCGTAATGTCATATAGGAGACCTGGCAATGGTGTTCATTCTTTTGTAAGCTTTGGGAGTTGCAGACAGGGAGGAGAAAAGTGATGAAAGAAATGCAGGCGGAGCTCAGTGCCATATGCAGGCCAGAGGTGGAGCTTCACGGACTGATTTATGAAGCTATCAGTCTTGTTGCAAGGCTCAGGGCCAGTAATCTTGGCTCAGCAGACATTCACCAGTTCCAGCTACGTGACGTGATCCAGTCTGGACATTTACACAAATGTGCACGCACACACACACACACACACACCCCCACACACGCACACACTCACACACACACACGCACATGCGCACAAACATATCACTTACACCAAAGGAAATGACTCAGTTCGTACATGGGCCTGGTTCTATCAGTCCTTGATACACTTCACTTACTCCCTAAAACTGAGGTGAGCTTTTTTTTTTTTTTTACCTCGCCCCCGCTTAATCATTTGAATTTCACTTGAATTTCTGTGGTTATATCTACGCAGTCACAGTGTGAATTACTGTAAATGACGATGTATGGATTTTTTTGGGCATTTGTATGTGACTCTCGCAGTTTGTGCTCTGGTGTTCCTGGATGGCTTCAGCAGGTTGAAGGAGTCTGGGAAAGCTCTACTTCTCCTTCTCCTCCCCCTCCTCCTCCTCCTCCTCCTCCTCCTCCTCCTTCTCTTTACTCCAGCATTGGGCTGGTGAAGGCTGCTCGATTGTGTGCAGATGTGCTTGGAAGGTGGCCAGATGCTCTGCCCTGAGTGAACATGTGGTCTGGGAATGTTTACGCTGGCACCGTCTCAAACCAACCCCCGCACGACACACTAACGCTTCTGGAAACTACACACACACACACACACACACACACACACACACACACACACACACACACACACACACACACACACACACATACAAAATTACTTTATATCTTCTTTATGCTGATCACAAAATACACCATTTACTCATTAGTGCCAATATCCAGGGTTAACCCATTGGGCCAGTAAGGTAATTTGCTTTTATCAATTCCAGAATTATTGGCACCCTTCAAGAGAATGGGTTAAAACGATTAGCTAAAATGAACATAAGACACAATCAAACAATGGAACAATAGAAGAGACTACTAACCTTTCCTCTAGCATTGAATTATTCTTTGCATAATAACAGTATTTTCTCTCAAAAAGGTATATGGCATAACTAAGTTTCTCTCTGTATCCACATATGATGTGATCATTTCCTGTTTCTTTCAGATATATTCATCACCATGGAGACGCGCTGTTATTCTCTTTGGGACAAGTTTCATCTAGAGCACTATTAATTCTAGGGGTGTGAATTATTTTGAAACCAATCTCTTAAATTATATCTATTTGAAAAGTATTGGGTTAAAATTAGAGATAGCACCAATCCAATGCCCAGGATCGGTATTGTGCTAATACCAGCAAAAAAAAAAAAAAAAGTGGTGGATAGGATATCGGAGAAAAAAGAACAAATTAGATCCACTCATGTAACAAATATGATATAACATTAACATATTTTTTGTTGGGATTGATTTTATTATATTTCTATTTTAGACTTTATCTATTTATAAGTATTAATATTTAAATAAATATCAATATTTATTTATATTTGTAATGTAAGTGATATTTGTGTTTAACCGAATAAAAATGTCATGTATTTTTATGTAATACATATGTATTTTTTCCCTTGTATTTCTTATGTGAAGTGCTTCAGTTTAAAAAAAAAAAAAACCCAGATGGGTATTGGTATGCCAATACTAACACTTTGAGTATTGGTATTTTTTCAAAGAAAAAGTGCTGTCACGACATCTCAACTGAAAATAAAACTGTACAGCATGCCTATATGTTAAAGCTCTTAATATTGCCTATATCATTTAATATGTTTTATAGATTTATGTTTACTTCTTTTCCATGAAGGGTGCCAATACTTCTGGAGTTGACCATATGCATACTGGCCTTATTTCATTTTATACCCTTTTTTAGTGAATTCGAATGAAGCACAGACATAGGGCTGCATTTTAAACCAAGCTTTCCTTTATGGAAATGAACCATTGTGTTGTTTCCACCAAAAAACCATGATATGTCATTAAAAAAATATAGAAACACTGCAGAGCCGGGGGTGGGGTGGGGAGAGGAAAGAGATAAGAGAGCGATAAGGATTGAAGATTTGTAAAATGTTTCAGTTTGGCCCAATTCAGTTTCACTCTCACAGAGTTTTCTACTGTCACACCCCTTGCAGCCGTTTAAGGTGTCTCTTTTTAGTTATTACACTAAGGAGGTAACAGAGTGCTTTTATTGGTTTGCCTATGGTTACAGCTCAGTGATTTCATGCAGTTCACCTCTACACCATCAGCAATTACAAGCTGAATGTAGTCCTTTGTTGGCTTAGATTAGAAGTCATCCAAATAAATATCACTCACATCGTGTTTGGACTGTTGGGCTTTCATTTATCAGACTGTTATGGGGGAGTATAGAGGACAGGTGTTAATTAATAGTCGATACTTGGATAGCTTTTACTCAGCTGGGCAGCACAATGTTATCCCAGACGTGTTTCACGGAAAACATTCTTTGATAGCAGCCTGGGGTCAAGAGGACATTACGCTCACATAGCTACCATATTGTGTAAGACCAAGAGCTTATTTGTGATGGATGACCAATCCTGAAGACATTCTACCACTCATCTGTGAAGCTTCATCACATCTGCAGGATGGAACATTTCCGGCATTTAAATTATGTGTAACTCCTATGATGTCATGAAACTTGTTTTACAATTCCTCTCTGCAGTCCATCCACTTAAGCCAGGAATACTCTACATGACTTACAGTGGGTTTGGAAAGTATTCAGTCCCCTTCACTTCAGCGTGTTATAGATTAAATTTAAAATGGATTTTAATTTTAATGAACTTTTTAGCCATCATTCACAAAAACTCATCATGAAAGCAAAAACATGTTTGTTTGGGTTTTTTTTTTGCAAATTTATTCTTTTCCTTTTGGCTGTTCCCTTCAGGGGTCACCACAGCGAATCATCTGCCTCCATCTAGCCCTATCCCCTGCATTCTCTTCTCTCAGACCGGCTACCTTCATGTCCTCCTTCACTACATCCATAAACCTCCTCTTTGGTCTTCCTCTCGACCTCCTGCCTGGCAGCTCTAACCTCAGCATCCTTTCACCGATATATTCACTCTCCCTCCTCTGAGCATGTCCAAACCATCTCAACCTGGCCTCTCTAACTTTGTCTCCAAAACATCTCACATGTGACTGGGGTGAAGGTTCAACTTTCAGCACAACAACAACCCAAAGCATACAAGACAAGACAAGACAAGACAATCCCATAGAGCATCTGTGGAGAGACCAGAAAATGGCAGTTTACAGATGCTCCCCATCCAATCTGATTGAGCTTCAGAGGGTCTGCCCCACCAGACCACTTTTTTGTGAGAAAGGTTTAAAGAAATAGAATTTGTGCTTCATCTCAGAGATGCACTTCAATTAACCTGTCTAAAAAATAATTATTTCTTTTTTTTAAGTGCTAATATTTATATCTTCACCTTTAGTGCATTTGCAATAGACTTTAGCTAGGAACTATTATTCCAACAAATGTTTTATGCAGGAATATATTTATTAATGCATGTTTATGTCAGGTCTGACAGTGCAAATGACAATAACTTACAATGCAAACCTGAGTTATAAGTAAATTTTTACCTTTGTAGATTGCATTCAGCTCATTTTAAATTGGGTGTATACTGTACAGTACATGGATCTGTGTATTATGAAATCAAACTGTATAAAAGTGTCTGATAAGCAAGGAATAAGAGACAACAGGGCATGCTTTTATAGTTAAATTATCAGTGATGGGGTGTTGTGACATGACCCATGAAGTGGAGTCACTGTTACCACACTGAAGTGAATTATTTTCCTATAACAGCATTGACTGAAATGTTTTATTCCTCTTATATCACAGCAATTTATCAATACTAACATTTTTAAATTAATTAAAAATCGACATTGTATCTCTTTATAGATCCGTTTAACATTGTGGAATGTCTGTTAAACAAATTAGTTCCTGTTATCATTTATAACAGCTATAATCAGTCATTTCCTCACCCGTTTTTTCTCTCTCTCTCTCTCTCTCTCTCTCTCTTTTGAAGTTAATAAGAGAAAGTACTGAAGACAGTGCCAGAAGACTTAAAGTGTAATAGTCTGCCCCACATCGTTCTTATTATTCCATCCACATGAGCTTGTGGTATACGTAATGCATTGTTTAACCCTAATAGTTTTACTGTCAAGAAACTGATAGGTATTAGATTTAAGGACACCTATCCATTTTAAAAGTACAAAATATTAATTATTTCAGGGAAAAGATGCATAGTGAAGCTACTACCCCATGAATAGGGGTGGGCAAAGTACTGAGAAATTATACGCTCACAGCACATGATGCACTGGCACAGTTCTTGATAATTTCCTTCTACATTGATGAACTTGATTGGATTCTAAACTGAAATGATTGGATGCTAAACTGACCCCATTCTACTGATGTACTGTATAGAGTATAGAGTAAATTTATACAAAGTACTATGAAGGTCTACATAAAAATGTAAGGAGTAAATAGTAAGGGGTTTTCCCCCTTGGAAATATAATTAAGTAAAAGTACAACTATTCCATTTCATTAACACTCGAGTAAAGTATAAATGCACCAAAATAATATTTAAATGTAGTACCAAGGTACAATTTCTCAAGTATTTTCCACCCCTGCTCTTGAGAGCACCATATCTGCGAGAAGTAAAGGAACAGTTTAGTATATATTTTTTTGTACTTATCAATACTACTACCACTAATATTTGCACCCTTGGTAAATATGAGCAAAGAAGGCTGTGTAAAATTGTCTTTATTGTTTAACCTTTTGCTCTTTTGTTAAAAAAATCACAAAAATACTCTGCTCTCATTGATATCAAACAACTGCAAACACAACACAGGTTTCTCACAAAAAAATCTTTATTAAATATAGGTGTGCAACAATTATTGGCACCCCTATGAATTCATATGAGAAAAATATTTTTGCTGTATATTCCCATTGATATTTTACATTTTTTAGTACACCTGGGTGACTAGGAACAGGAAATTGTTATATAGCTGTGATGTGTGGCAAAAAGTTGTTGAGCTTCACAAAATGGGAAGTGGCTATAAGAAAATAGCACAAGCATTGAAAATGCCCATTTCCACCATCAGGGCAATAATTAAGAAGTTCCAGTCAACTGGAAATGTTATGAATCAACCTGGAATTGGATGTGTGTCTATATTGTCTCAATGCACTGTGAAGAGGATGGTTCGAGTAGCCAAAAAATCTCCAAGGATCACAGCTGGAGAATTGCAGAAGTTAGTTGTGTCTTGGGGTCAGAAAGTCTCCAAAACTACAATCCGAAGTCACCTACATCACCACAAGTTGTTTGGAAGGGTTACAAGAAAAAAGCCTCTACTCTCATCCAAAAACAAACTCAAGCGTCTTCAGTTTGCCAGACACTACTGAAACTTCAAATGGGATCGGGTTCTATGGTCAGATGAAACCAAAATAGAGTTTTTTGGCAATAAACAACAGAGGTGGTTTTGGTGCACACAGAGAGGTAGCCATATGGAAAAGTACCTCATGCCCACAGTTAAATATGGTGGTGGCTCTATTTGGGGTTGTTTTTGGGGCTGTTTTTCTGCCAGAGGACCTGGAAAAATGGTTTACATGGTTAAAAATGGTTTACTGACCATTAAAATCAAGGTCCTGCCATGGCCATCCCAGTCCCCTGACTTGAAACCCATAGAAAATCTGTGGGGTGAACTGAAGAGGAGAGGCCACCAGCGTGGACATCGAAATTTGAAGGATCTGGAGAAATTCTGTATGGAGGAATGGTCTCAGATCCCTTGCCCTGACTTCTCCAACCTCATCAGCCAATATAGGAGAAGACTTGCAGCTGTTATCTTGGCAAAGGGAGGTAGCACAAAGTATTGACTAAAAGGGTGCCAATAATTGTTGCACACCTATATTTAACAAAGATTTTTTTTTTATAAACCTGTGCTTTGTTTGGAATTGTTTTATATCCATGAGAGCAGAGTATTTTTGTGACAATTGTATTTTTTTTTAACAAAAGACCAAAAGGTTAAACAATAAAGACAATTTTTCATAGCCTTCTTTGCTCATATTTACCAAGGATGCTGATATTAGTGGAGGGCACTGTGTATACAGTATGCAGTACGTTCACATTGGCTGGAATTTCAGGCAGCTCTGATGAAAATGGGTCTGTGAATGGGGTCGCATGGTCTGCCAGACATCTCTGTCCACACATGCTCCACATAGCTGAAATTCTCTTGCTCAGCAGAGTCTTCATTCACAGCATCTGGAGGGTGAAGATCCCTCAAGATCCCCCCTACCTCATGAACCCTCTCAGACATGGATGTTTTCCCTTCTCCATGTCCCACTGGGAGTGTGTCTCTGGTCTACCAAGTGTTCAGAGGCCCAGATGAGGAGCTTCATGTGCTCCAGGAAGGACTATTTGGTTTGGTTCTGAAAGTTTAGTGCATATAAACCCACATCTGTGTGATACCTTGTTTACAGAGGAAAATAGTTTAGTATTATAATTAATGTTTTTAATTTATCTCTGTTATCAGGAATATACAGTACTGTGCAAATGTTATAGGCATATGCAAATAAATGCTGTAGGGCAAAGATGCCTTCAAAATAATGAAATTAAATGTTTCTATTTAAAAAAAAAAAATACTTTAAAGAGCAATAAACAGTAGTAAATGAAACAAAGTCAATATCTGGGGTGACAAAAAAATAAAAATAAAAATAGTAGTCTCCGGTACAATTTGTGCAGTTTTATAAGGAAATGAGCTGGTAAGTTTTATTGAGCATCTTGCAGAACCAGTCACAGTTCTTCTGGTGACTTTGACTTTCGCACTTCCTTCTTATTTCTGCAGCAAAACCCAGCAGCCTTCATTGTGTCTGAAAAGTGTCTCTTACGTAATATGCTGCTTTCTTTAATGACATACAAACATTTTTTTGTAACATTTAATTTTGTGCTAGAAAACTAATGTTTGGGAATCTAAAATGTTTTTTGTACTGACTTGATAATGTAGAAGTCATAAAATAAAAAAATTAAAAATCTATAACAAAGTTGTACTGAAAATAATAGGGTGCATAAAACTTTTGCACAGTACTGTAAACAGTATTTGTAGGAGTGGAACACAAAACCCATTATATTCTTGAAGTTTCACCTTGCTAATTTCACATCAAAATGACCTGAACATCATCCCTGTAACATGATCACTGTCATTTGAAATCATTTGTTCTGCACAAAATAGGCCAGGCACATAAAAGCAAGCAATTAAAATGGATAATTTTGATCTTTTTGTCTGAGGTTCTCAAACATTTTGTAGCCAGGGACTACATACCCCACATACCCCCTCAATACAAGTTTTGTTTTATTGTTAATAATGACACAATACCACTTTTTCTTTTCTGACACCAAGCCTGATAATGAAACCTTAAGTATCAGCCAGTGCTGATACCCATCCAATATTGTTTCTTTAAAAACTACTAAGTTAAAAAAAATTTAACAGAAACACTTCACAGTTTAACTCTTTCCCGCGTATAAAGTATAAAATATAATAAAATCAATACTAATAAAAGAGAAACCAGACAAGTCTATTTATACGTAAATACAGTATTTCCAGTTCCAAAAATACTTTTTTTTTTTTTCAAATTCAATTGCCATTTGATACAGGATCTGATATCCAATAAGTTTTCTCTGAAATCCAAGCCAATTGGTGGTATTGGCCTGACATCAATACTTGGTATTGGATTGATGCCATCTCTATTAATGAACATCCACATATTCACCTTATTCTGCACAGGGTTGCAGGGAAGCCTGGAGCCTATCCCAGGAAACTCAGGGCACAAGGCAGGGGACACCCTGGACAGGGTGCCAACCCATTGCAGGGCACAATTGCACACACACTCACACACTCATTCACACACTGCGGACAATTTTGGAAATGTTAGTCAGCCTACAATGCATGTCTTTGGACTGGGGAAGGAAACCAGAGTACCCAGAGGAAACCCCCAAAGCATGGGGAGAGCATGAAAAACTCCACACACACACAGGGCAGCGGCGGGATTTGAACCCGCAGCGCCAGAGGTGCTAACCACTACGCCACCATGCCCCCCAAGTCCGACATATTTAGGCCTATTTGTTTTTGTGTTACTGAAGTTTGGATTATTCAATTCAATGGACAAATCAAACACACTAATAATTACAAACACTCAACAATTATTATTTCCAGAGCTGTAACAAAATTTTTTAAAATCACAGACCTCACATCTCAATATGTCCTGACAACTTGAAGTCCACAAATCATATCATCAGATCATAGAGAAAAGAAGCTCCTCTTGCCTTTAGTGATCTGCATGGTGTAGATAAGGTTTCCATTGTGCACAGATGATGCAAGATACCAGCATAATGACATACTGACTTAGCTCTGTTTATATTCCCTGTACACGTCCAAGTGCTGTTCCAGGACATATATCACACTTGGCTGGGTTTCAGGGGAAAGTTTGGATTCTCAGCCCTCTACCTGACAGTCAGATCAGCCGGCACTATAACAACCCGTACTGAGAGACAGCAGACACCGGAACCTTCCAAAGCCTCTGCTTTATAGTCATACAGTGTAACTGAGGGATTTGGTCTGTCGCTGTATTTCCATAGCAAGCTGTGTGCATATGTGTGTGGGATATTATATATATATATATATATATATATATATATATATATATATATATATATATATATATATATATATATATATATATATATCTTAGTGGATATAAAAGAATAGGAATGTCTGACAGTTTTGACTTCGTGGGGACATTTTTTTTTTTTAAACAAAAAAACTTTTATTTAAATCTAAAAGAGCCAATGTGCTTTCCTTTGGTTACTGAAGGTTGGTTTTAGGTTTAGGTGTAGGCATAGCATTAACTAGAAGCATTAATAATTATGCAAATGGATTTAACATAGTTTGTTTCTGTCCTAACCCTGCATCAAAAATATTTGTTTAACACTGTGATATTAAAAGTCAGTCAATAGAATGAAAAAAAGGCAGATTTTGAACATTTCTGAACATAGTTGAAATACTAGACTTGTAGAGTGCTGACTGTTGCACACTTCAAATCCGAAAATGTTTCATTTTTATCACTCTAAATCCCATGAATTTTGTGGTTTTGAGGTGGCTTCTAAAAATACAACGGTACAGCTTGAAGAAAAAGAAATCATGGGACTGTTAGCAGCAAAATCCAGGAAGGATGTAGAGTGCCACCTACAGGACAGGAGGGTCAGTGGAGGGAAAAGTTCAACTTTATTTTTTCCTAGAGAAGAAAAGTTTCAAGTTCATGTTCTGAGGAAGTTTTTCATTTTCAGTTCAAGGTCAAAGAATATTATGGCATGTGACTAATCAGTATTTATTTTTTTAAAAAAGGAAATTAACAGTAAAAAAAATAACGAAAGATTATGGAAAAAAAATTTTTTCTTTTTTTTGTGAATCTTTAATGTTCAATCTGCAGTCAGGATGCAAATGCAGATTAAAAAGATTAACTGAACTCACATAATCAAAACCCACGGTTAAGCTGGCATCAATTCAAACCGATAAACAGCATAAGGTACAGCTCAGAGTCAGCGCAAACAAGCAAACAGTCGATATCCAGGCAATTTAAGCACAAGAAAAATGTTCAGAAGTGCTGACAGGAACATTGGAGTGTGTGTCTGGTCCTGCTGATGAAAATCCAGCGTGTTTATAATGAGGAACTTTATTTAGTCTATGTCAGAGATAGAGGCCCATTTGGAGGAAAATGGTTGCGACATACAGCTGGACTAACACACACACACACACACACACACACACACACACACACACACACACACACACACACACACACACACACACACACACACACACAAACGCTTGTATTGCTGTTTTATAGGGGGTTTCCACTGAACTAACCAACCCTAAAAACCAAAATTAAATATGTTTTTAAATGGCATTTGTATACCACAAAAAAAAACCGTCCCCTAATGATCCAGCAGGATTTTTATAGTTTATGGGACCACACACACAGGTTTTATAAAAAATAATATACTATATATATATATATAGAGTATAGAAAATTCCAAAAGGTTCACAAACTTTCAAGCACCACTGTGTATGTGTGTGTATGGGTGGGTGTTACCAGTATATGTAGCAGAAGGCCCTATTAAGCTTTGTTCCTTTTCTCGGCACAAAATGAAATGTGTCGTAAATGATGTGAAAGCGTCCCCAGGCCTGGCGTGAAGGTGATCATGACTCAGTCGCTCCCCATTAATCTCAATCACCACATTTCACCTTGATTACAGGCCAAAATGACTCATCGTCTGTTTGTAAAATTCCATTTCTGGGTTTTCCCAGGACACACCTGTATCTTTTAGTCTGCCTGCTGAGACATTTTCAACATCTACCGTGGGTAACGAAGTTGAATTAACTTGATCACACCGTTTCTCCCAAGGCATTAGTAGGCGACCATGAAGAAAAAGCTGGCATTTGAGGGAGAGTGTCATGTGACCTTGTCCCTCTAATGTTCCCTCAAAGTACTATTATCAGTGGATAATTTTTCCTCCACTGTGACCGCTGAGAGCTTGAAGGGACACAAGTAGAATAAAGAATGCAATTCTAAACACATCAGATCAGACTTAAAGATACACTTTTCAACCTTATCTCTATCTACCACATCTGTTGGACATGTGCGATTAATACAGATGCAAGTCTTCCACAGTTCCCTGTACACACTAAAAACATACACACTTAATGGTTCTTTGGATAATTACAGGTATTACAGGTATCCATACCACTTACTCTGGGCACAAGGCGGGGGACACCCTGAACAGGGAGCCAACCCATCACAGGGCACAATCACACACACACACACACACACACACACACACACACACACACACACACACACACACACACACACACACACATTCACACACCGCTGACAATTTGGAAATGCTAATCAACCTACAACGCATGTATTTGAATTGGGGGAGGAAACCGGAGTACCTGGAGGGAAACCCCCCAAGAATGGGGAGAACATGCAAACTCCTCACACACAGGGCGTTGGCAAGATTAAAACCCCTAGACCTAGAGGTGTGAGACAAATGTGCTAACCACTAAGCCATTGTTCAAACCAGGAACAAACCAAAGAAATTTTTTTTTTTTTTTTTTTTTTTTTTTTTTTTAACTTGAGGGTACTGAGAAACCCCATTTACCCAATTTAAAACTCATCTTAAATTGTTCATGTTTCCTATTAACCATACAAAAAAAAAAAAAGCTTGAGCATTGTTTAAAAGTGTACAGTTTGTCCTTTCAGAAATGGGACTATTTTTTTCAGGTTATGTGAATATATATATATATATATATATATATATATATATATATATATATATATATATATATATATATTTTTTTTTTTTTTTACTGTAGATTAAAGATTCACTGTTTTATTGTCATTGTGTTAGACACAACAAAATGCTGATGGTATCCTGAGCCATTAAAAAAATTACAATTTCCAGGTTATAAAAATGACAAATAAGTACAGGTACAGGTCAGGCAAAGGCATGACACAGACAAAATATTGGACATATAAGAGAGATACAAGACAAATATAGCACTTACTGCTGAATATTGCACATAATGAGGAATATTGCACAATTATTGCACATAGGGATTAGCAGCTAGCCTGATCATTGTTTTGTTGTTGTTGTTGTTGTTGTTGTTGTTGTTGTCGGGCTGTGTCCTTACTTGAGTTCTGAGTTCAGCTGTGAAATGGCCATTGGGTAGAAGATGTTTTTGAGCCTGCTGGTGTTAAGTGTGAATGGCTCTGTAACGCCTGCCAGATGGTAGAAGCGTGAACAGACCGTTGCTGGGGTGGGTTGAGTCCTTGAACATCCTGAGCGCGCTCTTTCAGCAGTGCTCTCTGTGTGTCTTTAATGCTCCAGTGTTGGATAAAACTAGGCTAAATGTAGTACCCGAAACTATTCCGTTGACTAAGGAGTGGCATGGGGGAGCTCAAAATCCATGATCTTATTTGTTGTCTGCTATGCATCTGAGCTGGTTATTTCAGTTATAGTTCAATTGTTCCACTGATGGAAACATTGTGCAGTTCATCTCCAGCTCTGAATACCACTTTATTACCAGCATCATTTTCCATATGGCTTCATTCAGTATGATGTAATACCTATGCCACATGTGACCTTGTGCTTAATAAGGGTTTCATGGAGAGCAAACTTTTTGGACATCCGTAGTAGCAGGTACAATCTTTTTGAAGCAATTTCCTTCTCAATTTGCATGCTTGATTTTCCGTTGAATCTCGTATAGACTCATATTGGCTTATTGTATTAATCACAATAAAGGAACAAAGCTCCTGTACATCAGCTGATGTGTGAGGATGGAGTAAAGGGTTGCAAAGGAATGGAATGACATAAGATGTTGAGAGGATGCTAGCAAAGAAAAAAAAAAAAAGCACATCATTACAGCAGCCACATCATATGCAGCTCATGACAAGCTCGATTACAAACTCAGGATCACTGCATTTGAGCACTGGAGGAACAGAAAGGGTTCAATTCAGCTACTTTAAAAATGATTCTCAAATCTGATTGGTCAGAAGATGTTGATTCCTGCACTTATCCTTTCTATAGTAACAACTTACATAGTAGCACATGAATTTGCATGAAGGATGCTTCACAGAAATGGGTAAAAACAAAAAAAAGTGTGCAATTGTTGACATGGTATAGCTTTTGGTTTTAAAGTTTTGATGTTTATTTCATATTTGGGAGGAGTCTCCAGTGTCAGTGCTTTGTAACAGTCAGAGGTAAGTTTTTCACAGAAGTGATAACACTTGAACTAACTTGTTTTGTGGTCATTTCACAACATTAAATGTAACTATAGACAGATAAAATAGTATGAAATCACTCTTTAATAAATGGCAAATTGCTGTGGTATAAGTGGAATAAAACAGTACAGGACATTTTTTTATTGGGAAAAAAGCACCCTGAGCACCCTGTCACTGTTTATTTTCCTATAGCAGCATGCTCCATCATGTTTTATTTCTTACTTTGCGATTTCAGGATTCCACTCATAATCCAAAATCTAAATTGGCCAAGTACAAGAAATTTGACGTGGTAGCTGCTCACATAGACACAGGCATTGTCCATCCATCCATTTTCCATACCACTTATCCTACACAGGGTTGTGGGGAGCCTAGAGTCTATCCCAGGGAACTCAGGGTACAATGCGAGGGAGACCCTGGACGGGGTGTCAACCCATCGCAGGGCGCAATCAAACGCATTCACACACTATGAACAATTTAGCGATACCAATCAGCCTACAACACGTCATTGGACTGGGGGAGGAAACTGGAGTACCCAGAGGAAAACCCCCTCAAGCATGGGGAGAACATGCAAACTCCACGCACGCAAGGTGGAGGAGGGATTCAAACCCCCACCCCTAGAGGTGCGAGGCAAACGTGCTAATCACTAAGCCACCGTGCCTCCCACACAGACACTGTACCAAGACAAAATAGTATAAGAAAGAAGGCTGAATAAATAATTAGTACAAGCAGTAAATAGTGCATGCGATTAAAAATAAGAATATATAAGAGTCTGCATATATAAAATGCAGTTTATAAAGAATCTACAGATTGAACACTATTGTAAATATTGATCACAGCTGTAGTTGCAATATCTGCATATTTCACTTTAAACTTCAGTATATTGGAAGTCTAAGTGCAATTGCAGTGGCTATAAATAAAAGTTGCTGTGCCTGTGTAGTGCTGTATTCCAAGAGGGTTATAGCTTGTCAGGGGGGAAAATGGTCTCTGTGTCTGGAACCTCGTGATTTGACTGTCTGGTATCTGGGGGGGAAAAAACAACAAGTGCTAGAAAATGGACTAAACAGGATATGTGTGGCTTTTTGGACATGGATGTTTATAAAGGTGTAGCCAATGGTCTAGTCCATGTGCCTTATCCAGCATTCTTGAGAGCCCGATCAGGTTTATTAGGAGTGGGATAAATAAGAAACCATGCAGACGAACCATGGGTCTTGGACTGGAATCACTTCACCACTAGGCTGCAGCATTTCCTACATGTGCAAAAGAAAGCATTAGGTGTCTATCCAGCATTACTGGACTTTGCTTGGTTGCACACCAGACTGTAATACTCAAACCAGACTTGTTTGTGATGTTCTCTTTCTGGATATTGTGTGTTTAAATGACTCGTGGTTGTTGTGATGGCTTTGGAAACAGCACAGGCTGTGATTGTGGTCTAATTAATGGGATGAAATACATTATTCAGCATTTGTATCTCCTGGTGGAGACCAATTGTCCCAACAAAGATAAGAATATTGGACAGTTTTGATCTTGTCCCATTTGGCTCATCAAAACAAAAACTGAAAGAACCAAAATGAGATTGAGAGAGAGAGAGAGAGAGAGAGAGAGAGAGAGAGAGAGAGAGAGAGAGAGAGAGAGAGAGAGAGAGAGGGAACAATTGTTCTAGCTGTTTTAAAACAACCTTTAAAAAGAGCCATTTCAAGACCATTTCATGTTAAGGTATACACATTTTTGTTTCATCACCTTAGTTAATTAAAGTAGTCTCAAAGCTTTTCTAAAAGGAGCAACTTTGATGGATTTACAGACATCTCAAACTTTGGCAAGTTCATTCCACATCTGTAAAACATTATGCACAATTCCACAATGAATTAGTATAAGCTTGGAAAGAACCACTCCTGAAATATTCACACAATTTAAAGAGACATTTTTTTTTCCTGAAACACAACCACAGCTATTACAGAATAATAGTACGCACTGGAGTGAAAAGTTATTTTTCATTCAAAATATAGTGGAACAGGTGGTGGATTTCCCAAAAACAGAACTAGAACAGTATAAAGGGGTCTTTTAAAGGGTCTGTATACACTGTGTGAGGAATATTCAGCACATTGTATTGCTAATACTACTACTGTATTCGATTCTGCTCTATATTCCTCTATTCTACTTTACTCTGTTCTCTACTCTAGGGGAGAGCGGGGCACAGCCTAGTGCGGGGCACGTTCTAACAAACTTTATTTAGTAGTTTCCACGTACACTGGTATAACAAAACTTCCCGTCTTTACTGCTTTCCATACCAACACTATGTATAAAAATAAAAATAAAATGCACCAAAATTCAAATGACTTTGGAAGATATCAAGGGAAGATAATTTTACCATAGTAAAAGTAAAATTTCACACAGACATTAATTTTCTGCTCTGTGTTTAGCGTTAATTTAAAACAAAGAAAATTTAGTAATCATTTTAATCTTTAAACGTTCAGTTATAATCCAACATAGTCCCTAAATGCTCATATAGCCTGCAGAATTGAATAGCCAGGTTGCACACAGGGGGCACGTTGTAGCACTGTATTAAAACTTGCCCCGCTATTAACAGAAACTATGCTATTCCGTGCAGTTATCCATGTAAATTCACACAATTTCCTTTTATGATTTTATTTACTGCAGCATAAGAAAAAGGCCAAGGAAGACAGACAGGAGTGTGCCTGTGTGTGTTATCTCTGTGCCTTCATTATTTTGGCTTTCGCTTTGGCTTTGTTCTGTGTTCATTGTCAAGTGTTAAAATTTGTTGTATGAAAATTGACATTATATCCTCTGACTTTATGATTGAAATGTTTTCACTGACATAATATCATAGTTTATCTTGTTTTTTGTTTTTCTTATTGAATCAGATTAAATTGTTAGAGGGGGATTTAAGCTGTTATATGGTCATGTTACAACATACCCCTCACGTTACACCATAGGTGGGGCACATTCTTTCACTTCACTTCTTAATGAAAAAAGTATGTTTTATTCATAAAACAAGACCAAATATTTGTACCAGACATTTCTAAAAAATAATGTGAAAAAAGAAAAATGCTTTGAACCCTAAGTACTTTTCCACAAACGCGCTCCCCTACTTCTCTACTCGACTCTATATTACTCTATACTTCTCTACTCTGTGCTACTCTACTCTCCTCTCCCTTACGTTACTCTACTCTACTGAGACTGTAAAGCATTTTGAGCTGCATTTAAATGTTATGAAATGTGTTATACAGTCCCTTCTGAAAGTATTGGAATGGAATGGCAAGGCCAATTCTTTTTCTTTTTTTTTTTGCTATACACAAGACATTTGGGTTTGAGATCAAAAGATGAATATGAGATGATAGATAGAATTTCAGCTTTCATTTCCTCATATTTACATCTAAATGTGTTAAAACTTAAAGTTTAGAACATGGCACATTTGGTTGCAGACCACACAATTTTTAGGTGAGCAAAAGTATAGCAAAAGATAGTCTTAAAGCAAATTAAAGTAAATAACACTTGGTTGCAAATCCTTGCAAGATGCTTATACTGTAGCTTTTTTCAGTTGTTTGTTTCAGGGGGTTTCTCCCTTTCAATCTCCTCTTCAGGACGTGAAATGCTGCTCAACTATGTTAAGCTTTGGTGACTGATTTGGCCAGTCTAAAACTTTCTACTTTTTTCCCCTGATGAAGTCTTTTGTTGTGTTGGGACAAAAGACCCAACACAGCTGCATTGGATTTCTTTGTAAACTGGCAGAGAGAATGTTTCTGTAAACTTCTGAATTCATTCTGCTGCTACCATCATGAGTTACATCATCAATAAAGATTAGTGAGCCTGTTCCAGAAGCATCCATGCAAGCCCAAGCCATGACACTACATCCACCATGTTTCACAGGTGAGTGTCTATGTTTTGGACCATGAGCAAATCTTTTCTTTCTCCACACTTTGGCCGTTCCATCACTTTGGTAAAGCTTAGTCTTGGTTCCAGAACGTTTGTGGCTCATCTCTATATTTCTCTGTGAATTCCAGTCTGGCCTTCAGGTTCTTACTACTGATGAGTGGTTTGCATCTTGTGGTATGGCCTCTATATTTCTGCTATTTCGAATAGTGGATTGTGATACCTTCACCCCTGCCCTGTGAACGCTGTTTGTGATGTCACTCCCTGTTGTTTTTTGTATTTTTCTTCACAGCTCTCACAATGTTTCTGCCATCAGCTGCTGTTGTTTTCCTTGGTTGACCTATTCCATTTCTGGTTGTTCAGTACACCAGTGGTTTCTTTCTTTTTCAGGACATTCCAAATTGTTGTATTGGCTATGCCCAATGCTCGTGCAATGCCTCTGATAGATTTTCCCTCTTTTCTAAGCTTCAAAATGGCTTGCTTTTCCCCCATAGACAGCTCAATGGTCTTCATGTTGGTATATCCTTTGTAACATCAAATGCAGTCTTCACAGGCAAAACCTAGGGCTCAAACCAAGAATAGACATTAAATACATTGTTCCGGTATTTTTGATCACTTGAAAAATGGGTGGGTTCAAACAAAAGGTGCCATCTAGATGTAAATATGAGGAAATGAAAGCTGAAATTCAGATGTATCATCTCATATTCATCTTTTGATCTGAAACCCAAATGGCAGTTAGCCTTGCCATTCCAATACGTTCAGAGGGGACTGTATAAATAAATGTTTTGTTTATTTATTTATTACTACTACTACTACTACTACTACTACTACTACTACTAATTATTATTATTGTTGTTGTTGTTGTTGTTGTTACTCTATTCTATTGTATTCTATTCTATCCTACTCATTTCTCCTCTACTGGATGCTACTGTACTCTAATACAGCTTGCTTTTTTCCCATAGAATTTAATAAATCACTATGGATTTATTGTTTAAGCATGACAACAGGCTTTGGCCTGATACATTTCAAGTAAAAACTGAATTGCATTATATTAAAGAACCAATACAGAGCCAACATGGCTGCCAAGTGGAACAGTTTCGTTTTAGAGTAACGCGGGAGCGCGAAACTGTGGCGCGCATGCGCAGTACGCAGAATGCCGCGTCGCTTTTTTTTTTTTTTTGGACATTGGAGGTGGGTGACGTCATAGCTGTGTGAAGAGACCCCGCTCTCTCACTGTGTATGTGTGTGTGTGTGTGCATGTGTGTGCGCGCTCAGTATTTCTGACCACCAGTATCAGAGGCGGTGGGACTCAATGAGTTAAAGGTGCCTTTTGTGTGTTTTTTTATTTTGTTTTATTTTTCATTTTATGGGGTGCGTTTTTTTTTTCCCCTCCAGTGCTGCAGTTCTTGGTTGTGAACTGCGCCGTTTGTGAGAGAGCCAGTGCCCGGTCCTGATTTGTTATAAAGCAGTGCTGCTGAGCGGAGACACACGGAGCCTGTAGTCTACATGGCCGCGCTGTTTCACAACGCGTCGCCTTTCTAGGCTTGGAGAAAAGCCCGCGGTCGGTTTTTTTCCCCCTCTCTTTTCCTCCCTCCTTTTTTTTCATTGCAGCGACACGGTGTTATTTCTCCATCGCCAGCCAGCCCTGCTTCCAGTTTGCTCGGCATTTGGAGAGCGTGGTGGCTCGGGGAACAACGGGAGCACTCGGCGCGCGCCACTCGGCGGATTTGATGAACCATTCGCACATTTCCATTAGCAGCAGTGACATCCCGCAAGGCGAACATGCTGCCTACCTTACTGTTCGCCCTTGGATTCATTCTCACACTGGAGGTTGTTCCTCATACTGAAGCCGTTGAAGGTAAGCTGTTTGTTTGTTTGCATTTTTAACCCATGCATTTGCAAGGAATGCTTGTTTGTTTGTGCGTGTGTGTGTGTGTGTGTGTGTGGGAGAATTCCTAATGCTGGACTCCCTGGACCTGAAATGTCTCGAGACCTAACGCTCAAACAGGACACCCTGTTTCTCCACACTGTTTCTATAAATGCTCGGTGGAGGCTTATTACCATTCTGGAGCCATTTCCATTTCACTGGGCGACATTGTTACCTTCTCTGATCCGCTTGTTTACAATGGAGACTCAGATCCAGAGAACATGCGTCGGAAAATGCTTCTAGATTATACTATAGACATGAAAAGCGAGTGCGATTATAATGAGAACATTGATTGGATTCATATTATTATTATTATTATTATTATTATTATTATTATTATTATTATTACTTCTATTGGGCCACATTTAGATCCTGTCGCTGTTGCTTGTCCATGATCTTGTCTAGGCCGACAATTATTTCTATTATAATATCTATAGCCTATCGCCAGCAATATGAATCGTCTATTATTCGATTAATCACAGCATCTTAGACTATTACAACAGCAACAAGGCCTGATCCTTTCCATTATGTGTTTTTCGGGTGGGTAGAATTTATATATAGAAATGTCTGCTCACATCTTCTGCAAGGATGATATTTGGCCTGGGCTAAATTATTCATTTTTGACATCACGTGATTTATTTTTTTCTCTTTCTTTCTTTCTCCAAGCTGTTGACTCCAATGTCCTAAAGGCCCTCCATTGCAATAAACATGAAATAAGATGAAATATTGACCAGGCTGTGGATCCGTTGATGCTTGGTGAATCGTTGTCTTACTGTAAGCAAGCTGAGATATTTCAGGATGCTGTTCCATCGCTGTCCACTTTCTTGTGATTAGTCTATGATGGAACCGAGCTCAGCTTACTTTAAAGGAAAAATCCACCCTGAACAACTTGCGTCGAATTGACGTGACCTCTTTATTGGTGTCCAAGACTTACTCTGAATGGACTTTTCGAAACTCCTTTCATTGACCTGTTGGTCTTTTTACATTTAGGTTAATGCTTTCATATATAATCAGCCAATGCTGATTTGACTACCTGCTCTTAGTAGCTCCAGTGGGAATTAACCTTTGCGTCATCTCTAAAGAGAACTAAAGAGAGCGCTGCAGCAGCACTTTACTCCTTTTCTCTTTTATGTTCACTGATGTAGCAAATGACAAGTCGCTTGTAATTTCTTACTTTTTCTTTGCTATTGCTGTCGTATGTGGGTGTGCGCTGTCCAGCGTTTTTTTTTTTAGTTCTATTGAGAAATGGTAATAGCTAAACAAACTAAAGCTAACTAGTTAAACACAAATTAAATAACGCACTAATCCGTGTGATAATTGGTTGTTTGATTTGAGGCTTTGTTGGCAAATTAGCAAACTGTACTAGCTAAGTACATCCACGAAATGCACCAGTAATCTCTGCTATTTCCTTCCAAGCTTTATTTTTCTTTGTAAATATGTATAGAGAGTCGGATATGATAGGATGATGTCCCACATTTATATGTTTTTCTTCCATTTTTGCCTGTCAAACAGTAAATGGGAACTAATTCCTGGTGGAAACGTTTGAAAATTGTGAGTAGGGATGGACGATATAGTCTTAAAACACGTTGTATGTGTGAAATGCCCACAAACTGTATCGTGTGATGACGGTAAATATCGGGGGATGACAGATTCTTAGCATGAGGAGAAATTGTACCTGTCTAGCATGGACAATACAATATGGCACAGCCCTATTTGTGAGTTTGGAACTAAGGAAATGTCGGACCACGCTCACCATAAGATTGGAATCATTCCTAATTTGCACAGAACTGAGAAAATCTTAATTCAAAAGTTGCTCGTTTCTTAGTCGCTTGCTGGTCGAGTCCAGCCAGTGTTTGCCATCTTCACTCATTCTACGCTGGATTTCCCATTAATATGATGAACGTTGCCGGAAAATGGTGAGTGAGAAAAGAAGCTTTTGCTGTTTATGTTTTAAGTCCCACTGCAACTGTGCTAGCTATAACAGATCCCCCCCTCCCCCCCCCCCCGACATAAGCAGCACACAATTGGTAACTTCTCACAGGAATGACGAAAATGCAACACCAACCAACAAATTAGCACCAGAATCACTAAACACATCACAAACATTTCAATATAAATGCATTTTAATGTCTTTAAAGGTGGACATTTCCTTTAATATTTAAGAATAGATGATACAAAAATACATTAATCTTTTGTCTATTGCTCTACTCTTCAGATTCATTGGTTGGGCTTTGTGTAAATCTGTGGCACTACAAATCAGGCAACATGAGAGGAAAATGTGAAAAGAGGATCCACTAGACATTTCTGCTGAAATACCCCAAATTCTTTCAGTGACAAGTGCATAAATTATGCATTAGTTTTTCTTCCAAGGCTTTTGTAACAGTGGCCTGCGAATGACATGCATGATTTAAAAGATGCAGATCAGCACCTTCCTCTGCATTCGAAGACATTTTTGAAATCTTGTCCGGAAATTCAGTCTCTTTTGGTATTCATTATAGTCGACATTTGCTTTGTTTAACAGTAAGTCTGTTTAATAACTTTGCTTTTTGTTGCTTATTTAGATCCTTGTAATTACGTTCCCCTGTAATGATAGAGTCTGTTTTCAGTAAATACAGGGAAAGGAAGGTGCATTAAAGTAAACAATAAGGCACGCGATTTCTCACATCATGTTCACTTCTTATGCTTTACACTTGAACAGGAAGTTTTGTGTGTGTGTGTTGCAGAGTAAAGATAAACGTACAAATATCATGGGTTAATGCCTTAAAAAACAACTAGAATAAAACTGGAAGGAAATATTCCACAAGGTCAAAGGCCATTAAGAATAGAATGGACGTAAACACTACTATCAACAAGAATTTATTTGGATTGCTGCATAAACAAAGTTATCAAGGTGCCACCTGAATGTAATCTCCATTACACTATGCCAGCTGAAGGGAAGCAAACGCTGTAAGTCACATTATCCAGACTTTTTTTTTTTTTGGACAACAAGCCAAAGTTTCACCAAAGGGTTGACAAGTAAGTGTGCTTTCACACCTATTCGCCCATGTGCTGTGTCCGATTCAGAGCAAAATTGATACTTTTAGCTCATTTGCTATGTAAATGAACCAAACAAACAAAAAAGGCCTGAAGCATGCAGGGCTGAAAACAGACTCGTAAAAGTCATTGGCTTTCTTAAGTGTGGAAAACACTAGTGTGGAGCTAGCGCTAAATAAATGATTCAATAATTACATACTAATTACAACATAACTAGTTATGTTAACTAGTTAGTTACAAACATAACTAGTTTGACATTTTTGTGTATCACGTCCAGTGTTTTTCTTTTTGTTCATCGGTTCAAATATCCAGAGCGAATCACGTTTCTGCTGTTCTACAGCTCAGTTCTTTGGCTCAGTTTGCGCCTTGTGGTTCAGTTTAGCAGCTCACACCTATATAAAAACCCAAAATACATGCCGTGTTTGATTAGTTTCCTGTAGTTGAGTTATTCTGTGTCGAAACGCTTTCTTGCTGCAATCGAACCACTCAAGAGTTCACTTGGAACCAGACCAAGACCATTTCACTCAAACAGTCTCGGACCAAGTGTTTTGTTTGGCACCCAGTTGCGGTTGCTGTGTTCTTACCTGCCTTAAGAACTATACCAAAGGGGGAAAATGGGCTAAATACTGCATATGTGAAAGCATGTCTGAAATCTTGAGGTATAACAAGGATGATCTTGCTAGGTTCCTCAGAGTGATAGACAGGAGGTTTAATGGATGTGGGCATGCATAGTTTTGATCAGATGTATGCTCCTTTCTGCAAGTGTCTGCAACTGGCACAAAGTCAAGTCAAGTAGGTTTTTGTCATTCCTCTATGTAGCTTGTATACATTGGAACGAAATGACGTTTTTTTCCAGGACCATGGTGTAACACAGAACGGTACGTAAGCCTACATAAAGTGCAGATACACAACAGTGTGAGACGATTGCAAAACAATTCAATTACACCAAACAATGCAAGTATACAGAGCAAAACAATAAATACACAGGACAGTAAATACACCAAACTTGGACTGTGAACTGTAAACATGGACTGTAGACTACAAGCTGTTGTGTAATGTAGGAGCACAAGTATAGCAGCAATACTGGCAGCAAAAATGAGTTCCACAGTAAAGTGACTGATGCAGCTATGTAAAGTGCAGTGTGCAGTAGTACTGAGTCTTACTGAGTTAGGTGTTTGACTGGCCCAGGTGAGCGTTGGGAGACAGCAGGGTGTTGAGTAATCTGACTGCCTCAGGGAAGAAACTATTGCGGAGTCTGCTGGTGGTGGCACAGATGCTCCTGTACCTTCTGCCAGATGGCAGGAGGGTGAATAGTCCATGAAAAGGGTGAGAGGGGTTGGTGGCTGTGCAGATGCAGCAGTTGTTGAAGGAAGGAGAGTTCCATGGAGGATGTCTGCCACAGTGCAGAAAGAACCTGTCTCCAGGTTTCCCAAACTTAAACCCCAATGGTCTTAGTAACATGGTGATAAATGGCTACTTTGGCTTTTGGAAAAATGTAATGGATCCTGAGAGGAACTCTGTAGTTTTATGTAACCTCAGAGGAAATCTGTGTTGGCAGTGGTTGAAGATAATTGAGCTTCAGGAGTTGACGAGCATCAGATGGTGCCTCAGAACTGGAGCATTACTTGGCATATTACAGACAGTGTTATACTTTCCTAGTGTAGGTTGCTTAAAGGTGGTAAAAGAAGTACAGAACTGAAACTCCGTTTTGGGTCATGACACCAGGCAGGAGTCCAGTGTACATCAAGCCAGAAGACGGATGAAGGGGGGGGAAAGGGGACATGCTGGATTCTGAGACTTTGGATGATCTACAGCTCTTCAGTGGAGATTCCTCAGATTTTCCTTTCAGAAAAGTTTCCAGATTCATGACCCACTTTAGTTAACCCCTGAGGAGCCCTTTTTTGTTTTCTAAGAATGTACAAACTAATCTAGCAAAATATGATTCATAGTTTCTTTACAGGAAACTGTAGTTGGTAGTTCTGCTATGGAACTGTAGTGGAATCACACCTGTTCATTCATTTTGTTAAATATATATCTAATAACAGTTCCTCTAGTTTCCTGACCTTTTTTTGATCTGGTTCCCCCCAAAGGATTTTTGCAATAGCACAATGCTGACCACTGGGATGCCGAAAGTTGTACTTGTTTTGTTAGTGTGAAAACCTTTCCGAGAACCGTCTTGCAAAAACCTGTGTTGCGACATTTTCAGTACTGCCGTTCCAATCGAGTTCTTCACCGTGGTTGGACCGGGAGTCAGAAGGCTGAATCTCATCATGCTGACAAGTTGAACAGCAGGTCATACCACAGTCCTGCCTCCCTTCACCGACGCTCGAACCACAAATGGACAAAGTCCTCCACAACGTCCGGATGACAGTGATTCATAATGAGACTGCTATACTGTTATAGCCAGGATAGCGCAACAAATGATAAGGAACTATGTTGTTTGGAGCATAAGGGAATTGGAGTTTCAGGGAATCTATATTTTATAGAGAAAAAGAGTAATTTGTTTGCAACATGCAGGCTTGTAGTGAAGTGGAGTAATTTTACTAAAGGCCAGAAAAGGTTTCTGTGAATCTAATAGTCTTGGATAAGTCCATGAACCTTAATATAAAATATGTCCATGTTCAGTTTGTGCTTTTGCCTAATCCTATTTTTTTTAAAAATGGAGATGGATTCAATTTTAATTTCCTGTAAGGATTTCTCTAAGCTTTATTGAGTGGTGTTCTGTGTGCGTATTGTCGTCTTTTTTTTTTTTTCTTTCTTTTTTTTCATTTCCAGGTATCACAGATGCCTGGAACAAGCAGATTTCATGTTCAGGCTATTAATCGTTTATTTGCTGTCTGTCTGATTAATAGCTTAAACAACCAGAAATAGAACAAACCCTGTTCCTCATGTTTTTATTTGGTTGTGTAGCAATGTTTAAAGGTTAACATGCTTCACAATGCTGGGACACACCACGTTGCTGTAACTATAGCTAACGTTTCCAAATCCCACCACCTTCTACACTACAGAGATCAACCGAGGCACGATGTAGTTGATGGTGGAATGACTTTTACTTGGTGCTACGCTTTAAATTAGCGTGGAAGAAGGACAGATAATTTCGGACTCAGGAAACATTGGTTTGTGGAAACGCTGATGAAAAGTTTGATTCCTGGTTACTATGCTGTTAAATATATCAAGACAAAATAGAGACACTAGCCAGATTCTTACCGTTTTTTTTTTTCATGCAATATGAGGCTTAGTTGAGACGTTCGCCAACTACTTGCTGACTTTTTATTGATTGCACAAACACGTTGTGATGCATAATCAGATACTTGTTCATCTTTATTAATGAGCTTAACTAACTAACTAACTAGTTTGAGGTACATTACATTACCTCAGGTTCCAGTTTTTAATTTAGTCAGTTAGGTTTCCTAGCAACCAAAATATGGAACTGGGTAGCTTTCACTTGCCTTGTTGGCTAGCTATAAATGTATTATTTGTCAGTCTTTATATGTATACTACATGGGCAAATGTTTGTGGACACTTGACGATTACACCCATATGTGGACCGTCTCTAAACACCACAAAGTTGGAAGCACACAATTGTATAGGATATCTTCAGATGCTGTAGCATTAGGACTTCCCTTCACTGGAACTAAGAGGCCCAAACCTGTTCCAGCATGCCAATGCCCCTGTGCACAAAGCAAGATTCATGAAGACATGGTTTGCCAATGTTGGTGTGGAAGAACTCCAGTTGCCTTCACAGAGCCTCAACCACAACCCCACTGAACACCTTTGTGTTGTATGAACTGGAACGCCGACTGCACCCCGGGCCTCCTCACCCCTGCATCAGTGCCTGATCTCACTAATGCTCTTGAGGATGAACGAACAAATCCCCACCGCCACGCTCAAACCTAGTGGAAAGCGTTCCCAGAAGAGCCAAGATTATAATGACCACAAAAGGGGGACTAAATCTGTAATGGGATGTTCAGAAATCACATATGGCTGTGATGGTCAGGTGTCCACAAACTTTTGGCTGTGCGACACAGACAGCTTCCCATAGATAGGTCACGTGGTGATATTGGAACTTCATATCTTAGCTTTTGTTCCAGATGTGACATTTTCGTACCCGTAAACACTACATAGTTCACGTCATTGGCTGTATTACATAAGAGCTCATGTCATTTAGAGTAATTGCGGCCGAGTATTAAGACACAAATTCCATCCTGTGCAAGTGTCTCTAGAATGACTGGCGATATTCTAAGTAAAACCTGAGAAAATAACAAAAAGCAGTCTGCAAATTTGCTAGATAAATGTGAACCAGATGGCTCTGGTATGACTGTGGGGTCTTTTGCTAAAATCCTGGCTTGACTGGAGAATCCGTTCTTCTGTTTGTTTATGTATCCCTGTGCCACACGTTCGATATCATTACGCCATTTTGAAGCAGGAGCCTGTGTTGCCACACCTTAGATATTTATGCATTTACTGTCTCTTTCCCAGCAGACTAGTGGGAATTAGTGTAAAGAAGTGCATGTCTATCAGCTGGGCTACTTGTTGTTGAGCGCAAGTGCCACCAATGAAAGAATGTTTGTTGATGGTAGTAGGCAGGACGCACTGTAATTGGTGTTTTCTGCTTGCGGCTTCAGTGTTTACTCCGTTTTAGAGCCGAGGGCAAAGGGGGAGCAGATTGCTACATGGTGTTAAACAGAGGAAAGTGGGTGGTGTTGATGTGGCAGTGGCAGGAACCATGTAGGTTGTGGAGACACCTCTTCTGAAGAGTTTCCATCTCTGAGGAAGGCCCATGTGTATATAGTAAACTGTTTTGTTTTTGCATCTTGTCAAAAATAAATGCATTTTAATGATGATCTCAGATTGTGGCACTAATTGGCCTTGCTTTTCCTTTCGTCTATTTCACAGGACGTGCGAGCTTTGCCGCTCAAACGTCCCAACCATTTGCCATGTTTGATTTGCATCGCACGCAGACATGTGAAGACTTAATTCCATTCTGTATTACTGCATTTGTTCACTCTCTCTTATCCCCTCCCCAGCCTCGCCCTCTGTCTTCCCCGTGAACTCTTCATCTGAGACCTGAGGCTTAATCTGATTGTGGGTAACATGAAGGTGATGTTCTTGTTTGCCTGCAACTCTCCCCTCAACAGCTCCAATACAAAGTTACAAGTTTCCTGTACCTGTACAAGCACTACACTTGAGAATGAAAGTCTCGACTGGAATGTAATCAGAAACGTCTTAGGCACAAGTGTGCACATGAGTTTTACTTGGCAAATTAACAAGAAAATAGAATTTACGTGCAACACCAAGCACTATAAAGCACACATATATAATATGTGACTTTGCAAAACACTGCAATGTAACCAATAGAAGTGAAGCTCGCATGGCTAAGAGAAATAACACAGTTGCATTCAGTAAAAGCCTTCATTTAAACTAACAAAGCAATTAGTCTTCTTGTGGTGGATATTTTAAAATGTCCCTTGGAATGATGCTGTTTTTATTTTGTCTTTTCCCAGTAACATGGAATTTATGTATTCATACCTCTGTCTTTAGCAACTGCTTTATATCCTGGTGTGTATTGGTTTGGTTCAAATTACTTGTTTATATTTTGTTGAAGAAAACTGAGTAAGTGTTTTGGAATATATACAGAAATATATTCCACAGAATATATCAGAAATATTTGCGGGAGTGATGCGGATTGGTCAGACTTTTTGTGAGAGTAGAAAGGGTTGTTCAGGCTTTTTGTGAGCGTGGACATAATTTGCAGACTTTCTGACCCATGCACACCTGTAGTGTAAGTGTTAGAATATTACACTCAAGAGGTTATGCACAAGGCGTCGGAGTGCTGGAAAACCAGCAAATTGCTAGGTGTATTGCTTCCTGTTAACCCCGCCACACTGCATGTGAAACCGCACAGTGTTTCCTTGATGAGATGAGGGTTTCAGAAAGGGGAAAACATGATTAGCTGTAACTAAATGCAAGTAAACATCACTGAGACAGCAACTGACTACGGCATGCAGCAACAAATTGTAACGTTGAACTCGAAGTGGAAGACTGCTTTGATTCTGAGGCGTCAGCTGTGACACGATATAGTAAAACAGATGATAAAACCCTTGGAGCTGATCGGCAATCCCTTCAATGCTGCAATTACTGGGTCTCAGCACCGACATGTAATGCTTAAATGCTGTGCACGGCTGGTTTGCATCCCTCATTAAGCTGTCGTTTCAGGCGAAGAGATGACCAATGTCAGAGAGAAAGCAGGTGTGCTCTGGCCATCGTTATCCTCTTGAACGGTTTCCAAAGCTGCATGTCTGGGCAGCTCCACCAGCTGGAGAATATTCTGAAAAACATCTCCTCTTGCTGATGGTCAGGCTTGGGTCTGCTTTGTTTTTAGTCCAAGGTCAGATCTCCAGTGGTGTTGTGAGACCATGATTATGCTGTAAACCCCAGCAATGGAGAGCAATTAAAAAATAAACAAATAAATAAATAAATAAAATTTAAAAAAATCAAACATATCCACAGGTTACTCTTCCTTTGATTTTGTAGGCTACTCCTTGTGTAGCCTTGTGATCATAACTAACCACTGAAAAAGCTATACTCACTGGTTGTACTGGTACGGATACGAGTATGAGGTGCACTATTCAACTTTTAAGAAGCTTGCCTGAAAGGTTCACTCGGCATTGGTCACGTTTAAAGGAGTGTATCAGGACTGGGATCCTGCTGCACACTATGTGAGCAGCAGGTCTTTACTTTCATGTCAGATATGAAGCTTGTGGTAGAAGCAAATACCCCGTTCATTAGCATGACTGTACAGCGTTCATTCATTCATCCTTAACCGCCTGTTCTGGGTCACTGGTTTAAATTAGGCTACTAGTTTAACTGTTTATATGCTGGGAAATAAAACCGACTGAATTTGTTAGAAAATATCACGTGACGGTACAAACAAAAATATTAACTGCACAAGTGCAAAAAAAAAATATACACTGCAGTGATGTAGCTGAGGGTTTTATAGTGTTTCCAGGGATAGGGTTCATAGGGTTTGTCTGGTTTAGGTCACACCCAGGTACAGATACCTAGACATTTAAAGTACAAAGCAGAAACAGATAGTGGCATTGTGTTACACCTGTAGTATGTGTTGTACACGAAAATGAATAGCCTCATCCAGTTAATCAGGCTTTTCTTTATAATGATGAGATGGATTAACATTCATGACAAGTGCAAATAAGCTACACCGCACTGCGTGTCCGGACCCAGCGCTAATGTCTGATCTTTTTCACTTATGAATCTCAATGCCATTACTGTTAAAGGACACTGAAGGCCACAAATGCATGTGACATTTGTAAGTGCCCCTTTTCAGGGCCCACAGGATGCTTTGATCCTCTGCTAATGAGCCACTGTAACTTAGCAGACTCCAGCAAAATGCATGTCTCATTAAGCCTTTAAAACACCTGAAGCCTTTGAAGAAGTTTTGCACTGTGATGTACCGAAACAAGCTCTGCTCATGTCTGTTTGTTTCTGGATTTAGTTGGGGGGCAAAACAGGCCATGGAGCTTTGAATTCTGGATGTTGGTGGCGCAGAACTACAGCTTGTTTATGTAATACCACACATGTAGCGTTACAAAATCCTGGGGCCCAAGCACCCGGTTTTTACTTAAATATTATTTTATGACGTAGGCCCAAGTTCATCTAAGTTTCCTAGGGTCAAATCTGATCATAAAACGAGCTCAAAATCCACCAACATTTTGCTTGTTCATCAGCATCATCTGTGGCGTATTTGTATTGTATTTGCATGTAGTTATTATATAGACTGCTTGTAATTGTAATGTAAATCAATATTATTAATAATTATAGCACGAATAGTAAATAGAGCGGTATAAGTAATAACTAGGGATGCATGTATATAATTTTTTTTTCAGAGCTCAAGTGCAAATTTTTTGTTAAGCGGCAGTCACCCTAGACCTTCAGCATGCGAAAATTACTTCCATTCATACGGATGTGAATGCTGGAGACCGGAAACGCAAGCTTTATGTGGACAAGTTTCGCATTTCGCTGCGTTCCAGGGTTGAAGTTTGGTGAACTCTGACCTGCGAATTCGTATCATGTGAAGATGTGTGATCAATAGAATCACGTGGCCTCTTCAGAGAGTCCAAGATGGCTGAAAGCACTGATTTATAGTGGTATCGCACCATCCCATTTTGTACAACACGGCTTTAAAAGAATATAAAACCAACATCAGAAGAGAAGCTGTCTGGATTGCGGTGTCGCTGCGTACAGGAAGAGATGGTATATTTTAACATTGAAACATATATTTGTAAAATAATTTTTTTCAGGCAGGTCGGAATCCATGATGTGTGGATAAAAATAAAACACCCAACACCTTGGCCCGTGATGTCATATCCAGTTGCCGCCCATATTCGCAAACAGTCTCCGGATAAATTGCGCATCCTGGAGGTCTAGTGTGACCACCGCTTTACTCTCCAGTACTGATACTGATTAAAATGAACCTATTAGGTATTAACCAATAAAGGGTGTCACGGAATGTTTTATTTTGCTCTCTTTATGTTTCCCTGGTTTAAATAGTGGCCTTCGAAAGTGTACACGTGTGTGTGTGTGTGTGTGTGTGTGTGTGTGTGTGTGTGTGTGTGTGTGTGTGTGTTCATGCACTGCGAGACTCATTCTTTATAATGTTTGCAAGTTAGATGGCTACATTACTTACCTTTGGATTAATTAGGGTTGCAGTGGAGAAGAGCGGGTTTTGTTTCTCTTTCGGAAAAGTGCTTCTGTACAGCTGTCAGTAAAGTACGTTTTACTTTTTCATTGCGTCGGCGCTGATCCCTCGTTATCAGTGACGATAGTGGCTAATCATAAAGGACAACGTACTGGATAAGGGCTGTTACTTCACTCACCTATGGTTGTTTGTAGACATTTTTTCTGACTATACAGTACTGTGCAAAAATTTTTTAGGCACTTTTTTTTAGTACGAACTTGTTTGTTTTTATTTTATGACTTCTACATTATCAAGTCAGTACAAAAAACATTTTAGATTCCCAAACATTAGTTTTCTAGCACAAAATTAAATGTTACAGAAAAATGTTTGTAAATCATTAAAGAAAGCAGCGTATTATGTAAGAGACACTTTTCAGACAAAAAAACACAATGAAGGCTGCTGGGTTTTGCTGCAAAAATAAGAATCATGTGCATCCCAGATTGCACACTTATGCACTATTCTACGCCATTTTGTAGTATAAATAGTGTGATTAGTGTGTTCATACTGAAAAACCACAAAAAACAAAAGTACACTCGAAGTTCCCGGATGATGTACTCATTCAACCGAAAAAACGAAGTGTGGAATGATGGACACTTCATGCACTCAACGGTCGAAGCTTTCCTTACGTAGCGGATGGGGAGGGGCTATATCAGGCTCAGATGCTGAACGAAAAAAAAATGGTTACATTGCCAGCAGCCACAACCACAACTTACTCATTTGATTTTAAATTGTGCAAGCAAAAATCACCTGCGGAGACGATTCCGCCTCTGTCTGACGGTGACCGAAGTCATGTTGGACATAAAATTAAACGTTAACATAAACAGTAAAATGTACCAATTCATTTTTGTTATCTGTTTGGCTATTTCGCTAATGCTAGTGCCATCGCATTACGTGCGTTTGACGTAATTTGCCCTCGACCGGGAAACAGCGTATACTTCCGGTTAGTACAATACCGAAAGTGTGCCATTTGAGACGATACTACCCTTCTAAAATTCATACACTAGACGGTATAGTGTATAGTGCATAGTATGTCATTTGGGACATAGGTAAAATCTCCAGAAGAACTGTGGCTGGTTCTGCAAGATGCTCAATAAAACTTACCAGCTCATTTCCTTATAAAACTACACAAATTGTACCGGAGACAACTATTTTTATTTATTTATTTTTGTCACTTCAGATATTGACTTTGTTTCATTTAGTACTGTGTACTGCTCTTTATGGGAATTTTTTTTTTTTTTTTTTTAAATGTAGAAACATTTAATTTCATTATTTTGAAGGCATCTTTGCTCTACAGCATTTTTTGCATGTGCCTAAAACTTTTGCGCAGTACTGTATATAACGTAAATAACTGACTGGTAGGCGGGAGCTGAAGCTGATTCATCACTTGTACTCCCTCAAATTACAATTGTTGTTTTAAAATGTCATGTTCTCAATGGTTGATGAATAAGGATCACTGGCCCTTATTTCATGAAAGTTGCATTTTACCTTTAAAAGGCATAATTGGGGCTCATGAAGGGAAATTGTAATGCTACAGCAAACAAAGACATTCTAGACAATAGCGCGTTTTCAAGATTGTGGCAATTATGTGATGGGTGTATGGGTGTGGTACGGTATCCACATAGTTTTGGGCATATACTGTACATCAGAATAAGAAATTATTTCGGGATGCTGCTAGCAGTGAACTTCTCGTGCTGAGTTTTATGTTTGAGGTTTTATCAGGTTACTTGTACAAAGATGCTGTAGTTCCTATATTTTCACAGGGCAGATTGCTGTCTTTGATCATTAATGGTGAAATACTTCTAGATTGCTGTCATTTTTGTGACTGCTGTTCATTAGTTTGATGACGTACTTGATGTGGCTTACGTCACATATCACGTGGTATACGATTTTAGTATTGGAGCATTTTTCCAAGTATGAGCAAACGAGCACGGTATTGGACAAGATACCCCATACGAGATGCTTGAATTTCCTCACATATTTTTGAGATTATTATATAATTTCATGTTAACACACATACCACAAGCAAGTTTATTTATGTAGGTGGTCTATTTTTAGGTGTTTCATTTCTTTTAGTGTTTCGTTTATCTGAATTAAGGATTTCAGTCACTCTCTTTCCAGCACCTCCTGAGTCCGATGCATGCAAGACTTTTTATGAGGCTCGACATGATTCCTTGTCCAGCACCTTGGAGCTGCAACAGCTGGGGTTTTAAGGATAGGATCTTTTCTGTATTTATAAATAAATCTTTAATTAAACCCGAATGAAGTTAGAGTCTGAGTGAACAAGTTCTAAAATGAATAAAAGCGATAAATAGAGTTTTACCCTTTTGAAGATGAAGTTGGAAAGCAGTTACAATTTCTGCCTGTTTTTGGCCTTGAGCAGCTTTGTTTAAAAAAATTTACGGGGCACTTCTTCCATTATTGTATACATCTCGCTTCATACATCTACATGATGCCATTAATTTGAGTAAAAAGGAAGGATTGCAAAAGACAACCCTCTTTCATCCTTTTCTTCTCAGAAACCGTGTTATTTCTTTATAAGTTTGTAATTCGTGCGCAATTTTTTAAAATTCCATATCTTTTATTAACCTTAGATACAAGCACCTCTAACTCAACTTCTCTGTAATTTATTTACCTTTTTTTCAGCCAGATCTTGGCTGATTACTGGATGCTTCACGATCGCAACACCGGCATAAATTTTCGCAACACCGCCATTTCTTGTCAGCTCTTCAGGGTTAATTAGGGCATGATGTATGTATATGACATGTAAATAACTGACTGCAGGGCAGGAACCTAAGCTGATTCATCACTTGTACTCCTTCAAATCACAATGTTGTTTTAAAATGTCATTTTGTGTGCTCAGTAGTTGACGAATAAGGACCATTGACCTTTATTTCTAAAAGTTAATCGGCGCTCGGGAAGGGAAGTTGTAATGCTACAGCATATAAAGACATTCTAGACAATTGTGTTTTCAAAATTGTTTCAAGATAAGTTTTAGTGCAGTTGAAGAATCAGCTTAAGCTTTGTAGAGGCTTCACACTATTTACTGTACATACTGTATATCAGTTGCCGAAGTTGATGTGTTGGAAGCAGGAAAAATTGGCAAGCCTAAGGATCTGCGCGATTTTGACAAGGGCAAAAATGTGATGGCTAGATGACTGGGTCAGAGCATCAACAAAACGGCAGGTCTTGTGGGGTGTTCCCAGTATGCAGTAGTTAGTACCTACCAAAAGTGCTCCAAGGAAGGACAATTGGTGAACCGGCAACAGGGTCATGGGCATGATAGAAAGGTGTCTATGATAGAAAGGTGTCAGAACACAGTGCATCGCAGCTTGCTGTGTATGGGTCTGCATAGCTGCAGACCAGTCAGAGTGCTTACCTGGCGAAGAGATGGCACCAGGATGCACTATGGGAAGAAGGCAAGCTGGCGAAGGCAGTGTGATGCTCTAGGCAATGTTCTACTGGGAAACCTTGGGTCCTGGCATTCATGTGGATGTTACTTTGACATGTATCACCCACCTAAACATTGTTAACCACAGCATTGATACCACAGCACACCTTGTGGTCTTGTGGAGTCTATGCCTTAAAGGGTCGGAGCTGTTTTGTGGGCACAAGGGAGACCTGCACAATATTAGGCAGGTGGTTTTAATGTTATGGCTGATCGGTGTACACATGATATGCATATGACATGAGACAATTTACTATCCTATTAATTGCATTTATGGAAAATGTTCGGTCAGCACTGCTGTTACCCTTTTTGACATGTTAGGGTATGTGTTATCAGTTTTATCAAACCCTTAAGTAATTTTGAAATTCGATACTTCGAATACTATACTAAGCTGTCGTTCTTTGCAACATACTATATTTTACTTTAATAAAGACAAAATTAATATTGAATATCCAAATATTCAGATGTGCATGATTTTTGGTGCCATCAGTGTAGCAGTTTTTCATCTCCTGACTCCATTCAGGCTAATCTCACACAGCATTTTTCTGAAGAACTTTGGCATCCATTTTAACAAGTATTTCACGCCACACCAGCTGCGTTTCACGTGCATAAAACATGAGCCCTTTGCATCACACTTTCTGCAGTCTCATTTATTGTGAGGAAGTGCACAGTAAAACCCACAGACTTCCATTGAAATGGCTGTAAATACTGTTTTATTAGCAAAATCGTCCATTTTATTCTGTAGTGGGAGCTACCAAAAAAAAAAAAAAAAAAGTCTTGGTCTTGATTTACCATCATAGTTTACATTATATTACATAAAACATATTTAACCTAATTTATGTTGGTGTTATTACCAAACCAATGAAATTAAATTACAACAGGATTTTTGGCCCTTTAACATAAGTTATTAAGAATACAGTTGTAATATTACGAGGGCAAAATTGAACTATGAGAATATTCTGTGGGTATGCAAATTAGAAACAGTCTGCTATTGCATGTCTAAATGAGAAATGTGGAGGATTTGGTTTGGTGGTTTAATCTGGGTTTCAGTAGAAGCTGAGACAGAGATGACCGGCGTAAGCTTATGTTTTCTCTTACGTCTAATATGTCTTTATTCTTCAATTCAGTTCAATTCAATTTTATTTGTATAGCGCTTTTAACAATAGACATCGTCACAAAGCAGCTATACAGAGATGCATAATTTTTGGATCTAAATTTTAAATCGAAAATTTATCCCCAATGAGCAAGCCAATTGCGACGGTGGCAAGGAAAAACTCCCTGAGACGACATGAGGAAGAAACCTTGAGAGGAACCCATCCTCATCTCAGTGACACTGGATAGTGTAATCATAAATAAATCCCTTCTATAACTGTATGATACATGATATAAAGTGCAACTGTGTAGTCAGGAGATTCGACACAGTCTCAACATGAAGTCTGTTTTGCTGAAATCGTGAACTGTCCACCGATGGAGACCCGAGCGCAAAGTCTGTTTGTGAATTGTTAGGAGTTTCTATTATCCTAATATCAACACTTTATTCCCAAAATCGTATAATCAGAAATGGCTTTTGGGCAAAGGTATTCAGAAATCAGTTATCATAAGAAGGAAGAACGCTGAGCCTGAAGAATTAGTGCCTCAAGCAAAAAAAAAAAAGTAAATATGGAATAAAATCATAATATTAACCGAATGAATTAATATGTGCCAGGATTCAGCTATTATTAGTTATATTATTGAAGCTGTAGATTGAACCACAGTTCATGGTAGTTCAAATATTTCACTCCTCTGGTCTTTGGTCCCACATGACTTTGTATAGGTATGCCATCCAAAGATCATTCGATAAAACCTGCTTCACGCTCTGGGTATGACCACTTTTGATTGGTGGAAGCTTGAGGACCATCATGCCCTGCAGGAACACTTGTTTAGTACAGATTCAGCACCGTACACACTCCATCTTGGTCAGCAAATAAAGCTTCATGTGTTTCCTTTGGTTTGTTTTTTATGCTTTATTTCAGTGGGAAAGTCCCATAGTGACAAAGTTGTGTTGTTTTTCTTTTCTTTTTTTTTTTTTCAATAAAGATGAGCAAGGCCTATCATCAAAACAAACATGTCGAGGCGGTGTACATTCACAGAACAAAAAGGATGAGGCGTGTATGGTAGTAAATGCATCTGTGTTTGAAGCAGATGTTTGAAAGCTCACGCTCTTTAACTTTCGATCTGGGTTTGGAAGGGTGGCCACCACAATGCATGCCAGCTGCAAGTTTCTAAATGATGCACAAGACCTGTGTTGTGGCCATCATAATCACGTTACCACGACAAATCTTTCTACATTAATCTTGATATTTATGTCAGTAGACCTCAGGAACACTGTCGCAGTTTCTAAAAAGTATATCCTTATAAATAACTGAAAAATATTTACTAAGTAAGAAATAAAATGTGATGGAGCATGTCACTAGAGGAAAATAATCAACACCAGGGTGGTTTTATTCCTTTTATGCCACAGCAAATTGCCAACACTTAATTTGTATTTTTTTAATTGGTTAAAGCACAAGTCATATATCTGCAAAACAAATTAGTTCCTGTTATCACTTATGTTGTAACAGCTCTAAACATTCCCCCAGTTTCTCTTGATGTTAATAAGGCCAAAGGTCTGCAAAGTGCAAAGCCCTCAGTCCTGAAGTTTTTCCTGTGGCAGAAAACAGCCACAGACTGACAGTTACAAAGCACTGACACTGGAGACTCCTTCCATAAATATTAAATAAATGCTCTCCTTGTAGAAAGCTTCACCGTATATATCCAACACAAATTATAATATATATATATATATATATATATATATGTGTGTGTGTGTGTGTGTGTGTGTGTGTGTGTGTGTGTGTGTGTGTGTATTAGACTTGGATTATGTGACGCAACCTATGAATGATCTGTTACCATAGAAACAATAACATATTAGAACAAGCGCATTAATATAAACTTGTGATTTACCTTGCAGTTGGTACTATTGTCTGACGTTACAGAAAATTAACACCTTAAAAAGAGTCGACTTGCAATTCAGTCCACTTAGCCTAATTAGTCATTAGTTTGAATGGTTTTAGTACTACTGTGTTTGTCATATTAGCTGTGCCATAGCAGTGCATATAGTACAATACAGTATGTGGGATTTTACTTGGATTCTTTAATTCAGATTTGTTTCCACAACTGTCACTGACTTATTTTAATTACAAACAGTTTTCTAGTCATTCCAGTTATTCTCAAACTCTCTCTCTTTTTTTTTTTTAACCTATAGTCTGTCTACTTCACTTCTGGTGGTTCCACATAGCAAAATACAGCCAAGCTGTCTGCTTTCCCCTTCCTTCTTTTCTTTCTTTCTCCCTCCATTTTTCTCTGTTATGTTTTAATTGTTGCTTTCCAAGGGCAGATTCCTCTCACTGAAAGAACTTGACACTGAGTGGGACACTGAGAGATCGTTTTGAAATTTGACTTGAGTGGCCTAAATTACAGCCCGGCTCTGGCTGGCAGGGTCGGACCGCAGGCCGATGTGGCAGGCAGACATTCCTCCTGCTGAGGAGAAGAGTGGAGGAGGAGACGAGTGCTTCATGATGAGATCCAGCTCTCCAGCGCCGCTCTCCCTGCCAGCTCCTGCCACTTTGGTACTCTTGGATTTTAACACAGCTGTCCTGCATCAAGGCCATCCCTAACTGTAGACCATAAACCTGGAAAGTTATGAGTCTCAGATGAATTAAGCTTCCCTTTGCAAAGAACTTATATATATTGTGCAGAAGGCTGCTATGAGGCTTCTAGATCATTCAGTGGGTTCTTGCAGTGGGTATAGGCTCAAAATCCATACTGATATACATACATGCCAGTCCAGACAAAAACTTGACTCTACGTCTTTAAATTCCACAGTTTGTTCTAAAGGCATGAAAAGGCCTTCGCTCTGCTTTACGAGCTAAAGACTACGACTAGATTGCAGATGAAATCAATTAAGAGGTGCTGGAATGTGCAGCGGTGGTCTGGTCCTGATTTAGTGGAGTGGTCTGGGGCATTTTTTTCGTGTTTTGGGGGTAGTCAGAGGCTGAAAGTGGGTCAGCTGTGGTCTTCGCTGGCGTCGCTGTCTCTGTTCTCTCGTTTCTCAATGACTAGGGGGAAGATGCAGTGACTCTGCTGATGTGGTTTTTTGGGGGGCTCGTTTACCGGCGTAACCCATGTGGCTTTGCTGTTTTTCTTGACCACATCCTCCTTGGTTTCACTCTTTATCCTTTTGTTAACTGTGCTGTGTGAGCTATTTGTGGTATGTTTATTCAAAGGAAAGTGTTTTTTTATTATTATTTATTTTATTTTTTTAAAAAAAAGTAAATTTCATGCCACTAAGGACATCTGCAGACTCTGAGTTTTTGGGGGGTCGACTTTTGTCCTCTTTGATGGTACTTTGTATTACGGGGCTCCAGGGACAAATCACAGTCTCTAAATTCTTGTCTTGTCTACTGATTTCTCAGTAGTTCTGCAGCAGATACAATAACCTGACTGATGGTGCAACATGAGAGTAACTGCATGACAACATGTGAAATTTAGAAATGAACATGATTATTATTAATTTATTTACATGCATTTATATTTTTATTAAATAAGCATCTTGTTACTTTAATTGCTGTTTAGTATGACCTTTTATTAACAGAAATGCAACAGTGAACTAGCTGTCTGTCTATCTATCTGTCTGTCTATCTGTCTATCTTTGTGTCTGTCTGTCTGTCTATCCACTGTCTGTCTGTCTATCTATCCACTGTCTCAGTCTGTCTATCTATCCACTGTCTCAGTCTGTCTATCTATCCACTGTCTGTCTGTCTATCTATCCACTGTCTGTCTGTCTATCTATCCACTGTCTGTCTGTCTATCCACTGTCTGTCTGTCTATCCACTGTCTGTCTCTGTCTATCTATCCACTGTCTGTCTCTGTCTATCTATCCACTGTCTGTCTCTGTCTATCTATCCACTGTCTGTCTGTCTGTCTGTCTGTCTATCCTCTGTCTGTCTGTCCATCTATCCACTGTCTGTCTGTCTATCTATCCACTGTCTATCTATCTAATTAACTAATGGCCACTTAATGGCTAGTTATTGTCATTTTGTGATATTATGATCGGTCTGCTCTCAACTAGCGTTATATCAGTCTGCTCTCAAATAACGTTACAAACGTTATGTTAGCCATCCAGTTAGCATTTAAAATAAAAAATAAAAGATTATAAACATGTATGGCTTACAAATCCTCTCCAAAAATCCTGTCAGGGTAGCCTTTATTAACTAGCTGGCCTTGTTGAAGATGATCAACATTTATGATTAATTAAAAATTATTAGGTTAGTTCATGTTAGCTATCTGGCGAAAAATAGTAGTGAAGATTAGCAACACTTATTATTACTTAAAAATCCTCAGAAAACCCTGTCAGGTTAGTTAATGTTAGCTAACTGGCTAATTGGCAGTGATGACTGATTATTAATTATTACTTAATCCTCTGATAAAGTGTCAGGTTAGCTTATATTTGTTAGTAGTCAAGACTATCAACATTTGTCATTACTTAATCTCTCTTAAGTCCTGTCACATTAGCTAGCTTGTAGTTTGTCACTTGTTGCTGTGTAGCAACTGCTACTGTTGTTGTGTCTGGGTGCTTTTTTGTTGTTGTTTTTTTTAGATGTACAGTATCTCACAAAAGTGAGATCACCCCTCACATTTTTGTAAATATTTTATTATATCTTTTCATGGGACAACACTGAAGAAATGACACTTTGCTACAATGTAAATTAGTGAGTGTACAACTTGTATAACAGTGTAAATTTGCTGTCCCCTCAAAATAACTCAACATACAGCCATTAATGTCTAAACCGCTGGCAACAAAAGTGAGTACACCCCTAAGTGAAAATGTCCAAATTGGGCCCAATTAGCCATTTTTCCTCCCCGATGTCATGTGACTCGTTAGTGTTACAAGGTCTCAGGTGTGAATGGGGAGCAGGTGTGTTAAGTTTGGTGTTATCGCTCTCACACTCTCTCATACTGGTCACTGGAAGTTCAACATGGCACCTCATGGCAAAGAACTCTCTGAGGATCTGAAAAAAAGAATTGTTGCTCTACATAAAGATGGCCTAGGCTATAAGAAGATTGTCAACACCCTGAAACTGAGCTGCAGCACGGTGGCCAAGACAATACAGCGGTTTAACAGGACGGGTTCCACTCAGAACAGGCCTCACCATGGTCGACCAAAGAAGTTGAGTGCACGTGCTCAGCATCATATCCAGAGGTTGGCTTTGCAGAATGGACGTATGAGTGCTGCCAGCATTGCTGCAGAGGTTGAAGGGGTGGGGGGTCAGCCTGTCAGTGCTCAGACCATACGCCGCACACTGCATCAAATTGGTCTGCATGGCTGTCGTCCCACAAGGAAGCCTCTTCTAAAGATGATGCACAAGAAAGCCCGCAAACAGTTTGCTGAAGACAGGCAGACTAAGGACATGGATTACTGGAACCATGTCCTGTGGTCTGATGAGACCATTATAAACGTATTTGGTTCAGATGGTGTCAAGCGTGTGTGGCGGCAACCAGGTGAGGAGTACAAAGACAAGTGCGTCTTGCCTACAGTCAAGCATGGTGGTGGGAGTGTCATAGTCTGGGGCTGCATGAGTACTGCCAGCACTGGGGAGCTAATGCCAACATGTACTGTGACATACTGAAGCAAAGCATGATCCCCTCCCTTCGGAAACTGGGCTGCAGGGCAGTATTCCAACATGATAACAACCCCAAACACACCTCCAAGATGACCACTGCCTTGCTAAAGAAGCTGAGGGTAAAGGTGATGGACCAGCCAAGCATTTCTCCAAACCTAAACCCTATTGAGCATCTGTGGGGCATCCTCAAACGGAAGGTGGAGGAGCGCAAGGTCTTTAACATCCACCAGCTCTGTGATGTCGTCATGGAGGACTCCAGTGGCAACCTGTGAAGCTCTGGTGAACTCCATGCCCAACAGGGTTAAGGCAGTGCTGGAAAATAATGGTGGCCACACTAAATATTGACACTTTGGGCCCAATTTGGACATTTCACTTTTGTTGCCAGCGGTTTAGACATTAATGGCTGTGTGTTGAGTTATTTTGAGGGGACAGCAAATTTACACTGTTATACAAGCTGTACGCTCACTACTTTACATTGTAGTAAAGTGTCATTTCATCAGTGTTGTCCCATGAAAAGATATAATAGAATATTTCCAAAAATATGAGGGGTGTACTCACTTTTGTGAGATACTGTATATGACAGGATAAGATGAAACCATGGTTATATGTTTCTCTTCCATTTTTGTGTGGCAAAGAGTTAATGGAAGCTAACTACAGGTATGAACAAAAGTTCATGAGTAGAGAACTGAAGAAATGTCAACTCACACGCACCACTGGACTGGTCTGAGGAATCATTCAGGCCAATTTATTTGACACTTTATCACATTTTATCCATGTAGGATATGCTTAGAGACTAGTGGGTACCCTAGTGGGTATTGAACATTGTACTTTACCATGCATATTGTTAATTAATTATTTGAGGCATTTAACTCTTAGTTTCACAATACATGAGAGTATTTTTAATTGTGAAATAATAGCATTATATTCATTATTATTCAACAGCTGTTGAATTTGTTGCCTGACTGTAAAGTTCCATTGTCCCTAAGCTTAGATGACAAAACCCTCCGTCTCAATAATTGATGTTTTGAGGTTTGTGTGTTAGCTTTCCAGTCCAAGATATTTTCAGCCTAGTCTACTGTGACTGATCGGAGTGGCTTCTACCATCCAGGTATGCCTTGGACAAATATTATGGCACATTCTGCATCTTGGGTCTAGACCTTGTCTTTTCCTGGGGTAGGAATTTTTGACCCACTGTAGTACTGTCCTTCATACATTAATCCACATATTGAAGTGTTCACTGCAGGGCTAAAACAAACAGCCCTTTTGCCCTGATGAGACATGAGAATCTGATTTTTTGGGTCATATGTTTGTAACCCTGTAGGCTGTTAAAAGTGAATCATGTCCACTATGTGGATGAATATCAATCAGGCTAGCCCAGGGGTGTGGGTGAAAGTAATGAAATTTGTTTTTCCTAAATTTCCTAGGAATTTGCTTCATTTGAAGCTGACCCCTTTTAGTAGCAGTGATTCTCAGCAGAGAAAACTGTTCCATAAATCTAGAAAAGGGGCAGACAAGTTATAAATGTATTAGCTATTCTGTGTCGTGACACGTCCATGAGTTGGCAGGACACACAAGCAGAGTGCATTATTTTCTTATAAAAGCAGTTTGTCAACAATTATAGTGTTTAATTTATTAGTTAATGACACATTACTGTGCTTTTTAATGGTTTATAGTTTGAATTAATGTTGTGGAACGTCCTGTTCCCTCACCAGACGAAAAAATCGTAAACTCCTCTGTTCTGAAGACTTTCCTGAGCTGGGAAACTTTAAAATTTCTAAAGCGCTTACAACCAAGGCTCCTTTATTGAAATGTTAAATAAATGTCTCCTAGCAAAATGTAATACCGTATGACTAGCTAGTTAACAAACTAACATGATCATGTAGCAAATGATGAAAATAAGTTATTTTTAGCCTTGCATCACTATTTTAACATAACTGCGTGTTCCTGATTTTGAAAAGATCAGTCATCTGTGTATGACTGTGAACCGCCACTAGGGCTGGGCGATATGACACAAATATCATATCATGATACTTGAGGACATTTCTACGATTCACGATGCGTATCAATGCTAACAAACTGTCTGCAAAACAGTAGTAAAATAAACCAAAAAATAAATAAATTAAACCGAGTTTGACGATACTTTTCTTTAATGCCTATTTTTTTTATTACGTCAAGTCATCGGGATCCATTCAGTACCATTTAATTTGTAATTATTAAAACGGCATTAAGGTTAAACCTAGCTACATACCAAATGAAAACGTTTGTTTTGTGAAATTCAATAAGGAGTCAGGTTTATTTTTGTTTCTGCCTGGCAGCTACAAAAAACAAACAAACAAAAAAAAAACGAATAGCCTCGACACTAAAAACAGCTTGTCCCAGGTGCCTGGGCTACTGATTTGTTCACTAAACACTACTGACTGGTATTGTTCAGAGCTCCGGGTATATATATATGAATAGTTCCTTCCTCTGCTGTTTATCATTTTCCATTCCTAAGTGCATGTTATTATAATAACTTGCCATTGTTCTAGCAGACCTGTGGGATCTCAGTAATGATATAATGTGGTCCAGCAGCTAGCTGGTTGTGAGGCTTTCGCCAGAACGCCACTATAGAAATGCTCCTGATGTTTCCCGTTGGTCACAGTCCCAGAGCAACAAATAAAGCCCTTCTTCAGTCCATCCCTGGCCTCACTCCTGTGTCTCAGATGTGCCAGAATGATTAAGTCCCCCCACCCCCCTTAATTTTGTACCTATGCAGAGTTGCCCATGGTTTGGCGCACAGCCCTCAGAAAACGGCACCATGGCATCCAAATTAAATCTCTGTGCACTTGCGGTGTGAGGAAAAATGGCCCTAGACCATGTCAGCCCCCTGACTCCTCAGCTTGCACAGCAGGAATTTGCGGTCTCTCTTGTACTCCCGTCTGGGTGGAGTGTAAATATAGACTCCGCTATGTTTTCGTTTCGGTTTTATTTTATGCAAAGTCATTGGGAATGGAGCAGGCAGCTCGGAGCAGCCAGACATGAGGAAAGCAATTCAGCTTGTTAAGATGGATTGTGGGGTGTGTTGTCTGTCCAGACCTGATGTAGAGCTACTTTGTGTTGTTAATAGCGCTTATACCATTTAAAATTGCTCAGTTTGGAAGCCACTAAGACGCTACAATTGAGGAGGAATTAGGGTTATTAGGGCTCTGCATGAAAAGTGGATTCCCTCTAGCAATCACTCAGCCTGTCTGCTCATCTCTCCCTGAATTTCATTACTCTCATTAAAGGCTCTTTCTTTTGTAAAGGCAATTTATATTTCATACCAAGATAAAACCATCACTTAAGGATTACATATATACTTTGTTGCACGATTGAAGGCATTAATATTTCCATTGCTATTAAAAATATAAGGAAATTGTGTGATCCCTGCTGTATTCCATACTCAGGTTCTCACACAGTACTCACAACAATATTTGCACCCATATGGCAATAGATAAGTAGTTTACTACATATATTTACCACTAACCTGCATCCATCCATCTTCAGTAACTGCTTTATCCAAGTCTGAATTACGGTTTAATTTAAAACCCAGAATCACTAGCTGTAATTTGTAAAAATAAACAAAACTGTTATGGCAACAACTGGAATCAGTTTGGTGTCGTTGCTGTTCCTCTGACGTTTGCAGAATTGTTACAGAAAGCTGTAAAATGTCAGTCATAATATAGTTTCACATTTAACTTAAATTTGTTTTGATTGTAGATTTGGTTATCCGGAGCGTGATCGACTTTTACTGCAAAGCAGCATTCACATTTTTTCCCCCTCATTTTCTTAATTGTATTATGCCCATATGCTAGTATTTATATAGTAAGCGGAAATTAACGTTTTTATCGCAGCAGGGATCAGACATTTCTATATCCTTCTCCTTGTAAGCATGTACTTAGAGGCAGATATTATCTAGGCCAGACAGAGGGATTAAGTAAAGGACTGCTAGTCTCCTCAGCTGAGGAAATGATACAGAAGCAACGAAAATAAACTAATACGTAAACTACTAGTACATAAATTAATAATCTAGACTCTATCAATAAGGGTCTCCGAAGTGCCATTTGAGTGGTGGTACAGACACAGACATTATGTAATGTAGAAGAGTGTGTGTATGTGTGTTTGTTTGTTTCAGCAGTATGGTCAGTTATCTCTCTCCCACTCACATGGCCTCTCCCTCTTTCCTGTGATGCAGCTTGGGGCTTATGCACTTTCTACCGCTGCTAAGACAAAAAAAAGGCATTTGAACAAAACACAATGCAGGATGGCTTTCTTTTCTTTTTTTTTAAATGAACCTTTTAAAATATAGAGTCCCAAACACAAATGAGCATACAGTGCAGATCTGATACACAATCATTGCCTGTCTGTAATACGGCCGAGTGCAAATGACAGGACTGTGGCTGTTCTTTCTGCTTTGAACAGTCTTATTATTATCTTGTTCAGCCTGAGTCATGGTGGCCACACGTCTGCATGACAAAGATGAGAAAGTGGAAGAGTGTACATATAGTCTCTACTGTATTCTCTCCAGGGTGTTATGAGAGTGTGCAAAAAAATAATGATAGTGAAGTTTATGCTTGGTTAAGGTGGAAACAATGGCATGTCAAATATAAGATAAAACTGGCTTTCATCACCACTTTTGACTGATATAGCAGGTTCTCCAGTGTGTCAGGTACTGTCTGTTCTGAAATGATGATTAGGGAAGCACCCTTAGCAGCCATTTTTAGGCTTGCTCCAAACCCCAGAGTGATAAATTATTTCAGAATCCTTCAAATCAGTCGGTTTCAGGGGAATTAACCAGGACCAATAACTTTGCTCCAAAAAAAAAAAAAAAAAAATTATATACCACACCAATCTCAAAACTGAATTTACTTATACATGTAGGTCAATTTTATTTTCAAAACAGAAGTGTTACATTTAGTAAATAAGAAATAAAACATGTTGTTACAGGGGAAAAAAAAATCAATGATTGGGTTTCACGATACTGAGAAATCACAAAGCACAAAGTCCTCCTGAAGAGCCCATTAATATACTCTAAGCCTGTGATTTGCCTGGCAGCGTATAGTATGGTCACAGCTGCTATTACAGAAAATGAATCCACACCTTCTGACCAATCAGAGCATTCTCCAGTGCTCTGGTATAATACAGGGTGACCCAAAAGTCTCCATACATAGGGGGAAATAAGCACTTTTTAGCAAAATGTCTTCCAAAATGTTTATATATATATTCAGATAGCCTTTAAGAATGCCTTTGACAAAAGAAGAATGTGTTGAAATCATTCTCATGGCTGGATCAAGAAGCCACCACCACAAGGTTGCGATGGACTTTAACATGAAACATGGCAAGCACATCACATCGAAGGCACAATCAACATGGTGCTAGCAACCATAGTCCCCTACGTATGGAGACTTTTGGGACACTCTGTAGAACGTTAACTAAAAGGAACAAAACGGATAGTGGTGGGTGAAAGTAGTAAGGAAACATAGTTTCTCTCTTTTTCCCTGTCTGTCACATAGTCAGTCAGACTTCAGATCTCCTCTAGGGGTGTAGTCAGATCCCTTCCCTACTTCCCAAGTATGCAAACAAAATTACAGAGGTATTTAACACAGTCCTCTGCAGTCCACTCAGTTCCTGTTAAATGCATTGTGATCGCAGATCTTCAAGCATGTTTGAAATTCTCGTCAAAGAATCTTGTAGTGTCAGCCCCTCTACGAGAGCTGAGAAACAGCCAATCAGAGCCTGAGAGGAAATCAGATTTATCTGCCATCATGTGCAGCAGATCCCTGAATCCAGTTTATCATTCATCTATTTGTGAGAAGTCAAAATGTAATCACAATAATAATAATGCTTCGATAAGAAATTCTTTGGCATGTCATACCTAAATGGTCATTACCCTAATGGTTGAGCAAACATAAAAACACCATGACATGATTCCTGGCTGTGCAAAATAGCAATAAATGATAACTAAGTTTTTTTTTTGTTTTTTTTTTGTACCTCCAGTTCTCTTTGCAGAACAGACAATCCTCACTGCCAACATCTCCCCAACCAATCCCTCCTCCACATTTTTCTCTTGTTTCTCTTTTTTTCTGGTTTCCGTACATAATAGTGGAGATAGACATGATGGACCACTGTCGTGTTTATTTTTCATGATAAAATTGACCACGATATTCATAATCGATTATTATCAACAAATCTCATTATTGATTAGCTGGTTTGCGTGTGGCACAGGGCGCATTTACTCATTACGTTACTTCTGTTCTGTAAATGCACATCGGAGAGTAAATACTAAAGTTGTGTCCCAAATGACGTACCATACACTTACACTATGCACTATGTACTCTACCGTCTAGTGTATGAACTTTAGAAGGCCAGTATCATCTCATGGAACACTATCGGTTTTTTTTACTAATCGGAAGTATAAGCCGTTTCCCAGTCGATGGCGCGTGATGTCATATGCACGTAACGCGATGCCGCTAGCTTTAGCAGAATACCCAGCGTCAATGAAAATGAATGTGTTCAGTTTACTGTTTGTCAGCGTTACCTTTTATGCTCTATATGACCTCAGTCATCATCAGACGGAGGGGTAATCGTCAAGTGACAGCAGAAAAAAGTGCGCGACCCAAGTCCTTTAAGGCAGGGGAGCATTTTATATTAAATGCCGTGACTAAGATTGTAACCTGTAAATTTTACACAGCGGAGCTTGTGTAGCACCGAAGCATGACAGTGATGCATGAGCACAAACTTATGTTTATATCCAAAATGCTCCACTGTGCGAGTTGCTTAAAAGGTTTAGTTTCATTCAAGTTTATCATCATTATAATGCTGCATTTGCACGATGCAGTGTAAAATCTGTAGATTATTATAACGAAAGTGATCCATTTGTAACAAGGCCACGTTGCTCCTCACTAGCAATGTAGACACGGTGACAGTGGGGAGCGCAAGTAAGATCTGTAATGTCTGATTAAAACTCTACGATCAAAGTAAACAATATGCCTAAAGTCAGCAGAAACCACAAGGTGCAGTGAAAGTGAGTTTTTATTTTTAATTTAGGACTGGAGTTTACTAAGCCCTACTAAAATTAGCTGTATTTGACATTCACAGTATGTCATTTGTATTTGACATTTTGTGATTTTTATTTATTTATTTTTTTTTAAAAAACAATTTTTTTTGTTGGAGTTCATTTCCAAATTATTTATTCCTAGTGTTGTGTTCATTCTTAGTACTCTGAGGACAGTTTCCATTTGCATGATCTCATTGCTCTAGGGAACAATAGATGAAATATGTGGCATTGAAATGAATTAGTTTCTTGCCAATTGTATGATTGTTCTTGAGTTTTTCCAGTAGCCAGTTACTCATTCTCATTAATAAATTATTCAGAGGAAAATCTGTTTTCATTTATATCTATGCATTTTTGTCAATTTGATTCATTTTGTAAATTTGAATTATGAATTAACACAATATTGCGTGGTATCGTGATACTACTTGGTATTGTTATACTTCAGCTGGTATAGTATCATAAGATATGTTTATGGTATCGTGACAGCCCTGGTATCCACTAGGTATTAGTGAAAAGATATTTACCGTGACTTCAGTGCATATTTTTTTCATTTTTATATTAAGTATATCAATATTATCATAACAGTTACTTACTATCTGTAGTAAAGTGTGCTTGTGAATAATTGATGATTTGCTAGTGAGTAACTACTGATCCGTCCAACCGTCTATGTGCATTCATGTGAAAAAATAAGTACACCCCATGGAAATTGTTGGCTTTTTTGACATATTTGGACAAAACATATTTGATCATCTTTGAAACAGCGCCTATTAATAAAGTTGATATACTTGAACAAAACCACAAGGAAAAATAGCTTTTTTAAATCATTTATTCAACAGAAATATCAATAGATGTGATATTCTACTATGGAAAACCTAAGTACACCCTTGGCATCAGAAGTTAGTATTGCCCCCTTTAACAGAAATAACTTGTAGGCGTTTTGCATAATTATCCACCAGGCTTGCTGGAATTTTTGACCACTCTTCCATGCAATATGCTTTTAGTTGCAATACGTTTGAGGGTTTTCTTGCATGTACTGCCCGTTTCAAATCCAGGCTTTGATTAGGCCATTCCATAACCCTCCATTTCTTCTTTTTGAGCCATTCCTTGGTGGATTTGCTGGTGTGCTTGGGATCATTATCCTGTTGAAAGGTCCACTTTCAGACAGATAGCCTCACATTATCTTCAAACACTCTTTGATATGATGCAGAATTCATAGTTGAATCAATGAATGCAAGCTGTCCAGTCCCTGAGGCAGCAAAGCAACCCCAAACCATAACATTTCCACCACCGTGCTTCACAGCTGGTATGTGGTGCTTCTCCTGAAAAGCTGTCTTTAGTCAGCACCAAACATGTCTGCTGTTATTGTGGCCAAGCAACTCTATCTTTGATTCGTCTGTCCAGAGCACATTATTCCAAAAGTCCTGGTCTTTGCCTATATGCCCATTGGTAAACTGTAGTTTGCAAAGGCTTTTTCCTGGCTCGCCTCACATGCAGGTCAAATTTGTGCAATCTCTTTCCGATTGTAGAAGCATGCACTTGAGATTACTTGCACCTATGATTAAATTTTGAAATCTGCGCCACTTGTGGATGATTTTCCTTACAGTGGAATGATGTATTTCAGATAATTTGGCGATCATTTTAAATCCCTTGCCAGACTCATAGGCATCCACAACCTTTTTTCTGAAGGCCTTACAGAACTCTTTAGATCTTGGCATGATGACACCACACAACTCAATAGCAAAGGGAACACCAGACACTAGACATGAGAGTGGTATAAATAAGACAGGTTCCACCTGCACTCCCTAAGCAGGTTCTAATCACTGGCACCCAAGCTTGAACACTTGATTCAAATTATATGGATTTGAAGGTGTGATAAATGTAGGGATGTAGTTACTTTTTGTGACTAATCTTTTGTTTTTTGTTAATTTAAATTGTGAAAATTACTACAAAATGTCAATTTTATGTGTCATTTGATAGTGGATCACCTTTATTAATAGGCACGGTTTCAAAGAGGATCAAATGTTTGCTTGTCCAAATATGAAAAAAAAAAAAAAAAAAAAAAAGTTTCCGTGGGGAGTACTTATTTTTTCACATGACTGATATCTGTGTATGTGTATATGTATGAATTGGTTTTCATGTCGCACAGCTGTGCTTAACGTGGTCTGTGTTTCCAGCTCCGAAGACCTGCAGCCCCAAGCAGTTTGTGTGTAAGGACCAGGTGACCTGCATCTCTAAAGGCTGGCGCTGTGATGGAGAAAAGGATTGTCCTGATGGCTCTGACGAGGCTGCCGATATCTGTGAGTAATCAGTCAGCTTTATTAAGCTCTATCAGTGCTAGATATGTTTTACCAGAGGTTTGGTAAGGTCTGGCTGACTCAGACCAAATGAAACATCTGTGTAATTTCCCCATCTAACACACATAACTACCAAAAGACACGTCATGGACTGGATTTACACATGCTACGTGACCGGCATGCCATTGAGTTATGATAATATTGATTTTTTAAAAAGGACAAGTTTACAGTGCATACTCTGGTAATAAATGATGTAAAATCAATACATAAAATAATGAATGCAGTAATTATGTTAAACAATGTTATTATTTAAGAAGATGAACATGGCAGGGTGTGCTGATATAGGAAACTAATCAATGACCGGGTGGTGTGATGTGAAGCGGTGTTACTGTAACACCATAAAGTCGATTATTTTCATTATTTCATAGCATGTTTATTATTAATAATATAATAATAAACATGCTATGAAATAATGAAAATAATTATTTATTATTATTGTTATTATTATTATTATTTTTTTTTTTTACACAATTTTCCTGTTTGATTTGAGAATTCAACAGTGTTTTGGTATCAATCGAGACAATCGATAAATCTTTTTATGATCACAGCGAATTTATCACATAAAGGAAATGACTGACACTGGAACATCAGTCACTGGTTAGTATCATAACCTTGGTAGGCTTGTCATTAGCCCTCTACTGCATAAATTATTACATTTACATCAAAAATGTTTTTATGATTTTTTTTTTTTATTATTACTTGAATTAGTTCATGTAATAAAAATAAATATAAAAAAATTGAAAAAAAAAAATGCATTGGGGGTAGTTGTTAAATTGTTGCCGTATGGCAACAATGTGCAATGGTGGAAAGTAATGGTAGAAAGTACTATGCTTCAAGGGTTTCCTCCGGGTACTCCGGTTTCCTCCCCCAGTCAAAAGACCTCCGTTGTAGGCTGATTGGCTTTTCCAAATTATCCGTCGTGTGAAAATGTTTGTGCGATTGTGCCCTGCGATGGGTTGGCACCTCGTCCAGGGTGTCTCCTGCCTTGTGCGCCAAGTACTCTGGGATAGGCTCCAGGCTCCCCGGGACCCTGTGTAGGATAAACGGCATGGAAGATAGATGGATGGATGGTGTTAGTTCCTGAAAAAAAAATAGCAGGATGGTGACGGTAAAGTAGGACGACATGGCAGCTGAAAAAAAAAAATCTGCATGAAATTCCAGATGCTTAATATTTTAGGCACCTAAAAGTATGTTAATCTCATTTTGATTATGATGAAAACAAAGCAAGTTTCTAGAGTATACACGTTAACCGGAGACTAGAGCTTTATGCCCAGCTCGTTTCTGAAATCTACTGCAGTGGGCATTTTTAATATTTGGATGAATATGATGAATATTATGTGCCTTGAAACAGTTAACAACAGGTTAACAATCTCTAGTTCTTCATAGAAGCCCTTCCAAGTTTTTTTGCCTTTTGGTCACTTGTTTGGATAGATCCAGAAATGGACCAGATCAGTTTTATTTATATATATATATATATATATATATATATATATATATATATATATATATATATATATATATATATATATATATATATATAATATTTATTTAAACGGCATCAATTCTTCTAGGTACAAAGTCAGGGATTTTGTAGGCATATAGTCAGGTGTATGATTAAACAATTCTACCAAACAGGTGCTAATGATTATCAATTCAATATGTAGGTTGAAACACAATCATTAACTGAAACAGAAACAGTTGTGTAGGAGGAATAAAACTGGGTGAGGAACAGCCAAACTCAGCTAACAAGGTGAGGTTGCTGAAGACCGTTTACTGTCAAGTCATACACAGTTTGCCGAAGGGCTGAAGGTACATGAATGAGTGTCTGCAGGCAACAGTGAAGCATGGTGGAGGTTCCTTGCAAGTTTGGTTCTGCATTTCTGCAAATGGAGTTGGGGATTTGGTCAGAATGAATGGTCTCCTCAATACTGAGAAGTACAGGCAGATACTTATCCATCATGCAATACCATCAGGGAGCCATCTGATTGGCCCCAAATTTATTCTGCAGCATGACAACAACCACAAACATACAGCGAAAGTCATTGAGATCTATCTTCAGCGTAAAGAAGAATAAGGAGTCCTGGAAGTGATGGTATGGCCCCCACAGAGCCCTGATCTCAACATCATCGAGTCTGTCTGGGATTACATGAAGAGAGAGAAGCAACTGAGGCTGACTAAATCCACAGAAGAACTGTGGTTGGTTATCCAAGGTATTTGGGCCAACCTACCTGCCGAGTTCCTTCAAAAACTGTGTAGAAGTGTGCCTAGAAGAATTGATGCTGTTTTGAAGGCAAAGGGTCACACCAAATATTGATTTGATGTAGATTTTTCTTCTGTTCACTCATTTTGTATTTTGTTAATTGATAAATATAAACTATTAACATGTCTATTTTTGAAAGCATTCTTACTTTACAGCATTTTTTTCACACCTGCCTAAAACTTTTGTGCAGTACTGTGTACACACACACACACACACACACACACACTTGCTCATGCTGTTTCCAGTGCTTTAGCTCTACTGGTATGCACACTCATTATTGGGATTTAGTCTCTGCAGCAGTGAAAGTGAGCACACCACAGCATGCAGAATAAATCAGAGAGCTTAGCGCACATCCAGCTGTTCAGCTGGACTTTTCCAAGCGCTGAGAAGATGCCGCGTCTCCACAGCCATCACATCAGCTTCACAATATCCTCTACACACGTATGCATGCGACCTAGCGCTCTCTTCCTGCTCTCTCACTGCTCTCTCACTGTTCTCTCATTGCTCTCTTCCTGCTCTCTCATTGCTCTCTTCCTGCTCTCATTGCTCTCTCACTGCTCTCTTGGTTCTCTCATTGCTCTCTCACTGCTCTCTCACTGTTCTCTTATTGTTCTCTTCCTGCTCTCTTGGTTCTCTCTTACCTTTCTCTTATTGTTCTCTCTGTCCTGTCTGTCTCTTTCTTTTCACTGTCTTTCTGTCCTTCTTTTCTTTCTTTCTTTCTCTTTCATTTTCTCTCTCTGTTTGTCTATCCGTCTCTGCCTGTCTATGTCTCTGTCTACCCTATCTCTTTCTTTCAGTCTGTCTCTGTCATTCTTTATCTTTCTTTCTGTCTCGGTCTGTTTTTCTTTGTGTCTTCTGTCTGTCTCAGTTTTTTGTCACTTTCTTTCTGTCTGTCTTTTTCTTTCTCACTGTCTGTCTCTGTCTGACTGTGCCTTTCTGTCTGCCTGCCTGCCTGCCTGTGTGTGGCTTTCTGTCTGCTTCTCTCATTCTGTCTGTCTGTCTCTCTGTCTGTCTGTCTCTCTTCACTCTCTCTCTGTTTTTCTTTTCTTTCTTTCATTTATCTCATTTTCTCTATCTCTCATCTCTTCCTGTCTGCCTGTGTCTCTGTCTATCTCTTTATTTTAGTCTGTCTCTGTCATCTTTCTTTCTGTCTCTGTCTGTCTGTCTTTTTTGTCTCTCCTGTCTCTGTTTTTATCACTTTCTTTCTTCCTGTCATTTTCTTTCTCACTGTTTGTCTGTCTCTGTCTGCCTTTTTCTTTCTGTCTTTGTGCCATTTTTTTCTTTCTTTCTGTTTGTCTCTCGGTTTGCCTGTCTTTTTGTTTGCTTCTCTTCTACTGTCTGTCTATTTGTCTGTCTCTTTCTTTTCACTCTGTCTTTCTCTCCTTCTTTCTTTCTCTTTTATTTTCTCTCTTTGTCTTTGTGTCTATCTGTCTCTTCCTCTCTGTCTCTGTCTGCCTCCCCTTTTCTTTCAGTGTTTGTCATTCTCTATCTTTCTTTCTTTGTCTCTCCTGTCTGTCTCTCAGTTTTTTGTCACTTTCATTCTCTGTCTTTTTCTTTCTTGCTGTTTGTCTGTCTCTGTCTGCCTTTTTCTTTCTGTCTTTGTGCATGTCTGTTTGTCTTTGTCTGTCTGTGCCTTTCTTTCTTTTAGTTTGTCTCTGTGCTTTATCCTTCTGTCTGTTTGTCTGTCTGCCTGTCTCTGTCCATCTATCTGTTTGTCTGTCTCTTTCTTTTCACTCTGTCTTTCTGTCATGCTTTTCTTTCTTTCTTTTTCTCTCTTTGTCTTTGGGTCTGTCTGTCTCTTACTGTCTGCCTGTGTCTGTCTGTCTGTCTCTCTCTCTTTTTTCAGTCTCTGTCTCCCTTTTTCTTTCAATCTGTCCAGCTCCTTTTTTTCAGTCTGTCTGTCATTCTCTACCTTTCTGTCTTTGTCTGCTTTCTTTGTGTCTGCTTTTCTGTCTGTCTCTGATTTGTCACTTTCTTTTTTTCGTTCTGTCTTCCTGTTGAGTGTATAATGAGGAGTAGAGTGATGAGTGTAAGGACGAGAAATGAAGGAGATGAGTGATGTCTCTCTTCTCTGCCTGTAACCCTGAGTCAATAGCTGTGTATGGAGGAGTGTTGATGTGTGTGTCAGTGTGGACTTGTGTGCGCTGGTACGCTGGCATGGTAGTGAGACTTGTTTCCCTTAGTGTTATTACGTCTCAGCTCTTAATTACACACCTGTACACAGACGCCTCATCTACACTGCAATTAGACCCCCCCCCAACCCCACGGAAAAGCCCCACACTGATTTTAGAGCTGTACTTTACTAATTCGTTAAGTGACAATGCTGCATTCGTGTGTGTGTGTGTGTGTGTGTGTGTGTGTGAGAGTGAGAGAGTGCTCTGCACTTAATCCCTCTTTCAGTCAAACTTGCCGGTGAACTAAATGTAGAATGAATGGGAGCAGTCTGTGTGAGAACTCTGTCTAATTTCGGCGTATGAAGAATACTGTTGACTGCAAAAGTTTATGCCCCCTCTTCTTAAACTATTTATGTACCTCCAAAAAATGTAGTTTCAAAGACGCCATGGGTCAGTACTGTACATGGCAATCCTCCAAGTAAGAAATCAAGCAAATGTTGTGATGAGGCTCTCAGTGAACACTGATCTGAGGAGGGCAGAGGAATAATCACAGGTACAACACAACAGGAATACACTCTAATTTACTTCCAAATCCACACACTGACAAGAGTGTGTGTGGGTGTGTGTGTGTGTGTTTCTTTCTTTCCTTTTTTCTTTCTTTCAGCTCCTTTTTAGTGCCTCTTTCTTTCTTTCTTTCTTTCTTTCGACTCCTTTTTATTGTCTTCCTTTTTTCTTACTTTCATTTGTCTTTCTTTCTTTCTGCTCCGTTTTAGTGTCTCTTCCCTTTTTTTTACTTTTCATTCTTTCTTGCAAATCTTGCTTGATTTGTCTCTTCTTTCTTTCCTTTTTCTTCTGTTTTGTCTAAAGTACTGTTGGTTAAACCTAAATGTTGCCTTCATTCTATCCCAAGGGACAAACCTTTGCACTGAACTCTAGCGTTGTCCTGCATTCCAATGAGAGACGCTGTTAAACGTCTTAGTAAAGCCTCTTATTAACTTGCTTTATGTGTGTGGGAGGGATCAGCTGTGTTTGTCCTTTGGCCTATGGGGATGGACACACACACACACACACACACACACACACACACACCCCACCCCACAGATCTCAGTGCGTGTGTGTGCATGTGTGTGTATTTTATTTGTTTAGGTCTTGTTTACAAGTTTGGCAGCCCAGAAGCTAATAAAGCACTTAAAAAGTAAATCCCATGGCAGCACAAGAGCACAAGGTCAAAGCCCATGAAGAGCAGTGTTCTCCGTTAGAGGAACTGAGAGCGACTGGTCCTGCAGCTCATTCAGGGTTGGGTTCTTATGTAACAGCATGAGACGCAGGGAGGGGCATCAAATCCGAGAGCATTTTTCCAGAGAATGGGCTCTTCTCAGACACAGACGCCTGTTCATCTCTAGTGCACGCTAACAGATGCTCTTAGTGTTGTTTCAGATTATCTCCTGGTGGTGTGACTCATAAGCTAGGTTTCCATAAACCAGAAGTTTTTGCAGATAAGAAAATCCCAATGGACATGACGGCAATTATAAAACCTAACCCAAAAAGCCAAAAGTCAAAATACTGAACACTGAGATGAGATATGTTGAGAAATGTAAAATAAGTTGTGTGTTATTTAATCATTCATTACATCGTAAATGATTATGCAGCGAGTGTGTGTTACGCTCTGTAGCACAGATTTTCATCTGTATTTTTCTAAAGAGGTGCAAGATTATAGAGTGCTGCAGGGATGACTTTTCAATTGGCTTTTGGATTATTGCAGAAAATAAGCTCTGTGACCAACAACAGTTTATGATTCTTAGTTCATCAAGATAATCTTCACAAATGAACACAACTTTTATGAATTTTGAAGCCTGAACACAGAAGTAAAAAGCTAAAGTTAGGCTATAAACGAACTACACCACGGTCGCATGACTTCAACGTCAACACCACTAAGCTTTACAGCACTACCGTTTGAAAAACCCTAACATTGGAAACTACTATAAATTGATAAATGTACATGTTGGAAAGTTTGAGTTGGAATAGTTTGCAAGAGCGTGAGTATGAACACAACGAGGCTGTAGTAGATGAGTTTTCCTGTTTAATGATGTTTAATGTCCCTGACAACCTCGGTAGTCCCATTTAGCCACTTGTTCGGAACTGCCGTTTTGACACGTAAAAGCTTAACAAAGTCATGAGTCGGGTATTACTGATATGTTTTATGTCGCAGAATAAAACGTGAAAATATCTTGAGCTTGTTGTTAACCACAGACCTTATTTCAGGCATTTAACAAAAAACCCATTCAAAAAACCCACTGACCTCAGGACGATGGAACTGGAAAAAAGATGGAAGTGCAAAAAATGCTAATTCCGTTTCTGGGTTTTAGGACTCATTTTTGCAGCACTTTATAGCTAGCTAATAAAATATAGCTACAAATAAATAAATGATCTAGACCAGCAGGCTCCGTTATACTGCCCAGTCCCAGAATTCTAAGTGACTAGAATAAAAAGTGCAAACTAACGTAATGTATATGATCAAGAGGCACATCACTTCAGAGGGTCAGTGGCCAACGTTTCATCTATGAGCTATCACACGTACACAATATTATTCGATTCTGGCTAGCTGACATCTTTATTTTGCTACATCTCGTCAGATCTCGTCAAACCTTCCTGATTACTAAAAAATCGTCCATCATCCGTGCACGCTGATAAATAGTAGTACACGTTAAGGTTAAGCATAGCTATATTCCAAATAAAAACATTCGTTTTGCGAAAGTCAATTATGTATTACGATGTACAATTTAGCTAACAAACTGCCGGCAAAACACAAGTGTGGCATCGAAACTGTAAAAATGAGTAACATCAGCTGCTTCCATTCACTTCCATATTGTTTGTAATTATTAAAAATAAAGTTATAAATATCACGCTATAGGTTAGGCATGAGACAGATTTTCGTTGTCATATATATTGCGAGGCGAAATACTGATGAGACGAATTTTGCTTCTCTGAGGTGTATCACAATATTTCCTTTCAATATTCATAATGAGCTCTACCTCTGCCTACACACTAGGCGGCAGCACCAGAGGTATTAGCATTCAGAGCACAAAGTTTGTAAGTGGGAACCTATCTGCCTTGAAGCATGCTTACTTAATAGTCTATAAAGTTAAGCTAATCAGAAGGAAGCGTTATGGTGGGTTTCGAACACAAATCCAGCCTGCAGCCTTGTTTCCTTTGGCCCGCATGAATTTGGAAAAATTAATACCGAAATAATGCACTACTGCTCAATGTTCTCACACTGTCCAGAATGCATAGCGACCTGTAGCATAGCCATTCGAAGGGACGTTATATACCATTAATACGTGCACTCCAGTTTCGTGAGTTGAAATCAATGCCACTTGATGCGAGTCGCACTCACATCTAAAAACCATTCAGAAGCAGGTTTGGGAGGGTTACTTTTGTATTCCGTTACAGTTACAAATTACTTCATAAAAAAAAAAAAAAAAAAAAATCAGTAATGTAATCCAAGTATCACAATATGAAAGTAATGTAATCAGATTATTTTTGGATTACTTCAAGGTCACATATGTAAATAAAGTCAAGAGAAAAGCAATATGATCTAAAATACTTTTATTTAGAGTTTATTTGAGAGCTTAAAAACATGTTCAGTGTTTGGATTTGTTTTAATTGTCCCTGATGCGGGTAACATTACATCACAAGAGCATTTCAGAGAACAATTTGTGTTCAGTTCTTACCAAATTAACTTTATTTGTTTCATACACCAGGAGGTCGCTCATGTGAGTCACGAACCAGAGCTATAATCAAGCAGATGTCTTTATTGTGTTATGTCAAAAGATTAATTTCGTTGGTTTTAAATGTAAATAAAATTGTAACCCTGAAAGTATTCCCCTTTTTAAATTTTTTATTTTTTTATTTTTTTTTTTACAAAATATACCTGTAATCTGATTACTTTGTTCCCTGACGTAAATGTAACGGATTACAGTGAGCAGTTTTTCGTATCCTGATTACCTAACGCCGGTACATGTATACCGTTAATCCCCAAGCCTGTTCAGAAGCATGTCATGCGTTGTGCTGGCAATGGCGTAATCAAAAATTAATTTTGGTGGATGTTTCAGAAATATACAAAATAAGATCATGACAGTTGTGTAAATGAGATAAATGTAAGTCACTCTGGGGGATGGGGAAGGCATCTGCCAAATGCCATAAATGTAACGTGAATTGGTAAGTAAGACACGTTTGTGCGTTTTAGGTGGATATCAGACAGCAGTAGGAGTAGTGATGACACGAATTTGTTATTTAGGGCGTTTTCACACCTGGCTCGTTTGGAGCGTTTGTTTCGGAACCTGGTGCATTTTCTCCCTTGGTTTGGTTTGTTTAGACACAGTATTGTGCAAAAGCTTTAGGCACCCTATTTTTTTTATTTTTTTTTTTTTAGTACAAACTTTGTTATAGATTTTTTATTTTATGACGTCTACATTATCAAGTCAGTACAAAAAACATTTTAGATTCCCAAACATTAGTTTTCTAGCACAAAATTTAATGTTACAGAAAAATGTTTGTATGTCATTAAAGAAAGCAGCGTATTACATAAGAGACACTTTTCAGACGAAAAAACACAATGAAGGCTGCTGGGTTTTGCTGCAAAAATAAGAAGCGAGTGCGAAAGCAAAGTCTCCAGAAGAACTGTGGCTGGTTCTGCAAGACGCTCAATAAAACTTAACAGCTCATTTCCTTATTAAACTGCACAAACTGTACCGGAGACTGCTGTTTTTATTTCAATTTTTATTTTTTTGTCACACCAAATATTGTTTCATTTACTACTGTTTACTGCTCTTTATGGTATTTTTTATAATGTAGAAACATTTAATTTCATTATTTTGAAGGCAACTTTGCTCTACAGCATTTCTTTGCATATGCCTAAAACTGTTAGGTTTACCCTTCTCTAGCGCTCGCGACTCGGCAGGGAGTGAGCGAGTGGCATACTTCCGCATTCCATTGCACGCATTCCAGCGCCATTCAAAAACTCTCCGATGAACGTTTTCATTCATAGACTCACGTCTTGTTTACTTTTGCCATGTGCTCATGTTTTCGTTCACGTCATGTCTCCGCCTTCTATGTTCCCCCATGTGCTTATGTTTTGGTCTACGTCATGTCTCCGCCTCCTGTGTTTCCCCATGTGCGTTTGTTTTCATTCGTGTCATGTCTCCGCCTCCGCCTCCGCATTTTTGGGGAAGGATCGTCTGGGCGACCGACCTAGTCAAACGTTCCTGGAGTACTACGAGAGTAAGTGGGCTAACGTGGCGGCCTACACCTCTCATCCCCAAACCCAGGAGTGTGACACCGAGGGATGCACCCAACCAGCCATCCTGCAGTGTCCCACCTGCAGGAACCAGGGAGTCAGGAGCAGCTACTTCTGCTCCCAAGGCTGCTTCAAGGGCAGCTGGCGGGTGCATAAGCGGCTCCACAGGAGGGCTCCCTCAGAGCTCCCGCCGGAGACCCAGCAGAAGGTCTCCACAGCGGAGATACACCTGGAGGTTAACGTGGCGACCTCCAGCCCCGAGCTCCAGCAGGAGGCCCAGCAGGAGGTCTCCTCAAGGGAGCGGCTCAAGGAGGTTAACGTGGCGACCTCCAGCCCCGAGCTCCAGCAGGAGGCCCAGCAGGAGGTCTCCTCCAGGGAGCTGCTCAAGGAGGTTAACGTGGCGACCTCCAACCCTGAGCTCAACCAGGAGGCCCAGCAGGAGGTCTCCTCCAGGGAGCTGCTCAAGGAGGTTAATGGGGCGACCTCCAGCCCCGAGCTCCAGCAGGAGGCCCAGCAGGAGGTCTCCTCAAGGGAGCTGCTCAAGGAGGTTAACGTGGCGACCTCCAGCCCCGAGCTCCAGCTGGAGGCCCACCAGAAGGTCTCCAAAGCGGAGCTGCTCAAGGAGGTTCACGTGGCGACCTCCAGCCCCGAGCTCCAGCAGGAGGCCCAGCAGGAGGTCTCCTCAAGGGAGCTGCTCAAGGAGGTTAATGTGGCGACCTCCAGCCCCGAGCTCCAGTTGGAGGCCCAGCAGAAGGTCTCCACAGCGGAGCTGCTCAAGGAGGTTAACGTGGCGACCTCCAGCCCCGAGCTCCAGCAGGAGGTCTCCTCAAGGGAGCTGCTCAAGGAGGTTAACGTGGCGACCTCCAGCCCCGAGCTCCAGCAGGAGGCCCAGCAGGAGGTCTCCTCAAGGGAGCTGCTCAAGGAGGTTAACGTGGCGACCTCCAGCCCCGAGCTCCAGCTGGAGGCCCAGCAGAAGGTCTCCAAAGCGGAGCTGCTCAAGGAGGTTCACGTGGCGACCTCCAGCCCCGAGCTCCAGCAGGAGGCCCAGCAGGAGGCCCAGCAGGAGGTCTCCTCAAGGGAGCTGCTCAAGGAGGTTAATGTGGCGACCTCCAGCCCCGAGCTCCAGCCGGAGGCCCAGCAGAAGGTCTCCAAAGCAGAGCTGCTCAAGGAGGTTCACGTGGCGACCTCCAGCCCCGAGCTCCAGCCTGAGGCCCAGCAGAAGGTCTCCATAGCGGAGCTGCCTCTGGAGGTTAACAAGGCGACCTCCAGCCCCATGCTGATTCAAGAGATTCAAGAGGAAACCTCCTCTCCTGGCCTGCTTACACCAGAGGTTCGAGAAGAAACCTCCACTCCTGCCCTGTCCATGTCTGAGGTCCATGGGATGACCTCTTCTCAAGCTAGTCCATGTCCAAGTCCATGTCCAGGTTCCTGCTCTAATCCCAGTCCATGTCCAAGTCCATGTCCAGGTTCCTGCCCTAATCCTAGTCCATGTCCAAGTCTATGTCCAGTTTCCTGCCCTAATCCTAGTCCATGTCCAAGTCCATGTCCAGGTTCCTGCCCTAATTCTAGTCCAAGTCCATGTCCAGATTTTTGCCCTATTCCAAGGCCAATCTCTGAGCCAGTTCTCAGTCAGGTTCCCCATCAGGTTCCCAGTCCTGTTCCCAGTCCTGCTCCCAATCCTGTTCCCAGTCAGGTTCCCAGTCCTGTTCCCAGTCCTGTTCCCAGTCCTGCTCCCGTTCCCAGTTCCAGTCTAGTTCCTCGTCCAGTTCCTAGTTCAGTTCCATGTCCAAGTCCAGGTTCTGACCCTGTTCCTAGCCCAGTTCCTAGTTTAGTTCCAAGTCCAGTTCCTGATTTTGTTGCTAGCTACATAGGCTTAATTTCTGGATATGTGTTTGCTCTCCTCAGTTCGGAGGCTGATTTGACTCCCAGCTCCATTTCCAACCCAGCTCACTCCTCTGTCTCCTCCTCTGTCTCCTCCTCTGTCTCCAGCCCTGTCTCCAATTTAATTTCCAACCAAGTTTTGATTTTGTCTATGGTTTTCGGTCTAACCGAGTTCTCTGTCCTGTTTCCAGTTCTTTCTCGAAGTCTGTTTCCAAGTCTTTCTCGAAGTCTGTTTCCAGGTCTTTCTCGAAGTCTGTTTCCAGGTCTTTCTCGAAGTCTGTTTCCAGGTCTTTCTCGAAGTCTGTTTCGAAATCTGTCTCCAAGTCTGTTTCCAAGCCTTTCTCCGAGTCTGTTTCCAAGCCTGTCTCTGATCCAGGTGCCAAAGCTGACTCCGATCCAGGTTCCAGAGCTGACTCCGATCCAGGTTCCAGAGCAGACTCCGATCCTGGTTCCAGAGCCGACTCCTATCCTGGTTCCAGAGCCGACTCCGATCCTGGTTCCAGAGCCGACTCCGAGCCTGGTTCCAGAGCCGACTCCGATCCTGCTTCGAGGTCAAGCTCCGGGTCAAGCACCAGGTCACGCGCAGCTCTGAGATCCAGGCCCAGCACCAGGTCACGCGCAGCTCCGAGAACCAGACCAGGCATCCGTCCAAGTTCTCTTCCAAATTCTCGTCCAAGTTCTCGTCCAAGTTCTCAAGGAAAACCCGACACGCTCTGCTCTGGTTACGGGACACTGGACATAACCAGCCTTAGGTCCTGGAGGGCAGAGGTCAGGATCCTGCCCAGGGGCCCAGGTCCACCAACGTGGATGGAACTTGTGGCGCTTCAGGAGCCGCGCCTTAGGGGGGGGGCTCTGTTAGGTTTACCCTTCTCTAGCGCTCGCGACTCGGCAGGGAGTGAGCGAGTGGCATACTTCCGCATTCCATTCAAAAACTCTCTGATGGACATTTTCATTCATAGACTCACGTTTTGTTTACTTTTGCCATGTGCTCATGTTTTCGTTCACGTCATGTCTCCGCCTCCTATGTTCCCCCATGTGCTTATGTTTTGGTCTACGTCATGTCTCCGCCTCCTGTGTTTCCCCATGTGCGTTTGTTTTCGTTCGTGTCATGTCTCCGCCTCCTCATTTGTTCATGTAGTGGTTTCAGCTGTCTTTGATTTGGACGTGATTATATTGTGTTTAAATACGCCGCTCCGTTTCTGCTTCGGGGCGGAGTATTAGTAATAGTATTAGTATAGTAGAGTTTAACCGTGCGCCGATTTCCAGATCACCTTTCTAGTACCGTGCGATTTGTTCCTTAGCTCTTTTCTCGTGATTTCCAGATCACCTTTCTAGTACCGTGCGATTTGTTCCTTAGCTCTTTTCTCGTGATTTCCAGATCACCTTTCTAGTCTAGTATTAGTATAGTTTAACTCAGATATGTTTATTATTATTTTCAACTGTTCCTAATAAACTGACCACTTTCCCCTGCAAGTGCATCCTGCTTATCACCTTCACCCTACGGGTCGTAACAAAAACATTTGGCAGAAAACAACGGACCAACGAACCAACATGTATAGCAATGCATGATGGGAACTGTGTTACATAAAAAGCGTGTTTGTTCTGCTAATGGCTCGCAACATGAATGGCGGTTTAACTTGGTCCAAAGATGCGGTAAAGTGCCTCATTTAAATGTGGTCTGACAAACATATTTCTGAACAACTGTCAAAAACGCATAAAACACAAGATGTTTAGCGAGCATCTCAATGAGATGGGCTTCAATCGTAAAAGTGGAATGTATAACGTAGATCAATTATAATAACTACAGCTAAAACGAAAGCCACAATAAACTCGCGGAGCTGCTGTCTATCCATCTTGATGGATGACCACTATGGCCGGAACCCTGAAACATAAACAGGTGCACTCTGACCAATGAGAGGAGAGTTTACTCACATGTGATTTGCATAAACACATTTTGGTACGGTTTGAAATGTTGCCTTGTGAAAGTGATCCGAGCCAAGGAGAAAATTACACCTTATAGATCCTGATCTACTTTTCCTACAATACGACTTGCTGATATTGCAGTGGTCCGATTTGTCATTACAAAATGAACGTATTAAAATGTAATATTTTAATTGCATCAATATTGTCTCGTGAATCCTGTATCGGGGTGTGTCTCTCGTATCAAGATGCAAAGAGATGTAAATGTTTGTCCCCATTCAGAAGGGGGAAGAACGAGCGGATTGTCCCGGAGCCATTTGCACTCATGACACTGAGCCGTTACAGCTCGCAGGAATGTGTGTACCGTTAGTATAGTTTGTATAAGGCATGCTTACAGACGTGCTGAGGCAAGTCTCTGTTTGGATGCAGTACATCTAACAGTTGTTAGATGTACAGTACTGTGCCAAAGTTTTAGGCACATGCAAAGAAATGCTGTAGAGCAAAGATGCCTTAAAAAGAATTAAATTAAAAGTTTCTACATTAAAAAAAAGCCCTAAACAGTAGTGAGTGAAACAGTCAATATTTGGTGTGACAAAAAAATTAAAATTTAAATAAAAATAGTAGTGTCCAGTACAATTTGTGCAGTTTTATAAGGAAGTTAGCTGGTAAGTTTTACTGAGCATCTTGCAGAATCAGCCACAGTTCTTCTGGAGACTTTGACTTTCGCACTCGCTTCTTATTTTTGCAGCAAAACCCAGCAGCCTTCATTGTGTTTTTTGTCTGAAAAGTGTCTTTTACATAATATGCTGCTTTCTTTAATGACATGCAAACATTTTTCTGTAACATTTAATTTTGTGCTAGAAAACTAATGTTTGGGAATCTAAAATGTTTTTTTTTGTATTGACTTATAATGTAGAAGACGTAAAATAAAAAAATATATAACAAAGTTTGTACTAAAAAAGCCATCAGTTACATAATGGATTTCACCTTTCTGAGCTGATGTCATGCGCACACATGCACACGCGCGCACACACACACACACACACACACACACACACACACACACACACACGCATTTTCAAAACACTCATAAAATGTTATTGACCTGTTGTTGTATATAAGCAATACTTCGAATTAGGATATGAAGGTATAGCCTTCACATTACCATATGCACTGACACTGGAAACTTCTTCCAAAATTGCTAAATGAACATTTCTTACAGAAAGTTTCACCATATCAACGCTTAAACACCTTTAAAGAAAATGCATTTTAAAAAATAATGAAGAACAACATAAAACAGGCAATCTGAGTAAACACACAAATACAGTTTTTATTTATTTTATTGCAGCAAAAAAAAAAAGATATCCAACACCCATCACCAATGTGGACAAACTAATTGTGAAAACTAATTTTGGAAGGTCGGACACTTCTGGGAAGGTTCACTACTGTGTCAAGTTTTTCCATTTGGAGATAATGGCTCTCACTGTGGTCCTTTGGAGTCCCAGATCCTTTGAAATTGTTTTGTAACCCTTCCAAGACTGATGTATCATTTCTGGAATTTCTTTTTAACTTTGGCATAATGCGTTTCTGAGTAAGACCTTTTAACCAACCTTATGCTGTTGAAAAAGTTCTGTTTGTGTTGATTTGATTGGGACAGGGTTTGCAGTAATCAGGCCTGTTTGCGACTAGTCCAGCTGAACCTCATTATGAATGCAGTTTTATAGATTTGGGGAATTGGTAACTACGGGGGCAAATACATTTTCACACAGGCCCAGTTGGTATTGGATAACTTTTTTGCTTCAATAAATAACATTATCATTTAAAAACTATGTTTTAATTTCTGAAACAATTTAGTATGAGATATACACAAAAACAAAAGAAATCAGGATGGGGCAAATACTTTTTCACAGCACTGTGTGTGTGTGTGTGTGTGTATATGTATGTGTATATAACCTCTTATTTGCATTGCAACCAGCTTTATTGCAGAAAATTAAGTAACACCTTCTGACCAGTCAGAATCGAGAAGTCAGCAGTGCTGTGGGATAATGTGTAATCATAATCGCTCATTTTTGGCTGTACACTGACTATGATGTCCAAGCAAGGCAAGGCAGGGGAAAGAACAAAAGTTTGCCAGATTTGTGTGATGTCTCACTCAGAGGCGGATGTTTCTCACGCCAGCCAGGCACCACTCCCTCTTCTTTCGTCTGTCTACTGTCTTACCCTATCTGTTTTCCTCTGTAACTCCTGTCTGTGTCATCTCGTCTATAGTCGGCCAGCCTGACTGCGCAACAATGTAATTTTTTCCCTTTCTTTTTTTCCACTGCAGTACTTCACATTTTCATTTCCATTGATTGATATCTAGCCTCTATTATGTTACCTGGCTCTCCTCTAGAGCTTGTCTAATCAGAGACCTTACTGAGGTTCAGTACAATTGCTGTTTTAATCTTTAACAGTAGCATGAATCCATAGCTGGAGCAAAGATAAGACATACCGTGATAACTATTCCAACACGTCTTTGTTCATGATTCTCTGTTCACTTGCTTTTGGTTATCCGTGAACCTCTCTGCCAAGGCTTCCTCTACAGAAATGAGGGCTCTCTCGTTTTTCCTGTAATGACCTGTATTTAGCTGTTTTGATTTGGTGTATTGTAGCCATTATACCAATTCTGTTTAAGTCCTCAGGGCTTTGCAAGCCTATCCAAGGATGGGATGCCAATCCATCACAGGGCGCCATGCACACACATGGGGCAATTCAGAGTGGCCATTCCACCTACTACCATTTTTTGGGACGTGGGTGGAAACTGTACAATCGAGAATAAACCCACTTGGACACTGGGAGGACATGAGAAACTCCACGCAGACGGTAAACCGAGCTGAGCATCGAACTGGTGACCCTGTAGCTGTGAGGTGGCAACACTACCCTCTGCACCACCGTGCTTCCCCACCAGTGCAATTTGTTTCCTGTAAATGGAGAGATATTGATCTAACTAGCAAGTCCTGTTTAAATGTGGGTCATTTGCTTCTATCATCCTACATTGCTGTCTGTGTAGTTTTGTATTAGATCATTTTTCATCTGCCATCTCTGTGTTTTTTTACTATACAGATTGTGTAGAGCATTTTATAGGGGGCAGTGAAAGAGACACTGAAACAGACAACACTTATAACTTGCCCTGGAAGCACATCATTGTGCCCCAAACTGAATTCACAAAAATACAGAAGCATTGAAAGCAATTTTCTGTATTAAACCCTTTTGTCTTCATTATTGACCCCCCCCTTTTTTGGTTCCCAATTCCCACCCACTTGCCTATCATATGACAATCATTGACATGTAAAGATGCCTTTATTAGTCTCACATACAGTACATTGAAATTCTTTTCTTCCCAGCTTGTTAGGAAGTTGGGGTTAGAGCAGATGGTCAGCCCTGATGTGGTGCCTTGCTCAAGGGCCCAACGGGGGCAGCTTGGTGGTGCTGGGGCTTGAACCCCCGACCTTCTGATCTGTAACCCAAAGCCATCAACCACTGGGCTACCACCGCCCCAGCTTTTTGACCTGCTGCATCATAGGGCAGCATAACGCACTTGGATAAAAAGCACTATCTGCCCTCTTCCACATACATTTAACACTACGATTGGTTAGTGTCACCCTGATTGACAGAACTTAGGGAGTATGCCATCTCTCCCACCCAGAGAACACGGGCAGTTTCCCCGGCTATGGATGGCTGTGCCATTGACAGTAACTCACGATTTCCTAACAACAGGGTGAAGCCTTTTCTGTTGCTCCAATCAGGAACCTAACATTTTCAAAACAAAAGATTTACATTTATATACGAAGAGAAGTTAATTTACGAAGAGAAGTAAAATAATTACTATCCATTGTGGCATTTAGTGCATAAATAGTGTACACTGTCGAATATATGCTGGTTTACAGTGCACTATGGGTAATAATATAGTGTCCAGGGAATATAATTTATCCACTACAATATGGTGCACTATGTGGTGAAAAGGAAACAGACACGAAATAAGTGAAAACCCTCAATCAACAAGCAACAGTAATTTAGTATCTTCTGACTTACTTAAGGAACTCATACCTGCTGGTTTTGGGATGATGGTCTCTCTGCAACTTGCTTACATTTCAAACCCCACCACATCTAATGCCATAAAACTAGTCTTATCACCAGCAGTAACTGAGGCCATTATGTTTTTTTATTCCCTCATTTAGAAAATGGGGGGATTTGAGGGCAATAGGTGAATTCCCATGTAATTGCTGTCTTCTGTCTGCTTGGTGAAAGGTAGCAGTGTGTAATAGTGTCCTCAGCGTAAAATGTATGTGGATTGGAGCAAGGTCCGATTATTTTCTGTCTTCTTTGCTTGAATGTGTGTGGGTCATCTTCTCTCCATATGTTAATGGACTTCACAGAAGTGATGAATGGAAAGGCTCGTTCAATGGTCAAGTCTTGCCTGCAAGGAAGCGGAGCCTTTGGATGTTTGGTTTTGGAGTGTGACTTTTCCAAATAGTCACGGAGAGACCGTTTTATTTAGGAAATCAGTTTCGGATGTACTGGTGTCTCTTCCACAGTGGATTCCTGCCTTATGCCCAGTTCTCTTGCAATGAGCTCCCTGTTCTCAGCCTTTTTCTTTTGTACACTTTTCTGTCCTCGAGCTTCAGTATCTTGAAGCTTGCAACCTGACTGGCACTTCCATACGCCAGTTTTTTTTTTTTTTAACATTGACACAGTGAGTCAGATATAGTCAATGTGCTGAAAAGTTGTTCACAGAATCTCATCTTTAAAAGTTCTTGAAAGGTTCAACAGACTAAACAAAAAGTTCTGTGGTTGGCCAGCTCTCTTTCTATGATGAAATGTACCAGACTGGTAGAAATCTGGCTTGTGAGAGTACCGTAACTCTGACTGGGATAAAACGTTTATCCATACATGAGGCACACAAAATCGTAGGGACAGAAGCTCCACTACAGAGGATGGGTGATCCACAATAAGGAGCCTTCAGAACTTCTTCACGCCCCCCTTTCTTGATCTGCTGCTCTGTCAGAACATTACAGTAATACAGTTATAACTATTCTTTAGGTGATTGCTCTCAGTGGTGGTCTCAACGACACAACCCTCCCCCAAACAACCCCAAATCTCACCCGCACTAAACCTGTGAACAAAACACTCCTCCGCTCTCATTGTCCCTGCACTCGCGTCTTTCTCAGCAACCCACCTTCACCCCTGGTTTTGATCTATTGTGAACTTGAAGTGAGAATGAATTAGGAAACTGCGAATTAGGCTCGTGAGTCCACGTCGTTTCGCGCTGCATTATGGGATCCTTGTGTTCTTTTTGAAGGGTTTTTTTTTTTTTGTTCACACACTGTTAGAGCTGAATGACAGTGAAAGAGTTTTTGAGAATCAAAAGAATAGGGTTGTATTGTGGTAGGGATCTTCTCTTACATTTTCAGACAGCTTCTCATATATTGTGTGTGGCTTGAGTGCCTATTGTTTTGAGTATAATATATAAATGTAGCCTCAGATTCCTGTTCTTGGCTGACAGGAGTGGAACCCAATGTGGTCTTCTGATGTTGTAGCACATCCCCCTCAACGTTCTATGTGTTGTGCATTCTGAGATGCTTTTCATCTCACCATGGTTGTAAAGAGTGTTTATTTTTGGCTTACAGTAACCTTCTCGTCAGCTCGAACCAGTCAAGCCATTCTCCTCTGCCCTCTATAATCAACTTGATGTTTCCGCCCACAGAACTGCTGCTCAGTGGATGGTTTTGTTTTTCCTCAACACTCAGTGTAAACTCTAGAGCAGTGGTCACCAACCCTCTTCCTTGAGATGTACCTTCCTAAAGGTTTCATCTCCAACCAAAATCTAACACACCTGTTTTAGATGATCAAGAGCTTCTTACGGCAGTGATTAGATGGTCAGGTGGGCACGATTATGGTTGGAGCTAAAGTCTTCAGGAAGGTAGGTCTCCAGGAACAGGATTGGTGACCACTGCTCTAGAGACTGCCAATCTCCTGGGATTTTCATGTACAACAGTTTCTGAAATACTCAAACCAGCCCATCTGACACCACCAAAAACCACGCCAAGTCACTGAGATCACACAGATTTCATAATAAATATTTCCTCATTTTTTTTGACCACCAAGCTTGTGTGTTTTTAAATCATCCATTAATACCATGATACCATGATCCATCATACCGTAAAAATTGTAAGCTGTAACACTGGTAGTTGAAGCGTAACAGAGCATCATCATGGGAGTTCGTCATTGGCTTCATGACTGCATATGTGCTTAATCCAGAGTCCTTCAAATGTTTTGCTAAATGATACACTGCATTACCTAGTTATTACAGACAGAGTGGCCGTTATCTTGATTTATCGCTGCAAAGTAAATGTTGTGTTTAACTGCGCTTCCCGTCTCCTTTATGCCTTTCTTTCAGCCTGTGGTGGGAATTTAGCTGAAATGATGGGGTTACACCCATATAATTCAATTGCGTTTGCCTTTATTGTGATTATACATCTTCTCAGGGGTGCAGTATAACAAAAGGCTTTTCCTGAAGATCACAAGGCGCACATAGAAATAAGCTGTTGTCCAAAACACTAGATATGAGGGTGTAGCAGCTAGTAAGAGGACTGCAGTTAATGGGTGGCTGAAAATGGGATGTGTTGCCCCAAGAGACGTGAGCTGTGGACTAATATACCTCTCGTCACCTTTTCCTCTCTGTCTTCTGCCCTGTCCTTTTGTTCTGTGTGTGTGTGTTTGTGTGTGTGTGTGTGTGTGTGTGTGTGTGTGTGTGTGTGTGTGTGTGTGTGTGTGAATGGAGGTGTTGGTGGCCAATAAGGAAGGACGCACATAGTCACTGTGCAAGTATACTGCTGTTAACATGCAACGACTTACTCCGTTTGCTCTTCTTCTTCTCTCTCTCTCTCTCACACACACACACACACACACTCACTCATGCTCTTTTTGTCTCTTCATTTCTCTTTTCCCTCCTTCTTTGCTGCTTTTCAACATTCTACTCCATTCTTTTTTTCCCTTTCCTTTCTTTATTTGTTCTCTCTTTCTTTCTTCTTCCCTGTGATATTAAAATTTATTATGCAGTCTGCGCATTGTCTCTCTCGTGCACACACGGTGACCATCATGCTAACGTGCTCAGAGATCGCGTAGCGTTTCCAGAATGTTCTGGAGTGGTCGTGATGGAGCAGAGCTGGAAGGATGGAGGGAAGAAGGGAGGAGGGAGTGTGGGGGCTCAAGAGATGAGTTTGTTGTGCTTGAAGAGCTGGATCTGGGCCGTGCTTTCCCTGTCTCACTGCCAGCAACCCCATACACACACACACACACACACACACACACACACACACACACACACACACAGAGGTGGGGAGAGGGTTGGAAAAACAAAGAAAAGGCGAACCACACACAGGCACAAACAGAAATTTGGTCTTGCATACCAATTCTTCCAAATCTGCAAAGCCACTGCTGTTGAGAGTTCAGAGTAGAGGACAGTAAGGACAACACAGTTAGACCTCCGAGGTTATACGAAGTATCATAGTTTGTCTCATGAGTCCACATAATGCCTGTGGCATGTCTGTGTTTTGTCTTTGTGGTGCATATGTCGGGGGGTGTGAACACTTTACTAGCTTCCTAGCTGCCCATATATTATTACATTACTTTACCTAACACTTTTCATCCTAGCCACTTACAACCAGAACATGGGACTTGCCCAGAGGGTCCACTTTTAAATTTATGATTTGTCCACCCTGATATTATTATTATTATTATTATTATTATTATTATTATTATTATTATTATTATTATTATTATTATTGTTGTTGTTGTTTGTCTATGTTTGACTGAATATATAACTTTAGTGGTTAGCACGTTTGCCTCACACCTCCAAGGTTGGCCGTTTGATTCCCATCTCTGCCCTGTGTGCATGTTCTCCCCGTGCTTCAGGGGTTTCCTCTGGGTACTCCGGTTTCCTCCTCCAGTCCAAAAACATGCATTGCAGACTGATTGGCATTTCCAGGTTGTCCCCTGGGATAGGCTCCAGGCTCACCGCGTAGGAGTGTAGGGTAAGCTGTACAGAAAATGGGTGTATGGATGGATTATAACTTTAGTTGTAGTCTAGGTGTAAACCGAAAACCATTACATGACCGTTACATGAAGGATTGCACTACTGGGAAAAAATGGGATGCCGTTATCATGGATACATAAAAATCCTGTAACTCTTGTAGTATTCCTTGTGTGTGGAAGCTTGGCGTATAACCTGGAAACGTAGTTAATGAAAAATAATATAATATTGGTTTTAAAAAATGGTTAAAACATCCACAGGGTGTTCCGAAAGTCTCCATACATAGAGTAAAAATAGTACTTTTTAGCAAAATTTTTGAAAAGTTTTTTTTCAAACTTGTTATTTTTCAGGTGGCGTTTGAGAAAAGAAGAACGTATTGAAATCATTCTCACGGCTGGATCGGGAAGCTGTCGCAAGGGTGTGTGTGTGTGTGTACATAGAAATGGCAATAATGTGGAGCAGTGGTCACCAACCCTGTTCCTGGAGATCTACCTTCCTGAAGACTTTAGCTCCAACCATAATCGTGCCAACTTGACCATCTAATCATTGCCTTAAGAAGTTCTTGATCATCTAAAACAGGGGGTTAGATTTTGGTTGGCGATGAAACCTGCAGGAAGGTAGATCTCAAGGAACAGGTTTGGGGACAACTGATGTAGAGGATGTTTTGTAAATCAAGTTACATTTTGCTAAAAAGTGTTAATTTCCCCTGTGTATGGAGACTTTTGGAACACCCTATATAATTAATAAGGCTACGTCCACGTTAACCCGGATAAATTTGAAAACGCATCTTTTTCTCTACGTTTTGGCCTTCTGTACACACTGAGATGGCTGAGATGTCCAATGAAAACGGAGCTTTTCGTAAACGCTCTCCCAAGTGAATAAATCTGAAAATACTTCGTTGTAGTGCGGACTGAGAAAACCGAGATATTCAAAAACGATGACTTGTATTTAGTCATGTGACCCACTCAGCTTAAAACGAACAAGATGGTGGGCGATGTTGTACTGCAGCTGATCCCGTTTGATAGCTTTGTTAAAGATTTAATGTCACTTTGTACAAGCTTCAGGTAGCATTTAAAAAAAAAAAAAAAAAAAAACGCTTGACGGGAACGAAACAGGCCAAAGCTTCTTACATTTTTACGCATTCGCAGTACAGGGATGTAAGCGTTTTCAGACGTTTCAATGCGGACGAGCATTTTTTGAGAAACGTTTGAAAACGCCAGTGTAGACGGAGAGCGTTTTAAAAACGAAAACACAGTTTTCAGATCTATCCGGATTAATGTGGACGTAGCCCAGTGTTCGTTTTGCTTAGTTGCTCATTTTACTTGGAGAAACAGAGTTTGGGATCTGATTCCTCTGCTCTCTTTCCCAGCACCTGTGTGACTCTCAAGGCTTCTGGCACGAGAACATTTATGATCAAAGGAAGTCAAGCTGAGGAACCAGTTATCGGAAATCAAAAGTGTGTTTAATAACCCTGAGCAAACGTTCTCAGGCTTGCCATGAAAATCGTTGTTTTTTTTTTTTTCTTTTCTGAATTCACTTCAAAGTGGCTTTATTGACTTAACCAGATTGCGTTATTGCACTGCCAGGGTGTGTGAATCTATCCCATAAATTATACTATCATTCAGATTAGAGCATACAGACACATGCACACAGTGTTTGCAGGACTGTACGATAGAAGATAGAGTTCTTCTTTACAGTGTGAGTGTTATTTTTGCTGTAGCCTACTTCTTTTATGGTTGGCTGACCATTTGTTACTGTTTTAACATCAGGCTGCCCATTTGTTAGTGTTTTTACGATGTGCATGTGACTCCAGCACGTGGACTCACTGGGCACTTTAATAGGAATACCTCTACCCCTGCTCATTCATACAAAGCTCCAGTTAGTGGTAGTCAATCACGTGGTAGCAGCGCAGTGCATAAAATCATGCAGATACAAGTCCAGAGCTTCAGTTAATGTTCACATCAAACATCTTCTTAGCATGGTTGTTGATGCCAACTCTTCTTTAGAGTTTACACAGAGTAGTGCGAAACAGTTCTTCAGATGGAAGCACCTTGTTGATGAGAGAGCCAGGAAGCTTACGGTAACTCAAATAAGCACTCTTTACAACCGCGGTGAGCAGAAAAGCATCTCGGAATGGACAACATGCCGAAACTTGAGGTGGATGCGCTACAAGAGCAGAACACCACATCAGGTTCCACTCCTGTCAGCCAAGGACAGGAATCTGGGGCTTCTTAAAACTGCTAAAAAGTTGCCTTTACATGGAGAATTGTAATGTTTTGAAAATGTGTTGAGTAGAAAGTAGACATTTTTCTTTTAACTTTTAGTGAGTAAAAGTCAAAAGTGTGAAGTGACCAGAAAAAAAAACTCAAGTAAAGATACTTAAAAACCATACTTTAGTTCTACTTTGTTACTTTCAACCTTTTGACTTTTTCCTCTGTAAAAATGCAGTGTGCGTTCTCTTTCTTTTTACATCTGTAATGTAAAAACCCTTTCTGTTCTCTTCCTGTGCAGGAGGTGAAGCTTTTTCTCTCCCTCTTTCTTGTGATTTTACTTAAATAGGTCAGCAGCTGTTATGAGAAAAACACAGCTAGAGAGAGAGAGAAAGGAAGAAAATGACAAAAACACAGCCAAGGAAAACAGTTTTTCCTCACAGCGTGGGCCGCATGGGGACGGTCGGGGCAGAACCCTCGGCTTTACCCAGATCAGAACCTCCCTGTGCTTACTCTGGCCCCAAAGACATCATTTGATATCGTTAGCCCTATCAATAAGAAGGAACAAAAAAAAAACCTCACAATAGCTCCTTGTTATCCTGCTGCATTTTTCTCGCAGTTAGATATTTTGCTTGGCGCTCAATTCCAGGAACGCTCGGAGGCGGTTTGCAAATGCAGAGGTTGTTGCACCGGATCGTGTTCTGCCAGTCCTGGAGCAGTGCTGGGATTACTCCAGGGGGGATTTTGCCAAGTTGCGTAAATTCAAACGATCAATAAATGCTGATGTGGTAAAACGCAGGCAAACATGGATGTTGGTGCCAATAGTAACTTCCAGTTAAGAGATAATTCATACGACGTGTCCAGATGGTGGTCATTTTATAGAAAGTTATCACTTTATATATATATATATATATATATATATATATATATATATATATATATATATATATATATATATATATATATATATATAAACAAGCGTTGCATTTCCTTTAACAGGAACAGAAAACTACAAAACTGGGATAATGGTTCCAATAAAAAATGTAAAAAAAAAAATAAATAAAAAGTTTTTAATTTTTTTTTTTGAAACCTGATGCCATATTTAAAGAATGTAAAATCAAAAAAATGTACTGTTTATATTAAAAAGGTCAAATTAAATTACAAAAAGTAATATTTTATTAAATGCAAAAAGTAATTTTTTTTAATATATTTTTCATTTAAAAAAAATCCAGATCTGGTTTATATGTATATGCTTATTTCAATCAAAGCAGCTTTGTTGCCATTGGTGCAGCTTTTTATTTATTATTTATTTCTTCTTCTTCTACTTTGATAGATTAATTGGTCAAAGCAGCGTTGTTACCACTGGTGCAGCTTTTTCTTCTTTTTAAAAAATTTTTTTATTGCGGCTTCTTCTTCTTCTTCTTCTTCTTCTTCTTCTTCTTCTATTCATTGATTCATTGATTGATTGTAAAATCACCAAATAAATTCAATGCTTGGTTGTGATCTAGGCTGCTAAAGGACCTGAGACATCAAAAAGAAATTTAATTTAATTAATTTATTTTATTTTTTTAAACAGTGCATAAAAAGTTTTGCCACATAAAATGTGATTTGCAATGGTAATTTTACGGTTCTTAGAATCTGCCACTCGGTTTGTCTCATGCCCCTGTGTGAACAAGAGGGAATTAAAATGCAAACGGATGTCGCACGTCTGTGTTTTCTGGCACACCGAGGTCGGGTTCTGAATCAGCCATGAAAGTGAACCTCATCAACAAACAGCTAGTTCTTGGTCTGTTATTTCAAACTGTACCTCTCGTACACACGACAAATGCTCTTTCATTCACCATTTTCCCTCTCACGTTCACGCAAAATGTCGTCACCTTCGCCACTTTACCTCACACGTTGTGAAGTGGTCAATGCGAGTGTGTGTTTTATGAGAAAAGCGTGACTCACGACACCACACGGTCACAAAAAAAAGGTTCTTGGCCAAGTGAGCGCTTACATTTCCATCTAGCCTCTCTCTCTTTCTTCTCTTTTTCTCTCTCTTGAAGTTAAAAAGCACAGCGGAAAGCACAAAGCTCTCAGTCCTGAAGACTTACAGACTGTTACAAAGCACCCTGACACTGGAGACTCCTTCCATGAATGTTAAATAAACATCTCCTTAGAGGAAAATCTAATATCAAAGATTAGATTTGTTCAATAACAACTCAATGTTAGATTGCTGTAGAACTGAGAACTAGAACTAGTGTATTGACATAAACATGGGATTTGCCTTTCAGAGAAACCAGTCAGAATTGAGAATTCAGCAGCACTATGGTGTAAAACTTAATGTTTCTTTATGTGTGTGTTACAGGTCACCAAAGCCACGTGTCACAGTGCCCACCCAATGAGTTTGAATGTCGGGGCACAGACGTGTGTATTCACCTGAGCAAGGTGTGTAACGGCATCTCGGACTGCGTGGATGGACGCGACGAAGGCCATCACTGTCTGGGTAACTGTTCTCTCTTTTATACTCTCCCACACACACACACACTCATCACTTCTGCTCATTTATTTCAAAACGACCCTGAGATTTGGGGGTCGTCATTGCCTTTTCCCATCTTCCCATCTGTCTCAGGCTCATAAAATTACTCAAAATCTCTCCGCTTCTAATGAGCTGCCTGCATTATCACAGGCCGCTGCTCAGACCAGAGCTGACTCCAATCAAATCCCCTCCACTAATGCGAGTCAGGGGTGGTACACCGAGTTCCCCAGAGTTTTATTACTCTGCTGCAGAGGAAGAAAAAAAAAAAAAGAAAAAGAAAAAAAAAGGCCCCAGGCTGTGGAGAAGCCAGTGCTCAGTCACTGAATACATTCTGGCCTTGATGGAGTCTGGGTGGATAGAATACTATTATTACACAATCTCTCTTCATAGCAATAATTTGAGTTGATCATTTTGCATGATCATTTGGAATATCACTTAAAGGAATATCCACCCTGAACGACTTCCATATTAATCATTATAATAAACATGAGATCTTCAATGGCATCCAAGATTAATGTAGTGATAAAATTCTGAGTTAATCCCCTCTTGACTCGGTTGATAATGAAATTCATAAAAGAGTTAATAAATAAAGCTGCAGCTTAAATATTTTTCTGGGAGTGATTTTGTGCTGAAAAAAGTGTAACCATAGCAACGCTCTTCCTGGCCCTAGCTTGTATCGACTAACTAACGAGACTAGCTTGTTATTAGGGCTGGGAGATATGACAGTATAATATTGATATTGTGATAAATGATGTCACAATACACTTTTCTGAGATATCGTGGATATCCTGATATAAGCTTATAAAATGTTTTACATCCATATAGTTACAAATTGCTTAGAAGCAGCTGATTTGATGTTCAGTTTTGCGTTTCATTTTTAAAAAATTGTAAACTGTTCAAAACTATAAATGTTTTATTTTTTGTTTTCTCATTTTCAGTGTTTTGTTTATTTACAGTTGAGGTCATAAGTTCACATATATGCCTTGCAGAATCTGACAAATGTTGATAATTAAAGGGGGAAATAAAAGAGGGATCATAAAAATTGCATTGATTTTTATTTAGTACTGTGCTCAATAAGCTATTTCACATAACAGATGTTAACATATAGTTCACAAGACACAATAATAACTGAATTTACACAAACAAACCAGTTCAATATTACATTAAAGATGTGGATGATTATGAGCATTAATTTATATCAGTGGTGTAGGCCATTTAAAAAAAAAAAAACCACCATGTCTTGTTGTGTTCTGAGTTTGCACCCACGCCGTGTGTGTTCTCTCCTGCTCGAAGCTCATGTTTGCGTCCAAAGTCCTGCGCTATTCTGGTTCAGCCACCCACCTCCTGGATCACTGTGCTCTGCCAATTTAGCAAGCAATGCACAGAAATGCAAAGCAAATATTTAAAGAGACTGTAAGCTGACTTATGGACTTTTACTTGGGTTACTAATTTGCTGTATAACAGCTGTTGCTGTCCTAAGATTTGTTCCAGCTTGATGAATTACGGATGTTTATTTCTTGCCACCAAGTTACATTGTGTTCCTGTCTGACCCAAATGTTTTCTGGAGTATTCCACTACAGATGTGTTTATGCAGGAGGGATTCTACTTTGTATCTTTAATGCCATTAAAGGCCAGTAGACAGACACAGCCAGTGCATGACACGTACACACTGTTCAGCCTCTGGCTCATAGGCGTTTGACCTTTGTGGTAAACACTTCCAGTATCACCATTAAGACTTTACTCTAAAACACACTCCCATGCATGTTTGAAAGGCCTCTTTCTTCTTGGCCCATTCTGTGCATCTGGATTTACAGGAAAGTGGGCCGTTTCGCAAGTGCAGCTCGGGTTATGCAACGTGCTTCCTCTCAGGCCTCACGCTGCCGTTTCTCAGGTGTGAGTAATCATGGGCCAGTCACTGACAGTAGGGTCGAGTGAGGAGAATAGGGAGAGATCAAAGGCTGGAATATTATCACAGCCCAATAAATCTGCCCACTAGTAAATCTTAAATTTACTGAGATGTTTGTAGGTGGGGATAAGAATCAGGCTGTTGGTAGTATCCCCTGTAAAGGTATGGAACGATTGGTTACACTTTAAATATATATATATATATATATATATATATATATATATATATATATATATATATATATATATATATATATATATATATCTGTGTGTGTGTGTGTGTGTGTGTGTGTGTGTGTGTGTGTGTGTGTGTATATATATATATATATATGAGGTTTTCACAGAAATGGGGGTGAAAACCTAAGCACTTATAACAAATTGTACGATTTTTATTTGTGAATAATTTTGTAAACTATATTGATTTTTTTTTTTTTTGGTCCCATTTTGATATTATGGACTATTTTGTGTATATTCCTGATATAATTCCATGAATACTTATTACCTTGCAAATATTTCCATTTAAGATTTTACTGATGGTTTGGGTCCACTTGGATTTAAAAGTGTTAGAAATATAATATATAATAAGTATAATATAAGTTCTGTGCTAACAGGTGAACAAATGAACAAAATAAGCTCAAAATAAAAGAGAGAAAAAAAAGAATTTTTAAAAATTTAAATAGCTGACTAACAGGGCTAGCAAGTGGCTACCTGTCAGGACATGCTACATTAGCCGGCTAAGTAGGAGTGTTTATCACAAGACAGACTTTTGTCAATCAATATTTGTAAAGACTTTGTACAGGCATTTACAGACCCGCACTAACGCTTTCAAGGGTCCAAGATGACTAACATTATGCTAGGTTTTATAGCTGTGTATATACCATAAGCTATTATCGTTTATAAGACACTCCACAAGGCTATAAGATTTGTTCGAGTGTCTCTCCCTGACATTGCATAGATTGCATCAAAGTGTGTGTGCATGTGCATGCATGCAGTTGTTTGTATGTGTGTGTGAGTATAGCTGCTAGTGGTATTTGTTTGTTCACGCTTAGCATGCCTTCACTCAGCTGAAACGGCACACAAATAAAGGCAAATATGCGCCACTACGCAACAGCAGAGTGATTAGCGCTCTTAAACGGAGCTCAATAGCAATACGGAGTTCTCCTAATTTATCTGAGAACAGCTCACAGCTCTGGCAACAGGATATCAATCTGGGCAATGGCTCGTGCAATCTGTAAGATTGTAAAGCCCAATATTTGTACAGCAGTGATGGATGAGGCTGTTTATGCTTAGTGCGTTTTTTTTTTTTTTTCCTCCCTGAGAGCAGGAATAATGGCACGTTTATTGATTTGGCAGAAGCCTCTGGAACAGGCACGGTACTCGTTTTTGTGTTTGCAGTGCCTTGCATAGGTATTCACCCCTCTTGACTGTTTCTGCATTTTGTAATGTTACGAACTGAATTGGATTTCATTGGAATTATATATCATGAATCTACACAAAATAGCCCATAATATTGTAATGGGAGGAAAATCTATGTACTAACCCCATTTCCATAAAAGTTGAGATTTTTTCTAAAATGCAGTAAAAACAAAAATCTGTGATTGTCATGTCTCTTGAAATTTTTATTAACTGACAAAAGTACAAAGATATTCAGTGTTTTCACTGACCAGCTTAATTGTATTTTGTAAATATAAACAAATTTAGAATTTGATGCCTTCAGCACACTCAAAAAAGTTGGGACAGAGGCAAAATAAGACTGAAAAGTTTATAGAATATTCAAGTAACACCATTTTGGAGGATCAGGTTAATTGGTAACAGGGGAGGGTATCAGGATTGGACATAAAAGGAGCATCCACCAAAAGCTCAGTCTTTGCAAGCAAGGATGGGTCGTGGTTCACCACTTTGTGCCAAACCTCATGAGAGAATTGTCAGGCAGTTCAAAAAGAACATTGCTCAACGCAAGATTGCGAAGAATTTAGGTCTTTCACCATCTACAGTGCATAATATTGTGAAAAGATTCAGGGAATCCGGAGAAATCTCATTGTGTAAAGGGCAAGGCCAGAAATCACTGTTGAATGCCCTCAGGCGTTGCCTGAGAAATCGTCATGCTACTGTGATAAATATAACCACATCTGCTTGGGAGTTCTGCAGAAAACTGTTGTCACTTAACACAGTCTGCCGCTGCATCCAGAAATGCAACCCGAAACTCTATTACGCAAGGAGGAAGCCAAACATCAATTCTATGCAGAAACAAGTTCTCTGGGCCTCTCATCTCAGATGGACTGAAAGGCAGTGGAAATGTGTGCTGTGGTCAGATGAGTCCACGTTTCAGCTTGTTTTTGGGAAAAACGGACGTTGAGTTCTCTGTGCCAAAGATGAAAAAGACCAACCAGACTGTTATAAGCGAAAAGTGCAAAAGCCAGCATCTGTGATGGTATGGGGGTGCATCAGTGCCCACGGCATGGGTGACTTGCGTATGTGTGAAGGTACCACTGACACGGAGGCGTATATTGGGATTTAGAGAGACATATGCTGCCATCAAGGCAACGTCCTTTCCCAGGAAGTCCATGGTTATTTCAGCAGGACAATGCCAGGCCTCTTTCTGCACATGCTGCAACAGCGTGGCTTCATAGACACAGAGTGAGTGTGCTTGACTGGCCTGCCAGCAGTCCAGATCTGTCTCCTATGGCGCATCATGAAGAGGAGAATCGGACAATGGCGACCAAAGACTATTGAGCAGCTGAAGTCTTGTGTCAAGCAAGAATGGGCAAAAATTCCACTTGCAAAACTGCAACAATTAGTATCCTCAGTTCCCAAACGATTAAAAAGTGTAATTAAAAGGAAGGTGATGTAACACAGTGGTAAACATGCCTCTGTCCCAACTTTTTTTGGAGTGTGAGTTTTTGAAGGCATCAAATTCAAAATTTGCTTATATTTACCAAATACAATTAAGTTGGTCAGTGAAAACATTGAATATCTTTTCTTTATACTTTTGTCAGTTAATTAAAGTGTCAAGAGACTTGACCAATCACAGATTTTTGTTTTTATTGCATTTTAGAAAAAAATCCCAACTTTTATGGAAATGGGGTTAGTAGTTTACAAAATTACTTAGAAATTAAAGCTGCAAGCAGCATTTTCAGCAGCCAAGCACCCAGACTCAGTGAGCCGCACATTCACAGACATGTTATAATTGTAGCATAAGCAATCACAGGAAATCATAGCCATAACTATAGCCAAAGGAATTCAAGGATGATTTGTAGTTTCATGCATTTGCCAGTCTGTTATGGGAGAACGGTTTTGAATATCAAAAGTTATCATTTGATAACTTTTGTCTAGACAGGTCTCAAGATGATCTGAGCCAAATTTGGTTTTGCCAAAGATTTTGACTTTGAAGGAAGAGTAGCAAAAATGGCACTTAGATGGAAGCATTTTTAGCATATTATTGTAGGTTTTGACCAGTAGGTGGCGCTGTCACGAAATTTGTTGCATAGCCTCAGGTCATGGTCCTGAAGATGCCTACCAAATTTTGTGTCTGTGCGCAAAGTCGTTGCTGAAATACAGTCTCACTTCCTGTTTGGTGGCGACGCTATCAGAATCATTAGCCCATTACGGGCAAACCCTTTGGAATAATCAACATTTTTTTGATAAGTTTTGTGAGGCTTACACTGAAGATGACGTGCCAAATTTGGTGATGATTGGACAAAATTTGTAGGAGTAGCGAAAAAATTTTTTTTGACAAAATCCAACAATGCGGAAAATCGAATTAGATGTCTTTGGGTGCGTTGAACTCATCTCGACCCAGATAATCCAGAGATGGCTGGCTTTTAAGTTTTGGACAAATGTACTTCCAAATTAGGCCAAAATCTGACCCAATAGTGGCGCTAGAGCGTTGGCAGCACTTGGTCCAAATTTGGTCAGAATGTTCCTAAGACCCTCCACAATCAGTGTGCCAAATTTCACATCTTTTTACCAGACGGTTTTATGGGCTGCCATAGACACCCTAGCCAGAAGAAGAAGACGAAAGGGTAAAATAACAATAAAAAAAGACAAACTATACACCTTTGGTGCTTGGCCCTGTAATAAAAAATGCAAAAAGTTGTGATTGCATAAGTATCACCCCACCCCCAATCGCTGTGAAACCCCTAAATTAGTTACCAACAGAAGTCACATAATTTGTTGAATGGAGTCGAGCTGTGTGTAATTAAAATGTCATGTGATCTGAACATAAATGTTGCTCCTAGAAGACCATAGACTTGGTCAAGCTATGTTAACAAGCTTGCCTGCACAATTCTAGCATTCTTGACGAGTTCTTGGGAAGTTGTTCTGACCACTACATGGTTTCGGTAAGTTCCTTCCCGTTTTGCTTTTGAATTGATTCCTTGAATATCACGTAAATCACCGATTTCCCCATCTCAAACTTCTCATAGAGCACCATAAAATCTATTATTAAAACACAAGCATATGGCACAAGTGCAACTCTGCCCTACAGGAGGCTTATTCACTTAGGGGTGAATACTTATTCAAGGTACTGTATGTGTATTTGTTGACATGGTTCTGTTCTGGAACTGCTAGTCTGCTAGTCTTATGCTCCTCACACCCATACCTGTACACATCCTAACAGTTTCTCCCTCTCTTTCTTTCACTGTCTCATCACATACAAATATACACACACGCTGCATGTACAGGCATGCCGACAGAAATGTCAGCTATGAGAAATGTCAAAATGTAGTACACACACTGACTGTTGACTACCGCAAAGTGCCTCCCATGCTCCTCACAGAAGCAGGCTGATTGCAGATTTAAGGGTTTAATGCAAGGCTAAAAGAGCATGAACTGATTATCATGATTCAAGCTCCAATTTCCTAATGACATGCATAGTTGCTCTGGGTAATGATGGCTATTCTTCAATGTTCTAGAATTTGAGATGTTTCTGAAGATCTTCGGTAATCAGTTTCATTATCACCATCATCCACCTCTCTAGTCTTATCATCTGAGGTAAAAGTCATTTGCTGCATTTAAACGATTCACTTTCCACTCTAAAATCGGTGCTGAAATGCCCAGTGATTTGTCTAGTGACTTCTTTTCTACAAAATAGAAACCATTTCGAGATCGGTTTCAGACTAATTCCAATACTTGGAAAACCAGACATCTTTTTTCCTAGATGTATCTTATTCTATTTCCAGAGCGTAGGTTATAGAATATCAATAGAATTGATAATGTGTTAAAAAATTTCAACAGCCTTAGATTATGGCCCTTCAGGGGCTCACAGAAATGCTGATGTGTCCCGATGCAGAATTGGATTCTTACATTTTCAAGGCTCATCAGGTCATCCATTTGCCATTCCTTGAAAGTAGAGCACATACTAGTACTACAGAGAAATTCAGAGAGAGGAATCCTGCACCCTAAACTCAGGAAAACCACTTCATGGTAAATGTGTCTAGCAACCCCCCACCCCCCCACCATGGTCGGCAGCTGTGCAAGCTTGTCCGATGCTCCTTAGTTCTGTACAAATGACACGCCACGCTTCTTATAGCATGTGTGAGACGTATTAGGTGGAGGGGGCGTATTTGAGGGTGAGGAAGAAAGCGGATGGGACAGGCTGGGATTTGGACGGGGGCGGGAATCGATTCGATACGGGCTGTAGTGTTTGGCCACGTATTCTCCTCGCTTCGCACATACACTACAAAAGAGCTATTGTAGCTCTAAGGGCCATGGGCTTTGTATGATGAGGACCCCTATTGTCCCTGTGTGTGGGTGTAAGTTCAAGATGGAGGAAGACACTTAAGGTTTTTTCTTTTGCTTCCCCCCCCCCGGTCTATGAGCTCTAACAATAATTGATTTAGTGCTGATACTTATCACTCTATCTTTCCGACATATTCCATTCTTTCTGGTTTGCTTTATGTTGTTGGATGGTGATGTTGTGACAGCCAGCTTGTCAACTGTTTCATTTTTTGACGGGAACACATTGCATCACTGATAATTCGCAGCCTTTTACAGAGTCATGTTTATATACATGGACAGCCTAAAGACCACGATGTGATTACTGTGTGTAGTACCACATAGAAACCATAAAAATGGCTGTGGATGTTTTTCCTTGGATAGTTTTAGGACTGCAATTGCTAAGAACAGGTTTGCACTCATGTCTCCATCATTGAACAGTTAATAACTCCAGTTCGATACAATAGACTTCAACTTAAATCTATAATGTATTCTGAAATGATGCTGATGCTCATACTTGTAAGTTGCGCATAAGCTAATAGGTTCTTGGTTACACAGTTGCGCTTTTTGACTATATAGTAAGCAATTATAGAAGAGAAATTATTTATAATCACACGATGTCACCCAGATGAGGATGGGTTCCCTTTTGAGTCTGGTTCCTCTCAAGGTTAATTTGTCATGTCGTCTCAGGGAGTTTTCCCTCAACACCGTCGCCTCTGGCTTGCTCATTAGGGATAAATTTATAAATTTAGAAAAATGTATATGCGGAATTTATATATTTCTGTAAAGCTGCTTTGTGATGATGTCCATTGTTAAAAGTGCTATACAAATAAAATGTAATTAAAACAAAATATATGGTTCTCTGTAATGTACACTTACTGACCACTTTATCAAAAAGACGAGTACTTTTGCACGTTCATGCAGTTATCCAATCAGACATGGTAGGTGGTGCCAAACGGGCTGGTCTAAGTATTTAAGAAAGCGCTGGTGTATAGATTTTTACGCAGAATGGTGTGGAAAAAGACAAAAAAAAAAAAAAACATCCATTGAGCATCAGTTTTGCGGGCTGAAACTCCTCGTTGATGCGAGCGGTCAGAGGATAGTGACCATACTGCAAGACATTAGAAACTGTTAGAAGAGGATAATAACCATATACTCATTCGTTCCGTAGTCTGTATTCATGCACTTGACTAGTTAACTAGCTTGCCATAGGTTATTACGTTATGTTAGCTACTACTTTTTTTTTTTTTTTTTTTTTTTTTGAGTCATGTTTCTGGGGAATGAAACCCGGGACCTGGGGCTGGGCAGCACACTTGTCCAGTGAGCTAGGTAATGGCTTTATGATTTATCCATTTCTGGGTAGTAACGTGATTAGTTTTGCCAATCACGGCCCTGGGAGCGGACGGTTGCAGACCACTAAATATCACTTCTCTCAACCACATTGGAGTTTAAAAGCAATTTTTATACTTGAGCAAATGTATCAAGATTTGGTGAAAAAAGTGTCAGATTTGGGGAAAAAAGCTACGAGTGTGGAAACTTGAGGACCGTCATGGGCATTTCTCAGAGAGGATGGCATGATACCTGTTTGACCACTGCTTCGACTTGACCACCTCTCTCTCTCTCTCTCTCTCTCTCTCTCTCTCTCTCTCTCTCTCTCTCTTGCTCTCTCTCTCTGTGTCTGGGGGAGTAAGCATCCTGTGTGGGAGTGTGTCGTGGGTGGTCAGGTCAGAAATATTTTAAAGCATTTGGTTCTGAATTGGTTCCAGCGTTGTGGGTGTAATACAGGAGTACAGATAAACCTGAATGTTTGATATGGGTGCCAGATAAAATCTTAATTCCCCAGTTTATAGGTTCACTTCAGAGTGTGGAAAAGACGCCAGCCCATATTTATGAAACGTCTCGTATTAGATCTGCTGATGTGAGATCCTCTTTGTTCACACGACCCCATTTATTAGCGAGTCAGAGCTGGTCTTTCATTAATAATCCTAAAGTAAGATAATGATGATAACTATGGAACTTTGCTCCCTCTGAGGTGGGTGATATGAAGAAAATGTCATCATAATACTAGAGCTTTCTAGATCTTTATACTTAATACTAGATCTTTTGTTAAGAAACTGGGCAGGAAAACAGTGTTGCATAAAAAAGAAATAAACAAATAAACTTTGAGTTTTAAAAATCCGCACTGAGGAAAAGGAACATCTGGGGGGGAAAATAAATAAATAAATAAATGTATAATATAATACAATAATAATAATAATAATAATAATAATAATAATAATAATAATAATAAAATAATAATAATAAAGCATTTGAAAACTAGAAAAATGTTATTAAAATGTCAGAAATTATATCATACTTGAAGATAATTCTATGATGCATCACAATACATAGGTTTACTAAATGTATTGTAATGATACATTTAAATGATACATTTATTTAATTTCTAAATTGTATATAAATCTTAACATTTTATCATTTAATTAGTGTTTTGTCATTGTACAACGATACCATGATATTGGTAATATCTGATTAAAGTGTATTGTGTCAATTCATCACAATATCAGTATTATATTATTTTTCCAAGTGCTATTTCCCACATAATCAGCAATGGTCTTTCTAGTGAAACCTCCTTCTAGTGAAGGTCCTACTTGCGTAGGATAAATTCATAACATTCTTACTCATCCTTTCTCCTGTTTTGTGTTACAGAATTTGTGCATAACTGCACCACTATGGGTTGTCAGAACAGCTGCTCGATCACCCCCTCTGGACCCAAGTGTTACTGCAGGAGCGGCTTCGAAGTCGGAGAAGACGGAAAGACGTGCAGAGGTGAGCAGGTTTCCAGGTGTTCACCTAATCAGCTTATTTCATATTTAACTAGCCAAAAAAACCTTCATTTATTTAGTAGATGAATACAATTTTTCATGCATGATTTGTTTCTTGTTTGCTTAATTTGTGAAATTGTTTGCTTACACGTGGCCACGCCACTTATTTTCACCATAATGCTACAAGTCCAGCCTACATACGTCCCTTTTTTTTTTTATAATAAAGGAATAGATAAAGTACATAGAAATGGAAATAGAAACAAAAAACACAAATTAGCAAGGCACTCACAAATGTTTTTAAGTCTTTAAAGCTGTAAAGTTATTTTTGCAGAAGTGCTCTCACTTCCACGTCGGACTTCGGTTTGGACAGTTTTGCTAATTTTTGCTAGTTTTTTTTTTTTTTTAATTTTTATTTATTTATTTTCATTTTTTTTATTTGTTTTATTGTTGGCAAGTATGCACATGGTTGTTTTAGATATTTATATCACCACATAGCCTCAGCTCTGTTTTTGTCTCCGTTGGTTTACAATGTTTGTACAGTGCAATGTGTGTGCTGTGTAACTTTCTGTATGTCTTTTTGACAGATTTTAACGAGTGTGCAGTATACGGTACATGCAGTCAGACCTGCACTAATACAGAAGGCTCCTACACCTGCAGCTGCGTGGAGGGCTACCTGCCTCAGCCGGATAACCGCTCTTGCAAAGCCAAGAATGGTACATGCACAAAAAGCTTTTTTTTTCTTTTTCTTTTTTAATGCCACACAACTTCTCTAAGTACTGTATGTTGATCACCCATGATCACGGAGGCAGATATTACTTTTCACTGTATGTCTATATTCATGGAATGATGATAAATGTACTTGGCCTGGAACATGAACATGTTTATCCAATCATATGTTCGTTCTTGAATTCCAGACCCGGTGGACCGTCCCCCATACCTCCTCATCGCCAACTCGCAGAACATCCAGGCCACATCTCTGAATGGTGCCAACCCCATCTCTGTAAGCACGCGCAAGACCACAGCCATGGACTTCATCTATGCTGAGGAAACTGTTTGCTGGATCCATGTCGGTGATGCGCCAAGTGCCACCATTCTCAAGTGTGCCAAGTTCCCTAACGCCAAGGGCTTCACCGAAGAGAAAACTATTAACATCTCCCTGAGCCTGCATCGTAAGCGTTTGTTTTACTGATCAGTAGGTTTCAATCATTAAAGGAGCAGTTTGTTATATTTAGAGCCCTCTAGTGCCTAGGAGAGAAATCACAATTGTGATGAAAATACTAGCAAACCTTTGCCATTCCCCCCCACTGACCCCGCCTCCTTTGTGTAAAATACATATGGGTTGCCCCAGAGGTGAGTAGCTGCATTTCTACTAGGGGCGGAGCTCATTTATGGGCCAGGAAGTATTTTAAAAAAAAAAATAAAAAATTGGAACTAAGAAATGAACAAAACCCAGTGTATACAGTATTACAGTATTTTTAAGTTATCTTTGAAATCATATACTTATTACACATCTAGAAACATGAATGAAAACTACAAACTGCAACTTTAAGATAAGATTTTTTCAAAATAGCTCTTTAACAGTTAGGCAGGTGGTTTTGATGGGTTGATGATTTTTTTCCTTTACTGCTTGAGCCCACCTGCCATTCCTGCCAATGTTAATGAAAGCTCTGCCCCCAGGATCTAGAGTGTTTATAAAATGACAGACAGGAGACCCATCCAAACACAAACGAGCATTTCGGACTGGACGTCAGCTTTCCGAATCAGTTTTCTCATCCAGTTAATACACTTGTACTACTTGTTTAAGCCATAAGTAAATGCAATAAACAATTATTTTTTTTATCATGTTCTACATGATAAAAAATATATTTTGCAGGGTATTTCTACAAGTAAGAAATTTTTAAGACATCTCTATTAGTAATGGGCTCTAAGGGATTATAAGGATTCAAACTAACGAGTCGTATCATTGCTGTTTTTAAAGACGTCGACATCTACATGACACAGTAATGAGGACACAAGATCAAGATCTTTCTCTTCTGACGTTAGCCCCGTGTTAAATCGTCTGGTAGACCTAAGACAGCAGATTACCAGATTTGACCACCATATATAAACAGTATCAGATGCTGTATGCTGATAAGGTTGGTCTGTAAGGGTCATGAAAAGCTTCCAAGACCGAATCCTGTTACCCAATCCTATTATGAAGAATTTAATATGGTCCTTTTTCAACACAGATTGCAATCCATGTTTTTCACACTGCAACCCATTAAACCCTCATTAAGATTTAACTGTACCCCAAGCGGGAAGTCTCCTGCTTCATCTGCTCTTGGTGTAGTATGTCCTGACAGACAACTCGGAGGGGGAAAAGTGCTCAGCCAAGCAGGTCTGTTCTCCATAGTGAAAGAAAAAAAAAAAAAAAGTCACATGCTGACATGGTGCTAAATCATAGTGGCCTGCATGCTGCATTCTGCTGCTGATGCGTCTTCTGTGTGTTTCCAGAAGCAACACACCCATATAATCTTGTATTTGCTCTCCAAACCAGTGTGCAGGCAAGTTCCATTCTGACTATCTGCATTACTACAACATTACTATGCTTGTGTTCTCATCCTTAGCCCATTAAATACTGTATAAATTTGTTCGTATTTTCCTGGGCGTTCCTGTGTGGACTCGCTTCGGATCCACCGCGATCTTGACCAGGATAATGCAGCGAAGATGAATGAAAGAATGAATAAATAATCTCTAATTGCAGTTATTAGGAGAGCATGGTTTTTATTCATGTCTGATGGTCAAGGTAGTAGAGCATCTATAACTGGAGGGATTTTTGGATCACCGCCCTTTATCCACAGATGGCAAGTGCTAAGATATGCAGAGAGAAACCAGAGATTCATGCTGGGATAATCTAGGAGCACATTCAACGTTTCTCAGTCCCTAAATACTGCATTTACAGCATTCCCTTCATCACGCCTGGCTTCCATCAGCTCTCATTCAGAACTGTAGAGGAAGAATATCTTCCATATGTTCAGAACCAAGTGGCTGTCTTGGCTCTCTTATCCTATAGCAAGGGTATTATAGCAATAAGGTCCCGCTACATACAGTTCCTTGCTTACAATGGTTCAGATAAGCAACTGTCATGACTGAATGGTGCCAAGAATCACCCAATTTGATGCCTAACCGTTAATGATATACTTTATAGCTATAAATAACAAACACTAGCTTGAAGTGGTTATGTTTTGTTTCATAGTGGCAGCCCATGTTACGATTTTTGACAAATGCCAGTGGCTCTGAACAGAGGAGACATCTGTTTTGAAGCAGCAAGTAAACACTGTTGAAATGTCTTTATACAGTCTGTTTTCGTTGTTGATTTTTTTTTTAATGAGCCATATCTTCTATGAAAGTCTGTGAAAACTCTTTCCATTCTTGATGAGCTGCCTTCAACTAATTAATTAACATAAATGCATGTGAGGATCTGCTACAGAAGCTTTGATGGGCATGTTTAAAAACCGGAGTCGCTGGACTACGTTTTTTTCATACATTGGTCGGTTCTGCTTTAATATTTTTCAAGTGCCGCGTTAGATCCAATGAAATACTTTGCGAGGTTCACATCTGGACTACAGTATGGACTTTCAAAAGGCTCACATTGGACCATCTCTTTTCAGTGTGACACAGAAGGACAGTAGAAAATGATGATGCAGATGCTTCTTCCTTTTTTCCATTTTAGTGTCCCTGTTGCAGAACTGAATTCTGAGATGTTGTTTGGTTTAAAAAAAAAAAAAAAAAAAGCTAGCCTGCCTTTCTACATCACGTACCGGAGGTTGCGTGATTTCTGGCTTGATTGGGCCAGCCAGCACTTTCACAGCACGTCTTACTTCCATGACTCAGCCTCCCAAGCTTTGCAGAGCTTCAGCTGTCTACCACTGCACACAAGAATGCATATCAATGAAAAAAGACTACATCTTGCTTTGAGGGTTTTGGAATGTCTTCGAGGTCCAGCCAGGCTCAGCTAAGCTCGTTTTAAGCCTTAAGCTGCAGATCCACAGACGCTCCTCAGCTGTGATTCTGGAGCAGATATGAGAGGGTTTGATGTTCCACTCTCCTTGAGAGTTGGTCTCTCTGGAGGCATGTGGAGGCAAATGTGAGGGCTTTGGGCAAATTGATTCGTTTTAATGAACCACTGAGGTGTGACTTTTGAAAATACACCAGCTCTGTGGTGGCTCATTCTTGAACCAGATGTTGCCGATTATTGCGGTATACCAAGCATACCAAAATGCATGATTCATAGCATAGATATGGAAAGTATTTTATTTGGTTATTTAACACCGGATGCTGTGAATCATGCACCTTGTGAGATTTTAACTGTGAGATGAATTGCCTATTTGAGAGTGTATCAGATGTTTTGTTATACTAAAGGAATTCCAGACATGAACTTGTGCTCCGACTCTTAACTGGGGCCATAAATCGCCAGCCTCGGTTCCTCGGTTTACATTAGGCTATTAAGGCAGATGTTATTACAGTTAGATCCATAGCGACTCCATGAACTCAGGTTGCAAAAGACCAGGAGGACTTGACTGAGTGGCCTGGGGTCATTTACCTGGAAAAGGACAAATGGGTAGCATAGAAAGTTTGTTCTTTGGGTCAGCCTAAAGGCGCAGAATGGAAAGGCTGAATGGAAGTGCAGTTGACTAGCCAGAGACCTCAAATTTTACACGGAGGAGGGGATTTATAATGGCTACATGCTGAGCAGATGAGCAGTCCAGATGTGCCCTCATGACCAGGCTCATCTGTGAAAATAAACATGACAAAAAAAGCAGGCCAACAGACATGAACTAGAGTTGCCCATTCAGCCTTTTAAAGTGAACGCATTGCACCATGACAGATTGATGTGTCGTAGGAACCACTGGTCTTAGTCATGCTTAAGTGTCATGTGCTACCATTTTAACACGAGGACTCATTGTGCCCATTTGTAGAATGCGTCTCCTATTGGCTTGTGAACTCTCCTTATTTTTTTCCTCTCTTTTTCCTCATCTTGGAATTGGTAAAATTTTGCAAGCTGCTGGGTGCATTTAGCTAGTCATAGCATGATCCATGTTTCTGCTTACCGGAATGCATCTGGTACTTTGTCTAGCTACCCCAGCTGTTAGAGAAAGCCCATGCATATACTTTAACAATAGCTCCCTGTTGGATTCCTGTGTTGTCCTTCAGGATAGCAGGCTAAAATTGGCTTCTTGCAGGGAGGAATGTAGAGGAATCAGAACTCGCTGTCTGTTTTTAAAATCGCAAGGAATACCTAGCTGTTAAAGCAAAAGTGCACTGGATATTCAGTACTGTGCAAAAGTCTTAGGCACATGCAAAGAAATGCTGTAGAGCAGAGATGCCTTCAAAGTAATGAAATTAAATGTTTCCATATTAAAAAAACCCGTAAAGAGCAGTAAACAGTAGTAAATGCAACAAAGTCAATATTTGGTGTGACAAAAAATAAAAATAGAAGCCTCTGGTACAATTTGTGCAGTTTCGCACTTGCTTCTTATTTTTGCAGCAAAACCCAGCAACCTTCATTGTGGTTTTTTTTGTCTGAAGAGTGGTCTCTTACGTAATATGCTGCTTTCTTTAATGACATACAAGCATTTATATTTAATTTTGTGCTAAAAAACTAAATTAGTACCATTTAATTTTGTGCCAGAAAACTAATGTTTGAAAAAAAAAAATAGGGTGCCTAAAACTTTTGCACAGTACTGTATATTTATTCATTCAGGACACATGACCTGCATTTAGTATTCCTTTGGAGAGGCACGCGTTTTCTCAGAAGCAGTGCACAATTCTCAGTATTTTATCCCAGGAACTGGATTTGTCATCAGCGGCATGTGCATTATCATTTTTTAGGTAGCCCCATGTGAACCGTAGCTTACAGTAGTTGCCAGGTTTCTAGTCTAGTGTCCGTTATCTGATGCGTCTGTGTGTGTCTGAGAATCTGTTTAAGTGGTGTGGGATTAAAAAGAGCCGTTCATTCATGAAGCAGTGGGCAGCGTGTCTCTGGCCGCACACACTCGAGTCTTTATTTCCCTTTGTGTGGCTCATGTCCTCACTACTACCCCCACCATCCTCTCTGTGTTATTGATACCATTTATCTTTTAAGAACCTTTCCCAACCGTTGCTATGCACTGTGTCTTTTACGCTCCAGTTACACTCGGTCATTGCCACTTGGCTAGCTTTGGTTCAGTGAATGGTAATTTGGAAATTACGAGTTCATCATTACAAGATACATGAGCAATTCATTGCTCACTTTGACTGACTGTTTTGAGCGTGTTTTTGTCCAGTGCTCCCTCCTCAGAGGCCTCCACTCCCTTCACCAGCCTTGTGCTTTTGCTGTTAGCCCCTGAGTGATCACAGATGTTCTTGCAGTACTTGCTGTTTCCCCATCTTCCACTTTGTTTGGCGAAAGGGCCAGGATTAAATGAGAAATGTGTGTAGGCTTGTCCATTCTCTGAGAAAGTCGGGACATTTTACTAAAGCCTTGAAACCCCTTGAGGTCGAAGTTCCCAATAAAAGATTAACTGTGCAACTTTTCCTGAAGTGTAAAAAGTGAGACTTTTTCTTTCAAGTAGCTCTGAGGGAGCAGCAGAGAAGACTTAAGTAGAGACACAGGAGGTGGTTGTGGGTATCTCTCAACAAGTCTCTGCTTCGCTGGAGTGAAAAGGAGGATAAAGTAGGCAAAACGTGTGAGTCTGTGTAATGAAGTCTAGCTGGGTAGCTTTGAGAAAGTGTTTTTTTTGTTTGTTTGTTTGTTTGTTTTTTTTGTTTTAATTTTATTTGATGATAGTACGTATGGTTGTGTGTTGCAGACAGTTGCTCTCAAACTTTCTCACTTTTTGGTACTCCTGAGGGCAAATGTAACTTTTATTACTCCTACCAGACAGCAAACAATTTGAGACAGTGAACTCACTTAGTTTACATGAAGACCTGACTCCAGAAGATCCATTGCTGCTCTCCAAGTTGGGGTTGTTTGCTGCCGCCTCTGGACCAGGCCTTTCTGATTATTGGAGATTCTTCCATCAAATGACTGGTCAACCTCATTCCAGGAAAGTTCTGAAAAAATCTAAACTAAAACAACTTATATAGTAATTAATTAAGGCCTGTGGTGCCATCCTGTTTTTAAGCCACTTAGCAGACCTTGCATGGAGTGGAGAAGTATAATCATCTTCCTACACTCCTTGCATTGTCCATGCAAAAGATTTTCTTTTTGGCACCATACATTCTACAGGCCAACTTGGCACTGCTAACTATACCACTCTTTAATCCATATCACTATAAGTATTTAAGACATCTTAGAAGAATTGTAGTTTAGAGGCCTTGATTTGAAGTTTGCAATGGGAAGAGCAAGTATGTAAGGCATCTTTGAAGACTTGTAGTTTTGGGGCTTTAAGTTGAATAATGTGAAGGGAAGAGCGTATCAAGTCTCTTTCAAAAGGAACCACACTGGTGGCTGTTAAAACAGCAGGCAGCTTGGACCACACTGGGGCCTGCCCAACACAGCTGGGATCTGGAAGGACCCCCACTGAAAGGCCACGATTGACCCAGTGAGAGAGTCACAGAGAGAAATACACACTACGGACTTTATTGGTGTTTCAGAGCACTTCCCAGAACTGGGGGTGTCTTTATGGGTAGCGTGGTCTTTGTTGATCATGTTTGGATCAAATATAAGGTCTCGTTCACACACACTTGCTAAGGAAGACAAAACTAACTGTAGTGATAAAAAGCCTGGTAATTATCTGATGCTGTATTGTTAGTACTTTTGACTCTGCTGCCATTCTATTTGTGTGTATGCATCTGACTGCCACGTATAGAGTGAATAATAGTCTTGTGACAATGAGTCAGTGTTTGGCACATGTTCTCACAGACTCTTGCTCACACAAAACACACACACACACACACACACACACACACATGCATGCATGCATACTCAGTAATTAACAAAATGAGCTCAGGGAATAAAACTAACTGCAGCTTCATTGCTTTGTAGTAGGATAATCACTGTAACTCTGCTCTTTTGTCTATACTTAAATGGAAAGAAGCAGGGGAATTTGGCATGAGCATGAGGGAGTGTGTGCATATGTGCTTGTGCATGTGTGTTAAGGGTTAATGGTTTTCCATGCTTCCCTCTGGGCATGGGCCTGTGTTTCTGGTCTATTCAAGTCACCAATACCACACAGCATTCTTTTCACATTATATCTCACAGACATGCAAGTGTCCTTGCTTCCACACCTTCTTGCTAGCAGACTCTTCCATGTTGTGAAATGAGGAGCGTGCTGATATCTAGCATATGAACTGAAGCAGCGGGCTTCTCCTCAAGTTGCATACCATTTCTCCACATGCTTTCTTTATTCATCTCGTAATTGGTGCTTTGCACAGGATGATAACAGTTTATGCCCAAGACTCAGCATTGCTTCAGTAAATAATCTCACCATGACACTGTAAGAACTTCTGCTGTAATCATAAAGACTGTCTTGTGCTCCTCCTGGACTCTTACTAACAATTTACTCATACCGAACATCCTTCCTACACTCTCTTCTACAAAGGTATATTAATCTATAGTCCCGAGATGATGACTGGTATCCTTTTGAGTCTGGTCTCATTCAAGGTTTCATCCTCTTGTCGTCCTGGGGGGTGGGGGGGGGGGGGGGGGTGTTTCGTTGTCACCATGGCCTCTGGCTTGCTCATTAGGGATCTAAATCTACTTCCAAAATTCTGTAAAGCTGCTTTATGGTAATGTTGACTGTTAGAAGTGCTATATAAGTAAAATAATTTAACAAACAAAATGGCTGAAATTGCATTCCTTGCTTCTTCTCCTAGATGTGGAGCAGATGGCCATTGACTGGCTGACTGGAAACTTCTACTTCGTGGATGATGTAGATGAACGTATCTTTGTGTGCACCAAAGATGGTGCCACTTGCGTCATCTTGCTGGACCTGGAGCTTTACAACCCCAAAGGCATTGTGCTGGACCCAACCATGGGGTAAGTCTCTCTTCTGCCATCTGTCAAGCTTTCAGTCCTGCACTGTTTGGTGATTTTTCTACCTCGCCTGGTTTGTTCAGATGAGTTGAATCTGTTTTGAGCAGGAAAATCACCAAACGGCCTCACATAAGGACTCGTACTCAAAGACCAGGGTTGGGTTTCACTGGTATATAGCTCTCATCTAATTTGTTATAGACTTAAGTGGGTTGCATTCCTGCTGGTCACATTGAGTGTTCACATGCATGAACACTCAACTATGGTAGGATTATTGCTGTTGAGTAATTTATGATATCATAACTTCCTTTTCTTATAGTATCACTTCCCTTTAAAAGCCATCTGTTACATTCAAAATATACATAAATATCATGGTCAGCAAAAACATGGTAAAATGTTTTGATGTACAGAGGTATCAGTGTGACCCAGACGGATGTTTCAAAACCCAAAGTTAGAGACAAGTGTTTGTCTCTCAGTGATCAGTGTTTGTGTTCATTGTCCATGCTCTTAAGTATGAGTAGGGCAGAGATTTGCTCAAATCAAATGTAGTCCCAAACAAGCTACAGTTTTAAGCCGATTCAAAAGTCTTAGAGAAAAAAAATCATCGCACAACAAAAAAGCTTCGCACAACAGCCAGTGAGAACATTAGACTTATAAAGATAGAAAACCATTTCCTCAATGAATCTTCTCCATAATTTGCTTTGTGCTCCATTTCATAAGTTAATCAATCCACTTGGTATTTACGATAATAAATCCACTTGGCATTTAATTCAAATTAAGTAACAATCTAAACAGCTATGCCATGCGCTGTTCTTTCCAAAGTATTTGATTTTATAGGCTCGTAACCTGTACATCGGAAAAGTGTTCTCCCTATCACCAGGATATCACGAGTTCAAATGCCATTGATGTCACAGCCATTCTTGACGGGGGCTCCATGAGAACAATATTGTCTGTCCTCTCTGGGTCAGAAGGATGGCGTTACACATTAGCCAATTGTGGATGTCTGTGAGCTCATGTATGTGGAAGAGGGCAAATAGCAATAACTTTTGTAGCGATAGAGTGTTACGCTGCCTAGTGATGTAGCATGAGCAGTAGGACGAAACTATGAGGTGGCTGGCTTCACATGTTTTGAATGAAGTATTTGTTTGCTTTCACATTTCTGGTTGGTAGCTGTCGTGTGATGGGGGAGTGCTGGCTGGTGGGCGGGAACTGGTAGATTACCAAATTGTGGGGAAAATAGTATTCAATTCTTCTGGATGCAAAGAATCCATCTTTGTCCTTTTTGGTCATCACTCTTATCATGTTTCTGTCACCTGAAATCAGAACAATATTTAGTTCTTCTGTATATCCATGGAGTCTGTTTGAAATCCTTTGTGCATCCTCCAGTGTGCATATTAAATAGGATTAAAACAAGAGCAGGTGCGTATTGTACACCCCAGTTATGTAGGTTTCATGCATTACTGCTTAACGGTAGGTTACTGTTTTTGTTTAGTCTACACTGAAATTCCAGAAAGGAATCGCCAGTGTTTGTGGAAAACCTGTGTGTCTGCAGCTGCTTGAGGTTTCCTTTCTCCTGTTCGTTCCTCGTCTGCAGGAAGATGTTCTTCACTGACTACGGGCAGATCCCCAAGGTGGAGCGCTGTGATATGGACGGGCAGAACCGCACCAAGCTGGTGGACAGCAAGATCGTCTTCCCTCACGGCATCACACTGGACCTGGTCAACAGGCTGGTGTACTGGGCCGACGCTTACCTGGACTACATCGAAGTGGTGGACTACGAGGGCAAGAACCGACACACCATCATTCAGGGCCTGCTGGTGAGAGGAAATCGGGGGTTCTTTCTTTTGTAGACACACAAAGAGAGACACACAGAGAGAAACGAGTTTCTCTTATTATTCTTGTGAGGACACATATTTATTAATGATACGTCTACACCTACATCAGAGCCATTGTTTAAAAATAAACGCTGCAGGTTTTGCATATTTCTAATTGAGATAGGCATTTCAGATCAAATTAATATAAAGAAAAAAGAAAGACTTTTGTACAGCAATGTTTATGCACACATATTATAAACAAACTGTGCAGCAAGGTCTGCACACAACACGTGTTAACATTCATGCACAACTGACAGTCTAAAATCCGTACAGTGTCACATACCGTCTGTCGCACATGCACGAACACGGTCACCTTCTTCCCACTGCCTTAAATCCTGGAATTGCATCACAGTTTCATGTGATACACTGCTGTCTCAATCGGAAAAAGACAAACTGTGTATAATGTTTGCTCTGATTAATGAATTTCGTTTCCTGTTTAGATGATTACGGTGTAGTTTGGCAAGAATTCATTTGCATTTGACAGGGACATTCTGGTAAAAGTTCCTGCTGTCGCTCATGATAACGAACCTGCTGACTGAGCCTTGAATCATGCAGCTGCTAATCCGGGTTACTTTGGCTGTAGCAGTTGTGGTTTTATGGTTTTCATGCCTGATCAGATCTGCTATATAGGTGACTCATGACCACAAATTCTTCCCACTATAATAGTCTTTTCAGAGATGCAGATTTAGAGCTTATATTTAACTGAAGAATTGATTTAAAAAAAAAACATTCACAAAAATAACACCTTTCCTTTGACTTCCATTAGCGAGTTTGGAGCATGCTGGGTTTCTATCTCTGCTTCTTTTCTCAGTGTAGGGGGAAAAAATATGGATATTTTTATATGTACTCACTCTCAAGGAAGCCTTTTGTTGCCCCTGATGTAGAAATGCAGCTCTATTAGTCTGTTATCAGGCATCCTGAGAGGTTTATTCCTGAAATTTTGCCTTTAAACGGTGCCAAGTGTTGCATAATGTTTTAAAAACATTGTTATGCATCACAGCTTTTGACATTTTACAAAGGTGTTGCCAAAGATTTTCCAAACGAGCATGTAGGCCAAAAAAACATTATTGCTATAATCCATAACCCTCTGCACTGCACTGACAAAACCACAGCACAGTTCAGGGGCATGTACATTCATTCATTTGACAGATCCATTTATTCATAGAGAGTCTGTTAAGGTTTATTTGTTTATCGTGCCCTTTGTACCGTCAGATTGAACACCTGTACAGTCTGACCGTGTTTGAGAACTACCTGTACGCCACCAACTCGGACAACGGTAACCTACAGCCTAAGACCAGCGTCATCCGTGTGAACCGCTTCAACAGCTCTGATTTCCAGGTGGTGACGCGAGTGGATAAAGGTGGAGCCCTGCACGTGTACCACCAGAGACGCCAGCCTGCAGGTACAGCACCTTGAACTGAACCCTTACTCATATAAGCAGGGCAAAGCTTCCTGTATTTCCAGACAGTAATTAAGCAGCGACTTAGGATAAATTACACTGTAGTGTTCCCCAGTGAAACCTTTTTTTTTTTTTTTTTTTTTTTTTTTCAGTCTCAGGGCTGACACAGGTTTCAGGAAGTAAGAAAGAAGTTGAATGAAGCTGAATTAATTGCATGTTTAACAAATGAAGCTGGTTAAAATGCTTGTTTGTGTCCCCACCGCAGTGCGCAGTCACGCCTGCGCTCCTGATCAGTTCGGCAAACCCGGAGGCTGTTCCGATATCTGTCTGCTAGCCAACAGCCACAAGATCCGCACTTGCCGCTGCCGCTCCGGATTCAGCCTGGGAAGCGACGGCAAGTCCTGCAAGAGTGAGTGCACGCTTCTCTGATTTCTCATGACTATTTTTTTCAGGCATGTGTAGAAGATTACAGTGTTATAACTCAGCATGTTGAAATTCTCGAACCTGATTCGTCAGAAGCTTTGAGAGTAGTCCTGGCTGCAAGGGAATTCACAGATTTATATTCATGCACTCGCTCTGATGCGTTATCATTTCTAAAGTAACAGATGTAATTGTTTAACCGTGTAATTGTTAAAATGGTGATGTATGTTTAACATTTATGGAAGGAGTCTCCATTGTCAGCACTTTGTAACAGAGATAAAGCTTCGGCTTTCAGTTATCAGCCCTGCGCTTGGTGACGGTTAACCAGGTTACCACAATAACATCCCCCCACTGATGATAAAAACCCATTTACTGCCAGGTTTTTTTTTTTTTTGTTTGTTTTTTTTTGTTTTTTTTTTTTTAATAAACTGAACAGCTTTGTACATCTTTTCCAGTTCACAAAGCTCAGACTATGGTGCTTAAACAACTGCTTTAACAGAGAGCAGGATCAGCAAGCGTAGTCATTAAAAATAAGCACACGGTTCCATAAATTGCATGCACACAAAGGTATTCACGAGAGTGCAGCGGTGAAACTGTTATGCGTGAGAGAGCACTTCAGTTCAGACTCAGGTGCACTTTTCCTCTCGCTTGCTTCAGATGAAGTGAAAGAGCCATGGCAGATTAAAGTATTTACATAAATAAATAAATAAATAAATACATGAAAAGATTCTAACTATTATTGGAATCTTGATTTTATTAGTATTCAGACAATTTGTTTTGAAATTAAAAGTATGATAAGTTAAATGTGCGTTTTGTGAGATTGTTTATAGCTATTATAACTGTGGAAATAAAAAAGTAAAAGTTTTTTTTAAAATTCGCCCACATTGAAATCTGTGTGTAATTGTGTTGGGATTTTCTTCTTGTATTTCTTATATGTTTTAATTAGCAATATTTGAACCGATACTGTTTTTTGCATTTCTTGATTTGATTTAATTGGTCCATTTATTTAGTGTTATGAAATAAGGTTCATTTTTATTGCTTCATTTTAGAAACAGTCCGGTTGCAGTGGTGCTTAAAAGTTTGTGAACCGTTTAGAATTTTCTATGTTTCTGCATAAATATGACCTAAAACATCATCACAGTTTTACACAAGTCCTAAAAGTAAGCAAAGAGAGCCCAATGAAACAAATGAGGCAAAAATATTATAACTGGTCATTTATTTATTGAGGAAAATGATCCAATAATTACAAAAAATATGTGACCTTTTGCCTTCTGTATCTGGTATGACCCCCTTTTCCAGCCTGATGAGCATCAACAGCTCTTTTTCTGAGGTCCTCAGAAATCTCCTTTGTTCAAGCCATGATACACTTCCACAAATGTTGTGAAGATCAGACTTTGATAGATCCTTTTTCTTTAAATAAAACAGGGCGCTCACTCACACCTGATTGGCATCCCATTGATTGAAAACACCTGACTCTAATTTCAAATTAACTGCTAATCCTAGAGGTTCACATACTTTTGCCACCCACAGATATGTAATATTGGAACATTTTCCTTAATATTTCCTTAATATTTTTGTCTCATTTGTTTAACTGGGTTCTCTTTGTCTACTTTTAGGACTTATGTGAAAATCTGATGATGTTTTAGGTCATAGTTATGCAGAAATATAGAAAATTCTAAAGGGTTCACAAACTTTCAAGCACCACTGTACTGTATGTGCACGGAAAAAGCATTAATGACAATAACAAATAGTGCCTTAAGATAAAAAGATTCGATCATTATTATGACCAGAATAATTTTACCACATGGCTGCCTTCTATAGCTCATTGGTGTTCCTCAGGATGGTGGAGTGTGTTGCTGTGCTGAACCATTCTGACTGTACCATGCCTTTCTACATCCTCAGAACCAGAGCACGAGCTCTTCCTGGTGTATGGTAAAGGTCGGCCCGGGGTCATTCGTGGCATGGACCTGCATGCACGTGTATATGACGAACACATCATTCCTATCGAGAACCTGAACAACCCCAGGGCTTTGGACTTCCACGCCGAGACGGAGTTCATCTACTTCAGCGACGCCACCACGTACACCATCGGCCGGCAGAAAATTGACGGCACCGAAAGGGACATCATCGTGAAGAGCGGTAAGATCTTTTCAGTAGTCTGGACTGGACAGAATGGTAGTTGTATCACTGGACTATATTAATGGACATTCTGGATAGTCTGGATGTTCTTTATGAAGTGCTTGTTACACCTAAGCTCCATCAATCGCAGTTGTTTGAGAGTTCATCATTATGGGAGTTGAGTATTTATATTTAAAAATGGCCTTATTTTATATGTATAATGCTGGTTGCTTTTCTGCTTCTCACACACTCGTCTCCATGTAGGAATCCACACTGTTGAGGGCATAGCAGTGGACTGGATGGGTCAGAACCTGTACTGGACAGATGATGGACCAGAGAAGACCATCAGTGTGGCCAAGCTGGAGAAAGCCTCCCAGACGCGCAAGACTCTCATTGAGGGCAAGATGACCCACCCCCGAGCCATAGTGGTGGACCCGGCACACGGGTAAGAGTGACTTATAATACCCGTTTTACACTTATTTACATGGAGCTGCTTATTTAATAGATCACACTGCATAATACAAAACATTATTAAGTATTATTCTGTAGTCCAGAAATATATCTAAAAGTGGAAAAGGGAAATTATATGTTCCACTGAAAGGGAACCCATTGTTTTAGATATGGATCTGTCTGTGGTGAGTAGGAGGTAGAACAGCTCCATATCGCATGGCTACATCGTGTTCATGCACAAAACTGATGAAGGACATGACTATTTTTGCTTCAGTAGTGCAGCTAAATGCTGATAAACAACAGAAAAGAACGCGTCAAACTGAGCTTCAGTTATCAGCCATAGACAGGCTAGAAGTTACGTTTCCAGCTTCAAGTGAGTTTTTTTTAGGCTACACAGTTAACCTGCAGTAAATGTGCCAGATTATAAATCTGCGTATCATATATTATATAATTTAAGGGCAAACCAGTTCTTGAAATGAGAGTGCACAACATGGAAGCTCATGTCTGTCAGCAGGGCCTTCATTATAGTTCAAAAGTATGTCTAGAGCAACATCAGGTTGCCAGATCACCAATCATTTAACCAATCAGTAACCGCAGGTTAACTCCTTTTCTAGCAAAAATTTGAAAATTACTTTTCTAGCAAAGTTTTAAGCACCTGCTTAGTTATCCTGTCTCGGTTGTAAGTTGCTTTGGATAAAAGCATCAGCCAAATGAGCAAATGTAAATGACAAATAAGTGCAGATGACTGTAGAATTGTCTTCATCTAGTCTGAAATTTTCATACTAGCAAAGTACATATCGCCTGCGTTTCTTTACCATCTGCCTCTCTGTTTTTGCCACCGCGACCGACTACTTGACATCTCTCCACAGCAGCAACTACTGAGTGTGTTAGTCAACTAGTCTACACAACCCCTTCGGTATATGACAAATTACTAGATACCCAAATAAAAATGATGTAAATAAATGAAAACGTTCACTGGCAATCCAGTAATGGTTTTATATGAAATGAAATCATGTCTAGACCAGTAATACAGATGCACGTGTTGTTTTTCAGTATGATGTACTGGAGCGACTGGCAGGAAGACTCGAGAGATGCCAACCGCGGCAGCATAAGGAAGGCATGGATGGACGGCTCCAACTCCGGCATCCTCATCACTTCCAAAAACATGCTGTGGCCCAACGGCCTGAGTCTGGACATCGAGCAGGACGTGCTTTACTGGGTGGACGCCTATTACGACCGCATCGAGATGGTGTTGCTCAACACCACTGAGCGCAGGGTGAGTAAATTGAGTGGAACATCTGGATGAAAACTTACATAGGGTTTTAGTAGTGTTGTTTTGCCTTATTTGGCTACTAGTAAATGGACTGGATGATTCAATGTTTCACATAATTGTACTGTGTGCGATAAGAAAAAATCTTCTGTTGAGCTTCAGGTTTAAAGTGTAATCTCGCTGCTCTGTCCTCTGATTGGCTAGACGGTGTATGAGGGGCAGGAGCTGAGCCACCCCTTTGGTCTTTGCCACTATAAGAACTTCTTGTTCTGGAATGAGTACCGTGTCGGAGGCATTTATAAGCTGGACATGACGACTAAGAAGGTGACGCTGCTGAGGAGTGAGAGGCCGCCCATCTACGAGATCCGCACCTACGACGCCCAACAGCAACAAAGTACGAGCACTTTCAAATCACAGCTTCATATTAATGCACTCATTCTAATCTGTTATCGTTTCTACAGTAGCTCATTCTCAGAGACTTGTATGGTAGACACACCACATAACCTAAGGCCAAAAGCATGTAAAATGTTATTTAACAAAGAAAAACATAATCATTGATATGGTAAAGCTTTCTGTTAGGAGATGTTTATTTATGGGAGGAGTCTTCAGTGTTAGCACTTTGTAACAGTACGTTTCCTCCATGGGAGAGTCATCAGAGGACTTTGTGCTTTGTAACATGACAAGGTAAGATTGTCTTAACTTCAAGAGAGACATAAGAAAAGGCAGGTGAGGGACAGACTGTTTATAGCTACTATAACATAGGCGATAACAGGACCTAACTCGTCTCGTGGATCTTTCACAACATTAAATGTGACTATAAATGGTTAGTATAGTATGACGTATTGTTTATTAATAAATGAAGAAAAATTAACTGTTGACTAATTGCTGTGCTACAGTATTAGAAGAATAAAACACTTCAGGACATGCTTTTGTTGGAAAGTAATCAATTTCAGGATAATTGTGTTTCCATAACCGCGTGCCCTGTCATGTATTATTTCTTTATATGTATTTTTTTTTAAAGCAACAATGGGATATGGGGTCTCTTTATTATTGTTGTTGTCATTGATTGAGTTGTTGTGTGTTTGTAGTTTAAAGTGTGTTTTTTGTTGTGTATTTGTGTTTCCAGCCCCAGGCCATAATCCATGCAGGGCCAATAACGGTGGCTGCAGCAGTCTGTGCTTGCTCACACCAGGAGGTCGTACCTGTGCTTGTGCAGATGACCAGATTTTGGACATTGACAACAAGACCTGTAAAGGTAGGAGGTCTAAGACACAAGTTGTTTTGTAGTTCAGTGGTTTTCAAAGTGGGGTCTGGGAACCCCCAGGGGTCTGCGAAGCATAGCCAAGCGGTCTGTGATTTTTATAGTTATTATTTTTTTTTACATTCTATTACATTAGTGGAAATCACAACCCACAATCTTAGTGGTCCAAGCACCAAAGTCAATAATAGAAAGCTCTATCGCTCCAAAAGATATTATTTGAAAACTTTAAATACTGTTCACAAAATATGTCCATACTGAGGGGGGTCTGTGGAATTTAAAGGGGTCCTTTGCTACAAAAAGGTTGAGATCCACTTGTCCTAGTTAAATGTGAGGAATGCACATTTCAACCACAAACATTTAACCAGTCAAGAAAAGATGGCATCTCTACTCACCTGTCAATTCATAAATCTCCCACTCTTGCTCAGGCAATTAGGTGATAAATTCTAGACAGCACATGTGTATGTGTTTTGGCGGGTGCGGCTTTGGACAGAACTAAAGTGAGGGGTTTTATTTAGAGTTGCATTTCAATCTGTCCCGTATGTATTTTTTATTTGCTTGACAAGAACTTTAAGAAGCTCTTATTAGCTTTATTAGCCGTTAGTTGTGTTTAAAGCTTCATGCTGTACTGCTGTCTCCACAGCCAATCCGTCCTACATCCCCCCGCCTCAGTGCCAGCCCGGAGAGTTCGCCTGCAAGAACAACCGCTGCATCCAGGAACGCTGGAAGTGCGACGGCGACAACGACTGCTTGGACAACAGCGACGAGGCACCAGAGCTCTGCCGTGAGTCTTCTCTTTCATTCTGACAGGATAAAAAAATGCATAGTCTCTACAAACCGAGATTATGTCATGATCACGAAAGCTACACACATGGGTGCTCAATAAAAGCAATTGATAAAATTAGGAGAGAAGGGTCATAAAAGCGTTTGTCATCCAAACTTAGTAAGCTAAGCTGATTAGACTTGTAGTGGAGATGTGGCAAAAATATCATATCACAGCGCCTTAACATATGTCTCATGACAGTTGTACAAGCATTTAAAAAAAAATTAATGATACCTTTATGTTTATATACATAGGCTGTGACAAATTAAAGGCAAAAAAAACAGTGGCTCTGTTATATTGTGGGGGTATTTTGTTGCATGGTTTGGATCCGCATGTCCCCTTAACCCTTTAAAGTGTCACTGCGAAATTCTTCTGACTTTTATTATCTAATGAAACATTCCTATCCTCATTGGAGTGGTCTCTTCCCGGATGACTCCGCCCCCATCCACAGGGCAAGAGGGCTCACTGAATGGTTTGTTACGTATGAATATATAATACGTATGAAAATGATGTAAATCCTATGCTGTGGCCTTCAGGCACCAGATCTCAACCCAATAGAACACATATGTGATCATCAAAACACCAACTGATTGAATATCTTTTGGAAAAATGGTGTTCCAGAGTTCCAGAGACTTGATGCCCAACACCTTACTAAACCATGTTATGTTGGTTTTTCCATTCATTCGTCATCCATCTGTAGATATGTCTGATCAGATATCGTCTCTGTGATGGTCAGTGTTGAAGTGTAAATGTGCTGGCGTTGCGATACACTTTCTGTGAAAAGAGAATTCTGACATAAATTAATGTGACACATAATATTTCAACCAAAAGTTACTTTGGGTCACTATGATTAGACAAGGAATCAAAATATTCAGGGTCTGTAAATGTTTCGATTTCTAGTACTAGTAGGTTGCATTTACAATATACCTTCTGCCTTCATCAGACCAGCACACTTGCCCTGCTGATCGCTTCAAGTGCCAAAACAACCGCTGCATCCCCATGCGCTGGCTCTGCGATGGAGATAATGACTGCGGCAGCAACGAGGACGAGTCCAACACCACCTGCTCAGGTATGAGACACACCTTCAGTACTGAATAATGTAAACCTGCAGGTATCAGCTAATGAGGAATAGTATCGAAACACGTTGGCCCACTTTTCTGAATTTGGACGAGGCCGAACATTGACAGCTGTCTGTGTGTTTCTGTGCTAGCTCGTACATGTCCTCCTAACCAGCACCCATGTGCCAGTGGACGCTGTATTCCTAAAACCTGGACATGTGACCTGGACGATGACTGCGGGGATCGCTCGGATGAACCAGCTTCCTGTGGTCAGTGCTGACAGTGCATTTTCAAATAAGTGTGAACAGTGATTAATTTGTAAGCAAGGAATGTTATGAGCTGGCGTGTTAACATTTTATGATGAATACACAGATCGTGGCTGGAGGCAAATGGATGAACTAGGACCACCTACATAGTTTAATAAGGGTTGATGCTCTTCGGTGAACCAGAAGACCTCCTGCATGAATTTAGAAAGAGTCCCATGTAGTTTTTAAATCTCATATTGTAGTCAAACCCACTTTGGAAAGGAGAAATCCTTGTTAACAGATGATATATGAATGAGTGATGATTCATAAGATAATCATTATTGCAAAGCTTCCCTGATGGAAAAATCAGCACTTCCTGCTTCCTATTAATGGGCTTCTTACTGTTCATAGTGAGCATTAAAGCTTTAGGCTGTGTGTTGTAATGGCTGTGTACTCTCATATACACTCTCTCATACATCCTCTCTCTCTCTCTCTCTCTCTCTCTCTCTCTCTCTCTCTCTCTCTCTCTCTCTCTCTCCTGGACTGCAGCCTACCCAACTTGTTTCCCACAAACCCAGTTCACATGTGCCAATGGGCGCTGCATCAATGTTAACTGGCGTTGTGATAATGGTGAGTGAACCTTTGACCCCATTATTTGTTCCAAATTCTTTCTGCGTCGTAGTACTTTCATTTACTCCATGCGGTTTTATTGGAGTCGGAACGTTTTTTTTGTTTGTTTGTTTTTTTTTCCCATTTTCTTGCTGTTTTATTACTCTCTGGGATTTAGAGATTTTTTGTGACTGAGTTCAACTATATTCATTCTGCAGTGAACAAACCCTGACTACCCTGGCTGCTCGGGGGAAAACGAAGATTACTTGTCCAGGCTATTAGTTTTTTTATTAATAGTTGGCTGGCAGACAAGTAGATTCAGTCGGCTAGTGTTATAATCATTTGGAGAAACCGGAGAGACAAGGCAGAGAAAGAAAAACCCTACTCGTTATTGATTTTCACAAAACAGACCTACTCGCTGTGAATCCCATCACCTGCTGTGGTACACACATCGGCTTTTGCTAGCCAGATTAATTAGCGTGCACAGATATTAGACAATGGCTGCGTCCAAAATCACATACTGTGACAGTACCTACTGCATTCGATTCAGTACCTATGGCCGTTGATACAGTAGGTACTGATCAGTGTGTAGTATGAATACAATCCGGATATACTACATCCGCCATGTGGGCATTGTCATGTGACCTACGACTTAAAAAGAGCCGGCATGCTGCCTTCTGCCATTTTTGATTCTGACAGCTCTTCTGCGCCAGTCCCGTTGCCTTATGGGGTAGTGCAGTGTTTCCACTGCTTCCATGCTGCAGAATCTCGGCGGAAGCAGTAGGTCATCCGGGTATTTCTCGCCTAATGTTTTATGAATACTGAGAATTCGGACATACTACTCCTTTGGCGTACTGCTTTTTGCCTACTGTATAGTAGGGTAGTAGGGATATTCGAACACAGCCCTTCTTTTCAGAATCAGGAACATGCAGGTATGTGGAACCACTGACCAAAACGAAAAAAATAAGGTGCATCCACTAGCAGTTCATTTCATATTGAGAGGAAATAAAGATGCTAGCCAGAGTCAAACGATATATTTTACAGGCAGTGCAAAGAGAAAACACCACAGCTCATAGCCAAACATTAGCCAAATGACTTTCCTTGAACATGATGTCCTAAAAAGATAATGACGATCGTCAAGTCGTTTCCTAATGCAGGCATTTATATACTCATTTGTGTCTGTATTTATACACTTATAGCTCGTCATATGTTATTACATTTTGGTAGCTAAACATTGGCAGCACATTGGAGCTTTCACTTGCGTGGTGGGCTAGCTAATAAATTTATGGTTTGTCCAAACGGAACCTTTAGAAATAGAAAACCACACACTTATCTGTTAAGGCAAGTTGTAAAAGTCATTCCATGATGGTACAAACTTGTAGGCTGTTGTCGATTTAAAAAATGTGCATTAATGCCAACATCTTTAGCTAACGTTCGCCTCAACAGTATGTCACTTATTTGGCTGTAACTATTGTTAACAGTCTCAGTGTCTGCTGTAAACGTAAAGGGTTGCCATATCACATTTCTAGGAGTGTAAAAGTTGAGTTTAACTTCTGCATCTTGTGACCACATCCATGTGTGTGTGTGTGTGTGTGTGTATGTGTGTGTGTGTGTGTGTGTGTGTGTGTGTGTAGATAATGACTGTGGAGACAACAGCGATGAAGCAGGCTGCAGTCACTCGTGTTCGAGCGTGCAGTTCAAGTGCAACAGCGGCCGCTGCATCCCAGAGTACTGGACCTGTGACGGAGACAACGACTGCGGCGACAACAGTGACGAGAAGAGCGCCAACTGCACCAACCAGGGTGAGCGTGCCCTTCTCCAGCATGTTTCCCAATCTGCGAAGACATCTGGCGCCTTTCATTATGCTGAAACATCTGGAGCTGCTGCAGTTTCGTTGTGCAACTGTTTAAAGTGGAATCTGATTTCACTTCCTGAAGCCATGTCTGGTTCCAGACGCCACTTCCTGGGGAAGAATATTTTAAGAATGCTGACTTGTCAGCGCTGAAATACTGTTTCCTGTGTAGCACCGTCTGAGGATTCTTACTCCACATTTTTTCCACTCAAACTACCAAAGCTGTTAGCAAATGTACACTACCATGAAGAGTTCACTACCAATGACTCTTTTTATTTAATCTATAATGCATTTTTCCCCTCATCTTGCCAGCGATTTGATAATTTGCCAATTGCCACCCACCAGCAGGTCTCTCCTATCATACGACATCAGCTGCTATGCACCGTGCTTGTACCGCGTAACACTTCCTTATACCGCACACCCCCAAAGACCAGAGGCTCTATAAAAAGCCACGAAGCTGTATATGTCAGAGATACACATACTTTTCTCGACGTTAACTTAATGCTAACGCTATTTTGTGACTTGATTTTACTTGTTTTTGGTCCGTATAAAGACTACACTGAGCAGGGCTGTGACACCGTGTGAAGCAGTATATAGCTGACTGTAGAAAACCCATGCTTGCTTAACCCTAAAGCTCATCACATTCCTTTCCAGCTATCACAGTATTGATTTTATTCATAATCTTATTTAATTTATTGACTCACATTATTTCTATATATGATTTCACAATCACGCCGCTGTCCTGTGTATGAGCTGCATCTGCGATCGGTACAAAAAGCCTGTTGCGCAAGACCAGATGTGCAGGATGATCAACACACACACACACATTTCTAAACACACTTGTCCACCAACGCTGTGGTTGTATTGGTTCCTGGTGTATATCATCACTTTTTTTTTCCACATAACGTGCTGTATTCCTCTAACAGTAATTAATGAACCTTTCCTATGATAGTTTGCATAATGGTTCTTTAGTGAATAAAGTTATTTCATGTTTCCTTGTTTGACTGCTTGACTCTGCAGCCACACGTCCCCCTGGAGGCTGCCACTCGGATGAGTTTCAGTGCCGCTTGGATGGCCTGTGTATCCCCATGCGCTGGCGCTGTGACGGTGAAAACGACTGCATAGACGACACCGATGAGAAGCACTGCGAGGGCGTCACACACACATGCAACCCGTCTGCGCAGTTTGCCTGCAGGGACTCGGGTTAGTCACCTTCGTTTGATGTTTAAATTAAAATTTCACAATGACCATAAAATAATATCTATAATATAAATGTGGTTTAAAATAAAGTAAATGAATGTTATTGACCACTAGAGTTTTAGAAAAATCATTTTTAAAATTAATTTTTATTTTTGCTCTCAGCTCCCTTTTACACACACACACCTTCACTCTCCTTCTCTCTTTTTCCCCCCCGTTTCCCTGCAGCGAAGTGTATCAGTAAGGCGTGGGTGTGTGATGGAGACAGCGACTGTGAGGATAACTCGGATGAAGATAATTGCGAGGCGTTGTTGTGTAAACTCTCACACCACGTATGTGCCCACAACGATTCGATCTGCCTACCTGCAGAAAAGCTGTGCGATGGCAGGGACGACTGTCCCGACGGCTCAGACGAGAAACTCTGTGGTAAGCACCTTCTCACCCACGCCACTCGATATGTCAGCCGACGTCTTGAAACGTCCTTGCGGATCATTTGCTTTATAATCATTTGCCTTCTAGTTTTCACTGAAGTTGTTTGTTCTCTCTCAGACCTGTGCTCGTTGGAGAATGGCGGCTGTAGCCATAACTGCACTATTGCCCCCGGGGAGGGCATCCTGTGCTCCTGCCCGACTGGCATGGAGCTCGGCGCTGATAACAAGACCTGCCAGATCCAGAGCTTCTGCGCCAAGCACCTGAAGTGTAGTCAGCGCTGCATCCAGGAGAAAGCCACCGTCAAGTGTGCCTGCTACGAGGGCTGGGCTCTAGAACCTGACAATGAGAGCTGCAAGAGCACAGGTGAGATAGAGATGGAGATAAAGAGAAAGAGCGAGAGAGTTTATGTGCAAATGAATGGAAATGCTGGATATTCTTTGAAAAATGCTTTTTGGATGGGAAAGTTGGTGTTGCTACAGGACAGATAGACACTCAGGGCTTTAAGAATTTGCAGTTTTTCATCAGCATATTTCATAAATGTTATAATTTTATTGTGGCAGTTGTTGTATACGGTGTTTTACTATCAAAAAAGCTTTAGTTATGCTGTCTGATCTCTGTACCAGTGTTATCATAGAGAGGTGTGAATTGTTTGCCCAGCAGGGGGCTCACAGCCCTCCCCTTTCCCATCGCCCTGCTCACCAGCAGCTCAACACATAGTCACAATACTCTACACACAGAAACCGTGTCCTGACTAATCTTATAACAGACTTGCAGCGACAAACTAATTCATTTGTTTATACTGATTGAAAATGTCCGATAAGTCGATTTAACACCAGTGTACTGCGAGAAGGGGTTAAATAACTTAATTCAGATTAATTACTTATCCAGGTAATATGAATTAAAAGTAAGAACAAGAAAACAACCTGTACAAATCGTTCAAATGCAGCTGCTCCAATAAAGTTAGTCAGCTGTATATCCTCACCACAAAAATAACACAATTTATTGTGAAAATGATTAATCATCAAATCACCCCTCTCTAAATGGTAGCCTGTGGTTTTGGACAGAGCCCATGAGCAATTGCATTTGGCTGGGCGCCTCTTGTTGCGTCCTTTTCTGAATGTTCACATAAGAGTATCTGAGTGGATACGCACCATGCACCCATTTATTGTGCTGACTTTTCATAATTTATTAGCCATTTGGGTGGAATTTTTGGATAAGTACTTAGAAAGACGGATGAGGGAAGCGGGTGAAGTTGAGGTAAATCTAAAAATATTTCTAGCGCTTTATTCCCTTGCCTCATGCAGCATTAGTGAAGTGACCATAAATAAGAGCATAGTTGTTGCTGGATTCAGAATAAGCTAGGAGATGATAGTTTAGTGATAGTTTGTAGCACTTCAGTATTACAGCTGGGCCTTAGTTGTGTGTTTTATTATTATTATTATTATTATTATTATTATTTTCAGCTGAAATTAAAACTTTTTGAATGGCTGTAACAAGGAGTTCTCTGTGTGTTCTTTGCCTCGTCTAGACCCTTTCAAGCCCTTCATTATTTTCTCCAACCGACACGAAATCCGTCGCATCGACCTGTATAAGGGTGAGTTCAGTGTGCTGGTGCCCAGCCTGAGGAACACTATCGCCCTAGACTTCCACCTCAACCAGAGCTCCCTCTACTGGACCGACGTGGTGGAGGACAAGATCTATCGTGGCAAACTGTCTGAAAATGGAGGTGAGAGACTGACATTAGAAATATGAAGCTGTCATGTGTAGAATTTGCCGGTTTGCAGATTCAGATGCAACAACTCATGGGTGTTCCTTCTTAAAGGAGCAGTCTGTAGTTTTTAAAGACACAACTGCTGTGTGCAGTGAATCGCCTTTCATTTACCCCTTATCTGATCCAATTTCTTCTCTTATAACTTCATATATTTTGTAACTTGCCTTTTAAAGAGATAGTGCTGAGCAACAATGTTTCTCTTGTGGGTGGAGCAAATTTCCAGTCCAGAAAAATGTAAATTGAAATAAAGCAATTAGCCACATATCTGTTACACTATTGTTAAGAGCAATTTCGTAAGATATTTTTAATGTGATCTATATCATGGGCAGCATGACTGGGTCTGTGATTTTTATTTTAATTTTTATTATTTTTTTAAGAAATATTACAGTTGTGGAAATCACAACCCAATATTATCAAAGCTATTATATTTAGGCGTCCAAGAAAAATGAAAATAGAACAGCAATCGTAAGCTCGATTTTACTCTATTTTAAATCATTATCATGAAAGAAATCTGTACTGAGAAGGTTGGTGTACTTCATTTTACAGTTCAATGAGTCAATGGACTGCTAAAAGTTTGAGCGCCTGTGATCTTTATTATTCAAACTGCACCTTCAAAACTCAGCTTCTGCTTAGTGCACTTTTAACGTGGGTGCAAATGTTCATGTAAGAAAAATATGGGCTTCATTGTCATCAATATTATATGTACTTAGTGTCACTGGTTGCAATTAAAGACCTGAATAATAGCTTGAGGGGAAAAGAAGATTAAGTCTGAGATAATAGGGTTTAGTCATTTAGCTGTAGGCTCTGTATGCGTCTGAACAGGACTGCCTTTGATGATGGGTGTTTATTTTATATATATATATATATATATATATATATATATATATATATATTTGTATATATTTGTATATATTTTTATATATATATATATATATATATATATATATATATATATATATATATATATATATATATATATACACACTCGCACACACAAATGTACACACTCACTGATTCCAAACCCACGATTCAGCCGAAAGTGTCCAACTCTGATTTCAGATCCACCTCACAGCTAGTGGGAAAAGCAGTGCCAACATGGCTGCCAACGGAGAAACAAAACAACAAAGAGCTTTTCTCCTCGACTTTCCGAGTGCAGAGGCCACCTTGTCTCCAGCTCCACAATAAACAGGCTGAGCACTGGCCTGGCCTCCTAATTGCTCGTGTGTGTGTGTATGTGTGTGGAAAGGCTTAATGCCGCACACATACTCTATGGTACTCAGCCTGTGAGAAAGATAGCGTAGGACAAGAGAACGTGTTATAGAATGCAAGGCTGAAGATGGTTTACGCTCAGTCGCATCAGTAGTTACTGAGATCTATATCTGAGATGGGCAGCGGTGCGAAGCTCCAGTGCAGATGTGAGATCTGTAAACTTACCAACATGCAGGAGTTGAGCTTGGTCTTGCTTTCCTCCTTGTTTATTTTAGCTGTAGTTGGTTGTATTTTTCCATTTCTGTTTGTCTGCCTTTTATTTCGCATTTAGCGGTGTCCCAAAAGCCATACTTAATTTAGTGAAAATCTTAACCACAGCTTCTGTCAAGATGATCTGCAAAGGAAATAAATAATATCCAATAGTAGTATGTGTTGGTTTTGTATTAGAGCTGGCTGTCATGTTGTATTGCCTAAAGTGTTTACCTAGACCTTTTGTAGTCATAACACTTATTACATTATATTACATACCACAGTGCGTTTGAATTCTGGATTCTGATTGGTCAGAAGGTTTTGATCAATTTAATAACAGCAGATCTGACAGTAATATTTCCTAAAAGTCAAATCACAAGTCTGCGTTAAGGTGCTCATTCTCATTTATCATTTTTATAGTAACAACTAATACACAGTGACTTGTATGGTAGATGCTCCACATAATTTAAACCTCATAATAAACAAATGTGTTTAAAAATAAATAAATAAATAAAAACAACAAAGAAAAATCATTGACAATCATTGGTGACGCTTTCTGTGAGGATGTTAATTTAACATTTTTTGGAAGTGTCCAGTCTCCAGTGTCAGTGCCTTGTAAAGCTCTTCAGTGTGGAAGGCTTGCAATTTTTTGCAGATGTTCCACAACACTAAATGTAATTATAAATGGATAAAAAAACATTATGTGTCATTCTTTAATGAATAAAAATATTACATAACAGCAAGTCCCAAAGTGTTTCATTCCCTTCTTATTACTTTACATTATTATATTATACTGTAGGTCGGGTGTGTGAGATGACAAACCGAAATGTTCAGTCACACCTTCCTCATGCTCATGACGGCGCTTATGGAATCTTACAGAATATGTGGTAATGTGTTTTTCCTTTTTGCTTTGGTGCAGCCCTGACCAGTTTTGAAGTGGTGATCCAGTATGGTCTGGCCACTCCAGAGGGTCTGGCTGTGGACTGGATTGCTGGAAACATCTACTGGGTGGAGAGCAACTTGGACCAGATCGAGGTGGCCAAGCTTGACGGCACCATGCGCACAACACTCCTCGCTGGAGAAGTGGAGCATCCACGAGCCATCGCCCTTGACCCACGTGACGGGTGAGATACAAACACACACAAGATTATATAGAATTATGTATATTAATTTCTTATATACTGTATATCTTCATATGTTACTCATCGACAAGCCTGGCATCGTTTCATCTTGATTAATTAATTCATTCATTCTCATTCATTGAAATAAAAAAATTAAAAAACATTAAGGAAGGCATTTTCAAAACTAAACGTACACACATAATTAAATGACCCAATGTAGTAAGAAGTTATGTTATAAAAATAATAATAATAACTTCTTATCTTTAATATCTGGTTTTGATATGATATGAGGATTTTGGTTTGTTGTTATTAATAATACCTCGTATCTTTTTTTCAGTATCTTGTTCTGGACAGACTGGGATGCCAGTTCTCCTCGAATCGAGGCCGCTTCCATGAGTGGCGATGGCCGGCGTACCATTCACAGAGAAACAGGAAGTGGAGGCTGGCCTAATGGGCTCACTGTTGACTACCTGGAGCGCCGTATTCTCTGGATTGATGCTCGGTATGTGCATTACACCTAACACCCAATCCCACAACCTTCCTTTATTAACTCAAGTATAGGGATGGTGATAAGGTCAATATTTAAATTCTTTTTTATGAAGATTTCTAGTGTGATTTTAAATCTGACTTAAGAGGATCGGTCTTGAGTACTATTATTGATAGTTTGTTGTATCCTCACTCCTTTACTGAACCCTTTTCTAGATCTGATGCCATCTACTCCGCTGCCTATGATGGTTCCGGCCTGATCGAGGTGCTGCGGGGACACGAATACCTGTCGCACCCATTCGCCGTCACCATGTACGGGGGCGAGGTTTACTGGACGGACTGGCGCACTAACACACTGGCTAAAGCCAACAAGTGGACGGGGCATAATGTTATGGTGGTACAGAGGACCAACACACAGCCATTTGACCTGCAGGTCTATCATCCATCCAGACAGCCTCAGGGTCAGTACTGCTCAGCTCTCACTCTCTACAGAACTAATTACTGAAAAAAAAAAATGCATAGCAAAATTCCATATTGGCAATAAGCTATCAAAAAATGTAGCAGCTATTTGGCTATTTGTTTTATAGGGTATTTCCTATATTTTTGTATACTTTCCTAGGTCCTGCTAAACTGAATGAATGTATAGCAATGTCAGAAATGTAATTTAATTCCGTCAAAGCACTACACAACTCTGATTCCAAAGGTCTATTGAATTATAAACAAAGCTGTATTAGTAAAAGACAAGCTTTTAGTCGCCTGTGTACTGCTTCCCTGCTCTCTGAACCGTACTCCACTATCTTGGTATGCATGTCCTGTGTGTAACATTCCTATCAAACCCAGTCTCACAACGTCATGCATGTATACACATTTGCACACGCGTGTATACACTTCCCTTGAGGCGTGACTGACCTTTCCATGGCATTTTTCTCACAGTCTGTTAGCTTGGACAATTGCGCCACAGTGTGAATGAGAAGAAGTCGTGAATGATAAGGTCATTTCACGCTGTTGCTGTAGCATTTCTGAAGTGTTTTTTGATCACGCCTTTTATGCTTCTCACATACAGTAGAAAACAGACAGACTTTTTCAGAACATTTTAGTCAGTGATTCAGTGGTGTTTTTTTTTTTTTTTTTTTGTATTCTGTTGAATCATAAACTCATAAAGTAGCAATCACTAGGGATCAAATGACCTACTTCCAGTTTTAAATGTATACTTGTCCTGACATTACTTTTATCTACATTGTAACAGTTACCTAAAGATTCTATCATGGTTTTAGATTTTATACTCACAGTTTACAAGATTATTATCACTATTGTATCATTATTATAATCAATATTGTTTTAAAAATAATAAGGCAACCATGTCAGACATATCGTACACCCAAGTGTCATCATATTAAAGCACATGACGTATATTTATTCATAGTTGCTCACTAGCTGACAGTAATAATAATAACAACAACAGTAGTAACGACACTAACAGTAACAATAACGGTGACTGCAGTAACCATAATGATGGCCTTGATCATGGCAATACTGGTAAAGGCAATAATTGTAATGACAGTGATGTTAACGGCAATAGCAGTGATAACAGCTATGGTAAAAGCAGTAACCGTAGTGACAGTAACATTAGAGACAATAACAACGATGGCAGTGGTGGTAACGCAGTAATGAGAGTAACATTAATAACAGTATAATGATGGCTGTAGCAATGAAGGCAATAATGGTAATGGCAGTAATAATGATAGTGGTAATGACATTAATGACAGTATTGATCATGACCGTAGCGGTGAAGACAATAATGGTAAAGGCAATAACGGTGTCGAAAGTAACCATAACATCAGTAACCGTCATGACATTAATGTTGATGTTATTATCAATGGCACCAGGAGCAGCAGCAGCGGTAACCGTAACGACAGTAACATTAATGGCAATAACGCTAATGACAGTAACGGTAACGGCAATAACCGTAAAGACAGTAACAGTAATGACCGAATCATTAATGGCAGTTGGCAGTATTAATGTGATGGCAGTATTAATGGTAATAATGGTAATGACAGTTACTGTAATGGCTATAATAGTAATTATAGTGGTAACAGTAACAACATTAATGGTAACAACAATAACAGTAATAAAGCTAGTACTGGTAACAATAATCACAGTAACACCAATATTGTAACAATAGTAATAATAACAGTAACAATTATTCACATCTAAAAATTAAAAAATGTAACATGATTTATGATAAAGCACATGTTTTTAAGATTCTTTCTGACCTTCTCATTGTTCTTTTATTGTTCTTTAATTTTCAGCTCCAAACCCCTGTGCTGCTAATGGCGGGAAGGGCCCATGTTCTCACCTCTGCCTCATCAACTACAACCAGACATTCTCCTGCGCCTGCCCCCACCTCATGAAGCTGCAGGCGGACAAACACACCTGCTATGGTAAAACACCACTGAAGTCCTCTTACTGACATTTAACAATCTCTGCACAGAAAGAATACGTGTCAGCATTTACATTGGCAGTGGGGAGTTCTTTGTGTTGTGCGTGTTGCTTTTCAACCACACACGTGTAAAACACAGTTTGTGAATTAACTAGTAAATTTTCGCTGATGCCTCAGAAGTGGTGTGGAACCGAAGCGTTGTCGCTCAGTGGTTTGGGTTCTTGGGATCAGCGTTTTGTATTCTGCAGCATGGCCTGTTCTCTCTGCTGCACTGAGTCCAGGTCGCTGTTTAATATTCTCCAGTGTGGCAGTGGTGTCCTGCTACACTGAATCAGGAAGACTGTTTAGTATTCTTCAGGTGACCTGTGCTGCGTACTGCGCTGATCTCACATCAGTACTGAATGTGTTACAGAGTGACCTGCAGTGTGCATGTGTGAGGAGAAGCCTGACAGAAACAAACACACACACACACACACACACACACACACACACACACACACACACACACAAAATCGTCTATTATTAACACTGAAATTAAGCTGTACATTCTGTATATACTTGCTAATTTCTTCCTCTGTCTGTCTGTCTTTCTCCACTCTCTCACCATCATGCTTTCCCTCTCTCTCTCTCTCTCTCTCTCTCTCTCTCTCTCTCTCTCTCTCTCTCTCTCTCCTTGACACACTTTCTTTCTTTCCTGCTATATGTGTCTGTCTGTCTGTCTTGTCTATCTACAGTGGATATAAAAAGTCTACACTAAGGTTTTTGTGATGTAAAAAATGAAACCAAGATAAATAATGTCGGATCCTTTTTCACTTATCCATCTATCAGGATCTCTGTCTATCTTTCACTCACTCTTTCTTTCTTCTCTCTGTCTGTCTGTCTGTCTGTCTGTGTCTGCCCTTCACTTTCTCTTCTGACTTGTTTTTTCTCACTGTCCCATTGTCATTCAATTTCTTTCTCACTGTCTATCTATCTATCTACCTATCTCTCCATCTATCTCTCTTCAGACTTGTTTTTTTTTATCACTGTCCCACTGTCATCCTATTTCTCACTTTTCGTTCTTTCTGTCTTATTTTCTTGATCTCTCTCTTTTCAATCTAGCTATCTAGATGTCTCTCTTTCTCTCATAAATGTTCATAATATTCATAACATTTCACAGTCTGTCTGTGTGTGGTGACTTTATTAAAATTGTCCTTTTCTCTTATTTCCTCGTGCACAGAGTCTCGACAGTTCTTACTCTACGCCCGCCAGATCGAGATTAGAGGAGTGGACATCGAGAATCCATATTACAACTACATCATCTCCTTCACCGTGCCTGTGATTGATAACGTAACAGCACTGGATTATGATGCCCAGGAGCAGCGCATCTACTGGTCTGATGTTCGCACGCAGATGATCAAACGTGCCTTCATTAACGGGACAGGGGTGGAGACTGTGGTGTCGGCCGGTATGATCACCAGCCTCTGATCATTTCTGCTTTTCTTTAATCAAGACCTCCACTGACTCATTGAACTACAAGGAATTGAAGTCACTTGTGTTGCTGTTTTAGATATACCTAATGCTCAAGGATTGGCCGTGGACTGGGTGTCCAGGAACCTGTTCTGGACCAGCTATGATACGAGCAAGAAGCAGATCAACGTGGCTCGTCTGGATGGCTCCTTTAAGAACTCCGTCATCCATGGACTGGACAAACCACACTGCCTGGTGGTACATCCCATGCTTGGGTTAGTGCTAGCTCTTTTCTTTCACTCTCTCACACACAAACATCTCTCTCATAATATAATTTAGTCCTAATTCTAAATCCATAATTATAATTGGTATGAGGATCATAAGCATTGAACCTACACCTAAAGCTTACCAATAAGCTTAGTTCTTAAAAAATTTTCTGAAAATGAAAGTGCCAGCATACACACACACATGCATATGATGCCTCTGTGGTTAACTATAACTAGTTGAGTCGCAGAAAACTGCTTCATTTTAAATTAATAGAATAAGTAAGTATTATTGATTTTGGTAGTACTCGTTTGCAAATGAATATAAATGTACAGGGTGTCCCAAAAGTCTCCATATGCAGGGGACTATGTACGCCAGCACCATGTCAGTTGTGTCTTCATCAGTGGATGTTTGTGGACCTCCACTTCTCGGTTGGTCCGCTACGCTTCCAGTCTTTGTGAATTTGTTAATAAGTTTGGCAACAGTGTTGTGTGTGTGATGTGCTTCCTGTTAAAGTCCATTGCATCCTTGCGAAAGCTTCATGAGAATGATTTCAATATGTTCTTTTGTCAAAGGCATTCTTAAAAGCTAAGTAAAAATATATATATAATATAAACTAAGGATGAAAAATTTTGGAAGACATTTTGCTAAAAAGTGTTTATTTCCCCGATGTATGGAGACTTTTGGGACACCCTGTAGTTTAATTTACCTTAGAGGAAGATATGATTATTGTATATAGTTTTTTTTTAATAGAGATTTGATTCATTCCAAGTGCTGGTGTAAACTGATCTCAGATCTGAAGAGACAATGAATCACAGAATTAGATGTACAAATATTTATCTGCTGTTAAGTCTCTATATGAATTCTTTATAATTTTTTTTTATTCTTCCAACACCCTGTGATTTATTTGTCTACCATACAAAAAAAAAAAATAGTAAGAAAATTGTGAGATACCAATAAATTGCAATTGTTTTTACAGAAACGCATAGTGAAATTGCTTTACAGAAATGTTTACAGCCAGACTTTATGTAAAATAAGTAGTTCATTTATAGATGAGCCTTTCCTCTTTAAAAATTCTTGAAAACATTATTTTTAAAGCCACATCAGTGGTGGACAAATAAAAAAATTTGTTAGCTAACCCACATTTACTGTCTCATGTTATGCTTGCCTGGAAGCTCATAAACTAGGCTAAAAGTGACAACTAACATAATTCAACTTAAAAGCGTGATGTGCCTTAACACAGACTGGAAAATAAACAAATACTTGTTTTTGAATCCCTGTGAGAGGCGACTCCCTGTGAGAGGCGATAATTATTATTCTTTCCTGATTATGTCTCTGCTGATGAAGCATCGTGTTTGTGCCCTTGACAAAAAGACAGAATGATTTTGGCTATGAGCTGCAGTGTTCACTCATCATACATAAAAATTTATTGTCACTCGATGAAGTGTCTAATTGTCTAGAATATTTTCTTGTCTCGTGACTATCACAGATCCTGACTGAGCCCGAATAAGTGATCTGCTTTCTCCAGGCATCCGGGGTAGTGAATTGTCCACCCCCGTAAATGTTTCTGTACTTTGTAACATGGAAAAAAAGACCCAAATACCATGGCTGAAAGAGTAACATCCTTCTTTAACTTCTGCCTCTGCTGACTGGTGTTGTTGAAACTGGCATTGTTTGAAAATCGCATTTAAAAGGAGCAGATGCCTGGGCCATATGCTTTGGCTGTTTCCAAAGAAAACAAGTGGCTGAAATGAAGTGGGAACCTTTGAAGGACAAGATGAAGGGATGGGATGAGGCTGTTTGTTTGTGAAGAAAGAGAGTCTGGATCTTTGAAGTTGCAAAGCAATAAGGGAGAGTTTTATTGCGTAAATTTTTTGTTTGGGTTTTCGGAGGGTGGTCTTGGTGTGTAGGATTACAGTTTGTAAATTACGCTCATGATGGGACTTTGAGCCACAGTTTTCAGGACTCTGGCTTCGTAAACAGCGCAAATTGTACTACTAATGTGAAGCAAATGTGCATGTTTTTCCATTACCTTCAAAGTGAGGAACAGATTAAGCAGCGGTTATATGCAACATGAATTGTAGTGGGGACATGACCGATCAAAATAAAACCCTCTGTTGTAGTTCTGTAACATGGGTTGTGTTACAGTAAGAGTGTGGATGCATATTTTCCTTAATGGATGCATGATGCTTAACTACTTCATTCCGCAAATTATTGTTCTCCAGAAAGCTCTACTGGACAGATGGGGACAACGTCAGCATGGCCAACACAGATGGCAGCAACCGCTCGTTACTCTTCACCAATCAGAAAGGCCCTGTGGGTGAGTAACCAATCAAAATGCCCGCTGGTCTGATTATTTTTATTTTTTTATTTTTTTTAAAGCAAACTATCTATGATTTATTAGCTGATATGCACTCCAAAATGTGTTCATTGTATATAGGTTTTGGCGTGTTTAGTTTCTACACTCCTGCCTTTCAAAGATTCTCTAATCATTTTGATATGATCCTTGTACAGATAGGATTCCACGTAGCAATGAAAAACATTAAATTACACACTGTTCAATGCACAAAAGTATAAACTGAAAGCTTTAACATATTGTTTTATACCACTGCACCGTTCTTGAATCTTATTGGTCAGATTGGCTATTTGGTTATTACATTTCTATAACATCCTGACTAGTGCTATCATTCAAATCAATTAATTGTAATGCGTTATTTTTTCCAACACAGACATATGGTGACCGCTGCACATAAAAAATTATTTAAAAAAAAAACCTTTAAAGTGTGTGTAATTTAAATTGTGTGTCATATGGGGAAGTATTCTGCCAAGAGATGTCTATTTAGCATCTTTTTTTTAAAACGTCTCGTTTTAACACTCTGAGACAAAGCTGTAGCTTTACATTTTCTGAAACTGGAAAGGTGTCATATTAATAGCAATAAATTTTTATTTATTTATTTATTTATTTTAATTGGCTGGTGAGGAAATGAATGTTTATAGCTGCTATAACATACACTGATCAGCCATAACATAAAAACCACTGACAGGTGAAGTGAATAACATCGTGACATTATGATTATCTCGTTACAATGGCACCTGTCAAGGGGTGGGATATATTACACAGCAAGTGAACAGTCAGTTCTCGAAGTTGATGTGTTGGAAGCAGGAAAAATGGGCAAACATAAGGATCTGAGCACCTTTTCACAAGGGCCAAATTGTGATGGCTAGATGACTGGGTCAGAGCATCTCCAAAACAGCAGGTCTTGTGGGGTGTTCCCGGGAAGCAGTGGTTAGTACCTACCAAAAGTGGTCCAAGGAAGGACAACCAGTTATTTTCCTGTAATTGCACTGCACAGAGCTGAAATCTAAACACACCACTATTTTTTTTCTAAATAGTTGCTTAATATTTACTGCATAATTACTTTGACTGCATTTGTGTCACGGTGAAATGTAATAAGACCTGTGTGGAATTTACCGGGAGGTGGATGCAGCTAATCCTTGCTCTTCGCTGGTGTTTAACAGGACTCTCTATTGACTTTGATGAGGAGAAGCTCTACTGGATCAGTTCAGGCAACAGCACAATAAATCGCTGCAATCTGGACGGCACAGGCCTGGAGATCATTGAAGGTGTAAAGGGCAAGCTCACCAGAGCTACCGCTCTCGCCATTATGGGTGACTACTTCTTTTTTTTACTAGATTATTTACCAATGACTTTGCTCTTTTGGGTTTTTTAAAATAAGATTTGTCCGAGTAGTGTACATTAAACATCTTTTATTGGACTGTACGGCGCTTAGCACAAGTAGACAACAGTTTTATGCAGTAAACTCTCTCAAGGACTTGTTCTGTAAGTTTTTACCAGAAAAGGTTTTAGAATTTCTATCACATGCAAATGTAAAACACCTCATATAACCACACCCGCTGTAACTTCCTTTCGTTTGTTTACATTTTTTTGTGTGTGGTTTGTACTGTATTTATGTAATTGTACTTGTAATGTTTGTAAGTCTGGTTTTGCCATGAAATAGCCATAGATGCTGATATGGCATTAAAAGCGATACCTACCTACCTATCTTTTGGGTTTTTTTCTGCTGCTAGAAAATCAAATCCAACACCTCATGAATGAAATGTGTGGTGTTATTGGTCTTTCCAGGGGACAAGCTGTGGTGGGCTGACCAGGGCACCGACCAGGTAGGCACCTGTGACAAGAAGGACGGCAGCAGCTGGAAAGTTCTGAGGAATGGCACATCTCCAGTGATGCATCTGAAGATCTACAATGAGACAGTCCAACAGAAAGGTGTTTGTTGGTTCAGGTTTTCTGCTTTCGGTTTGTGACAGAATGAAAAAAATCATGCAGTCACATCTGTTTTCTGTATATTGTAATATCTCCTTGCACATTTTCAGGGAGGATGACTTTACAGGATGACTTTATCGGTCTTACGAGCCAATAAAAAAACAGTAAATTTAATCTTTTATCACTTAGCATGGAGCCACCCTGTACATGGATGTGTGTTCCAGTTTTTTTTTTTTTGTAAATTTTTTTTTTTTTTTTTTTTTTTTTTTTTTTTTTTTTTTTTAGAATTTTGTTGTTCGTAACATTAGAAATATCACTTTCCCTGATTAACATCTGTACTGCTATATAATAATGTTAACAGTATAACTCTTCTAGATTTCCTTATGTTGAAACAGACTTGCCGTCCACTTTAATAGGAATACCGGTACCCCTGCTCATTCATGCAAACAGGTTCACCAAAAGTGGACAGCTGAAGATCTGGAAAAACATCTCCTAGTCATTTTCCAATATTCAGCCATCCAGTTTCAGTGAACCTGTGCCCACTGTAGTCTCAGATTCCAGTTCTTGTCTTATAGGAGAGGAACCCGATGTGGTCTTCTGCTGTTATAGCCAATCTGCCTCAAGGTTTGATGTGTGTTGCCTTTTTAGATGCTTTTCTGCTCACCATTTTTACAAAGAGTACTCTTTTAAGTTACCTTAGCCTGTCTGTCAGCTAGAACCAATCTGGCCATTGTTCTCTGACTTCTCTCATCAACACGGCCTTTCAACCCATGTATCCTCCAACTGAAGCTCTTGATATGTATCTGAATGAATTTATACATTGCACTGGTGTCACCTGACTGGCTGATCGGAAAATTGCATGAATGAGCAAGTTTATAGGTGGCCAGTAAGTACTAGTATATGATCATTTACATCATTTACATGTTCCAAGTATAGAACTGAGCAAGTGAGGGTTTTGTTAATGACCAATGACAATGGCTTTCTGGCAAACCTAGGTTTTGAACTCAAAGCCCTACTGGTTACACAGACATACATTAACTCCTGATATATCCCTGGCAGTACTAAGTTTAAAACCACTATTTTGTGTTAAAGGTACAAACGTGTGCACTAAGAACAACGGGGACTGTTCTCAGCTTTGCTTGCCCACCTCACCCACCAGCAGAGCCTGCATGTGCACGGCAGGCTACAACCTGAAGAGCGGCCAGCAGTCCTGCGAAGGTACTGTTCTCTCACTATCTGATGCCATAAAGGAATGCGTCGATAATCAGTTGCATATATTGTACATTGTTATTTAACAGCAAAACATTGCCCACAGTCAGTGGGCAGATAAAAGCAACCAAGACCTAAAAATATCTCAAACCTTGCAAGCTAAATGTGATTTCTTCACACAATAAAGGTCATGTTTGCTAGATGATTACCAGATTTTAAAATACTAGAATTGTACTTTTTATTAAGATATGTGGGGAAAAAAAGAAACATGTTCCAGTTCAGGCAGACTCTAATTTCTAGCTTGTGTTAAGTAGTGAGCTGTCTTACAATGTGTCCCTAGTGGGTTAAACTCTGTCTTGGTGTGTTTGTGGGTAGGTATGGGCTCTTTCTTGCTGTACTCAGTGCATGAGGGCATCCGCGGAATTCCTCTGGACCCAGTCGACAAATCTGATGCCCTTGTGCCAGTGTCAGGAACCTCTCTGGCAGTGGGCATTGACTTTCATGCCGGTGAGTGCAAACAGCTCACTTCTAAAAATTTTCCTGTACCTGGAACTATGGGACCGCAGGTAATTTGCATTGCACTGACAGCCAGATGTGGTCCAGGAAGTCGAGCCTGTAAAAATAAAGCCTTTCCAGCATGTTGTTATGAATAGCTTGAGTGGCCTATTAATTTGATGCTGTGCTGTGTGTGTAGAAAACGACACCATCTACTGGGTGGACATGGGTCTTAGCACCATCAGCCGAGCCAAAAGAGACCAGACATGGAGAGAAGACGTGGTTACTAATGGCATTGGACGTGTGGAGGGCATTGCTGTTGACTGGATCGCAGGTTAGAAAGATGCCTTACACACTCTCATAGATATTGATAGTATATAGTGTATCAATATCACACATTATCAGGCAATTTTTTTGAATATCAGAAATATGCCATATCTTTTCTCCCACCAATGGCAGAAGAGCCAGTTGATATATAAATCTGAAATTATTAGTTGCATATGTGAACACTCCCTTATTTTAACACTCAAAAAGTGTGGAAGCCTTGGCACCTTCCTCCATCTCAAATTAGTAATTATAGTCGTGACAGTTAGTCATTACTAATTGTTCCCAACACTCACATTGCACACAGGAATACACATTATTTCTCTTTGGGGTTTGCTGCTCTGCTTCATACTCTATACTGAAATTGTTGTAACATTAAAGCTTGGCATATGGAGCTATCTGTGATTGTTTGCTTTGTGTAGGGAACATCTACTGGACAGACCAAGGCTTCGACATGATTGAGGTGGCCAGACTCAATGGCTCCTTCCGCTACGTAGTCATCTCTCACGGTCTGGACAAACCCCGCGCCATCGCCGTCCATCCAGAGAAAGGGTGAGTGAGAGTGTATGTGTCTGAGTGTGTCGAGAATTCTGCAGTCCACAAACAGTGTTTGTATTCGTCAACAGAGCATTATTAATGTGGAAATGTTTACACTGCAATAATGATTAGGTTCGGTACACTGCCTAGTGATAAAACTGCTCTATTGGATGTTATCTTATCAGTGTTACACATGATCGCTTTGATGATCCCTTTATCCCATGACCCCTCTCTTGTATCTAAGGTACCTCTTCTGGACCGAGTGGGGTCAGTACCCACGCATAGAGAGGTCTCAACTGGACGGTTCAGAAAGAGTAGTCCTGGTCAATGTCAGTATCAGCTGGCCCAATGGCATCTCCATTGATTATGAGGTTTGTACATTGCCACTTTGTCCCTATTGCAGCACAATTGCAGCACAACTGGAACAACCAGCAACATACAGTATCATATCTCATAGTCTGGGAGAGAAATATGACACAAAACAAAAAAAAAATTGTTTGATAGCATAACCAGAATCTAAGATGCAGCCATACAACAGGAGATGACTCTTTAAAAAGCATGTTTATGAGTGCAGGGATAGTTTGAAGGAAAAATCTCAGCTCAGTTTTGTTTTTTGTTTTTTTCATATTTACAGTTTTCTGTTGACTTAGAACAATAATAACACTATGAAATAACACATTGAATTATGCCATGACAATCAAATCATAACCAATTGTGACACTCATTTTTATTTTCTCAACCAACTTCATGATGTATCTTCACCCAGGAGACTTGTTTGGGATAATAATTTCATCAAATTACTTCCAGCAAAACCTATTCAGAAATAAATTTGAACATGTGCATTAACTATTTACATTTGTCTTCGATTTCCATCATAATCATTTATCAAAATGAAAAGACAATGAAAAGTATATGTTTATAAATTTTGTGTCTAAACTTTTGACTTGTAGTATATATTAGTATTCTGTTCATATTTTTCAACACAGCATTAAATTCACAATTAGTTTCCAGACCATGTTTTCCTAGGCTTTTTTTTTTTTTTTTTTTTTTAATCATTTTTGGGCATTTACAATACATATATTTTTTAAGAACCTTCTCTGTCACATAATACTGTTAATACGTTAATATTAATGAAATTCTTCTCCAAGTAATTATGGTGTGTGCACAAATTTAGGAAGGCCTGCTCTACTGGTGTGATGCACGTACAGACAAAATCGAGCGTATTAATCTGGAGACAGGCGGGAACCGGGAGCTGGTTCTGGCAGTTCATAACATGGATATGTTTGCCGTGTCTGTGTTTGAGAACTACATCTACTGGAGTGACAGGTGCATCAGTCTTGTCCGTGTGTCCAACATTGTTAGAACAGCGCAAATATTATAAGCACTTATATTAACAAACTGTCTTCTGTATAATCCAGAACACACGCCAATGGCTCCATTAAGAGAGGAAATAAGAACAATGCCACTGATATGGTGTATCTAAGAAAAGGCATTGGTGTGCAGCTCAAGGATATTAAAGTCTTCAACCGAGCCAGGCAGCAAGGTAGGACCCCATAATAATGAGTAAAATGTGCTTCAAAGTATGCAAGGCAAGTAACGCACAATTGGTTTGCATTTTTTGAGAATACTTTTCTAAACCAACTGATGTGGCGCATTTAAGTTTCAATAATATTAATGGTTTGGATTCCCTTCAAGGCCCTAACATGGTTCCTCTTTGTTTTATGTCTTGCTCTGCCTCACAGGCACCAACATCTGTAAGGACAAAAACGGTGGTTGTGAGCAGCTATGTCTATACCGTGGCAATGGAGCGCGCACCTGCGCCTGTGCCCATGGCATGCTGGCCGAAGATGGGCGCACCTGCCGCGACTACGACGGCTACCTGCTTTACTCGGAGCGCACCATCCTGAAGAGCATTCACCTGTCGGACGAAACCAACCTCAATGCACCCATCAAGCCTTTCGAGGACCCAGATCACATGAGAAATGTCATTGCTCTCACCTTCGACCACCGAGGCGGCGGCGGCAAGGGAGCCAACCGGATCTTCTATAGTGATATCCACTTCGGCAACATTCAGCAGATCAATGATGACGGCTCAGCACGCAAGACCATTGTTGAAAGTAAGTGCATGATTTGGTCTGTATTTTAGACGTGGATTAGGGCCTGTCCACAAATATGCAGACATTTTTCTAAGCATAGTTTGTGTTTCTCTATTTTCAAAAACAATTCCCATCTACATGTCATAATCTGTTATGTCAAATGCCTCAAAATAACATTTCGAGATGTGCACTGAGCGATAGAGAAGGTAAAACTCAGAAAAAGGAACATGTAGACTGATGATAAGGTGGAACTACTGCCTGAATACAAGTAGTTCAACTGCCTGAATACAAGCCTGAAGACCTGAATACAAGTGTTCCTTATTCTTATCTAAAATCTCATTTCGAGGTGTAGTTTAAACATATTTATCTTCCACATGTATAAGAATAACATGTGCTCCTTGAATCCTTCCCCATATTCATGCTTGGCATAGCCTATCCCATTATTTAATCTTCAAATGGTTGCCAGTCAATACAGAATATGCAATACTAAATACATAGAGCCATATTTTTAATTGGACTGTAAACACTGATGCTCAGTGCTTGTGGGCAGTGCGGTTTCCATAGTTTTATAAATAGAGCAAAGCAGCTATTTATATGTCAGGAAGTAAACAGACATAAACGCCATATTAGTCTGGAGTCTCTATATAAGGGGAAAAAAAACAAGGTTGTCAGTGATATGAACACACATTAAAACATGAGTCATTCATGGATAAATATAATGAAGCTGATGTGCGCTTCCATCTTTTATGGTTTCCTAATACAGCTCTGTTATAAAAACTGAAATTATGGTCCGCTGCTTGACATCCTCGGTTGGCTACTGATTCAAAAAACCTGCAAGATTCTTTAAATCTTGATCACAGATCGAGGTTTCAATGTCCCTGTCTTCTGCTTCCATTATGGAGGTGGGGTTTCCAGCTCTGCAGGGTTAAAGGGCTGTACAATGTCTCTGCTTCTCTCTGGACAACACACAAGCCAGTGCACTACCCTACAGTCCCCACACCGCGCCTTGCCCAACAGCTCCCGACGGAACTTCTGTGACACAAAAGCATACAGCAGTGGGTTGATCATGGACGATGATGTGGCCATTAACCGTGCCAAGAGTGCTAGAGAGCGAAGCCTGTTTGTGCTGTTGACATTCTGACCAATTTGGCAGAACATGACTATATAGGAAGGTAGCCAGCAGACTGTGAACACGACAACAAGCAAGGCTGTGGTTTGGGTCACCTGCTTCTGGTAGCGCTGCAACTGCAAAGCATGCCCCTGCATGCTAGTCCTACGCAGGAAACTGTAGAGTTTGGCATACATGAGGATGATGACCAGTAGAGGCAGAATGAAGCTGAATAAGAAGAGGGCAGTGCTGTAGACCACCTGGCTGATGTTACTGAGGAAGGCAAAGCAATGTGTTGTGGCAAATGTGCCCACTTTGCGGAAGGCAAATTGTGGAGCAGCCAATGCCATAGCTGGTGCCCAAAGCAGAACTGCTAAGACTTGAAGCCAGCGCTTCATCCTGGAGCGGTATGCCCAGGTTGGGTGCACCACTGTCAGATAGCGTGTTACTGCTAGTGCAGCTAGGGTGAGCGCACTAACGGTGTTACAGGCCACTCCTAGGAAGCTGACAGCTTTGCATAGGGAGCTTCCGAAAGGCCAATTGCCCAGCGCGATTGCAGCTGTGTGGAAAGGCAAAGAGAGTAGCAACAGCATGTCTGAGGTGCTTAAGGCCAGTAGTAGTGTATCAGTCCCATGAAAAGCCTGAGACGATGTCTTCCGCCTCCTCCTTACCAAGGTGTAGATTACCAACGAGTGGCCCAGCAGTCCAATCACTATGATGACTGTGTCTACTATGGGCACTAGAGCTTTCTGCACATCCCAGTCCATCTTTGATACCCAGATATGGCTGCCATTCAGTGCCTTTCTCCTCGATCCATGATGCACTGGAGCTAATCCTTTGCTTCTAATGTGTACTGAAGGTCTGATAACGATGGCTGTGAGGGACTACGCAGTGACATGATGTAACTGGGGTTGCCACTCCTCCCACCACTTGAGCTGAGCTGGTCAAGACTATGCCTTTTTAAAGTCTTATCAACACCCTCACTATCCACCCACCTACACCCACCCCCACACACTGCATCAATATCACCCTGAGCATAATGACTCTCTGCACTATTAGTAGTTAGCAAATGAGAGATAGTTCTGCCTTTTCAGGGTAGTCACACTCAGCATTAACACCTGCTTGATTGTCAAAGTCCACTCTGCCTCTCAGACATTTGAAAGAGTTACGGGCTATTTTATAGTACTTGTGCTTTGCTTAGGAAGGAGAAGTGTTGGATTTGCAAGCAGAACTTCTTATGATTGACAAAGTCACCAAATACACCATTCAGTCTTTTTTAGTCCACTAGTGGAATGGTGGATATCTCCGATCATGGATCAGTGAATCAGAGTTCAGTGATCCAGAAACAGCTCTGAATACAGTTACTGCTTCTTGTTGGCTGGTATTGATTTTGTGAAACCAGTCAACCTTGCAAAACACAGCTTTCCAAGGCTAAGACAGGTTCCTGCTGAGCTACGGTGCGAACAATCGATTTTACTCCACCATGACGGTCATCTGTGTTGTCGATATAAAGCCTCTTCAGGACTATTATTTCAAATCTGTGCATTATAATTCCAGAACATAATTGAAAAAAAAAAGATTTTCCTAATTTTGTGCTGCTTCTCATAAGAAGAACAGATCCTCTACCTATCTGATGAATGAAACAACCTCATCATAAAAGCCTTGTTGAAAAGCGGGGTATCTCGGTCTCCTTTCCCTGATGTTCTTTGTATGGACTTGTGGGGACCGGCTTTGTCCATGCAGAATAACCGGTTGTAACCGTGCTTTACCGCCCACATTGTCCTCTACTGGGCAGTCTGTACAAAGAGTTTTTTTGTGATCGTTTTTTCAAAATTTGCGATGCAACTTGCGGAGTTTTTTTATGCTTTTCTTGCAGAAAACTACTTGAATTGGTGAAATTGCAGTTGCACGAAATTGTTTTGCACTTTCGCAGTGATGTTTGTTGGTAAATGAGACCTTTTATCTGTACTCCTGTTTGACGCACGTGAATCAAAGAGGGCTTTGGCTGAATGTGCATCGTGACGATGTCACATGACACGTCTTGGCCCAAATCTGCGGAAAATCTGTGGTAATTTTGAAAGCTTGCAAGCTCCTCCGAATATTGCAGAGTTTGCTTTATTTTGCATTAATTTCTGCAATCGCGAAATCTTGGAGGGACTGACTGGGGATGCAAACAAATGACAACACTAACTTGGAAGGTTGATTTGATTTGTACCAGCTGAGGTAACACCAGTCTTTGTGGCCTTTATATGAGATTTTTTGCTTACCTTGCTTAGGTCATGTACTTGATTTGCTTCCTCATACTATCTCCATATTTCTTAGCCTTTGTGCTTTGTCTTGTCTTTTTTATGGATGGGTAATCACCGTCATGGGCTTGTATCTAAGTGACGTCAGCAGATAAGGACTGAGATATGGCACAGACCTCACTCATAAAAACCTTTATGGCTGGTGCTCATTCTTCTTCATCTGGTAACCAGTGGAACCATTGTGCCTTAAAGAATGACAGCAGCCCTATGGGACTATTTATTATTAAGGGATCGCATTCAAAAAAAATCTGTCCTTGAGTGTTGTAGTGTTGCTTCATTCTGAAGCAGAGAGCCAGGCTTGAATATAGGGATCACTTGACACCTGGGTGTGTGTGCATAGGCAAGCCATCCATGAAATGACTCCTGTACACACACACACAGACACACAAACACGTGCACACAATGCAAACAGCACCAGCACACACCTACTAATAGAGACATCCTGGCTGCTGAAAGCTCTGCAGCAGACAAATAGAGCTAAATATAATGTTGTTGTCCCAGGGCAAAGTGATAGTCATTTATGAAAAGCATGACATGAATGTTGTAGTGATGGATAATTTACCAGAACATAAATTTGAAGTTCAAAGTCTGCAATCCAAACATCACGTTATTTAATTCTAAAGGTATTAGTGTAATTTGCTTTCATTCCATGTTCTCTGCTTTATTTCAACTCTGTCCTTTCTTTTTCCTCATAGATGTGGGCTCAGTGGAGGGCTTGGCATATCACAGGGGTTGGGACACACTTTACTGGACCAGCTACACCACCTCCACCATTACTCGCCACACAGTGGACCAGACACGCAGCGGCGCCTTCAACAGGGACACAGTGGTCACCATGTCTGGAGATGACCACCCCAGAGCCTTTGCTCTAGATGAGTGCCAAGGGTGAGGAATTGGCACCAGTCTAGATCCATACCATCTTGGATCTGCATTAAACTGGTCTTTTAAAGCTCTCGATTCTCTACTCAGTATGTAGTGATTACATGGCCTAGCTGGGGAACCTAAATTAGAATTTTTAATTTTTTTTCCATATATGATAATAGCTATGTGTACATGCAGGTGTATCCTTGATTAATTGTTTTACAAATCTGAGTGTAAGTACATTTTCATCTCTGCTTTCAGGTTGATGTTCTGGACAAACTGGAATGAGCTGGCCCCCAGCATCATGCGATCATCTCTGTCTGGGGCTAACGTGCTGGTGATTGTGGGTAACAGCATCCGCACGCCCAACGGCCTTGCTATAGACCATCGTGCTGAGAAGCTTTATTTCTCTGATGCCACGCTGGATAAGATCGAGCGCTGCGAGTACGACGGCACCAACCGCTTTGTGAGTGCGCCTGTGTCTGTAGACTTTGGAAATTTCTTTCACATTTGTTTCAGTATATTCATAACACTCTGTGTGTGGTGTGTGTGTGTGTGTATAGGTGGTCTTGAAGAACGCGCCCGTGCACCCGTTTGGCCTGGCTGTGTATGGCGAGTACATCTTCTGGACAGACTGGGTGCGCAGAGCTGTGCTCAGAGCAGATAAATTCGGCAGAGATATGAAAGTGCTGCGTGCTGACATTCCCCAGCAGCCCATGGGCATCATCGCCGTGGCCAAGGACACCAACAGCTGTGCGTTTCATCAAGCAATAATTTGAATATCAATAGCATAAAAGCTGATAGGGAATTAAACTGATCTTTGCTCTGTGTGGTGCGCAGGCGAGTTCTCTCCATGTCACACCAATAACGGTGGCTGTGAGGATCTGTGTCTGCTCACCTCTGAGGGCCGGGTCAACTGCAGCTGCCGTGGAGACCGCAAACTAGTGGAGGGCAACGTGTGTGTTGGTGAGACAAACACACGCACATAATAATAATCATGCTTTTTTTACACTGCACATTAAAAACTACATTTGAGAACTGGTCCAAACAGTACTTGGCACTCTAGTTTCATGTCCGAAAAGCAAATACCTACTGTATGTATGTGTTCTCTCCCAGCTGAGAACACCACATGCAACAGCGTGGATGAGTTTGAGTGTGGAAATGGCGACTGCATCAACTACAGCCTGACATGCGATGGTCGAGCTCACTGCAAAGACAAGTCTGACGAGAAGCCGTCCTACTGCTGTAAGTGCTGTGTACCATTTTGAGTGTCACTCATAACCGTTTATCACGAGTGGGTTTATGTGTCTTTGTGTGGCTGTTGATGAATTGCTGGTGTGATGTGTTCGCTGCAGCTAATCGCGGCTGTAAGAAGGGTTACAGGCGCTGCCTCAACGGCCGCTGCATCAAACACAGCTCCTGGTGTGACGGCACAGACGACTGCGGAGACCGCTCAGACGAGCGTCCCTGCAACAGTAAGTGCAGTGTGTGTAGCTGTGCGTAAGCGTGGAACAGAGTATGATAACTGTGCAACACAATACCTGTGTTCAGTATGGCATTCTAATGTTACCATGTACTGGTACATAAAGTTGCCACGGTGCGACTACCTACTATTCCTCTTAGAGGTTGATGGGTCTTCTACTGTATGATGACATGCTCGTGTGTGTGTGTGTGTCCCTCCGCACTTCCCCAGTGACCCTGTGCAGTGCATTTGAGTTCCAGTGTAAGGACGGTTCCTGCATCTCCAACTCGAGCCGCTGTAACCAGGTGGTAGACTGTGAGGATGCCAGTGATGAAATGAATTGCAGTAAGTATTTCCCCTTGTTCCACAAGAAGATAGGCCAGGTTAAATAAGTACATTTTTAACCTATAGCCAAAGTGTATTTCAGTCCCTTGAGAATTTTGCGATTTTGCAGTCGCAGAAATTAACAAAAAATCTAGCAAACTCCACGATATTTGGAGGAGCTTGCAATTTTTCAAAATTACCGCAGATTTTCCACAGATTTGGGCGCATCATGTGACGTCATCACAACATGCATTCAGTCAATTCAAGTAGCACAAAAAACTCAGCAAATTGTATAGCAAATTTCGAAAAAAGCCGCAGCAAAATCAATCATTTTTTGGCCTGCAAAAAAATCCTGTGAAATCCTGTATGGACTGGTATTTAATGGTTTCTAGAGCACTATTCTAGAGTTTAAGCAATCTGCTTCCCATCATCTGACCCTGCCTCAGCCGCATAACTGCTCAGGATGGGCTATATTGCTTCAAGAGGTCAGCAAGAAATACAGAAAAAAAAAAAGATTTATTTCTAAATATTTCACGCTCTCCCTCAGGCCCAACAGATTGCTTGAGCTTCTACCTGTTAGGAGTTAAAGGTGTGACCTTCCAGAAATGTGAATACACCACACTGTGCTACGCACCTTCCTGGCAGTGCGACGGCTCAAACGACTGCGGAGACTTTTCTGATGAGAGGAACTGCCCAGGTCAGACACACATACCTAAATACTACATGCACATACTCTCCCCAAAACAAACATTTAGTAATTTCTGGAATCGATGTGTCCATTACAGAGAAGAGGAAGTTGAAATGTCCTGTGAACTTCTTCGCCTGTCCCAGCGGCCGCTGCATTCCCATGAGTTGGACTTGTGACAAAGAGAATGACTGTGAAAACGGAACAGACGAGACCCATTGCGGTTAGTGGCAAGCCTGAACCAGAGCCCCTACAACTGTAGCTCACTCTTAAAGGCATATCGTCTGACAATTAAGTCTCTGCTTTTGTCTCACATGCTGTCTTTTCCTCTGTATAGATAAGTTTTGCTCACCAACACAGTTTGAGTGTGGGAATCACCGCTGCATCTCCAGCTCCTGGGTGTGTGACGGTACCGATGACTGTGGAGATGGCACAGATGAGGGCAGCCGATGCAGTGAGTCATAATAGCTGTCGGCGTGGGTGTTGGGTGGTGGTGGGGGAGGTATGGGGGTTGGTGGACTAATGAGAGATGCCAACTGGGTGGTGTCTGTCTTAACAGAGCAGAGAGAGAAACATACTAGAAAAATCATGCACTAACACAGATGCATGGAAATACAATGTTTCAAACAGCCTGTCAAACTATTAACTGTAATACTTATTATACCACAGCATAAGTGAATTCTCAGTTCTGATTGGTCAGAAGGTGATTAATTTAGTAATTTAGTAATTAATAGTAGTAATAAATTTAAGTTTAAATTTAAATTTAAGTAGTAATAAATTTTCTGTAACAGCAAAAATCTTTACTATACTATATAGTACTTTTTTTTTGTTTACTATAAAAACTAGTTTTTATAGTAACACCACACACACACACACACACACTTATATTTATTTATTTATTTATTTATAGTATATATAGTAGATATAGTATATATACATATCTAAGACTAATGATAGATGGATTAAAAACAGTTTTTATTTAACAAAGAAAAATGTATAATTGCTTTTGGGCGGAGTCACCAGTGTCCAAAAATTGGTGACAATGCTTTCTACCACTCTTCAGGACATTAAGCTTTTTTATCAGTAACATGATAAGCTGCATTTTCTGTCTATTAACTAACAATGAGAGGTTGGTGAGGGAAAGACTGTTTTGTGGACAATCCACAACAGTGAATGTAACTATAAATGGATAAAGTACAAGTTATCGTTCTTTAAAAAATAAGGAATTATTTGTTGACAAATTACTGTGGAATAATAGGAATAAAAACAGAATGAGCAAACGTCTCTCTGGCTGTTTCAAATGCCCTGTATAGTCAGGTCCATAAGTATTTGGACAGCAACCCAATTTTCATCAATTTGCCTTTCTACACCACAACAATGGTTAAATGTTCTTAAATGTCCGATGATCTCAACCGAGTTGAGCACGCTTTTCACTTCCTGAAGAGAAAACTGAAGGCGGAAAGACCCACAAACAAGCAGCAACTGAAGGCGGCTGCAGTAAAGACCTGGCGAAGCATCTCAAGAGAGGAAACTCAGCATTTGGTGAGGTCCATGGGTTCCAGACTTCAGGCAATTATTGACTGCAAAGGATTTGGACCCAAGTATTAAAAATAATCCTAATATTTATAATTGATAGTTTGTCCAGTTATTTTTGAGCCTGTGAAAATGGGGCTCTGTTTAAAAAAAAGAAAAAAAGAAAAAAAAAACGCTGTAATTCCTAAACAGTTAATGGAATATTTTTGTTAAAGCCCTTGAATCAAAGCTAAAAGTCACACTACAACCACACTACAATCATATCTTGATTTCTACATTTCAAAGCCATTGTGGTGGTGTACAGAGGCACAATTACAAAAACTGTCACTGTCCAAATACTTATGCACCTGACTGTATACTTATGATCTTAAAAACGGTTGTTCACTCTTTCAAGGACCTGGATGTTTTTCTGCTAGACACTTTCCGCAATGTCATTCCAGATTCAAAGACATGCAGTCCCGAAGCCTTCCACTGCCCCGGCTCCCACTGTGTGCCCCAGCGCTGGAAGTGTGACGGGGACAAAGACTGTCCAGATGGAGCTGATGAGGGTGTGCAGGCTGGCTGCAGTAAGTGTCCACTCACTTCATTTAAGTACTTTTTGCCATTAACCCTCGCCCAATCCTCCCCCACCCTCCCTTTATACCTCATTGTGTCTCTTTCCAGCGAACAATAAGACCTGTGATGACACAGAGTTCCAGTGCCAGAATAAGCAGTGTATCCCCAAGCATTTCGTGTGCGATCACGACTTGGACTGCCGTGATGGTTCGGACGAGTCTCCCGAATGTGGTGAGTGTGTCTGTGTGCATTTGGTGCATCATCCTCGTCCCAGTCTGGATCTGAATGCTGATAATGTGCGGACCATCTGCTCGAGTCCTCGAGAGTTTTAAAAAAATGCAAATTCCGGACCCCACACATTGTGCAGATACATGGCAACGACCTGTAAAATCGTTGTCCCTTTATCAGTGCATGCCTTGTGTTGCCCAGTCGTCTAGCCGTCACAATTTGGCCCTTGTCAAAGTCGCTCAGATCTTTACACTTGCCCATTTTTCCTGCTCCCAACACATCAACTTCGAGAACTGACTGTTCACTTGCTGCCTAATATATCCCGCCCCTTGACAGGTGCTACTCACGTCACCTATCAGTGATTTTAATGGTATGGCTTATCTGTGCATACTACTCTTCTTCTTTTTTATGAGAAAGTTTTAAGTTTACACATTTAATGAGCCATTGTGCGATATCACCTGTCCTTTCTGTAACAGAGTACCCCACTTGTGCTCTCAATGATTTCCGCTGTGATAATGGCCAGTGCCTAAAGCAGAAGAGCTGGGAGTGTGATGGCGAGTTTGACTGTCATGACCACTCGGACGAAGCCCCCACTAACCTCCGCTGCACAGAGCCAGGTAACAGCAAACACAAAGATGTATATCATTTCAGTTTCCGCACTGTTGGATTCTCGATTCTGATTAGTCAGACATTCTTGATTCATTTTCTCTAACAGCAGATCTGACAGTAGGCAAGGCAAATCACAAATTTATATTAATGCACACATTCTAAGACCTTATTGTATTCTATAGTAACAATGTAGGTTACATTCCCCCCCCCCCCCATCTTAAAATTTGATCTGTTCCTTCGTATGCATTTTTCTCCTATACAGTACATAATCACTGCAGACACCATATGTTCCTATGTATTATCCCCGCTGTCATAGTCATGTGAAAATGAAAAGGACAGGGTTCCATTGCAGCTATACATGAAGCCATAAAAGCTTGTGGTCATAAAATCCCTGGCTAGGAGCCAGCTGTTCAACACAATGTGTGAGCTTGATGAAGGGGTTGATGGCGGCCAGTTTGCCGCCTCATTAACGTCGCCCCTGCCTGGAGAGATTGACTGCTTCGTTGAGCTCGTGGACCTGATGGCTCTGTCCTTGCGTTTTACTCGCGTCTGTAGGAGTTGAGGAATGAATATGTGGTGGTGTTAAAGTACCACTTAAAATGTGATTTTAAATGTTAAATGCATCTTGAACGGCTGCTTCCAATTATACAAAGTAGTGTTTGAGTAATGTTTTTTTTTTTTTTGTTTTGTTTTTTTTAACACATCAATAGATTTAAATTTTTCCTTTTAAACTTCTCAGTACTTGTGTGAAAAATGGATTCTTGGATTGTTGCATATGAAATGTCACAAAATAGTATCAGTCATTCCTTTCATACTGCTGACAGGCTTCACAATCACAAAGCACAAATTAGAAATGTGCAAACCAATGTTTTCATACTGACTTCATAATTGTCACATACATGTGTGCCTTACCTGATTCACGTTTCTTGAGTCAGTGAATAAGATTCTGTCATAAGATTCGCTCCTTTCTCGTTCACCACTCAGTGATTAAATCAGCTAATCTTTCAGTTATGACTGAAATTTTGCTGTACTCTTTTTCAAATTCGAGTGCCGTTTCGGATCACTGGGTCCAAGGAGGAGATTTCCAGCACGCTATTGCATGCAGTAGGATGTAATCGGTGTAAATTGTTATTATTTTCTTTAAAGATCTTATTTTTTCATTTAGTACTACCCTTCAGAAGCTACATGAGATATTTATGTTTCCCAGAAGACAGAATAATAAGAATTTACACCGATCATCCTGTTCAAAAGTTTACACCCCTCTGGCTATTGTAGTGTGCTGCCTTCTTGAGCATCAGTGAATGTTTGCACCTTTTGTAATAGTTGTGTACGAGTCCCTCAGTTGTCCTCAATGTGAAAAGATGGATCTCAAAATTATATAGACACTGTTGGAAATGGGTCAGATATGCAGAAGAAAAGCAAAGAATGTGCAGGACCTGGAGGATTTTTCTGAAGAACAGTGGGCAGTTTAATTGCTCAGGACAAACAAGGGACTCATGAACAACTATCACAGAACATAAAAACATGTTGATCATCCAGGTAACAAGACACAGTACTAAGAATCATGCGTATATAAACTTTTGAACTGGCTCATTTGTGTAAATTCAGTTATTATAGTCTTGTGAACTATATGTAAACATCTGTTATGTGAAATGCTTGTTCAGGGCAGTACTAAATAAAAAACAAAACACACTTTTTTTTATGATCCCTCTTTTTTTTAAAAATTTTTATTATTAACATTTTTCAGATTCTGCAGAGCATATGTAAACTTATGACCTCAACAGTATATTGTAAAATAAGCCAAAATAGTACTGACATGGCCCAGTGTCTATTTTGGGTGTCTGTTTTGTCCCTTGCCTATACATCCCTGTGCCCATATTGAAGCATTTTTATTGCAGCCCTGCCAAAGTTGACCCCAGTGTTGGCCCAACATGTGGTAGCTTGGTATTGCTCAAGCTTCATTGTTTTCTGCTTTGAAGACAGCATGATCAGTCTGCACTTTTGGGCAAACTGACTGATTCAGTGAACAAATCATGTAACCGAACAGAACCAAATGACTTGAGTCACTGAAAAGACTCAAAATGTCAACTCTATTCAGTGGTATTTTGAAGCTAAAGCTTTATGATTCTACGTTCTTTTCTGATGCAGTTTGAGGGTTAATCTAAGTATGGCGCTGTCCAGTCCTGAAGAGAACTACAGAAAAGCCCTGACTTTACATGTTCCAACTCACAAACTTTGTTACAGCTTTTTAGAACAAGATACAAATGATGCATTGTTTTGGCTTGGACTAACAGTAAATGAAAATTTTGAAAACTGACAAATTGATTATTGTTATAATCTCAGATCAGACGTTTTGAAGCAGTGACGTGTAATTCTGGTTTTCTTTGTGTGTGTGTGTGTGTGTGTGTGTGTGTGTGTGTGTGTGTGCACGTTCACAGAGAAGCGCTGTAATGACTCTGAACATCTGTGCAACAACGGGAAGTGTGTGAGCGAGGATGCGTTGTGTGACTGGAAAGACGACTGCGGCGATGGCTCAGACGAGCACAACTGCTTCGTCAACGAGTGTCTCAACAGCAAGCTCAGTGGCTGCACACAGCTCTGTGAGGACCTCAAGATTGGATACAAGGTGTGTGTGCTTGTTGTGTACACATGCTATTTTGGATCAGTTCTGTTTGTGTTCACACCTTGGGCCTATTTCTGACCAGTTTTGCACCATAAACTAACAAGAGATATTGATATCAATAGAGAGGTGGACAGGGAGCCATGTAAATATAGATTTGTAGTGAATAATGGAGGCAGATGGTGCTAGATTGATAGATAGTATTGTTTATAATAGACAGATATAAGTGAATATAGATAAATTGGTTGATCGAGAGTTGAAGGAGAAATTTTGTTACATTTTCTCTCCATTTTTTTCATGTGCTATTAATGATATTAACAGTGGTGGTAGTGGTGATTGTGTTGGTGGTTATGTTAGTAATGGTGATGCACAAACACACACTGCTCCATGCTGGTTGCTCTCTCTCTCTCTCTCTCTCTCTCTCTCTCTCTCTCTCTCTCTCTCTCTCCGTGTGTGTCAAGGTGCTCGTCTCTCTCCTTTTTATCCTCGCATCTCCTGTAACACAGAACATTCATCAATAGAATTCCCCACTGGTGTGCATTCCTTACCACTCACCTTCTCCAGCTCCGCCCTCCATTCACAAACCGGCGCTCGAGCACGCCCCCGCTTCCACAGTGATGTTTCTGATGATGTTGTTTGTGATAACAGTGATGTTGATATTGTTTGTGATGTGGTTGCGATGTGATCGGGTTTGCAGTCTGCAGAAACAGAAATCTACAGTAGATAAAAGTATAGATTTAGATATCCATCCATCCTTCTTCCAATAGGGTGAAATAGCAGCCACAGTTTCTATCAGTGAAGATTAGTACATTCATAAGTGACAACCAAATGGTAGTAAGTATAATTAAAAGTAATCAAAAATATAATTAAAAATATATAAATACAAAAAAAATAACAAATTTTTTAAATACGTACTTCCTCTCCCATGTACAGATCAGATCAAGTCAGATTCTCTACATTGATTCTGATTTCATGGTTATCTGGCCATCACTATTTAACATTTGATTATAAGAATAAACACACAATAGTGTGGATGTGTAGTGGCTTTTGGTGCAGTCGAGCAGCAGGGTGAGATTTTTATTTTTTTATTTATTTTTTTTGTATTGTCGTTCGTCAGTGCCGCTGTGTCCCTGGATTCCGTCTGAAAAACGATGGCAAGACGTGTATGGATGTGGACGAGTGCACCACCACGTACCCTTGCTCTCAGCGGTGCGTCAACAGCCACGGCAGCTTCCACTGCTTCTGCGTGGAAGGTTATGCGGTGCATGCTAACGACTCTACACGCTGCAAGTCCTCTTCTGGTATGAACAGAACCAAACACACACACACACACACACACACACTCTCACTTATTAGTGACCGCTAATTGGCTGGGCTGGACATTTCTTTTTGTAGAAGAGGAGGCTTCTCTGCTCTTTGCTAACCGCTACTACTTGAGGAAGCTCAACCTAGATGGCAGCAACTACACCCTCATCAAACAGGTAAGAGTGCCTGATGTTATAATGTAACTTTAAACCATTAATAATCTATGTAAAATGGCATTGAAGGTTGTACACTTTTACCCTTGTTAAATCTGCATCTACGAATGAGTTCAGGGTTTCTTTAGTGCTTCTGCTAAAATAAAGATAAGAGTTGGCTGTGAGTGTATTGTTTAATTTTGTGATTGCGTGTAACAGGGTTTGAACAACGCTGTGGCACTGGACTATCACTATGCAGAGCAGATGATCTACTGGACAGACGTGACCACGCAGGGCAGCATGATCCGCCGCATGCACATGAACGGCAGTAATGTCGAGGTACGTTTGAGGTTTCTACTATCCAGCGATAAAGACGGAGTTGTTCTTCTTGTGCTTCTTCTATGCATTCCTGCACGGTCTTTGTTGTAGGTGCTGCACCGGACGTCTCTGAGCAATCCGGACGGTCTGGCGGTGGACTGGGTCGGGGGCAACCTCTACTGGTGTGATAAGGGCCGAGACACCATTGAGGTCTCCAAGCTGAACGGGGCTTACAGGAGCATGCTGGTCAACAGCGGTCTGAGGGAGCCTCGAGCTGTAACTGTGGACGTGCGGAATGGGTGAGTGTGCAGAACTCGTACGCACACAAGCCACACACATACTCAGAGAGGAATCACAGAATCTGGTAGGTTTTGAGGAACCAAAACCTACCATAAATCGTAGTAAAATGACCATCGTTATTTTAACAACATGAATGTGGTAAATTCATTTTTATTCACAGTAATGGTTTTGCTGCTAATATTTATGTAAATGTTGAATTTCTGATTGTGTGTGTGTGTGTGTGTGTGTGTGTGTGTGTGTGTGCAGTTATCTGTACTGGTCAGACTGGGGAGACGTGCCTCACATCGGCCGTATTGGAATGGACGGCACAGACCGCAGCATCATCATCAAGGATAAGATCACATGGCCCAACGGCCTCACGCTGGACTTCATCAACGACCGCATCTACTGGGCCGACGCTCGCGAGGACTACATAGCCTTCGCTAGCCTCGACGGCTCCAACAGGCACACTGGTACAGAGCCTCTCTTTATTTCGTTCTGTGGAGATCGATCTATCTATCTATCGATCTATCTTCACTCTCTTTATCTCTGTTTTTCTATCTCTTTGTCTTGGTCTGTCATTTTCTGTCTCCCTTTTTCTATCTTTGTCTTAATCTTCACTCTTTCTGACTGTCTTTCTCGCTCTATCACTGTCTTCCTCTCTATCTGTTCTCTATATCTATCTACTTTCTGTCCATTTTTCTCTCTATCATCTATCTGTTTGTCTATTTATTTATTTACCTATCTGTCTCTGTCTATATTTAAGGTATTTCTGTCTATATTTATATTTAATCTATATTTATAGATTATTCTGTATCTATTCTGTCTATATTCTATCTGTCTGTCTGTCTGTCTGTCTCTTAATCTTTACCCTGTCTCTTTCTGTGTCTATCATTCTCTCCTGTCTGTCTGCCTGCCTGTCTGTTTGTCTTTTAATCTTTACTCTGTCTCTCTTTCTGTGTCTCTTTTTCTCTCCTGTCTGTCTGTCTGTCTCTGTCTGTCTGTCTGTCTGATAGATAACTATCTATCTATCTATCTGTTTCTCTCTTGTCTGTCTGACTCTCTGCTTGTCCTTTCTCTCTCTCTCTGTTTTTCTGTGTCTATCTATCTGCATCTTTCTGTCTCTTTCTGTCCTGCTCTCACTCATGCACACACGCGCGCACACACACAGGAAATGATCATGCAAAGACTGATCTGTGATGACGTTATGATATGTTATTGATGTTATGATGAATGATAAGACAGCACACTTTTCCAGTATATTGCATCAGTACTTTATCCAATATTATTTACATTAACAGTTTATTGGATGTCAGTGTTCACAGTTGTTTTTTTTCTGGTGTGATATTTTGGACATATCAGCTACCCCTAGTATTCATTTGTTAGAAAACTGGGGAAATTTGGGAGACGGTGGCTGTGCAAATGACCTGAACATCTTGTGAGTGGGTGACATGGAGGGTTCCCGTAGACATAGACCAAGGTGCTGCTCTCACATTAAATGAAAAGTCAGTCGGATGGTAAACATTTTTAAAACAAGCACCATCACCATGTTGTTCTTTATAGAGTTAAAGCGTTTCATTAAAATGGTGGAATGTGTAACGACGTGAGAAGGAATGTAGGTCGTGTTGCTCAGCCTGTGTTTTGTGTACACGTTGTCTTCCGTGCAGTGCTGAATCACGACATCCCACACATCTTCGCCATGTCTCTGTTTGAGGATTACATCTACTGGACTGACTGGGAGACCAAGTCCATCAACAGAGCTCACAAAACACTGGGCACCAACAAGACCATGCTGATCAGCACGCTGCACAGACCTATGGATATCCACATCTACCATCCCTACAGACAGCCTGCCGGTGAGGAGACACACACCACACACACACACACACACATACATACATACACACACATACACACACACACTCACACACCTCCTACCAAGCTTATCAGATTCACACAAAACTCGTTATGCAGATCTAACCAACAGAACGCCAGAGTATTATGGGATGCACACAATTAACTCGCCTTAATTAATTTTCCTGTTCGAATACTATTACAATTTTCACTGTTTGTTTTCGAAAGCAGACAAAGACACCCATTCTCTGCATTATGTTTAAAAAAAACAAAAAAAAAGACTTTGAATAGATAGACTTTGCATGTCTGATCAGATAATTCTCAAACTCTTTCTCGTGTAAATAAAGCATAGTGCACTGTACAGGATCATCAGACAGCTTCAGTTGATTCAACTTGGATTTAAATTACTGGTCAGTGTACGTCTCGACGGCGATAAAACTTAGTAGTAATGAGAAATGGCTTTTCCTCTATCTGCAGTGGAGAATCACCCGTGTCAAGTGGATAATGGAGGCTGCAGTAACTTGTGTTTGTTGTCCCCTGGAGGAGGCTACAAGTGCGCCTGCCCCACTAACTTCTACCTGGCCGCAGACGGAAAACAGTGCCTGTCTAACTGCACGGCTAGCCAGGTGTGTGTGCCACTGGAGGGGGAGAAATAGCAATAGTTGTGCTGAATGTAAAAGTATCTGTTGCTACAGTATGTTGGTGCAGATTTTCTTTCTTTAATTTGGGGGAACCAGTGTCGACTTTTGTAATTAAACATGAAATCTTGAAGTGTATGAGCAAAGATTAGTAGGATAGAGTGGCTCGCATGAGAGGAGATTATATTATTCATACTTGAAAAGCAATTTAGTTCCTAAATTTCTTAGGTTCTAGTTGTTGATTAGATCAACTACTTCTGGTATTTTCGGTTCACTGTTAAACTATGCTGCATCCCAGTTTGCCTACTTGTATTATGAACCAAAATATGTGGTCTTTTTGCTGGGACATACTAACACGTCATGTAACGGAAGAGAACGTTGTTGCCTAGTTACACACACCGTCACCGTCAACAAACTCTTTGTTGCATTTCAGCTTTTCTTCATTCATTATTCCTTATACAGTGCTGTGAAAAAGCATTTGCCCAGATCCTGATTTCTTCTGTTTTTGTGTATCTCATACTAAATTGTTTCAGAAATTAAAACAAAATCTAAGATAAAACAAATGCAACCTGAGTAAACACACAATACAGTTTTTAAATGATGGTTATTTATTGAAGCAAAAAAAGTTATCCAATAACAACTGGGCCTGTGTGAAAATGTATTTGCCCCCGCAGTTACTAATTCCCCAAATCTATGAAACTGCATTCATAATGGGGTTCAGCTGGACTAGACGCAACCAGGCCTGATTACTGCAAACCCTGTTCAATCAAATCAACACTTAAATAGAACATTTTCAACAGCATGATGTTGGTTAAAAAGGTCTTACCCAGTAACACACTATGCCAAAGTTGAAAGAAATTCCAGAAATGGTGAGGAAGAAGGTGATTGAAATACATCAGTCTAGGAAGGGATACAAGGCTATTTCAAAGGCGCTGGGACTCCAAATGGAAAAAACTCTGCACATTAGTGAGCCTTCCCAGAAGTGACCGACCTTCCAAAATTCCTCCAAGAGCACAGCTACAAGTCATCCAAGAAGGACCTACAGGCCTCTCTTGCATCAATAAAGGCAGCTGTTCATGACTCCACTATCAGAAAGAAACTGGACAGGTGAAAACCACTGCTAACCCAGAAGAACATTAAGGCTCACATGAATTTTGCTAAAACACACCTTGATGATCCCCAAACCTTTTGGGAGAATGTTCTGTGGACTGATGAGTCGAAAGTGGAACTGTTTGGAAGACAGGGGTCCTGTTACATCTGACGTAAACCAAACACAGAATTCTATAAAAAGAACATCATACCTATGGTCAAGCATGGTGGTGGCAGTGTGATGGTGTGGGGATTCTTTGCTGCTTCAGGGCCTGGGCAACTCTGTAAGTTGAAAGCGCAACTGGATTATGCAGCAAGTCAATGATCCAAAGTATAGAAGTAAGTTCACCTCTGAATGACTCAAAAAAATTAAATTAAAGTTTTGGAGTGACCTTGTCAAAGTCCTGACTTGAACCAATTGAGATGCTGTGGCAGGACCTTAAACGGGCAGTTAATGCTCGAAAACCCTCCAATGTGGCTGAACTAAAACAGTTCTGCAAAGAAGAGTGGACCAAAATTCCACCACAGCACTGTGAAAGACTGATCTCCAGGAGGCGTTTGGTCGCAGTTATTACTGCTAAAGGTGACACAATCAGATTTTAAGTTTAAGGGGGCAATTAGTTTTTCACATGGGTGATAGGTGTTGGATAACTTTTGTTGTTGTTGTTGTTGTTTTTTTTTTTTTTGCTTCAATAAAAAAAATAAAGTAAAAACTGTATTGTATGTTTACTCAGGTTGCCTTTGTTGTATGTTGTATATGTATATATGTAAAACTATATATGTATGAGATATGCACAAAAACTGAAGAAATCAGGATGGGGCAAATAAAACAAAGATATGGGGCAAATACTTTTTCATAGCACTGTATAATTTATACTACATAATTTAATTTACCATTCCCTTGATTTATGTTTATTTATTTTTATAATTAGTGCTTAGCATTTAAGTTCTTACACTTAAATACTGACATCATATCACTGACGATTCACTCTTCCGCCATGTTTGCAGGTTGAATTCGGCGAAGCAAACTGTTACAAAACTCCTCGTCCCTCGCGCAAGGAGTTGTGGGCAATATTAGCTGAAAAAGTGTCCACAGATCCACACTGCGAAAATCTGCCTTACATAGTAGACCATCCGGGCACCTTTGGGATACTCATTTCCCCATACTACCATTTGGGATACACTAATTCTAATCCCGGATACTATTTAGGACGGATAGTAGGCCAATTAGACTGCCAATTAGCACTAGACTACCTAAAACTAGTCAGCAACCATTCTAGCAAGCTAATTTAGCTAGCTTTATTTTCTTAGTAGACTCTGATAACCAGACAATCTCATATGATGTTACAAATGTTTATTTATTTATTTATTTTAAGTAGCCAGTCAAGTTTTCAACCAGGAGTCTTTTGAGTCTGTTGTCTGTGTTGTGGGTTTGTTACAATATATGTTACTTACACATACATTTTTGTGAACTTTTGTTACAGGAAGAAAAGATTTTGCAATTATCCTTTTAACAAATTGTTGTCGAAGTTGCACTGTGGTGTTTTGCTATATAAACTGTCATATGATCGTTGTTGGGTAATTTATTAATTTTTATTTTTTTGCTGAGTTTACAGAGTTTTAAAATAAAACAGTAAAACCAGTTTTCTGCCGAAAGGATTCCAATGAGACATGTTGCTCGAAATTATTATTAGTTGTGCCAATTTAACTTGATTATTTATTTAATCACTAGCAGAACGTACAAAGTTAGTACAAAGTTGAGTAAATTAATTAGTGCGATTGTAATCAGATGTTTATTTTTGTGTTTGTGTGTGTGTGTGTGTGTGTGTGTGTGCGCAGTTTGTGTGTAAGAATGATAAGTGCATCCCCTTCTGGTGGAAGTGTGACACTGAAGACGACTGTGGAGATCGCTCAGATGAACCTGCTGACTGCCGTGAGTAAAGTCTTGCTGATATCTTTGCTGTGAGAGAGAGGTGAGCAGAGGGAGACCGCCAGAGAGATGGATGAATGGACAGACACAGTGAGAGAGAGACAGACAGATGGATGGAAGGGCAGAGAGAGAAGGACAGACTGATGGACAGAGAATCAGATCGACAGAGCAAGAGAGATGCCAGATCTCAGAAAACAGACACCTGTTCACTCTAGCAATCACTGCGATTACCTAAGACTGAAAATCAGGAAGCTTTGATCTGATCTGGGATTGAATACACTAAGAGAAAAAGCACGAAGAGCTGTTTATGCAATCAGGGGGAAAAAATTCCACAAAAGAGACATCCCAATTCAAATTTGGTGTCAAACTCCACTCAGTACACACGACTACACGAGATGGGACAAGCATCCCACAGAGTTCCTGCATGCAGAATAGCATAGAAATATCCAACCAATGATGTAGAAAAACACGAAGCAATACACGCAGGGCGGAATTAGGCTTGAAATGATTATACCAGCACAAAAGAGAACATTAACATTTTGAAAACATCTTAAAACAAGTAATGAAAACACACTGCAATATGAAGCACTGAAAACCCAAGAGTTCAACCCTAAAACCAGTCTTCTCCTGTCAGCTGGTCCTGAGACTCACTTACACACAGTAGTCTCAGACCAGCACTGCTAATCAGAGTCTAATCAGAGTCAACCAAATTACTGAACAGATGAGAAGAGTGTATCTGGAGCTCTGAGATGGTCAGACCCAAACCCAGTCCAGATTACACTGCTATCAGACCCTAAACAGAAAGTAGGAATTGTCAGTGTATCTCTTCACTGTCAGAGATATAAAGCAGAGACATCCTGAGTGAGCACAGTCTCAAAATGGAGACAGGAACACAAAAACCTTTCTGCTCAGAGAACAGAAACTGTGTGCGAGCTGTGCGAGCTGTAAGGTCAAGACTGAGCTGCACTTCCTCCTCCACTGCCAAAAATATCAACAAATAAGAAAGACTTTCCCGGACATAATCACTAACAAAATATCAAATTTCTGTCAACTAACAGAAGATGAACAATTAAAAATAATTCTAGGAGAAGGACACAGAGACAGAATGTCACAGTCGGAGGGACAGTGTCCTGAACACACCCTGAATATCAGCTATGTATAGTATGTCTGTTTTTGTTGTTGTTTATTTGATTATTATACTTGTCATGATTGAGATGTGTGTGTTTCATGTAAATGTATAACTTTTGTTTCAATCTACTTGATGGAGAAAGAGACAGGTAGAAGGCAGGGCAGAGAGAGACCGACTGATGGACAGTGAGACAGAGTAAGAGAATCTGAAAGAGAGACAGACAGATGGGACAGAGAGACAGAGAGAGACAGACAGACGGACTGGCGGAGACAGAGACAGATGGATGAATGGATAGATAGAGAGCGAGAGACAGACTGACAGATGGACAGAAAGAGCGAGAGATACAGAGAGAGAGACATAATGAATCGGATAACTTAAATAAAATATTTAAAAATAAAATATATATAAATAATAACTTTTGTTGTGTGTCGTGTTTAGCTGAGTTTAAATGCCGGCCGGGACAGTTCCAGTGTGGCACAGGCATCTGCACAAACCCCGCCTACATCTGCGATGGAGACAACGACTGCCAGGACAACTCGGATGAGGCCAACTGCGGTACTGTCCCTCCACACATCCAAATGCACAGCACAACATTTACAGCACGTTGCATAAGTGATAGCTTAACTGATTCATAAGGCTGAAAAGCTTCTAAATGACCCATTGTCTTTAATTTTGTTGCATTTGTATTTCTCAAAGACCTTTCCCTCACCTCAGTCACAGAAATACACTGTCTGGCCCAAAAATAAAGTCGCATCCTCTAAAATTCCGTTGCACCTCTCTACAGCGCACATTCATCATGGCACTGTTTTGCCAATCTTGTGCAACGTGACAACATTTATTTCCATCCAGTGTTCAGTGTTCCATCCATGTGTGAAAATGATTCCTCATGCTCTCTGAACCGCTCTTTCACAATTTGAGCCCGATGAATCTTTGATGAAGCATTGTCATCCTGGAATATTCCTGTGCCGTCAGGGAAGAAAAAAATCCATGGATGGGATAACCTGGTCATTCAGTACACTCAGGTACTCAGATGACTTCATTTTATTGCCACATAATGTTGCTGAGCCTAGACCTGAACCAACTGAAGCAACCTCAGATCATAACACTGCCTCCAGAGGCTTGTACAGTAGGCACTATGCATGACCGGGTGCATCGCTTCATGTGCTTCCCTTCTTACCCTGATGCGCCCATCGCTTTGGAATAGGGTAAATCTGGACTCATCAGACCACATGACCTTTTTCCATTGCTGCACAGTCCAATCTTTACGCTCCCTAGCAAATTGAAGTTGTTTTTATCTGATTAGCCTCACACTGATAAGGCCACACAGCTGTTTAGTCCCAAACCTCTAAGTTCTCCTCACATTGTGCATGTGGAAATGCTCTTACTTTCACTATTAAACAGAGCCATGAGTTCTACTGTCGGATTTTTTTTATTATTTTTTTTATGATGTGACTTTAAAGATCTCCGATCACCATCATTCAAGATTTTGAACGTTCATTTTTCCGACCACATTTCTTCCTCAAAGTTGACAGTTCACCACTCTCCTTCCAGGTTTTAATAATGAGTTGGACAATTCTCAACCCAATTCCAGGGATTTCAGCAATCTCCTTAGTTGTTTTCTTTGCTTGATGCAGGCCAATAATTTGCCCCATCTGAAACACAGTAACATCTTTTCTACGAAACCAGTGGATACGTCTTCCGACATGATTGTTTAAGAAATGAGAAGCTACACACTGCATCAGTTAGGGTTAAAAGAATTGTTGCCAGTTGAAACATATTAATCGCTGCATTAATGATCCAATCATAGGCCCTTGAGTATTTGCTTATTTAAATCCAAACAGCGACCTTTTTTTTTTTTTTTTTTTTTTTTTTTTTTTTTTTTTTTTTTTTTTTTTTTTTTTTTTTTTGGTCAGGCGGTATACATCGCATTACTTTGTTACACTGAGAGAATTATTAATTTCAGATTTGTGGTGATTTCTTAGGCAGAATGAAAATGTTAATTAATTAATTAATTAATTAATTGTACACACTACAGTTTTGTTCTAAATGAGCATACAGGCAGATTTGTCTAACATGTCTGTGTTGGTGTGTGTGGCGTAGACATCCATGTGTGCCTGCCCAGCCAGTTCAAGTGCTCACACCCGAGCCGCTGCATTCCCGGGATTTTCCGCTGCAATGGCCAGAACAACTGCGGTCAAGGAGAAGATGAGAAAGATTGTCGTGAGTGTCTTTTCTCCACCATAGCCTGCCTGTCATCAGCTTGTTTTGTCAGCTGTATAATCATCTCCTATAGATCACGTTCTCCTTCATCATAATGCATAACCTGTCTCTTGCTAGTATGTTTGAGTGGTTTGTATACTAACTGCCACCGTGTGTTGATGTAGCCGAGGTGACATGTGCACCCAACCAGTTCCAGTGTGTCATCACTAAGCGCTGCATTCCCCGTGTCTGGATGTGTGACCGTGACAATGACTGTGTGGACGGCTCTGATGAACCAGCCAACTGCAGTAAGGCTCAGGCTTACTTTACTAGCAGTCTTACTTTACAAACTTTTACATGGTGCGCTGGGGTTATTCTGTGCTCTGCAGGTAATACTCATTGATTGAGGCAAGGGTTATAACAACTAATGGAGAAAATTGATAACATTGTATTATAAAAATTGTTTTTATAGGAAAGGAACTTCATTATCGATTAGTTATAGTTATGGATGTCCCGATCAAGTTTTTTTGCCCCCGATCCGGGTCATTTAATATCGAGTATCTGCCGATACTGTTTCCCGATCCGATACTTGTATTTTCCTAGTGCTAGGTGTACACTTCAAGTACATTAAAGTTATTCAGTCAGTCCATTGTATATGCTTGACAATAGAACAGCTCTGCAATGCATAAAAATGGCTTGAATCCAAACTGTTCCTTATAGTTTATTTTATTTTATTTATTTATTTATTTATTTCACAAAATAACACGGTAAACAAACTAAAAATATTTTTATATGGCTCTTATTAATTAAGAGCCATGGTTATTAACAATTCTAGGAGAGGAAATTTCTCTCTCCTTTTAAAAGTATCCTCTAGTGTGTGTTGCTTTGGTGCAGCCTGAGTTTACCTGAGTGAACTCGCTGTATTCCACTGAGTGTTTAGTTTGTTTGTTTATCAACATTGTCAATGTTTTGGGCAGTTATCAGATTGTTTTGTCTCCCTGATCATGTTATGTGTCTAATGACCCGTGTGTGACCTACCTTCTTCTCCCCTCTCCTTCTGTAGCTCAGATGACGTGTGGTGTGGACGAGTTCCGCTGTAAGGACTCGGGTCGCTGCATCCCTGCACGTTGGAAGTGTGACGGCGAGGACGACTGTGGCGACGGCTCAGATGAGCCCAAGGAGGAGTGCGGTACACATCCTCTCTCTGTCTGCTCTGCTTTTAGATGTGTTAAGTTGTGTAAACTCTGTGTTGAGCTTTTGTGTCTCTGTGTGCCAGACGAGAGAACTTGTGAGCCTTATCAGTTCCGCTGCAAGAACAACCGCTGCGTCCCGGGCCGATGGCAGTGCGACTACGACAATGACTGCGGCGACAACTCCGACGAGGAGAAGTGCGGTAGGTGGTCTGGTATGGAATTATGGGAAATGTTCTCTGTCTCACACAGCCCTGATGTGAGGCCTGAACTTGGTGGCTTTGTAATGGTTTCACTCTCATTCTGTGTCTGTTAGAGCACCACAGATTGGGGTGTGTGTTAAGATGCAAGTACAATGTATAAAACTGTTGAATTGAAGTGTGTGTGTGTGTGTATGTGCATGTGTGTGTCTACCATATCCACTCGGTTTGCATTGTTTCATGATATTGCCCACATTGCTCATGAATGCCAGTCACTTCACCTTATGTTTGTTCTTCATTTCACACTTTCATGGTGGCTTGACTCAGAGGTAGGTCGCTGCTCCTCCATTCCCTCTCTCCATATGAACTCCACTCTTGTCCCTTTTATCATCCATTTTTCTTTTCATTCAATGTTTAATGACCGAAGCTGCCAATTTCAGCACCCGTCCCTCTAGTGGTGGAATGGTTCAGTACTAGTATACCCTGTCAAAATGAGATGATCCGTGTGTTATCTATGGCATTGTGTTTATCATTTCTTGCTGTTCGGTGACTGATTCTGTTTCTCCAGCGTAAATATGTTAAACTGTGGTCATTAGTCCACTTTGATGGCTTTGGATTCCCAGTTAATTTATTTGTGCTTTCTCATGAAACAATTGGCATGAACATTTATTACAGCCTTTCTTTCTCCTACCTACCCACCCTTTCCCCTGTGTGAAACCCTTATTCTGAACTCCTTTGACATTTGACGTTCCCTTCTGCTCTATTGTGACTCCTTGATATGTGTGGCAGTCTGGGGAAATCCACTGTTGTTGTGGTTAAATTTTTAGAAATAACCAACAACGTACTTTGACTCTCTACTCTATCTGTTTTACCAATTTATTTATTTAGGCTACTCTCGAATCTTGTTTCGGCTATTTCCTGCAAAGATCACGTTGATTAAGGATCCAGTTTAAAGTCCCCACAAAATCAAAATGGAAGTTTTGTGGCCCTTAGTATGAATATGTTAGCCTTAAGGTTATCTACAAGCTAGTGTGCTTCAAAACAATGACAAAATTCACATTTAGAAGATATCTGGATTCAAAATCTACAGTCTCTCTCTTTACCACCAATACGGATCAACAATTTTGATGACATCATTCTGCACTTCAGCTTCTCATCAGATTTTCTGTCCAATCAAATGCTCTCTACAATCTGAAGTGTCCCGCCCCCAACATTCTAAAACTCCATTGTACTAACTGTCAATTACGGATTAGTCCTGGCTGTGAGGTGAGCTAAACACTATTGGCTTTTTAAAAAGGGGGAGTATGTACACTCGATATGTCCCGCCCTGACTTCCTGTTTCAGTGGAAATCACGTCAACACATTGATTAACGCTATGCATTTCAAGGCACTGCACTGGGACTTTCACAAAGGCAGCAGTAGAAACAGTCAGTCTAAAATGTCTAAAACCTTGCTAGCTAAGTGTGATTTTCTCACACAGTGAACATCATGCTTTAATTCGGTTGTTGGGTAAGCCTAATCAATTTAGTTTATAATCCAACACCAGCTGTCAAACTGTCTTTGATGCCCCATGTGCTGTCAGATCACCATCATCATCATTATCATCATCATCAAAACAGAGAAGAGCGCTTACACGTGATGTACAGATGACAGCGGACAATATGACGTAATAAAAAGTCGTTAATGACAGGAAATTTAGCCAGCAGAACAGAAGTGAGTGAATGAATCAACAGTTATTTCCCCACCGCTCTGGGAATGAACAGAGATCAGTTGAGTGAAGAGATGGAGACAAGACTCATGCTTAAATGCTTAAATGAGTGATTTTTCCCTCAGGTGATGTGGACGGTGCTGATAATCAAAGTGAGAACATGTTTCCCATTGTAAAAGTATCATTCTTTACACTTTGCAGTAATGTTTTTTTTTTTCCATAAGCAGATTACAATTCTAAAGGTAGGCAGGGTGTCTTGTAACTAGATTTACTTAAACATATTTTAGTTCAGGAAAGTGTATAATATTCAAAACTATATACACAGTAGAAAATCTCCAAATTTGACCCTATGAAGGGTTTTCCCAGGCCGCCGAGCATATATCTTTTTGAACTTGATGCCATCTTGGTGTGCTGGATATGCTGCCGTTCCAGATAAAGGACAGTTTATGTGTGTGTGTGTGTGTGTGTGTGTGTGTGTGTTACTGTGTGCGTCCCGCAGTGCCACGTCAGTGCTCAGAGAGCGAGTTCGCCTGCACCAATGGCCGCTGCATTGCTGGGCGATGGAAATGTGATGGCGACCACGACTGCGCTGACGGCTCTGACGAGGTGCCGAAGCTCAGATTTCACACCTTTTTTATTTTCTCTCTGATTCACTTCATCCTCCTTCTTTCACCGCTCGCTGTCTCTGAATCTGAATCTCCGTAGGTTTTGTCATTTCAGTGTAGCCATAGCAACAACTAGCGATGTTAAAGGTGCGGTTTTGACGTAGAACAATTGTGTAAACTCAAAGGCTGACACTGCTCTATCTGCAATGGATCTGGCTAGCTGCTTAAATGCAGGCTTTTGTTTGCATTTATTATAGTCCAGAAATTAGCCCCGCCCCCCCAACCAAAGCGGAGTGCTGCCCTTTATTTTTAAAACGCAGAGTCAGTGTGTTTATTGCAATTGCAATTTGATTCACAAGCAGCAGTGTGTGGTTAATACTTGTATTTCTGTGTGTGTGTGTGTGTCGCAGCATGGCTGTGCTCTGAAGTGTGATGCTGACCAGTTCCAGTGTAAGAATGGCCACTGCATCCCATTGCGCTGGCGCTGCGACGCTGATGCTGACTGCATGGATGGCAGCGATGAAGAGAGGTGTCATGACACAGGTGAGTGTGTGTGTGTTCACTTGATACTGTAGATATGGCTCTTCTTTGCTATAAATAAGGAGTAAAACACAAAAAGCGGTGCACTGTTATAGGAAAATAATCAACATCAGGGTGGTATGATGCAGCATCCTGGATTATTTTCCAACAACAGCATGTTCTATTGCTCTTGTACAACAGCAATTTGCTAACAAGTCCATTTATGTACATCCAGTTACATGCCCCCTCTTCCTTCTCCCTCTCTCTCTCAGTGGAGCGCCTCTGCCCCAGTGACGAGTTCCAGTGTAACAACACTCTGTGCAAGCCACTGGCCTGGAAGTGCGACGGCGAGGATGACTGCGGTGATAACTCCGATGAAAACCCAGAAGAGTGCCGTGAGTCGAACAATTGAATTCACCAGAACCAGAGAGGAGAAAGTATTCTGAAAAATAACCGGTATCCTTCCACCTGTAGGGAAGTTCCTGTGTCCGCCCACCAGAAACTTCCGCTGCCTGAACGATCGAGTGTGTCTTTGGAGCGGCAAACGTTGTGACGGTATCAACCACTGCGGAGACAACTCGGACGAGATGAACTGCGGTAAGAAAGGAGCGTCACGATGAAACGAGGCAGAATTGGATGTAACTGAATGAGGCTCTGAATCTTATTTTTCATTCTTTTTTTCCGGTTGCTGATCTTTGGCAGATTTCTTACTACTAAAATTTAAGAGGAAGAAAATCTAAGAACAATAAAACAAGAACCTGTGAGTGTGAAGGATGCATTTAGGTGCAATAAATGAACTCTGTATGACTTTGTATTTGAGCAGATGAGAAGGCGAGCAAGTGCGGCAAGGACAAGTTCCAGTGCAGCAACGGCAAGTGCATTAGCTCCACCCTGCGCTGCAACTATTTCAACGACTGCGAGGACTACGGCTCTGATGAGATCGGCTGCAAGACAGGCGAGACATCTCTCTTGAACACACACACACGCATTTACACTCAGTGTATAGATCAGTCCACACAGGATTTCACGGATTTTTTTTTGTGATTGTTGCGGCCAAAAATGCTTGATTTTGATGATTGAGTTTTTTTGTGCTTTTTTTTTTTCGGAAAACTATTTGAATTGGTGAAATTGCAATTGCACGGAATTGTTTTGCACGGTCTTCTGCAGTGATGTTTGTTGGTAAATGAGACCTTTTAGCTGTACTCCTGTTTGACGCACGTGAATCAAAGAGGGCTTTGGCTGAATGCGCATTGCGATGACGTCACATGGCGCGTTGTGATGACGTCACAGGACGCGTCTTGGATAAATCTGCAGAAAATCTGAAAAATTACAAGCTCCTCCAAATATTGTTTCCTAGATTTTGCCTTCATTTCGCAGTGAGATCGCAAAGACCTGGAGGGTTTGATAGATTACCATTACTGATGGACTTGTGAATGGATTTCAGTTCTTTGCTTTAGATGTTTAGTTTCTTTATATTACCCTCAAGTTTAGGAACCTCATTTTGAACATCTGATGTGTGTGTGTGCTCACAGACACTATGCTGAATGACTGTAAGAGTAACAGGTCTCTGTGTGGAGAGACAGAAGAGGTTCACTGTACGACAAATGGCACCGACTCGTTCTGCTCCTGCAAACCCGGCTTCGAGAACAACGGCTTCGGCAACTGCCAAGGTGCCCACCTCCATATATACACGAAGTACAGAGATGCGCACACACAGACAGAATGACACACACTAGTTGTTCTAGAGCAGCAGCTGGACAGAAGACAGGGTTACGGTGCTGTTGTTTACCACATGTTCCCTTTGCAGATAAGAACGAGTGCAGACAGTTTGGCGTGTGCTCTCAGATCTGTAACAACACCAAGGGCTCTTACAAGTGCAGCTGCCACAAGTACTTCACCAAGATCAACGACACCTGCAAGGCTGACAGTAAGTGCTTCATTAGGGCTTTGTGAGTCTTCAGTATTCATACTGTTTGTGTTCAAGGGCAGCACCAGCCCACATCTTACATGAATGTGTAAGATTCCACTCATGTTTAAGTGTACGGCGCATGTATGAAAACTCTGAATGAATGCATACCATTTACAGCATAGTTTGTGTCAATTTCTTAATTAAATATTTAACAAACTAAAATACTTGTAATAAAAGTGAATAAAACAGCCATTTCTTGGAGTCCTTATCTTTGGGGACTCCATTTCTGTGGGTAAATATCTAATATTCTATTGGGTATCAAGTACATTGATGATATACAGTTATTGGTATAACTTATGTAGTGAGCATATTTTGTGAAAAGGAAGCCATTTTGGATTTGGCATAATAAGTGGTTTTTACATGGATATCAATGACTAAATGTTAATGACGAGCACTATTATTGTAGATTAATGAATAAAAACCTATAAGCTCATGATAAATGTATATTGTTTGCTCATGATTTACTTGGACGTATGCAAAATATAGAAATGTCTAGCTCCACCGCTGATGTTGGATTGTAACATTATACGCTGTTATAATACTGGGAGGTATTCGAATATTTAATATTGTAAGTGCATATTTGAATACAGTTTCACAAACAATGCCCAAGCAAATCAGATGGGAAAAATTCGAGATGGTATTGCCTCCATTCCCAATGCTTTATTTAAAACATAAACAGCATCATGTCTATACATAAAACTTCCGAAGCCCAAAAGATGAATCTCATCTGTCCTCCTGTTACATTTTCTGTATCTCTATCTCGTTTCAGGTTTGAATATCAACAGGCAGGTGCTCTACATCGCTGATGATAACGAGATCCGCAGTCTGGACCCGGGCATGCCCAACTGGGTTTACGAGCAGACCTTCCAAGGCGACGCCAACGTGCGCATCGACGCCATGGACCTGCACATCAAGACCAACCGCATCTTCTGGACCAACTGGCACACCAGCGGCATCTCCTCCTTCCAGCTGCCCTCCACTTCCTCGTCTTCGTCATCCGGCACCTCGTCCAACTCTCATCGGAACACACGGCAGAGCGAGGGAACAGTCACCAACCTCGCGGTACACACTGCAGGCAGACGCTATCTGCTAAAACACGCACAATCATAGCAAAGCAGATGAATATATTATTTAAACATGGACCAATGACAAAGGAAGTTGCCAGTGAATACAACTTTTTTTATTAATTAAAAAAGCAACACGCCATACTTTGATCCATTTATAGTTACGTTTAACATCATGGAACGTCCACAAAACTAGTTAGTCCCTAGTCTTAGTTAGATCGTTCACGTTCTCTTGAAATTAACAAGAGCAAAATACAGCTTGTCATGTTCCTGCAAAAACACAAAGCCCTCCATCCTGAAGACTTCCCCATTTTGGAAAACAGCAACTGTTAGAAAGCAGTCACACTGGAAACTCCTTTCAAAAATTGCTAAATATCTCCTCACAGAACGCTTCATTATAACAACATCTATACACTCACTGTGTTATTGAATCGTCTCTCTGGCGCAGATCCCAGGTCTGAAGACGCCCAGAGGCATTGCTGTGGACTGGGTGGCTGGGAACCTGTACTGGACAGACTCGGGCCGAGATGTCATCGAGGTGGCCCAGATCACCGGCCAAAACAGGAAAACACTGGTCTCGGGCATGATCGATGAGCCCTATGCTATTGTTGTGGATCCACCAAGAGGGTGAGATGACGTTTGGAAAAATGTGCTGTTAGGTTATATGTACCCAAAGTACAGAAGCCGCTTACTGTATGTTAATATATCATTTGCATAATGCTAATGGAGACCATTATAAATTACCAAGAAACAATGTTGAGAATAATGAATAAATAAATGTAGACATGGCTTGATTTTTGATATAATGATCTAACGGCTGTGTTTTATTTGGTAACTCAGGACCATGTACTGGGCAGACTGGGGAAATCACCCCAAAATTGAGACTGCAGCCATGGACGGCACTCTGAGGCAGACGCTGGTGCACGAGAACCTGCAGTGGCCAACAGGCGAGTCTGATCCATTTCAATTTATTTCTTTTATTAAGCAGGGACGCCTGAGGACTCAGTAAATCTCAGTAAGTCTGCCATACCCAGCAACAATCACAATGAACTATAAATAAAAAGGGAAAAATGGACAGTCACATTTGATGACTGAGCTACCGCTAGGTGGTGTTGGTGTACTAGCATCGATGCAGTTGTATGTTTTTTTCGGTTTCGAGTCTCAAGGTTACTAATGGGTTCAAACTGCTGAGAAGAAAGCGTACACAAGGGGAAAAAACGTATAATATGGTGTATGAGTTGTGTGTATTATTATCATACATACGTAGGTGTAAATGGTTGGCTTTTAAAAGTATTCTCCCAAAATGATTGGGAATAGGTATGGGAATATTCAATCTGAATTATTTTTTTTCTAAAGATGCATGTTAGCAGAGATGAATAGATTTATAAAATTTAAAATACTTTTACCTGAATTAATTTGTTTTATAAAATTTAAAACAAATATCACTGTCTTTTTTTTATTATTATTATTGATAATTAAGATTTAGATCATTAAATAAGACATGAACACTTAACACTCATCTATTTTTTAAAAATATATACACATTGCTCTTTTTGTAAAACAAACTTCGTTAAAACTAGTTTGAATTTATTGCTACATTATCAACTTACATGCATAATAAGATTGTTTGTGATACAAAAGGATATCATCGACTGTTCCATTGACTGTGCTGGTAGTCTTTTCAGTGACGTGTGTATTGTTGGCTCAAGCAGCATGTTCCTTCTGTGCGCAGGTCTGGCAGTGGACTACTTCAACGAGCGCCTGTACTGGGCCGATGCTAAACTGTCTGTGATCGGCAGCGTGCGTCTGGATGGCACAGACCCCGTGGTGGCCGTATCCAACGTCAAAAACAGTTCAGTAGCCAAAACAGCACTCGCTCTGTTTATGACAGTAATATGGTGCTGTTAGAAACACGAAAATGTCATACTAGTGGTTAAAATGGCTGGCTGTAATGAGAGTTTTGTGTGTGTGTGTGTGTGTGTGTGTGTGTGTGTGTGTGTGTGTGTGTGTGTGCTGTAGATCTACTCCACCCATTCAGCATTGACATCTTTGAGGACTACATCTATGGCGTCACCTACATCAACAACTTCGTGTTCCGCGTCAACAAATTCGGCAGAGGCACAATGGAGAACCTGACCACAGGCATCAATCATGCCACTGACATAGTGCTCTACCACCGCTACAAACAGCCCGAGAGTAAGTGTGTGTGTGTGTGTGTGTGTGTGTTTCTGTCTGTCTGAGTGTGTGAGAGCTCATTTATAAGCAACCCCATGAGACAGTCTCTGTTTTGTCCAACACTCTCGTATGTGTGTTTCAGTGGCGAACCCATGTGACAGGAAGAAGTGTGAATGGTTGTGTTTGCTCAGCCCCAGTGGTCCAGTGTGTACCTGTCCTAACGACCGCGTGGCTGATAATGGCACGTGTGTGGAACTGCCTCCAGCCACTCAGGCCCCTGTCAGTAAGTCCTGTCTCTGCTCTCACTATAGCTGTAATGTACAAACAGCTCGTCAGGTGCAAGGCTGTATTCCTCTTATCGAGCTTAGCATTGTGGTGAGGTGTGTGACACCCCCCCCCGTTTTTCATTCTTGCTTGTCTCTTATCTCTTTTTGCTTCTCTTTCTCAGCCCCTACATGTAATGTTCAGTGTCTGAATGGCGGAAGTTGTTTCCTGAACGCTCGCAGTCAGCCCAAGTGCCGCTGCCCGACCAGCTACAGTGGTGAGAGGTGTGAGATCGATCAGTGCAGAGACTACTGCAAGAACGGAGGAACCTGTTCTCCGTCACGCACCGGTACACACACACACACACACACACACACACACACACATATCGCTTTACACTACACATGCAGCTGTACGCATGTTCCATATATATCTATTCTTAAACCATATCAGACTTACTAGTGTCCTGGTGAATGTTGCAGTCTTTGTTATTACTGGCTGCAGTGGTTTTTCTCTATATGAATGCTAGACACAGCTAAACTGTAAGTAATTAAACATGCAGCTCTTGTGTATCTGTTCTCTAGGTGCTCCTACGTGCCGCTGCCCGACAGGCTTCACTGGGCCCAATTGTAACCAGAACACGTGCAAAGACTACTGCCAGAACGGAGGCAGCTGCACCGTGAGCCTCGGGAACCAGCCCATGTGCCAGTGCCTCGACGGCTTCCTGGGAGATCAGTGCCAGTACAGTGAGTGCTCATGACCAGTTCACAAAAACACGTCTGCCTTCTTATTGCCTTAATGAGTTAACGTTAAAGAATATTACTCATCAGAAAAGTTTATAGATCAAAAAAAAAAAAAGAGTCCATGATCATGTATCACTGTATCTGCTTTATAGTTTCAAAACTGTCACTCTACAAAGAGTGACCACAAAGGCAGATGTGAACATGGAGGGTGTGTTACTCTATATCCCCCATAGCCTGAAGAGAGACATTTTAAAAGGTTTTTCACAGTTTCAGTTTTGTGTGACGGTCTGGGAATTGGACATTGCTGTGACTAAATGCTGCCTAGACTTTAATCCTGCAACATGTTAAGGGTTTTCCCAGGCCGCCAAACATATACCATTTCAGTAGAGATCGACCAATGGTGGATTTTACCGATAATGAAGTTGGGCAGTACCTGCCGATAAATGATTAATCAAGTAATCAAAGTAAAATATTGCTGAACTTTTTTCAGTCCATGCAGGATTTTGCTGAGGTTTATTTTTGTGATTGTTGCAGCCAAAAATGCTTGATTTTGCTGCTGCTTTTTTCAAAATTTGCAATGCAACTTGCAGAGTGTTTGTGCTTTTTTGCGGAAAACTACTTGAATTGGCGAAATTGCAATTGTACGAAATAGTTTTGCGCAGTGATGTTTGTTGGTAAATGAGACTTTTTAGCTGTACTCATGTTCGACACACGTGAATCGAACAGGGTTTTGACCGAATGCGCCTTGTGATGTCACATGATGCGTCTTGGCCCAAATCTGCAGAAAATCCTCAGAATATTGTGCTTGATTTTGCATTCATTTCTGCGATCGCAAAATCCTGTCGGGACCGTTTATTACAAAAAGAAACGGTACCGACTGTACCATGAAAACGTACTGTACTTTTTTAAAATGAAATAAATATTAATATATATTTACTGTTAATACAAATTCAAGTAAATAAAAGATATACATCCAAACTGAACCAGAAAGTAGCACTCTAAATAACAAATAAAAACAGAGACATCCAAAATGAATTGGAAAAAAAACACTTCAAATAACACACCAAAATTTGTCAGTGATATGTCAGTTATGTCGCCACTAGAGGCCGCTCTCGTACTGTATAATGACCACGAATCCTTCTCAGCCGCTCCTGCAACATTTGCATTTACGGCATTTAGCAGACGCCCTTATCCAGAGCGACTTACAGAAGTGCTTTGAGTCTTTATCATCAAATACATCCCGATACTGGTTCACTAGGTCACGGACTAAGAATACCATCAGACTAAAAACTCTGTTGGAAGGTAATATAGTAAGAGAAACACAGAGACGTGTGTGTTAATTTTAGTTTAGTAAATTTTAGTTTCATTTGTTTTTAGAAAAGTGTTAATTTAAGTACTTTAAGAAGAAGTAGGTCTTTAGATGGACGCAACCAGGAAAAACTGTCAGTGTGGATTTTTTCCCGATAACCAGTAGTTCCAGCAATTGGTTATCGGTGCCGATTAATCGGAAAATCCGATCAGTTGGTCGACCTCTACATTTCAGTACATTTCTTCACTCCTCCTGATCACTGCCTCGCTTCCTTCAGGCCACTGTGAGGGTCTCTGTATAAACGGTGGAACCTGCCTGGCGACAGCGAATGGCACCAAGCAATGCCGCTGTCCCTCGAAGTTCCTCGGCCCCACCTGCAGCCTGGACAAGTGCATGTATTGCGGCCAAGGCAAATGTGTCCCTCATCCCACGGACGGAGTGGCATGCAGGTACAAATCATATTATCTAGTGCTGCTCGTTCATATTTCCTCTTCTAGTAACTCTCCACCACTCTCTCAGATAGTTGGGGATTAGTGCAGCATTTCTGCTAATGTAATCTGTGTGCTGTGTTTGTGTAGCTGTGGTAATAACCAGGTACAGCCCAGCTGCTACAGCTGCAGAGACTTCTGCATTAACGGCCAGTGTTTCTTAGACCAGCGCACCAAGCTCCCATATTGCAAGTAAGAACAGCGCACTCACACTTGTGCCCACATCATATGCCAGACACACACTGTATACAGGTTTGTTGTCTAGACCTCTCTTATCCTCTTCATTCATGTACTTTTCCACTTGTTTCTTCCCATTCTTCCTTTGTTTTCTTTCTGTCTTTGTCCACCTGTCTCACTTGGACACCCTCTCTCTCTGTACTCTCTCCCTCTTTTCTCTTGCATTCTGTGATTTTTGCCTCTTTAGCCAATATTGTCTCTGCCTTTCCTCTGAAGGGTCATTTTTCTACTTGTCTCTGATCTCAGTCCTGTGTGTCAGTCATCCTCTTCCTCCTTTTCCTGGCGTGTAGAGTTCTCTGTGCTTGTTTTTCATGGCACTGGGGTGTCTTTCTGTCTTCAAATATTATTAGTAAGTTATACTAGTAGGTTTTAGCTCGATTATTGTTTTATATTTTATCTGATATTAAGGCTTACTGCTCACCCAGAGGTCATTAAAGGCTTGGGCCACATCTTCACTTTCTTTCATCCTCATTTCGGTCTTAATCCCCCCCCCCCTTTTTTTCCAGAATATCTTCCACTAGGATTTTTTTTCTAATGCTTCTTTTGCAAAATTCCTGTTTAATATGGTGAATTTCTTGATCAGATTTGAGGAAAACTGCTGTGCGTGTTCCTGATGTACTGTATGTGGTATGACCAGGGTTGCCAGATCTGTAATACGAAAGCAGCCCAAATGATTTCATGCACCATACTGTCTGCCTTTATTTGCCTGAAATTCAGTAATGTGTAAACAGCCGCACTTTCCATTTCTTCGTTTCTCAGGCATGTCTGTGTGTGTGCTTGCAGGTGTCCTTCAGGATGGATTGGCTATCGCTGTGAGCTCACTGCTTCTTCTGCAGGCTCGGGAGACTCCTCTGGCAGTAAGTTGCGTGTGTGAGCGTGTGAGCGTGTGAGGGACCACTGAAGCAGTCTCTAAAGTGTTCTCTCTGTACACAGATGCCCTGTCTGTGATCATCCCAGTGTTGTTGCTGCTGTTACTGGCACTGCTGCTGGTGGGCGCCATCTTGTGGTATAAGAAGAGAATGCGTGGGTGAGTAGCAGCTCTGTCAATGAGGATACAGAGATGAGGAGAACGGGCCTCTGTGTTTCTCTCACATACTCCCTCACTTACATACAGTCCTCCAGGTGTATTTATTACACAGGCTCAGCTCACATACACTCCCTCAGCTTTACAGCCTTGATGATAAGACTCAACATACTATACTCACTCATTCATTCACTCAATGTACTCACTCTGCTTACTCACTACTCACTCGCTCATTCATTCAGTCGCTCACTCAATGTGTTCACTGTACTCACTCACTCACTACTCACTCTGCTTACTGACTCACTCAGTCATGCATTCAGTCATTCTCTCACTCACTCCACTCACTCAGTCATGCATTCAGTCATTGACTGTACTCATTGCTCACTCACTCACTCACTGCACACTCACTCACTCACTGTACTCACTGCTCACTCACTCACTCACTCAGGTTTTCTTTTAGCCTACACTTTAGCTCCCAATCTCACCCTTTATCTCAACACCCAGTTATCTGTTTCTCTTCTCTGTCTGTCTGTCTGTCTAGCTATCTTGGAAAAAAAAAAAAAGGTTATTCAAGCGTTAGATAACTTATGGGTTCTACACCACCTAA